>JABCMI010000116.1:0-644443 GCA_026261945.1 Hirschfeldia incana
TTCCGACGAAATGTAGTTCATTCAATGTGGACAGGTTCCTCGGAAATCTGTCGGAAAATAGTGATGACATTCTGACGAACTCTGCAAGTTCGTCAGAATATCACTATTTTCCGACGATTTCCGAGAAATCTGTCCACACTGAATGAAACCACATTTCGTCGCTAGTTCCTCGGTATCTTATGACGAAATTCCGACAACAACAACGGAAATATATTTTATCAGAAAGTCGTCGAAAGTTCGTCAGAATATTCCGACGAAATTCTGACAACAACAACGATAATATATTTTATCGGGAAGTCGTCAAAATTTTGTCGGTATATTCCAACGAATTTTCTTTTGTCGGAAAGTCGTCGGAATATTCTGACGAAATTCCGACGATGTTCTATTTTTAGTTTTTGTTGGTATGTCGTCGGAAAAGCGTCAATAACTTCCGACGACTTTGACATCCGTCAGAACGTCCGTCGGAATTTAGCATGTTTTCTTGTAGTGAAAACAAGTGAACGATCAAGAACATTAATATCATTTAAGGTAGTACCCGGAGGTCCAAAAAACGCCTGCCATATCAGAGATCATATGAAGCAGCAGCCTCTGAAACAATTGTGGGTTTACCAGAACCACGAGAATATTGCCCTTTCCAAGTGGTTGGACAATTCTTCCACTCCAAGTGCATGCAATCGATGCTTCCTATCATCCCGGGAAATCCATGAAACTTTTCAATATGAAGTAAACGTCAATGATCATGCGGTGTTGATCTTCTTAGGTATTCATTTCCGAACAAAGTTATTATTGCTTCCACCAAAATTTCCACACATAACCGAACTGTGGTACTACCGAAATTTGTTGACTGCATCAAGCGCATAACCATATGCCAACACACAAGTAGCTGCTGTACACTTTTGAAGTGTAGAGAGACCAAATCTTACGGTAACGTCTTGCTTTTGACGAAAGAATTGAACTTCATTGGAGAGGCGATCAACAATACGCACAAACAATGGCTTATTCATTTTAAATCTTCGTCAGAATAGACTATGAGAATATGTTGGAGCGTCACTTAAACAATCATTCCATACCGGATATGGCCTTCTTCACGGTTTCTTTCTATAAATTCTCATTTTTTGTCTCCGTTGGGCTTCTTGATGACCAAGGATATTGCACAAATTCTCAAATGATGGATCGGAACGTTTATCAAAATATTGATCGAAAGTTACATCAAACGAATCATCGAAAGTGTCTTGAGATGAACATGCCATGAGATGATAAAAAGATGAAAATTGTTTGAGAGTTTTGGTCACAAGATAGAAATGAGTTTGAGTAAGTAACGAGATGAAAGAAGAGATAGAATTGTTTGAGTTTTTGAAAGAGAATGGAGAGAATGAATATGATACAAACCAATTTATGGGAAGACAATATTCTTTACATCAACAACATACATAACTGTGACCCGTTAAACAAGAATACAAAACAACAAATATTCTTTACCCACTCTCGTGACCTTTAGCTTGTGACATATCTCGTGACCTCTATCTTGTGCTCTATTAACGCGTGATAACAAACAACAACTCTATCTCCTGACCTCTGTCTATTACCCATGACAACAAACAACAACAACTCTATCTCATGAAATCTGTCTATTAACCCTTGACAACCAATAACAACAACATTAACCTGTGACCTCTAGCTTTTACAGCCCGCGACAACAACACAGAACAACAACTAAGAATTTTGCTTCTTGGCTAACAGAAGGAAGGTGTCGGTGATATGCATCAACGTTATGGAGTATGCATACTAAGAATTTTGCTTCCTGGCTAAAAGAGAAGGTACTGAATTACATTATACAATTCTCCTCTTATACACTGCCTACTGTATTGGTTAATGACTTGTTATTTCTTTAACATGTGCCTCTTGATTCTACAAATCATGGTGACACACTTAAGTGGATAGCTTATGGTCCACGTTTTTCTGCGAGATCATATACAATATTCATTGTTAATGGGCAGAGGTTTCACACCGTGCCAGTTGATAGGAAAAGTCAGAATAGTGGAGTCTATTATGAGGCTACATCAGTGTGTAGAACTAGTGCAGAAGATACATCACAGGTGGTAGATTTAGTATCTTACTACGGCAGGGTGACAAACATCATTTTGATCGACTACAATGTCTTCTATGTTCCTCTGTTTCGATGTCAATGGGCAGTTAAGGGTAACAGAGTAAAGATCGAAGATGGTTTTACACTTGTGAACATGAATCAAAGTCAAGCCTCTTTTGCAAGTGACCCTTACATTCTAGCATCTCAAGCAAAGCAAGTATTTAACTCCAGAGAAGATGAGTCATCAAACTGGTATATTGTCATGAAAGGTCCTTCTAGAAGATATTCAAGAGGAAAATACAGTAAGGAAGATATTCAAGAGGGAAATGCAGATATTGGGCCATTACCGTCGAATGTTGACTTGGATGTTGACATTGATGATACTGAGAATGTCAGAACTGATTGTGAAGGGATATATGTGTGACAAAGTTGCTTTACTGACATTGATGATATCATTGCTTGTTTTTGTTTTTGATTGTGTTACTTGCTTGGTCATTGTATGCTTCTCTGGTCATTTCTTGTTTTGAGGTTGTACTGTGACTGTTCTAGTGTTACGTTGAGAAGCAAAGAAGCCAAAAACGGCAGATGACGAAGTTGAGTTTTTTGGTACTGTCCAAACACATGAAGAAGAAAATGAAGAGGAACGTGGGGAGGATCAAGAACAGGAAGACGAACGTGTGGAGGAACAAGAACAAGAAGAGGAACATGAGGAGGAAGAACAACAGGAAGAGGAGCCTCAACCAGAGCAACATAATTGCGACCGAGCCTGAGGGAGAGATAGAAAATACTCAGGAGGCTGAAGGTGGAACCTCCCGTAAGAGAAAGCGTGGTCCAACAATGGTGAGACCTAGCCAAAGATCCAAATACCAGAGTTCATGTCGGTTTCACTTTTATGGGAGAAGCTTATGGTCCTGGTTCAGTCAAGCTATCTTCATATTTGGGTCCGTTGGTAAGGGAGCACGTGCCTGTTATAGTTGAAAATTGGAAAAATATTACTGAAGAAGTGAAGACAGTCCTTTGTAAATCAGTACAGGTGACAGTTTCTAAAAAATGACAGCATGTATATTTATGAACAAACATCAAGTTATTAATTATTTGTTGGCTAACTACGTGTGCAGGCAAGGTTTGAAGTTTATGAGGACCACCAAAGCGTTGCAGTTCTTAAGCAGATGGGAGCCTTGTGGAGATCATCCAAGTCACGTCTAGTTACCCAAATCAATGAAGCTGAAAATAACCAACAAAAGATGAATCTCAGACCTAAGGATGTTCATCCAATTGAGTGGCGCAAATTTGTGAAGCTAAAAACAAGCCAAGAATTCAAGGTATACATTCTTAGATGAATAGAATAATATCGCTATTACTAACTAGATTAATAAGATCGTTATTACAATATGATAGGTTCTGAGTGATAGCTACAAAGAGAGGAGAAGCAAACAGAATCCTCACACTTGTAGTAGAAAGGGAATGGTTAGACTAGCAGAAGAGATGGTAAGCATATTTATCTCAGATTTTGGTTTCTTTTTTTATCTGTAGACAAGGCTGTTGACATATAATTATGCAACAGAAAAATAGTTCTGAAGACAAATCTGAAGTGTCGAGACTTAAAGTCTGGGTGAGATCACGTACAAGAAAAGATGGAACTCCCATCAACACAAATGCTGCTGAGAAAATTGTAAGTTTATAACATAATCTGTTCCTCCTATTAAGACAATCTTATAACTTTTTCTGTTAATTGTAATGTGGTCTACAGAAAAAGGCAGCTGACATTGTTAAGGGTGGTAGTCAGAGTGGAAAAAATCTGGATGAAGATACGCTCATCCAGGTCTTAGGACCTGATAATTCTGGTCGTATGAGAGCAATGGGGAGGAATATTAGTAAGACGAAATTAGCTTGCTTCAATGTCAACCAGAAGTCAATTTCTGAAATGCAACATACACAAATTGATCTCATGCAAAAGGTTACTGAGCTACAGTCTGAACTTGTGAAAGTAAAAAACCAGGTTAGTTACATCTCCAAGAATACATAAATATATGTGCTTATCACATAATAATAAGCTTTGTGTTGGGTTTATGTTACAAATAGATGACAATGAAGTGGGTACAAACTCGGCTGCGAGAGTAAGTAATTTATATGAGATCAATGGCATTTTTTTTTACTTTACAATACTCTTATACTTTTACAACTGAACATTTAATAGAGTGTGAACAAGATACCACATAAGAAGTGTCTTCTCATTGACTGGGCTGATGAAGATGGAAACGTTGCTGAGGGTCGTATCATTTCTTCTGACCCTGAAGACATAGTGAATGACAGTCGATTAGGTCCTAATGATGTTAAAGTCTTGGTTGATGAAGCTACTGAACTTGAAGCATTCCTCTGGAGACCTGCGACTAACATGTGCACAATTAAGGAAGCTGTTGGTCATATTATTTCATGGCCAGAGAAAAAATGCGTGGAACTAGGTCTGGGGCTTGAACATGAAGACATTGCACCACAGGTAAATGTTTTTCATTCTTGCAGTTACATAGTTAATAAGGTTATTATTTCGCCTATGATAACTTCTTTTTTCTGAATGTGTTTGATAGGGCTCAAGAGCAAATTCTCTCAACAAATGCAAACTTCTGGATTTGTCTGATGATAGTGTAGTTGTTGGTGAAGGGCGTTGGCAGACAAAACAACCAAAAGCATTGGTTAATGGACTTCCTCTAGGACCTAAAGCAGTTAAAGTATTCTTGGATGTTGTACATGAGCATGGAACATATTTATGGAGGCCTACAATGGATCATTCATACCTTGAGGACTGGTTACATTCTTTTATATCATGGCCTGCTAGCAAAGTTGTCTTTGACAATCCACCAGAAGCAACAAGAGGACAATCTCCTACAGGTATGAAAGTTACATCTGGTGGTTCTTAGTCGCCTACTGATACAAGTGGGAGAAAAGGTGCAACATCAGGAGCAACAACATCAATTCATACTGAGGAGTCTCCTGCAACTGATCAGGTAAATTTTTAACTTATATGTTCAATCATCTGGTCATTTTAATATATGTGTTTTGAATTGTGTGCATGTATATTGTAAAGTGCCAGCTTAAGCATGGATCTCAGACAATAAAACAGAATCAGAAGTGAAAATTGATTGACATTGGTGAGAGGAAAAAAGTTGTTGCTGAAGATCGTATCCATTCAACAGACCCAACTCAAATGGTCCACTTTGTGCGGTTGGGTCCGAAAGCAGCTAGAGTGTGGGTAGATGCAGTGCTCGTAGATGATGCAGAAGTTTGGAGGAAATATGATGAAATAGAGTGTTTGAAAGATGCACACGGTTCATCAATTGCATGGCCAACTGATAAATTGGTCATATTTTACGCTGCTGTAAGTATTCTGTTTTGTTTGTTTAAACCTGCATATGTTATTGCATAACTGATCAGAGTTGTCATTGTTGCAGAAGCTGAGGGAATGAAGAACTTAGGTCCAGAATTAGCTAGTGTTTAGGCCAGGCTAATGAACTTGATGTATGATATTATTGCTTATGACTTTGGTTTGTGTTTTAGAACTGCATCAGTAACACTTATGTGTAGTGAATTATGTATGTGAAACCTATTTTATGAAAGGGTTAGTTTGTTTTGAAGTTTCAGCTTCTTTTTTATTACAAATTTTCAAAAATGAAAATTCATAGCTCCTACAGAAAATAACAATAGCTAAAAAAAACAGTTATGCTTGTAAATCATAGCATTAAAAATTTCATATAATGTAAACTATCATAATATATATCTAAGCTATTAAAATCTTTAGTATAACACTTATCCACAACCATTACCAAAATAAGCTACTGCTATTGTAGAAGTCGATACCATGGCATGCAATACGTATCATAATCAATTTGTAACAAAAAAATAAATGTGCCGTAGATTCATTAATAATATCAGCTAATTAACGCTATCGTAAACAAACATTTCGTAGCATCAAAGAAAAACGATATTGTAGAGGGGGTACCTATGATGGCTGCCGTATACACAGCAGTCGTGAATGAGCTATCAAAACGCTAACATAGCATATAAATCGCGCTCACAATGAGCATTTTTCTTGTAGTGAACATCTTTAGGGTTGTTGCCTTTTCTCTGTGTGAAGTTTCTTAGTAGAGTAGAAGACAGAGAGTGGAAAGAACTTGACATAATGTTAGTCTAACTTCCAAGAATTTATTGATAATAGATCGAGAGACTGGTGAAGAAATAGACAAAGATGAAGTGAAGAAGATCGAGGGATTTACTGATAATAGAGCGAGAGGTTGGTGGACGCACCATGGCTATGAAAATGGAAGGTTTGGTATGGATGAATTCAAATTGATAAAAATATGGTGTGGAGTTGTGTTGTGTTATTATGAGACTATGAGATTATTTTAATGTTAGGATTTGTTGTTAAATTATGGGGGTACATTGACTTACCAGTCATATTGCATTATTTTCTTTTGCTATTTCTCTTCTTACAAATCTATGAATTTGATCAAATGTGAAAAGTAGAATTGTTAATGGTTTAACTAGATTTCGACTTGTGCTTCGAAAAAGCGCAGGTATTTTTTAATATAACCAAATTTAATATGAATAAGTATTTTGAATTTATTATATATTTGTTACAAAGTTGTATTATATTGAAAAAGAAAATATGTTTAAAACTCTATACGGACAATGGACTAATTATTTCTAAAATACATATAATATAATAAGTTTGTGCTTCTCGCAACTATAAATATTTTAAAAAGTTTGCTAAACTAAAATAGTGATAGTTTTTTTTGTTTTATAAAATTAAGTTTGGAATTTTTTTAAGACTTATTTCTAAAACTAAGTTTGGAAAAAGCTGTCCTTCCAAAAAAAAATAGTGATTTTTATTTTATATTTATTTCCCTTTCTTAGGATGAACTTAATTAAAAAGAAATACACTACAAAAAGAGTGGTTTACCATCATTTAGTTTCTATTTTTGAATTACTTATAAATGATGTAAAATAATTTTAAATAACGTAAATAAATTACTCTGAATGTGGTGATAAAAATAATATACATCATTTTCTTAATAACTGATGTAAAAATATTTAATACTGTCATCAGTTATATTCAAAAAAATTTAATTATTATTCAATAAATATTCTACCCGTAGGGCAAGTCGACCCTAGTGACATATATACTTTAGCCACATTAGGAAATTTCATATTTTCATATTTAAGGAAAGAATGAAAAACAATAATAAAAACCTTATTATATATTTAGATGAACCAACCTATTTATTTAAAAAAATTAAGAATTATTGTGGTGATGAAATATGGCTACTATAAATGTTGGAATACTTCTCTTTTAATATATAGGAGATAAGAGTCGTTTCTTCTTAGCCGAATAGTGTAAAGAAATTTCAAATCATGAGTTTTCTTTTTTTTTGTCAAGTGTCATGAGTTAAGAATTTTAAATAAACATTAAAAAAAATCCTAAATAAGAAACTGAGCTTAATCATGCTCTAAAAACATGTTTATTGGTACGTTGCTTAAGTATTGCTTAAGTGGGTCTTAATTAATACTTAAGTATTGAAATTAAGATAACCAACTTTGTTAAGAGACACTTAATTATAGTGGTTTAATGATAGTTGCTTAATTCAATTTCTTGACAGTAAAAAAATATTAAATTTATTTTTGAAAATAATTAATTTTTAAAAATTAATTAATTTATTAAATAAAACAAATTGAAACATAACATTTTAACATAAAATTATAAAAACAAAAATTACTAAAATAAACGATATATAATTTCAAAGAGGTATCCAAGCTCAGTTGTCGTCTTCATCATATTCAAAAAAATTTCCATATATGCTCAACCAAATCAGCTTTAAGTCGTTGATGTACTTGTTTATCACGAATGCCAGTTCGAACACCAATCATATTGGCGATATTTGAAGGGAGATTTTTTCCAAATTCGAGATCGACATGTGAAATTATGTTGCCTTGTTGGAAATCTGAAGCATCAAATTGAGTGGATGCATCTCGTATGTCTTCTACTATCATACAATGGAGTATGATACATGCTCTCATTATCTACTCAATCTTGACTATATCCCAAAAAAATGTTGGTTTTTTAATTATGCCAAGTCGAGCTTGCAAAACTCCAAAAGCACATTCAACATGTTTTCAGGCAGCTTCTTGGATAAATACCATCGGTAAGATAGTGGAGTGGATTGAATAAAAGTTGCGTGTTTTGGATAAATACAATCGGTAAGATAGTATGCCATATGGTACTCTCTTCCATTGACCGAGAAATTCACTTCCGATGCTTGACCATTTATTATGTCATCAAAACACTACAAGAAAACAGGGGGATACTGACGGGTGAATTCGTTAGAATGTCGTCGGAATACACATATTTTGACGAATTTCTGACGAAACAGGCCGTCTGTATCATTTCGTCAGAAAAAAACAATTCGTCAAAATTTCGTCAAAGCTTCCGACGACATTCTGACAAGTACCGAGAAACCACATTCTGACGAACTTTCGACGAAAGTCCGATCTGGGATCAACATATGGAACTTGCGAAGAAAAAGTCGGATACGAAGAAGCACGGCTGGCCAATCCAACTAAATAGCCTCCTTTCTTTTTAGGAACCCCCTACAAAAATATTTAAAGTTACTAAACACTATTATAAAAGAAATATATTAATTTAAAAAATTACTTTTTCGACCAGCTCGTTTATTTGCAGTCGGGACTACCTCGGTCGCCACGGGATGCGGAATGCCGGGCTGCAGAACGGCGTTCATCCTCAGACGTAAAAATAAATTTTTAAAACATCAGAAACCTTTTCAAAAAAATATTATTTAAAATGTTTTCTTTTATATATTTAAATCTGAAAATGATTTATATATATATATGTATGTATAAAAAATTATAAATGTTTAATAAACTATAAATATAGAAAAGGATGTTAAATATTTTAAAAATGATTTTTACATCTAAAAAATATATATATATATATATATATATATATATATATATATATATATGTACAAAAATTAAAAATAAAATTCCGTCGGAATAAGCGTCCGTCGGAAAGTCGTCAGAATTTTCGACAGGTTACTGACAAATTATTCCTACGGAATTCCGAAGACTTGTTGTTAAGGGGTTCAACACAAGTTTTTAGATGCAAAATCCAAATCTTTGATAATATATATAGTATTTGCAAGAAGATTTCACTATAATAATGTTTTCTTAACACGATTTTACACAAAAATATTTTTGTAGTGTAAGATTAGATGAATATGATTGTATAAGTATATGAGTGTTAAGATGAGATATTATGAAAACAATAATATATATAGATAAATATTTTAATAAGTTGCTAAATTTGAACGGTTGCGATCTAATACTATACTAAACACTTAATATGTGTTAGTTTCATAGTTTCCGTTTCCCAATTTATATATTTTTGATATGAAATTTTGTAAAAATTTATTTCCTCGGAAAACCGTCAGAAATTAGTAATGACATTCCGACGAACTTGCAGAGTTCGTCAGAATGTCATCACTATTTTGTGATGGATTTCCGACAAAATGTAGTTCATTCAATGTGGATAGGTTCCTCGGAAATCTGTCGGAAAATAGTGATGACATTCTGACGAACTCTGCAAGTTCGTCAGAATATCACTATTTTACGACGGATTTCCGAGAAATCTGTCCACACTGAATGAAACCACATTTCGTCGCTAGTTCCACGGTATATTATGACGAAATTCCGACAACAACAACGGAAATATATTTTATCAGAAAGTCGTCGAAAGTTTGTTAGAAAATTCCGACGAAATTCTGACGACAACAACGATAATATATTTTATTGGGAGGTCGTCAAAATTTTGTCGGTATATTCCAACGAATTTTCTCTTGTCGGAAAGTCGTCAGAATATTCTGACGAAATTCCGACGACATTCTATTTTTAGTTTTTGTTGGTATGTCGTTGGAAAAGCATCAAAACTTCTGACGACTTTGACATCCGTCAGAACATCCGTCGGAATTTAGCGTGTTTTCTTGTAGTGAAAACAGGTGAACGATCAAGAACATTAATATCATTTAAGGTAGTACCTGGAGGTCCAAAAAACGCCTGCCATATCCAGAGATCATATGAAGCAACAGCCTCTGAAACAATTGTGGGTTTACCAGAACCACGAGAATATTGCCCTTTCCAAGAGGTTGGACAATTCTTCCACTCCAAGTGCATGCAATCGATGCTTCCTATCATCCCGGGAAATCCATGAAACTTTTCAATATGAAGTAAACGTCAAAGATCATGCGGTGTTGGTCTTCTTAGGTATTCATTTCCGAACAAAGTTATTATTGCTTCCACAAAATTTTCCACACATATATAACCGAACTGTGGTACTACCGAAATTTGTTGACTGCATCAAGCGCATAACCATATGCCAACACACAAGTATCTGATGTACACTTTGAAGTGTAGAGAGACCAAATCTTCCGGTAACGTCTTGCTTTTGACGAAAGAATTGAACTTCATTGGAGAGGCGATCAACAATACGCACAAACAATGGCTTATTCATTTTAAATCTTCGTCGGAATAGACTATGAGAATATGTTGGAGCGTCACTTAAACAATCATTCCATACCGGATATGGCCTTCTTCATGGTTTCTTTCTATAAATTCTCATTTTTTGTCTCCTTTGGGCTTCTTGATGACCAAGGTTATTTCACAAATTCTCAAATGCTGGATCGGAACGTTTATCAAAATATTGAACGAAAGTTACATCAAACGAATCATCGAAAGTGTCTTGAGATGAACATGCCATGAGATGATAAAAGATGAAAATTGTTTGAGAGTTTTGGTCACAAGATAGAAATGAGTTTTAGTAATTTACGAGATGAAAGAAGAGATAGAATTGTTTGAGTTTTTGAAAGAGAATGGAGAGAATGAATATAATACAAACCAATTTATGAGAAGAAAATATTCTTTACATCAACAACATACATAACTGTGACCGGTTAAACAACAATACAAAAAAAAACAAATATTCTTTACCCACTCTCGTGACCTTTAGCTTGTGACCTATCTCGTGACCTCTATCTTGTGCTCTATTAACCCGTGATAACAAACAACAACTCTATCTCATGACCTCTGTCTTTTACCCATGACAACAAACAACAACAAATCTATCTCGTGACCTCTTTCTATTAACCCTTGACAACCAATAACAACAACATTAACCTGTGACCTCTAGCTTTTACAGCCCGCGACAACAACACAGAACAACAAAACCCACCCATGACCCCTGTCTTCTTTGCTCCAAACATATAAGCAGCCTGCAAGATTAAGAAGAACAATTATAAGAGAACAAAAACCTAAGAAACATTTTACCATAAACAACCACATGTAAAAGAGAATATGAAACTTCAAAAAATATTTTACCATAAACAAGTATATAAAACATAACAAGAAACATTTAAAATAGAACAGAAACATTTAAAAGAGAACATAAACTTACATGAAACATTTAAAAGAGAACATGAAACCACATTACAAGCTCGCTTCCAGAGAACAGAACATGAAACCTAAACTAAGACAACAACAACTTCTAAACCAGTTTCTTCTTGAGGGCTTCTTAATGCTAAAGGAGATGTTCGTTTTTGGTAATCAGACTGTCCAGTAGTTTCATCTTAGACAAGCTCGCTTTCATGGCGAGATCATGTTGTCTTATGGACTACATGCTCTCATACTCCTTCATCGCTTTCTCCTCAGCTACTGTCTTCTTACTACGGACCTTTGACGCTTTTACACCCGGTGGATGCTCCATGTAAGTTGCTTGAGAGCATCTCCACTGTCTACATCATCTACACCCTTTCTTTTTTTTAAAAAAAAAACTTCCTTTGTTTTTAGCAGAGGATGCCTGACACCACTTCAGGTCATTCCTCAGGTCTTTCCAAGCATGTTCCAGAAGGAATTTCTGCTTATGGTTGGTGTAGAATATTTTATTTTGACCGCTGGTCTTTTCCCTTCTTGCAGCTTCGTACGCTCAACAGAACTTGCACACAAGATCATTGATCTTGTGCCAACGATGATTGCAATGCAGGGGCTCTCTCTCGCAGCCACCATCTTGACGACTTGCGGCAAAATAAGCTGCTACTCTTGACCAGAAAGTGCCTGCTCTTTGCACATTGCTAATACCGGATCTTTGCTTGTCTTCAACCACAAGCTAATGAGCACAATATCATGTTGAGGTGTCCACTTCTGCCATTCTCTACACTGTGTACCAGTCTCTCCACCATCTTTGATTCCAACGTCTTGTGATGAAGATAGTGAGACACTCTCTTCATACACTACAAGAAATATGAGTATTGATAGCATATTACGGTAGCACAAATTCTCAAACTGATACTAAAAGTGGCTTGTTGAGATGTCTTATTCTATTATAGCACTAAATAAATGCTATTCAATATTTTGCACCATTTTTACGAAGCAAAAATTAAAAGATTCGTTTTTTTATCCAAGTAACACTTTTAGGCGCCTACCATATACTCATAGAAAAATCACATTTGGCACCAAAAAATTTGGGACTTTTACGAAAAAAAATAAAAGATCCATTTTTTTATCTCTGTAGGGCGCCATATACTCAGAAAAAAATCACATTTGGCACCAAAATATTTGGTTTTTGTCGAATTATCCGAGATTAAGGTTGAAACAAAAACAAGAACAGAAATAGATCAAAGTCAAAGGGAAAGAAGTGCTTTGATTCTTGTATGGGTTCTTCTCAAATTGAATTTTAAGAAAAAAAAAACTGAGATTTAAGAGTTACTGGTCTACACCACCACCATCGCTCGTCACGACCACCACCATCGCCATCTCTCCCATCCTTTATCGCTCGTCATCACCTCCACCACCATCGTTTCCAAGTCCGTCTTCGCCGGTCTTCGTCTCAGATCTGTCTTCACCGGTCTCCGTCATCACCGGAGTCGCGAGCACCACTGTCATGCTCGCAACAACCCTCTCTCTTCGATTCAACCCTTGAATCGTGATAATCAACCTCTCTGGATTTGACCCCCTTCTTAATAATGCCGCGATTCAAGACTTGAGAGTAGATCATCAACCTCTCCCTTGATTTTTTTTTTGTGTTCTTGTTACAGGAAGCTTATTAGTAAGGTGCATTCTGTTCTGTTCAGATTCAAGGATAGAAGAAGGTGACTTAGGCGGTATTACTATTAAAACTTACAAAAGGATTACGAAACCTCTAATCCCTCTCTGCTTTGGCGTTGTCTCTCGGTCTCTCTCTCACCCGCTCTCGATCACTGAAGCAAGTTTTCTACTTTGGCATCTCTCAGGTTCCAGTCTCATTGATAACTCTCTTGTTTTTCTTAACACACAGCCTATTGATAGATCTACAAAATAACCCAACTTTACATGGATTATGTTTGTATTGATTTTGATTTCACATTGATAGATGTATGTAACTTAAGGTAGGAACTAGTATGATTTCTCGATGCCAAGAAAAAAAAGGAAGCTTTACATGATTTTGATTGCTCATCGGCCTCTTTCTTATATTGATGTCTTATAATATTACACCGGCTTAAGTGGGTATCACTGTCAAGTTCTTTGTACCATACTCTTAGTTTAGTTATGGTCTTTTTTTTGTTATTTTCTGTAGGAAGCCTTGTGAGTTCACGACAATGGTGGTCACCAATGGTGAAGGTCCTTACTTGTGGAACTTCACTGCAAGCGAGGATGATGAAGTAGATAATGTCTGATGATAAGGAGAAGAGAGCGTGGACATTTCTTGAAGAGAATAAAAAGGATTCATTGACGAAGTGGAGTATATGTGTTTGCTCAAAGTGAAACAGAGTTTGATGCAAAAAGTACATTTACCATTCTCACTCTGTTTCTTACTTTTTGATTCTGTCAAGTACCTAAAGGGTGTTGTGGAGGAAAGCAGCATAAGAAAGCAGTGGAGGAGGATCCTTCTGCTTTTGCATTTGATGAAGTTTATGATGACATGAAACACAAAGACATCGTTCCTAAACTGCAATATCGTCAACACCTCAAGGTAAATGTTAAACCTCTTTTTTAGTGTATTAGTTGATATCTTATCACTCATTTAGTATATGGAGGAGACTTGAAGCTTGTATGTAGACGTAAGTCTATGTCTGACTAGATTTTCTCAGTTTTGCATATATTTTTTTCGTGTTGCTGTTGTCGTGACTACAGCTAAGATATGTCCATTAATCACTGTCAAGTTCTGTGTACCATACTCTTAGTTTGGTTATGTATCTCTTGTGAGTGATTTATGGGTGTTTGTTTCTTCTGTTATTGAAGTTGGATATGTCCTCTGGAATGATAAAAGAATATCTTGCTGCTATATCATTGGCTGATGGAGAATTACGAGAGCTTGAAGCAAGATTGCGCGAGTCTTGAGCAATGGTTTAAGCTTGTGGAAGAAATGAATGCGATGATGAAGAGGAACTACTGATCAGGAATGAGGAGCTTTTGATTGTGTTAGAGAAACATGAGGACCACAAAGGCAGTACCGGAGTAAACACTCCATCGTGTGATCACTTTCTTCTTTGTGCTTTCTTTCCATTAGAGGAAGACCACAAAGACTTGCATTCACTTCAAAGGATGACTTAGGTTTCTTTGATTTTGATTTGATATGTTAAAGCTTGTTGAGGCATTGGTTTGTAGATGAATTTCCTAGACTTCGCAAATGAAATAATGTATGTTTTGAAAAATTAATTAAATATAATTTCTCATATACAGATCAAATTGCAATGTTTTGATTTAAATTTTGCACTACAATTTATGTGATAATTAACATTTGGGAGATAATAAATTTGTAAAAAAATATATTTTTTTTATTTCAAATTCTATACCCTAAACATACCCTAAATCCTAAATTTTGAATATATTATCATAAGATCCAAAGATAATACAACAAGTAATATGATAAAAAAAATCTAATACTGATAATAAATTAGAAAAAAATTACCTCAAGATCTAAACCCTAAACATGCCCTAAAGTACAACATCCATTACTTACAATAAACTTCAAAATAATCATTTGTAGAAAATTATAACTAGAACAAAAGTATAGACTACATAATTTTTATATATACTGCCCAAACCCTAAACTTACTCTATCTCTCTATATGAAACCCCAACCCTAAATTAAGTCTAATTTCAAACACAAACATACGCTACAAATATAATATTTTCAAACTTCAATTTTAAATATACTATTAAGCCTCAAACTCCAAACACCAGACCTATATTACTTAAAGCTTTACTTTTCAATTAATTTTTCAATTCTAGTTTTAAAATTTTAATATCAAACCCTTAACCTTAACTTGAACCTTGCATACAAAACTAAACCTTATATACAAAGTCATAAATCTAATTTAAAATTTATTTTTAAAATATATCACACAACCAAAAATTCAAATAATAAATTTATATTTATAATTTTGAATTATGATATCAAATTGTTTAGAGTTTAAATAACTATAAATTAATAGAGAGATAATTTGTATTGATTTTTAACAGCCATTGGATTTTGATTTAAATCAAAGGCCCAAAATCATTTTGTCTATCTATCCTCGCACTTTCTTCCTATTGGTCTATTTGTTCACGGCGTCGATCAAACAAATCAATGGCTCACAGCCATTTATTAACTCTCATCCAACAGATACAATTAAACACAATTATTATTATTTTTGTTTTTTCTTCTTCCTCCTTTCTTGTTTCTTGTTTCTCAGATCTCTCTCTCGCATCTTTTCTTTTTTTTTTTCAATTGCTCGTCAGAAACGAAACAGTTGGATCAGACACCGAGACCAGACCATCTACGTTTGAGGAAATCGAAAGCCCTGATTTCAAAGACTTGAAGGTGATATGCCTAAACTTGTAGTCCGTGATTTGAAGATTCTTCGTCAGAGTTTCCTGTTTTAATAAGGGGTTTCTCTGAATCTTTCTTGTAGTTATGATGTGAACTGCCAGATTTGGATTGTCTCCCTGTCTGAAACTGTTGATGAAAGTTTGAATATTTTCTGTTTTTGTTTTGAAAACTGTGTTTCAAGGATAAGCACGAGATGAAGAAGATGAAGAACAGCCGGAGATGGAGAGAAGAGGCGGAGGCAGAAGAATAAGCAACGACAGATGTGGTGGAGCCGAGCAAAAAAAAAAAGAAGAAAGGTGGAGAAGGAGAGCAGACAGAGACGCAAGGAGGAGGATGGAGTAGGAAGATGACGAGCAGATCGAACGGTTGTGGTCGTGGCTGGTGGCACGGTGTCAACGAGGAGTGCGGCAGAGATTGAAGAAGAACATGTTTGGTTAGGTTTGGTTAGGGTTAGTTAATAAACTGAATTTGTATGTAAACCGGTTTTTTGTAATAAACCAATACATTTGTAAACCAAAATTATATAATAAATAATTTTATTCACAAACCTGTTATATTATAATTTAATTTAATTTTAAAACGTGGATTAAAATATATTAATTTTTAATTTAATTAATAATTATGAATTTATAAATATAAATGAGAAATAATACATAGCATTATATCTATGTCATTATAACATATTTTACAGCTTTATAAAAACATTATGAAAAAATACATTATAACATTAAATCAATGCTATAAAAAGACTAATCAAGAGCAGACGTTTAACGCTACAATATGTATATTTATTATAGCACATAAAAAATACGCTACGATAAGTGGGGGGTCTATTATTGCTGCGGCTGTCACGACGTTCTTTGAAACACTACGAAAACCTTATGATAGCATTTTTCGGATGCTACTAATGTTGATTTTTCTTGTAGTGATAGTTACCAAATGAAATGCTTGGTTGGCTTTTAAGTTGGTCAAAAAATTTTGAGGTGTGGGAAGATGGATTAGAATCCATTTCGGAAGCAAGCTCAAGGAAGAGAGAAAGAAGATAACAGAGATGAGAAATTGGAAGGGAAGAAAATGGTGAGATATGTATTCAAGACATAGGAGAATGACAGATTTAAATAGATTGAAGAGAAGCTTCAGCGCATTGAAGAGAAGAACGATTAGACATTTATCCAACACATACATCAATGTTATCCACTTATTTCGATTTAACCATAAAAAGTATTTATTACCTAAGCCAACCATAATTTCATTTCTATCTAACCACTTAAACATCAATTTATTACCTAACCAAACACTGAACCATGAGTTAATTCATTTCAAACTAATACACAAGCTTTATCCAATTGCTCAGAACAAAGAGATGGGTCTACCTGTATGAACGATCGTAGGCCTTTTGTCTTACCAACTGGATTAAGCATCTTCATCTAACAACCTGAAGACAAGAAAAAAGAAAAAGAAACAAATCAAAGCCAATATGTGTTAAGATATGAGCTCGAAGAAGGAGAAAAATCTACCTAAAGACACAAACATACAATCTACCGTGGTCATGCCTTTATCTATTGACACATTGATCATGTGAAATATCATACTTGAAAATATAATTTTGCAGATTTGAGATAAACGTAAACCTTTAGGCCTTCCATGAGTAGCAACCCAATCATCATTATCTCCATCATCAACCTAAACTTTACCTCCACCAGCTTCGTAATCCTCTGCCACAGAAACGTCCCTGATCACCAGCTTTCCTGATCGAAAAACAAAAATATATGATTTTGGTTAATATTCTCACAGAAAACCCAATCTGAATAAACAAATATCAACAGATCAAATAAATCAAAACATATCAAATAAGTCAGAAACAAGACATACAAAGTGAGATATACAACCTTTCGATTCGCCGGAGGCGCAACAGTCGCCGTTTATCTTCGTCTCAGTGAGCCACCGATAGAGAGAGATGACGCCTTGATATGTCGCCGTTTTCCTTGTTGGAGGGTGAAGGATCCTAAGATCGGATGACTCTAATGGTATAGTTTTTGGGTATGAACTCCGGATGGAGAACTGCATGGATTGAAGGGTCGCATGAAGGTTGCGGAAGGCTTCTGATATTCACGACTCCAAGTGGTGCTTGATATGACTGACAAGTCCACAAAATGAAGGATCTCTCGTCGTTGCTTGATATGACTCACAAGACCAATGATTTGATGGGTGTTGGCTTGGATATGACTCACCAAGAAACGAGCAAAGTTCTGGACATAGAACAATGAGATTGAACTCAAAGTCACACAGAAATGCTCAGATATATTTCGTGGCTCATAGGCCATATTTATAGGATTACAAGTTAAAGAGAGACATTAATAATTATGGGAAATATAATCCTAGAAAAAAATATAATGCATAGGAAATACAATTTTGACCAGATCTAGTCAAGGCACTGATTATTTTGTTGACTGCAAATTGAACCCTTCATCTCCCCACGTCCAGGTTCAATGAATACTGAAGCATGTCCTGCCGACAGGGTCAGTATGCGGCTAATAAAGTCCAAACTAGCCAGAAATTAAGTGTAACAGTCTATCTCAAGATTCACTCGTCTGAATTCAAATCTGGCATGACCATTCTTCTTAAAATGCAAAACAGTATGGGAGAGACGAGGTCATGTTCGGTAGATTCGGTCATTTGGTCGTGGATATTGCTGAAGCTCCAATCCAGATGTTCGGGCAGTACATGCGGTACAGTCCAGAAATGGATAGCGATGAACTGGAGAAGAATTGGGGCGTCCGAATGTGATTCTGTCTCTACCAGTAGTCTTAGAATGGAAATCAGTACAGTGAAGACAAAGTTCAGTACAATCAAATCGGTCATCTGGCCTTGATTCCAGCCAAAGCTCCCTTTAGGATGCATTCGAGACAGTCCAGTACAGCGTCTGGTCAGTCTGTCCAGTACGGTGAAAATCTTGAACCTCAGTTGAAATCTTTAGAACGATCGGAACTTCATGTTGAGCTGGTTCCATGTACTGATCCGTGGACTGGGGCACATCTTACTCTCCCTCTTTAAAAGGATTTGTCCTCAAAACCACTTTACCTGAATCAAAAGGAAATGAATCAGACAAAAAAAATTTTATAAACAAGTAAAATTTGATGAAGGATAAATTTGGAGAGAAACTTCCTTGGAGTTTTGAACTTGTTTCCCTCAAGTAATTCCAAGTCATTTGGCGTCCATCAGTGCTTGCTTTCCTTGGGAAATGACCATGCTTATCATGTTCATTCAAAACAACTAGAGAAGCCACATCAAATCTGCGAAAAAAATAATCAAAGGGTTTCTCTATCCTTAAGACATTAAAAACACGATCCAAACTCTTAGGATAATAATCAAGCACGTGGGCAAGCATCAAGCAAGTAAACAGGTCGCCAAAAATTGGTTTATTAATCTCATATCAGGCCAAGCTGTGAAATGGTTTGGAAAAGAATGAGACAGTGCCAAATTTGAAAAATTCTCATTATGAACGAATTCAAAATGTTTCTTTGACTTAAGCAATTTCGTTTCATGCTATTTTCTAAACAAAAACTCTTTAAAAGCACAGCTCAATGAAAAAAAACCATGAAAAGGTTTAAGCAAAACATTTTTCAACCAAGTAAAGATGTGATTTCGCTTAGAAATTATCGGTTTCAAAACATTTTCATGATGAGCAGAGACAATCAACCCATGATCCTTACTGTGCCTTTGGTTTGGCCAGGAGGTTGAATGAGGAATCATATTTGGTTCATGTAGGTTAGGTTTTTGGCTAGGGCCGCTTCTTTCTTAGGCCTGAATTTCCTTTAGAAGTCTGGTACTCCCGGATAAACGGACTGCAGAACTTCCAGTTTGTAATATTCATAACTTCTTCCTCCGTGAAGTCATGTGATTTTAAGTCTCAGTGAATCCTTGATGAGTTAGGCTTCTAGGAAAATTAGATTCATGACAAAAGACCTTCTGAAAGTCGAGATACTCTCCTTGGACTGAACCTCTGTCGCAGGTATCTCCAAGGTAACCGGTTTGGACATCAATGCTTCTCCAAAACTCAGGCTGTTGGGAACGGTTAATGCTTGCATTCTTAAGAGACTGAACCTGTATTTCTTGGATACTAAAAACAGACACTAAAAGACCAGGATCAAATGTGCAAGACAAATACTTATCAACAATCAAGATCTCTTTTCCAAGAACAAGGAGCACACATTTCAGCCTTTCAAGATCCTTATCAGAGTAGACATTACAGACCAGAATTTTATCAAGACATGCATCAATATTAGTCAATTTCACAACATGCACATCCTTCTCAACATCTGAAGACACAAGCTTAAGTTCAGATTGAGAAACATTTACCAAAGTTTCAAGACATTTTTCAAAGAATGTGTTGTAAACCAAGATATCAGCAAGGCACAAAACGACATTATATACCAGAATGGAGTCAAGGCATGCAACAACATTGATATACCATGATTTTGACCCACTTTTACCCATGGTATTTCTATGATTTTACTATATACATATATATCTATGTTTTGGAGTCTGTTAGGTATGTTTTCAGGTTCATGAGCATTTTGGAGTAAAGTGACGTTTTAGGTGCCATTATGGAGCTTAAATGAGAGTTTTCTCGAGATGACTATAAGATCAGACAAGAAGGTTGATATCTAGAGATACATACCGATCGATACACATCCTGTGTAATCGATCTACGACTCATCTGTAGAAGTTGATGACGAGATACCCCATCGATCGATATACGCCTAGTACTATCGATCGATATCGAGCGTGTAGAAGAAGGATAGTTATCTCAGCCGACTAGAAGCCCAAGATCTCTTAATATTACAATAATGCCCCTGACAAGTTTTTAACCTAATTGAACTCATATTTATAGTTATGCTTGTTTTGAATACTCTTTTATGTTCTAAGTACTTTTCATCTATTAATCAAAGTATTCTTTTCATCTTATTCTCTATTTATCAAAGGTTATAGAATTCTAAGATCTAGAAGAAGATACAAAAATATTTGTTATCTGGAGGAACTTAATTGTTTAGTCTTCTATCTTATGAATTTCTATTATTACTTTGATGCTATGAATCACTTAGTTATGTCTGAGTAGATTCCTTTGTTAGATTTAGGGTTCAAATAGTTATGAGAGATTAGCCCTAACTATAGATTGTTGAGTTGTGATACTCATTATCATGATGAACCCTAATGCTTATTCTAGAGTAGCTAACTAGAATATGATCTTGGAAGTGATTTACTCCATAAATCATTATCCTGAAATCATCTTGCATAAGCTAAGATCCTCTAGGGATACGCGAGAGCCGGTCTATGATCTTGGTGGACATATATTCAATTCGATTGAAGCTATATCGATCGATACTCCAATAGAGTAATCGATCGATGACAAACCATATCGATCGATATCGCTGTCAAAACATCGATCAATATTGTCGGCAGTCAGATCAGTGGACGAGTCTTATAGCGAGAGCTACTAGACAACTCTAAGAGTTGAAGTTCCTTAGTATCTTGCAAGCAACTTATTAAAACATCTATAGTATTATAATTCTGATTATCTGAATAGCAACCTTGAATCTAACTACCTTCTCTTATTGTTTACAACTAAAACCAATTCTCTTGAGCAACTTATCATTGCTCACAACTGCAATTTACATTTAAACCTAATAAACCTAGCATAATCTTTAAGGATTATATCTTTTTTGTTCCCTAGCTCTCTGTGGATTCGATACCTAAGTACTACAACAGAACATCTTTTGATGAGAGTAGTTCAATCCTTAGGGTAATTTGAGTGATATCAAATTTGGCGCCGTTGCCGGGGAGCCAAAATCGCCATTAGATTTAATCTGATTAGGTCTAGGTTCCTTGTTACTGCTTAATCATCTTCTGACGAAAAAAATATTTTTCTTGTATATTTAGTTACATGCCCAGCAGTACTAGAAGCAACAAGAATCCTCAACTTGTGTACTCAGAAGACCCTCACAGTTTGGAACGCTCAATCCGCAAAGACTTACGTTCCGCATCGATCGACATCAACAACAGTTCGTCGACCGATACTCGCCTACCACAGTCAACCGAGACACCTTCTTTGTCGACCGATACTCGCACCTTTCCATCGATTGACATCAACAACCTTTCGTCGACCGATACCCTTCATCTGACATCGATCGATATACATCACTTTACATCGATCGATACTAACCGTCGAGACATGGTAGCGCCTATTATTCTCAAAACCGATGAGAATGGAGACCTGCGTGATCAAGATGGTCACATGCGTAATGCAGCAGGTCAGAAACTGAATGTTCAAAAGGAGATCATTCCTGAGCAAGAGACTGCACCTATAGACTTCATCCAACCTGTAGAAAAGGCTTATAGAGCTAGAACTTTGGCTGACTACAACCGTCCAGATCAGTTCTATACCAACCGATCAGCCATCCGCCCTCCTGTCATTCAGAGAGGAGATTTCGAGCTCAAGCCGCAGTACTACACACTTGTGGGACAAATACCCTTCTGTGGGTTATCCCATGAGCATCCTATGGGCCATCTAGAGAGGTTCGACGATCTCATAGCCGCCATTAAAGCCAATGGAGTTCCTGAAGACTATCTTCTCTGCAAGCTTTTCAAGTATCTCTATTAGGAGAAGCTTTGCAGTGGCTACGGCAGTTACCACCAGGTTCTCTCACAACCTAGAAAGACATCAAAAACACATTCATGCGTAACTTCTTTGATGATTCACGCGCTGAAGATTGGAGGAGGAAGATTGCTACATTCACTCAGGATTCTAGAGAGTCATTTAAGGATACTTGGAATAGATTCAAATATATCCTACCAGCGTGACTGTCCACACCACGGATTCAACAATGTGCACCTACTCTACACTTTCTACAAAGGCATCGCTTTGAAGTATCAGATGGCTCTTGATACGGCTAGTGAAGGAAACTTCACCACGAGGAATCCACAAGATGTTGTGAAGTTAATTGATAAACTAGCTTCAAACAACATCACGAAGAACACTGTCAAGGCAAAATCTGCATCATTCCTTGGGAAGGAGCAGATTAATGAAGTACAAGCACAACTGGATAATGTTCATAAGTTAATAAACAAGCAGATTTGCTCAGTTGAGGATGCAGAAACTACAGCTGGAGAGGAATACACAAAGGAAGATGTGAACTGGATCAGTGGAGCAGGATTTCAGAGATTTGGAAACCAAGGAGGAAACATAAACTTCTCAGGATAGAGGAATAACTTCAACCAAAATTCACATAAACCTACCTACAGCAGCAGCAACCCCAACAACAACAGGAGTTATGGAAACTCAATCTACACAAATCTACCCCCACCCACCCAGGAAAGCAAGCTAGAGAGATGCTGGACAAAGTTCTTGAGAGTCAGCAGAAGCTACAGGTGGACTTCAATGGAAAGATTGACTCCGTCTACACCAACCTGAACACAAAGCTTGATGCTTTGAGTACATATGTGAAGAAATTGGAGACTCATGTGGTTCAGACATGAGAAGCTTTAAAGAAGCAGGAAGCTTTAGTAAGGGGAACATGAGAGTCTGCTACTAACCACCACGTGAATACCATCCTGGATGATGATTTTTGGCAAGTGGTGAAGCAAGAGAAGCTGCAAGATTCGACATATGAGAGCACACCAGAAATCGGATTCACCTCATATCAATCGGCATCAAGTAACCGACATTGATCGATAGCACCTAAAGCAAAGCGATCGATAAACTTTGACGAGTATCGATCGGTAGACTTCGATGAAACTCTCACGAATGCAGTGCCATCAATATCATGTCACATGAAGCCTTTGCGGCAAGACATCCACATCCGCCCGTCCCTATCGAAGTCGACCCGACTTCCACACCTATCGATCGATACGATGACCCTTCCATCGATCGACATGGAGATACCAATATCGACCGACATACACCAGTAGTCGTCGCCCGATATACAATACCCCATCGCCAAGTGCAACAACCGAAGATAGATGCAGTGCAACTTAACGTACTCCGGGAGCAGTCCAATATTTCCATAACCCTTCCAATTGCCATCATGAAGAAACCCACAGACATCATTGAGCCCATAGAGATAGAAAAGGAAAACTTAGGAAGAGTTCTCAGAAAAAGGAAAGAGAAGATTGTCAAACACCTTAAAAGAGGAGCCAATGAGACAGAGATGGAAAACTTCAGAAAGAGAGTTCTGCAAATACCAATAGAGAAATCCTTTGAGGAAGCCTACTTTTCACATAGATTGTGGATGTTTTTTAGGGAAACCAAGGAGACAGAAGAAGACATCAAGAGAATGTTTCACCAAGTCAGAGATAGCTTGAAGAAGAGGATCACACTGGAGAAGAAGAGCGATCCAGGGAAGTTCACAGTACCATGCTCAGTAAGGGGTATTGAGTTCCCTCGTGCTCTCTGCGATACAGGATCAGGAGTCAGCATCTTATCTAAGATCATGGCAGACCACATAGGTCTGAAGATAGAGCCTGCTGAAGAAACATTCATCTTCGTCGATTGTTTTCAGCAGAACTCTGGAGGAATAGTTCGAAATCTTGAGGTACAGATTGGTGATGCAATCATTCCTACAGACTTCTACGTCCTGGATGTCAAGCTCAACTTCAAGACATCTCTACTACTTGGAAGAGCCTTCTTAGCCACAGTTAGAGATGTATGTGACATAAAATCCAACAAGCTCTGCCAAACCCTAATTGACCCTACCACCCTCTCTGATCCAGTCCAAGTCATCAAGATTCCAAGGAAGGAGATCCTATCACTCGTAGTAGCATGCTTTTGTTCACAAGAGTATGATTCAATGGCCGAGTACGAGACAGAGCAAGACGTATCGACCGACGGAATTAACAACCCATCGACCGATACCGATACACAAAGTCGACCAATGCCCAAATCTTGGCATCAATCGATAAGCTATTCAAAGAGACCGATGGGGAGTTTCCAGACGGCGATTTCAAGATGTTTCAGTTGGGATAACGATCGTTACATCCCAGCACTGGCTATGGACACCACCAATGAGGTGTATGACGAAGATTATGAGGAAGAACGAACCATAGAGTACAAATTCCTTCGTGAAGATGAAGAAGAAGAAGACATTCCCTCACAACATCTTCAGATTGAAGGCATTGGTCGATAAAGGCCAACCTTCATCGACCGATATGCACAAACCGAGATCACTCAAACGACCTTATCAACCATCGAGCGGTACTACAGACTATGTATCACTCTATCCCCCCCCCCCCACGGGATGATACAAGAGACGGAGACTACTCAACTGGAAGTTGGGCAACCGACTATCACGAGAGTTTTGCAGTGGATACAACACCACTGACTCATTCAACCCAACCAGAAGCAGTCTCATCGACCGATACAACACAACATCAATTGCTCGACACACTTTAAAAGCAATCGACCGATGCACCTGCCGTACCATCGACCAATAGTACCACTACACCATCCGAGGTACAAACACATAATTTAGACTTTGGTTATTAACTCTGGTTGATTTTAGCATTTTCAGGGATCCAGATGGCAATGCACGAGCAATAGATGGAAGAATCATTCCAGTCACAAAGGAAGACATTGCAGATATTTTCTAGACAACCAATAAATCAATCAACCTTTTCAAACAACAACCCATCAACACAGCAGACCAGCACCATCAGTCAACCAATGTAAATACATCAGCCGAGCAAGACGGTGCTAAAGACGTTCATCTCAACTTGAAGGATTCAGAATTTCTACGAGCATCGACCTATAAGGCATATCCTCTATCGTTCGATATACATCGAGAGTTTGGGAAACGAGCTTTCAAAGATGGAGTTCGTCGTTTTTATTGGGAAAAGAAAGACGAGTATGGAGTCTACAGAGATGAATCTAGGTTTGCTAGAGGAGTAAATGGAGACATTATTCTCGTTTCCATAGAAGACATGGAGAAATTGCTGAATAGAGCTTCACTGTTTGAATGGTCTTATTTCTGTTTACCAGTACATGCAAATCATTTTACCAAAGCAGAACCATCAGAAAATCTCAACACCGAAGCTGAAGTCCAAAGTATGATCAATGAAGTGTGGGAACCAAGATTCACACCGTCGATTTTAATGAATAAAAATAGAGGAAAGTCAACTCAACCCAAATTTCCCTGAAGGTCCGGATTCTCTGCGAAAGCCAACGACAAGTGACCGAACAAATGCCAAAAATATAGAAGGAGTTTCCGTAACTCCTGGTGTTGTTGGGATTGCTTCTCTGTCCTGAGAAGTTCCTGTTTCCTCCTTGGTTTCCAGATCTCTGAAATCCAGCTCCAATGATCCAGCTTACATCTTCGTCTATTTGTTCCTCTGCGGTTTCTGCATCCTCAACTGAGCAAATCTGCTTGTTAAGTAGCCTCTGAACATTGTCCAGCTGTGGTTGGAACTCATTAATATGTTCCTTCCCAAGGAATGATACATATTTCCCCTTGACGATGTTCTTCGTGTTGTTACTTGAAGCTAAGTTATCAATTAAGTTCACAGCGTCTTGTGGATTCCTTGTGCTGAAATTTCCTTCACTAGCAGTATCCAGAGCCATCTGATACTTCAGAGCGATGCCTCTGTAGAAGGTGCAGAGTAGTTGCACGTTGTTGAATCCATGATGTGGGCAGTCGCACTGGTAGGACTTGAATCTGTTCCAGGTATCCTTGAATGATTTTCCAGGTTCCTGAGTGAATGTAGCAATCTCCCTTCTCCAGTCCTCAGCACGTGACTCATCAAAGAAGTTACGCAGGAATGCGTTTTTGATGTCCTTCCAGGTAGCGAGAGAACCTGGTGGTAGTTGTCGCAGCCACTGCAAAGCTTCTCCTGATAGAGAGTATTTGAAAAGCTTGCAGAAAAGGTAGTCTTCAGGGACTCCGTTAGCTTTGATGGAAGATATAATATCTTCGTACCTTTCCAGATGGTCCATAGGATGCTCATGGGATATGCCACAGAAGGATATATGTCCTACGAGGCCGTAGTACTGCGGCTTGAGCTCGAAATCTCCTCTCTAAATGGCAGGAGGGCGGATGGCTGATCGGTTGGTATAGAACTGATCTGGACGGTTGTAATCAGCCAAGGTTCTAGCTCTGTTGGCTTCATCTGCAGGTTGGATGAAGTCTGTAGTGTCTTGCTCAGGAATGATTTCCTTTTAAGCATTCAGCTTCTGACCTGCTGCGTTACGCAGGTGACCATCTTTATCACGCAGGTCTCCATTCTCATCGGTTCTGAGAATAATAGGCGCTACCATGACTCGTCGGGTGGTATCGATCGATGTAATGTGATTAATATCGATCGATGTTGGATGAAGAGTATCGGTCGACGGTCGGTGGTCGAGCGATGAAGTGCGGCGAGTATCGGTCGACAAAGAAGGTGTCTCGGTCGACTGTGGTAGACAAGTATCGGTCGACGAACTGTTGTTGATGTCGATCGATGTCGGGGTATCGGTCGACAAAGGAGGGTTAATGTCGATCGATGTGGAACGTAAGTTCTTGCGGATGCTACGCTCCAAACTGTGGGGGTCTTCTGAGTACACAAGTTGATGATTCTTGTTGCTTCTGGTATTGCTTGGCATGTACCTGAAAAACAAGAAAACATTTTTGCGTCAGAAGGTGAATTAGCAGAAATTAAATAACCTAGACCTAATCAGATTAAATCTAATGGCGATCTTAGCTCCCCGGCAACGGCGCCAAATTTGATCTCACTCAAATTACTCTAGGAGTGAATTACTCTCTCAAATAAGAGGTTCAGATGTAGTACTTAGGGATCGATTTCACGGGGAGCGAAGGAACACAAAAGATAGTAATCCTTAGTGACTAAGCTAGGTTGAAATGGTTTAAATGTAAATTGCAGTTGTGAGCAATGTCTAGTTGCTCAAGAGAATGATTGAGAGTTGTAAGTATTAAGAGAAAGTAGTTAGATTCAAGGTTACTATTTAGTTAATTCAGGATTATAATGCTATAGATGTTTTAACGAGTTGCTTGCATATACTAAAGAACTTCAACTCTTTAGATTTGCCTAATAATTGTCGTTACTAGACTCGTCTATTGATCTGTCCGCCGACAATATCGATCGATGTTTTACAGCTTGTATCGATCGATATGTGTGTCGTCGATCGATTACTCTATTTGAGTATCGATCGATATAGCTCTAGATCGAATTGAATATATGTTCACCAAGATCATAGAACAGCTCTCGCTTATCCCTAGAGGAAGCCACGATGAGATCGATCCACAATCACACCAGAATGATCATTGATGAGATGATCGCACATACTAAAGGTCGTCTGCAAGAAGTTGAGGAAGGACAAAGGGAGCTATACACTCAGAGGTTTTGCGAAAGCTACCAGAAGCTCATATAGACCGACGAGCATCCTACTGCATCGCCCGATACAGAGTTCTTCACAACAACTGAGATGGAGAAGATGGTTCAAGATCTCTACACACTCATTGAAGAAACCGGTGAGGCATCATAACGACTAATGGATGAGCTATGATTTCCAATATAGAGCGACGTCTCCGGAGCACAGTTAACCATAGAGAACATTCAGAAGGAGATTAAGATCATTCAGAGGCAGCTCGCTGACAGACCTTCACCATTAGGATCAACTGATATGCCAGCCAGCAAATCGACCGGCAGACCAGAACCAGTATCGATCGACATCGACATTCCAAGATCGATCGATAAGCACCTGTCACGAAGGAAAACCTTCGAGCGACTCAACGTAATCCAACATTCAGACATCCATCAGTTCTACACTGAGAATCATGATACAAGGCTAGACATCATACACAATGAGGTAACCACATTGAAGGAGAAACTGACCAAAGGGGATGACGCCACAATAAAATTTTTCACTACATGGTTTGGAGAGAACAAGAAGATAATGAGGAAACTTGTTATCCATCATGTTTCTGCAACTCACCTCACTAGCCACCATACCACCATAGTCAAGCTAAAAGACTATAAAGCGCTGAGTGGGAGGCAACCCACTGTTAGGTACTTTCTTACTTAGTTAAATTTGATTTTTATTTTTTATTTTCGTATTTGCTTTTGTTTTCAGTTACATACTAGACGATTACCATCTCTATCGACCGATATAATCATGTCGACATCGCTCTACATAGACCTATCCATGACGATCATAGATGACTCACTATCGATCGATACGTATCCACGGTCAGGTATATCGTTCTAATTTTTGATATCAGTACATTACTTATGATTTATTATTACCCTAATCTGAGTGTTATACACTGGGGTCAGTCTATGTTTTAAGTCTGAGGGAGATTACTGATGCTACTTTACCTTTTGCTTTCATTAAATATTTTCAAAATTGGTTTTATTGAGTCTAGAAAGAGACAAGGATATTTCAAAAAAAAAAATCTTCTTATCTAGCCACTCTTTAGCACCATTCTTAGATCTGTTGATTGCAAAAAGTACTATAGATGCTAAAGTGGATCACATGTCACCTATGACAACACCTTTCATGATTGTTTGGAAGAACCAAAGCTGATTTCCAACCTAACCTGACAATCTATTGCTTTTCTTGGGGCTTGGTATACAAGGGATCAAAATCCTCCTGCAAGTCTGGAAGGTAATAGTCTTTGTGCTTCTAATTCCCTTCCCTCTCTCTCTTCGGCATCCTATTGAAGGAAAGAAATATATTTGTATAAAAGATGTGATATGATTTCTTGAGGAGTAGAGGGATAAAAGTGTCTCTTGCAACCCCATTATTCTACTTTAAAAGAGAATGATCAAAGCGAGGGATATGAGTTTCTCCTGCAATCTCATTATTCGCTTATTTTACTTCACGTCTATGCTAGACGCAGAGACCCGCTACAGCCACCTAGAGAAGTTGTCCATTGCCCTAGTCATAGCAGCTCGGAAAGTACGTCCCTACTTCTAGGCTCATCAAGTCGTGGTAGTAACCTCGTTCCCCATTAAAGCAGTCCTTCATAAGCCCGAGGTGTCGGAACGATTGGCAAAATGGGCCATAGAATTGGGGGAGTATGACGTGGTCTTTCGCTCAGCAGCCGCCATCAAGTCTCAGGTTCTTGCCGACTTTGTGGCCGAATTCTCTCCCTCAATACTCCCAGATCTGGAGCAAGAAGCCATGCTCCACGAAAAAGAGGTGGAGAAAGGCCAATGGACCTTATATGTTGACGGTTCCAGCAACGTGAGAGGCGCAGGAGTAGGACTAGTCCTAACCTCCCCCACAGGAGAGTCAGCTTCAAGGGCCCTACGTTGCAACTTCAAAGCAACCAACAACGAAGCCGAATACGAAGCCCTAATAGCAGGGCTGGCATCAGCTAGACAGATGGGAGTGGAGGACATCTAAGTCTTCAGAGACTCACATCTCATCATCAGCCAAGTCCAAGGAGATTACCAGGCCAAGGATCCGAGCATGATCAGATACCTGTCGGTAGCCAAACGTCTGCTTGACCAATTTGAAAACTGCAAACTTACTCAGATCCCTAGGGAGCAAAAATCCCAAGCCGATGCTCTAGCAAACCTAGGTTACGCCTTGGAAACCAAGGATCACATGAGCATCCCCTTATTGGTCCTACAATGGCCGGCGACCGAAAAAGAGGCAGGACCAGAAGAAATAGCGGTAGTAGACGAATGGGAAACCTGGATGACTCCCATTACCAACTACCTCAGGAACGACGTCCTACCCGAAAATCGAAATGAAAGCCGCAAGATCAAGAGACAAGCAGCAAGATACTGCATCTTAGAAGGAAAACTATACAGGAGGTCCTTCTCAGAGCCCTACCTACGATGTCTAACCCCTAGAGAAGCCGCACGAATACTAGAAGAGCTCCATGAAGGGGAATGTGGCTCTAAATCCAGTTGACGAAGTCTGGTTCTCAGAGCAAGGAGGGCCGGCTATTACTAGCCAACCATGGCGAAGGACTCCCTTAAGCAGGCTAAAACCTGCAGCCAATGCCAGAAACACGTTCCAATCTCCAACTTACCACCAGAGAACCTCAAATCCCTAAGCTCTCCTTGGCCTTTTCGCAAATGGGGCATGGAAATCGTGGGGAAATTCCCTATGGAGCCAGGGCAAAAGGTTTTTCTCCTAGTAATGACCGACTATTTTACGAAATGGGTAGAGGCCAAAGCCTTGGCAAAAATCACAGATCTCCAGATCAGAATATTCATCTGGACGAACATAATCACCCGCTTCGGAGCACCTCAGGAGATTGATACCGACAATGGACCCCAATTTACCAGCAACGACTTCCAGGACTTCTGCAAAGAATGGGACATCAAACTCTCATATTCAGCTCCGCGACATCCCCAATCGAACGGACAAGCAGAGTCAACCAACAAAACGTTGGTAAACATGCTCAAGAAACGCTTTGAGAAGGCTCAAGGGCGATGGGCAGAGGAATTACACGGAGTTCTCTGGGCCTATCGAACAACTACGAAGACAGCTACCCAAGAAACCCCTTTCTCACTCGTCTACGGCACCGAATCAGCAATACCCACCGAGGTGCACGTTAAGACCACGATCTCAAACATCCTAACTCCAAAAGAGAATGACGAGCTGATGTACCTAAGTCTAGACCTACTAGACGAAAAAAGAGAGGCAGCCCGCCTTAGGAACGCATCGTACCAAATAAAAGTAGCCAAGGGTTACAATAGGAAGGTGAGATCCAGAATCTTCCAAGAAGGAGACTGGGTCCTAAGGTGAGTCTGCATACATACAAGGGACAAATCAGCCGGAAAAATAGCCCCCGGATGGGAGGAGCCATATCAGGTAATAGGGGTGCAAGGGGCAGGAGCCTATAAACTGCAAGACAGTAAAGGCAAGGTCCAACCCAACTGCTGGAACGCCTTGCACCTCAAATTCTACCATTTCTAAAAGCAAGATCTTCGGATCAAGCTTTATATATACTATTATACTATATATTAAAGTATTTTGGTTTTTCTACTCCTATGTATAACGAGAACGTCTTCGGACTAGGCTTATAAAATACACTTGGTTTTGACTAAAAGGAGTTAAGGGAATACCAATATACTTAAAGGGGCATACTAGCTGGATCGGGACCTTAGGGACCTCAGATCTTAGTTAGCCCCCTAGCTGGTGAGGCTACTCACCTTAGGTGCAGACATATATGGAAGGGGTCTGATCAGCCATGTACCGATGTCTGTGTTGGGGAAAAATATCCAAGGCTAGAGGTTTCTCCAGCCTCCGAAGGGGCCTCGACTTCCGGGCCCTCGTTTGGAAAGGACCCAAGGTCCCTCCTCTACTCGAAGGACCCATCCCCACCAGGTGGCACCAGGGTCCGATCTCCATTTAATAAACATCCAGGGTCTAGTCCCTGTATCGAGGAACCAAGGTCCAGCCCTTGCCGTAAGGACCAAGGAACCAATCCTCCGCATGAATATGGAAGTTTCCAAAATCGAGGGGAAAGTAATATATTCATGAATATTACGGAAGCCGCCCAAGATTGACCGACTTACATCAACTATAAAAGGGGAACCCAAACCCTAGAACAAGGGATCGACACTTTGGGGCTTAGAGATTAGAGAGTTAGGCGATAGAACTAGGGTTTATACACCCAATACGTTGTAATCCCAAAATCACTCAATAATACATCTCTTTGCCTCAGTTTCTCTTCTCTAAACACATACAAATACACGAAATCTATTAGTCTTCCAGTGTTCCGTAGTACTAAAACGATCCTACACAAAAATATCATAACAGTTTCGCGCTAGAAGGAGGGGAGTAACTCAACTACGTGACGATGGCACCGGAAGACGAGTCCAATCAAGCCGATCTGACCCCGAAGGAGAAGGAACTTCTGAGCCGATTCGAAACCCTTCAGAGTCAAATTACCGATCTTCACAAGGCTCAGGAAACTGCACCTGCAGGTCTGGAACTCGTCCAGGAAGTTCAATACCTAAAAGACCAACTTGGAGAACACTCCAAGCAACTTCAGCGAAGCGTCGAGAAGCTAGACGCCATGGAAGCCGAGAACATCGCTCTCAGACGAGAAAACCGATCCCTCGGGGCAGTAGGGAACAAACGAAAAACGGTTCAGAACCAAAGTTCGACCTATGGCTTCCCTCAACACCCCGCGCGACGGTGAGGAAACGCCTCAGCAGCCCAGCGACGAACCCGTCGATCAAGAAAACATTCGAGACGTAACCCGAGAAGAAGAAGGAGACGAATCCGATACAGAGGACGAAGAGTATTCACCCGATCATCCCGAGATCTCATATCCAGCTCTAGCCGCTTACCTAGAGAAGGTGGTATCCGAAAAAATCGGCACCATCCAATCCATTGTGGAAAGGCTCCCCGGAGTAGCTCCCCCCATCCGTAGAAGTGATCCCAGGTCGTACTCCGACACACCTTTCGTGAAGGAGATTGCTTCGATCGAGATGCCTCGAAAGTTCTCTTTTCCGAGCATCAAGATGTACGAGGGAACAGGAGATCCTGACAACCACATCGCCCAGTATAAGCAACGCAAGGGAAGCCACCATGTGCAAGGGCTTCGGGTCAACTCTAACCGGTCCTGCCCTCCAATGGTATATCAACCTCCCCACGGGGTCCATAGCATCCTTCGCCGCCCTCAGCGACAAGTTCGTGGAACAGTTCGCTAGTAGCCGCCACCTGGAGAAGAGATCAGATGATCTCTACGAGATCCAACAATACAGAAACGAATCCCTACGCTCCTACATAGCTCGTTTCAACCAGGAGAAGGTCTCCATACCCGAGTGTAACACCGATACAGCAATCTCAGCCTTCAAGAAGGGCCTACTTCCGGAGGGAGAGCTCTACAAGGAGTTAACTACGTACAGATGCGGAGACATGGCGGATGTACTATCCCGTGCCTGGGCCCAAGTAAGGTGGGAAGAAGACGTCGTGAGCAGGGCCAAGGTTTCCTCCAAGTAAGATCAGAAGTCCTCCAAACCCTCGAAAGACGAGCGTGAAGAAACCATCCGACCCCGACCTTCCCGGGAATCCACCAACCAGAGCAGGGGCAGATACCAACATCGCCCCTTACCTCGGTCCGAAGGGATGATGGTTTCTACTTGGCCTAGTATCTCCCACCTAGCGATATCTAAACCAGAGCTCATTGGAGTCTTGAGGCAGATGGGCCCACAAGTTAAGTGGCCACCTAAAATGAGGTCCCCCGATGCTACCCGGAACCCTAAAAGATGGTGTGGGTTCCACAGCGATCACGGCCATACCACTGAGGACTGTATAGCCTTAAAGCTGGAAGTAGCCGAGCTTCTCAAGAAGGGTTATCTAAGGGAGTTCCTCTCGGGCAAGGCCAAGGATCTTCTCAACAGAGAGGGCCCCACTCTCCCCAATGAAGCGGTCCCTGCGCTACCTCCGCCACAAGAACGAGTGATCCACATCATCTCCGGAGGATCAGAAGTAAGCGGGATTAGCAGCGCCGCATCCAAAAGAAGTACTCGCAATGCTAGGAACGGTCAAGAGATCGAGATTCCCAAGCGCCCACTCTTGGGAACGGACGAAATCAGCTTTACTGCGAGGGAGCAGGAACGAGTCCTTGTTCCCCATCATGACGCCCTCGTCATCTCCCTTGTTATAGCCAACTGCTTAGTTAAACGAATATTGGTGGACAATGGCAGCTCCAGCAACATTATCTTCCATTCGGCCTATATGGATTTAGGGCTAGACCCTAAAACATTAACCAGGAAAGCGATCCCACTCGTGGGATTTAGCGGAGAGGTGAAGCAAACCAAGGGGGAAGTCCTTCTCCCAGTCTATGCCGAGGGGATAAACCAAACCGCCAAGTTCTTGGTCGTCGACTGTCCGTCATCTTACAACGTAATACTAGGAAGGCCATGGATCCACGACATGGGAGCCGTACCATCAACCCTTCACCAATTGGTGAAATTTCCTACCCCCTGGGGCGTGAAGGTCATTAGAGGGGACCAAGAGAATTCTAGGTCCTGCTATCAAACTACCCTGAAGGGAAGGACCCAAGCCTTATAGCAATTACAGAAGCAGCCTCTCGTTCCTCACGCCGAAGAACCCGAGGTTGATGACATGGACAAAGTCCCCCTAATAGAAGGGAACCCGGAGCGGAACCTCAAGATAGGCTCCAAGATGCCGAAGGATCTGAGACGGAGGCTGATCGATTTCCTAAGATCTAACTTCGTTTGCTTTGCATGGTCCCACGAAGACATGCCCGGAATCGACCCCAACGTCATCATGCACCAGCTCCAAGTGAATCCCGAGCATCCTCCTGTTAGACAAAAGAGAAGGAAGTTCGCTCCCGAAAGGGATGAAATCATTAACGAAGAGGTCAAAAACCTGCTCGACGCAGGGTTCATAAGAGAGGTGCAATATCCCGACTGGCTCGCCAATGTGGTGGTTGTGAAAAAGAAAAACGGAAAATGGAGAGTCTGCATCGATTTCACGGACCTCAACAAGTCCTGCCCAAAGGATCCATTCCCCTTGCCTCATATAGACAAGCTGGTGGATGCCACCGCGGGACACCAACTAATGAGCTTCATGGACGCCTTCTCGGGATACAACCAAATCCTGATGCATCCCGACGACCAAGAAAAGACGTCCTTCATGACTTCCAGGGGCATCTATTGCTACAAGGTCATGCCGTTTGGTTTGAAGAATGCTGGGTCCACTTACCAGAGGTTGGTCAACACGATGTTTGCCGATCAGATAGGCCAGACCAAGGAAGTCTACATCGACGACATGCTGGTAAAATCTCTTGACTCGGAAGATCATATCTCACATCTCCAGCAAGCATTCACCACCCTGAGGAAATACAATATGAAGCTCAACCCCTCTAAATGTTCCTTTGGAGTAAGCTCCAGGAAATTCCTGGGATACATAGTCACCCACAGGGGCATAGAAGCAAATCCGGAGCAAATAAGGGCCATCCAGGCGATTCCTCCCCCACGGAACGTCAAAGAGATTCAAAAACTTACGGGAAGAATGGCAGTCCTCAGCAGATTCATCTCCAGGCTTTCCGACAAGTCCCACGCCTTCTTCGAAACACTAAAGAACCCTAAGGACTTTCAGTGGACAGAGAAGTGCGAAGCTGCGCTATCCGACCTCAAGGCCTACCTCACTACTCCACCACTCCTATCTAAACCTCTAGAAGGGGAAACCCTATTGCTCTACCTCGCCGTGTCCGAGCACGCAGTTAGCGCAGTCCTCATAAGGGAGGAGGAAAAAAGGCAGCATCCCGTATACTACGTCAGCAAATCCATGCTAGACGTAGAAACTCGCTACAGCCAGCTAGAGAAACTAGCCCTCGCCCTGGTGGTCGCGGCCCGGAAGTTACGTCCCTACTTCCAGTCCCATCATGTCGTGGTAGTCACCTCCTTCCCCATCAAAGCAGTCCTTCATAAACCCGAGGTATCGGGACGGTTGGCGAAATGGGCCGTAGAGTTGGGAGAGTACGATGTGATCTTCAGCCCAGCAGCCGCTATCAAGTCCCTGGTCCTAGCTGATTTCGTGGCTGAGTTCTCTCCCTCTTTGCTTTCGATCCCAGATCTAGAAACTACACTCCAGGGAAAAGAAGCGGAAGAAGGTCAATGGACCCTGCATGTGGACGGCTCCAGCAATATAAGAGGCGCAGGGGTAGGACTGGTTCTGACCTCCCCTACGGGAGAATCGGCCTCAAGGGCTGTACGTTGCAACTTCAAAGCAACAAACAACGAGGCAGAATACGAGGCTTTAAATAGCAGGTCTAGAACTAGCTAAGGAAACGGGAGTAAAAGACATCCAGGTTTTCAGTGACTCGTAACTCATCATCAGTCAAGCTCAAGGGGATTATCAAGCCAAGGACTCGAGCATGATCAGGTATCTATCGGTGGCCAAACGTCTCCTAGACCAATTCACAAGCTATAAGCTTACCCAAATACCTAGGGAACAAAACTCCCAAGCCGATGCTCTAGCAAACCTGGGTTCCGCATTAGAAACCAAGGAACATATGAGTATTCCGCCGCTGGTCCTGCAATGGCCAGCAACCCAGAAAGATGTTGAACCGGAAGAAGTGACAGTAGTAGACGAAGGAGAAACCTGGATGACCCCTATCACCGACTATCTAAGAAACGACGTCCTACCTGAAAACCGAGAGGAGAGCCGGAAGATTAAGAGACAAGCGGCCAAATACTGCATTTCGGAGGGAAAACTATATAGGAGGTCCTTCTCAGGACCTACCTGCGATGCCTATCCCCTAGAGAAGCCGCACGAATATTAGAGGAACTCCACGATGGAGAATGCGGTTCACACTCCAGCGGACGGAGCCTGGTTCTCAGGGCGAGAAGGGCTGGTTATTACTGGCCTACCATGGCGAAGGACTCCCTCAAACAGGCCAAAACCTGTAGCCAATGCCAGAAGCATGCCCCAATCTCCAACTTACCACCAGAGAACCTGAAGTCCCTAAGTTCCCCATGGCCCTTCCGTAAATGGGGCATGGACATCGTGGGAAAATTCCCAATGGCGCCAGGGCAGAAGGTCTCCCTCCTAGTAATGACTGATTACTTCACAAAGTGGGTAGAAGCCAAAGCCTTGGCAAAAATCACGGATCTCCAGATCAGGAAATTCATCGGGACGAACATAATAACCCGCTTCGGAGCACCTCAGGAAATTGTCACAGACAATGGACCCCAATTTACCAGCAACGACTTCCAGGACTTCTGCAAAGATTGGGATATCAAACTTTCATATTCAGCACCAAGGCACCCGCAATCAAACGGACAGGCAGAGTCAACCAACAAAACGGTGGTGAACATGCTCAAGAAGCGCTTGGAAAAGGCTCACGGGCGATGGGCGGAAGAGCTACATGGAGTCCTTTGGGCCTACCGGACGACTCCAAAGACAGCTACCCAAGAAACCCCTTTCTCACTCGTCTACGGCACCGAGTCAGCAATACCAAACGAGGTACACGTCAAGACCACGATCTCCAACATCCTAACCCACAAGGAAAATGACGAGCTGATGTACCTAAGCCTAGACCTCCTAGACGAAAAAAGGGAAGCAGCCCGCCTGAGGAATGCCTCGTACCAAATAAAGGTAGCCAAGAGTTACGACAAGAAGGTGAGATCCAGAACCTTCCAAGAAGGGGACTGGGTCCTAAGGCGAGTCTGTAACCACACAAAAGACAAATCAGCCGGAAAACTCGCCCCCGGATGGGAGGGGCCCTATCAGGTAATAAGGGTGCAAGGGGCAGGAGCCTATAAGCTGCAAGACAGCACAGGCAAGGTACAACCCAACTGCTGGAACGCCTTGCACCTCAAATTCTATCATTTCTAAAGGCAAGATCTTCGGGTCGAGCTCTATATATACTATTATATATTTAGTATTTTGGTTTTCCTACTCCTATGTATAACGAGAACGTCCTCGGACTAGGCTTATAAAATACATTTGGTTTCGACTAAAGGGAGTTAAGGAAACACCAATATACTTAAAGGTGCATATTAGCTAGATCAGGGACCTTCGGGACCTCAGATCTTAGCTAGCCCCCTAGCTGGTGAGGCTACTCACCATAGGTGCAGACAGATATGGAAGGGGTCTGATCAGCCCTGAGCCGATGTCTGTGCGATAGGGCCCCGCGTAAAGGCCTATAGCCGAGAGTTATGCGGGGACCACGTACTAGTGCAATTCAAACCCTCGTGAAATACGCTGTAAGCTAAACGCACGCTGGGGGCATGACGTACACATCCAAGTACTGTAATCAGATTCTGGCGGCTGATATGCAGGGAGCAAAGTGCAAATAACCGGTTAAGCACAAACAATTTAATACCTATCCAGACGTGGAAGGTAGTGTGTCTGGGTTGACAGAACCTTGCGGGGGGACCCACCCCCGACCACAATAAGTCTGAGAGTGACCTTTCTGCAGAAAGGTAGAGTGCAGCATTGAGAATTTCGAGAATGGCCTATGCCCACGGGTAGCACAGTGCGATTTCTCAATTCAGATCGAGAGTGGCTCGCCTCCGGGCAGCAGAGAGCGATCAAAAAGACTCCCCAAAAGCATAAAAGTCCAGAGACCTTCGGGTCCAAAGACCTTCGGGTCTAAAGACCTTCGGGTCCAGAGACCTTCGGGTCCAAAGACCTTCAGGTCCAAAGACCTCCGGGTCCAAAGACCTCCGGATCCAAAGACCTTCGAGTCCAGAGACCTTCGGGTCCAAAGACCTTCGGGTCCATAGACCTCCGGGTCCAAAGACCTCCGGGTCCAAAGACCTTCGGGTCCAAAGACCTTCGGGTCCAAAGACCTTCGGGTCCAAAGACCTTTGGGTCCAGAGACCTTCGGGTCCAAAGACCTCCGGGTCCAAAGACTTTCGGGTCCAAAGACCTTCGGGTCCAAAGACCTTCGGGTCCAAAGACCTCCGGATCAAAAGACCTTCGGGTCCAAAGACCTTCGGGTCTAAAGAACCTCAAGGTTCCCAAGACCTACGGGTCCAAAGAACCTCAAGGTTCCCGAGACCTATGGGTCCAAAGAACATCAAGGTTCCCAAGACCTTAGTGTCCGAAGAACCTTAAGGTTCCCAAGATCTAAGGGTCCGAAGAACCTCAAGGTTCCCAAGATCTAAGGGTCCAAAGAACCTCAGAGTTCCCAAGACCTACGGGTCCAAAGAACCTCAAGGTTCCCTAGACCTACGGGTCCAAAGAACCTCAAGGTTCCCAAGACCTAGGGGTCCGAAGAACCTCAAGGTTCCTAAGACCTAAGGGTTCAGAGAGCCTAAAGGCTCCTACTCCTTCAAGATTTAATGGGTAAGGTCTTCCAGGTTCAAAGTAAGGCCTCAGGGCCCAGGTAAGGAACTTAAGGGGCCTAGATCCTGAGAACTTCCGAGTTTGAAGGAACAAGAACCTAAGGGTTCAAGTCAGATCGGAACCCATCAGTTCCCGACAACGATTCTCCGCAAGGATCGATCTCCCCCGGAAGTCATCTAACCAAACAGCTAGGGGTCAGAACCATAAACAACTCTACCATAAAGCAGTGCAAGGATCAAAAGAAAAGATGGAGTAAAAGCAAAAACCAATAGATATTATTAAAAATCATTATTCGGAGGGAAGAAAGCTACAAAAAATCCAAAGACGACAACATAAAGCAAGAAAAGCATTGAAGAAATATTCAAAGATTCGGCTCCCGGCGAGAGAAAGGGAAAACACCATGACCGCCTTCAACGCTCCCCGAATTTTGGATTGGACCTCCAACAGGCCCCCATCGGCCGGGTCCCCCGAACAGCTCACGTTGACCATCACTCCTCATCGACCACTCTCTAACGAGGTCCTGACGAGCATACTCTCGAGCCCTCAGCACGATAAGAGCCTGGTTGGAAATCACTTTCCGAAGCTGCCACCGGAGGAAGAGAATCTCTTCATGTGGAGGAACACGCCGACCTAAACTGGGGAATCGATCCCTGCCAGCATCCCTCGGAGCCAAAGAAGCCACCACCGGAGGGACAGAAAGAAACGAATTGCGAGAACTCCTCCTTTGATGCCGGGTTCTACAGTATTCCTCGTACACTGACAATATCGAAGCCGTAGGAATTCCACCTGGAAAACAAAGACTCCATCAAACTACGGCTAGAACGGAAGGACAAAGTAAGAGAAATTCCATTACCCCAAATACGGCTATGACGCAGCGATATCGGATGCATCAAAAACAGAATCCAGCGAAAGCGCCTAGGAATACCTCGCGCCAACTTCACCAAAGTCTCACCAGCCTGGACGACCGGTCGGGCCACCTCTGCAAGAAAAAAAACCCGACATAGTTCAGCAAATATAATACCCATGTCTAGGGAAGCAGAAGCAACTCACCCACTGAACGCCAGAAACATGGATAACCGGGAACACCTTCGACCTTCATAAACACGTATCTCCTGTCCCAGGAATCGTTTGAAAGAAAGCTACCCCGAAGACCTCGAGGGGGTTCATCCAACAAAGGTTCACCATCTCGGGACCATATTTGGTAGAAGCCTCTCTTACTTGGCAAGGGAACAAAGGAGTAAGAATACAGGACTTCAGACAACCAGAAAGGAATACTATGGAGCTCTCCTAACACCTGGATAGCCATCAGAGTACGCCATGTAGCAGGCGTAAACTGCGAAGGGGAACACCCAAAGTACGACGCCACCTCCGAAATTAAAGAAGGAATCCCTCCTCTAAAGCCGGCCTCCAAATAAGCCTCAAAGATCGCTATCTCATCTCTTCCTCCATCAGGAGCTCGCTCAAACTCTCCTGCACACCTGATCCCCATTGTATCAGGCAAGGAATATCTACGGCGGATCCCTGCCAGATCACCTTCCTTAATATCAGACCTCGGGCCATCTTCGTCCTCACTCGAAGCATCGAAAGAATAGAAGCGACGAGGGCGAGCAGGGGCCACAGGAACCCTTTTATCATCGGTTCCCGAAGCCACGCTAGGTGTTAGAATTGGGGAATCAAAAGGATCACCAAAAAAACAACGGGGCCTGACACGTCCGCCAACACCGGGGGTAGGGAACGATTTCATGAAGGTCGGAACGTTCGACATCTACTTCCAATAAGAAGGATAAGGGAAAACCTAAATTCGTGTCGTCTAAAGGCGTCGAAACATCTGATTATATACCTGGAACGACTTTCCATTTTTGGCGCATGGAAGGAAAGAAAGAAAGAGGAAAGGCAAAAGAATTTGGAAGATAATCGCGATTCTCGGCAAATTTCCAAAATTATCTCCAAAATACTTCGCCGACCTAGCATCATCACGAGCGGGCCGCGATCCTTATTTCCCCTAAGGCCCATTCCAACTAAGCGATCATATTCCAAAATAACTCCTCATGTCGCCCAGACTCCAAACCCTTCTCCTGCTGGAAAAAATGGCACCAAGACTCAAGACTACATATTATCCCTTGATCCCTACGAAGCAATCAAGGAATAAGGGGCAAACTGTTGGGGAAAAATATCCAAGGCTAGAGGTTTCTCCAGCCTCCGAAGGGGCCTCGACTTCCGGGCCCTCGTTTGGAAAGGACCCAGGGTCCCTCCTCTACTTGAAGGACCCATCCCCACCAGGTGGCACTAGGGTCCGATCTCCATTTAATAAACATCCAGGGTCTAGTCCCTGTATCGAGGAACCAAGGTCCAGCCCTTGCCGTAAGGACCAAGGAACCAATCCTCCGCATGAATATGGAAGTTTCCCAAATCGAGGGGAAAGTAATATATTCATGAATATTACGGAAGCCGCCCAAGATTGACCGACTTACATCAACTATAAAAGGGGAACCCAAACCCTAGAACAAGGGATCGACATTTTGGGGCTTAGAGATTAGAGATTTAGGCGATAGAACTAGGGTTTATACACCCAATACGTTGTAATCCCAAAATCACTCAATAATACATATCTTTGCCTCAGTTTCTCTTCTCTAAACACATACAAATACACGAAATCTATTAGTCTTCCAGTGTTCTGTAGTACTAAAACAACCCTACACAAAAATATCATAACAGTCTGCACAACAGGGCCCCGCGTAAAGGCCTATAGCCAAGAGTTATGCGGGAACCACGTACTAAATGCTACCAAAACCCTCGTTAAAAACGCTACGAGTTAAACACACGCAGGGGGCATAATGTACACGGCCAAGTACTGTAATCAGATTATGGCGGCTGATATGCAGGGATCAATGGGCAAAAAATCGGTTAAGCACAAACAATCTAATACCTATCCAGACGTGGAAGGTAGTGTGTCTGGGTTGAAGTCGCCTTGCGGGTGGGCCCACCCCAGACCACAGTAAGTCTGAGAGTGACCTTTCTGTAGAAAGGTAGAGTGCAGCATTTAGACTTTCGAGAATGGCCTACGCCTACGGGTAGCACAGTGCGATTTCTCAATTTAGATTGAGAGTGGCGCGCCTCCAGACAGCAAAGTGCGATCAAAAAGACTCCCCAAAAGCATAAAAAGTCCAAGATCTCAAGGTCCACATACCTAAGGGTCCATGACCTCAGGGTCCAAAGACCTCAGGGTCCAGGACCTCAGGGTCCAAAGACCTCAGGGTCCAAGACCTCAGGATCCAAAGAAGCTCAAGATTCCACGACCTCAGGGTCCAAAGAACCTCAAGATTCCAACACCTCAGGGTCCAAGGAACCTCCAGGTTCCATACGATCTCAGGGTTCGTAAAAACACCAGGATCTCTAATCTCTCATGATTCAATGCTACCGTCACGGTCCAGAACCTCCGGGCTCAAAATGATACAGGGCTCTTTGGAACCCTCGGGTCCATCGAAACCAATAGGCCTTTAAGGAATCTCTGGATTCGTAAAGATCACCTAAAAGAATCAAAGGCTTTCAAGCCTAAAAGACCCTTGGGATCAAGGATTTCAAAAATCCTGATACCAACCTAGGAGAACTACCAAAGATCTTAGGATCCGAAGGTATTAACCTCCAGGTTCGGGATATCCCCTAAAATTAAGACCAAGGTCCCAGGACCCACAGGTTAACCAAAACCTCAGGGTTCAATAGACAGACCTCCGGGTTCAAAAATGTCCTCAGGGCCTAGGTAAGGAACCTAAGGGTTCTTGACCCCCAAGAAATTCCGAGTTCGAGGGTCCGAGAACCTCAGGGTTCGAATCAAGCTGGAACTCTCTAGTTCCCAGCAACGATCTTACATTCCTAAAACTAAAACTCAAGTTTTTAAGATTGGATTACAAGATCTAATGCTTTGTCAAATGATTTCAGGTCCCGGCCTAATCATTAACAGGATCCAGGTCCTAGACAAAGACTTCCCACAGGGTTCGATCCCTCTTACAAGCCACCTACCCATCAAAGTGTTCTTCCGCTGCAAAGACACCTGGGAACTCCCTTAAATAAGGACCAAATACCCTTAAGGAATCTCAAAACAGCAGCATCAGGAAGGCCACTAGATCTTTGACCCGAACGACTCCCACAAGGGTTATGGTCGGCCTTCGGCCCATAACCCAAACTACAAATCGAGATCAAGCAGACTTTCGAATGACGTCTACAAAAACGGAGCAGATGCATAAGGGAAATAGTTAAAAGACCCCGAAGGGTCATAAGTCTTAATAAAAAACAAAAGGGCACGAAGGCCCAATTCTGAAAATAAAGCCCCGAAGGGCGAAAATGCAACCACAGCCCATCGGGATCAGGAGTTCCACAAAAAAAGATCAAGGGGAAAAAGTTCATGCCTCAGGGGCAGCAGCTGGATCATCCACGAGACCAGGAGGATCCACCTCAACAATCTCTTTCACGGGGATAAACGGTTCATCATCAAACGAGGGAGGAGGCAGCCCACGCAGCTTAGCCTCAGACTCCTTCACTAGCTTGTAGCGCTCAAACTCCACTGCTGGATCCCATTTATCGGTCTGCCCCTTGAAAAGGCCCTTCTCAGCCTTTAACTCATCTAGCTCTTCCCTCATCGCATCCAGCTTAGATGTCAGCACGACGTGCTCAATGGCAGCATTTTCCTCCAGCTCCTGTGATTTCTTCAGCCTAAGCTGGAGAGACTTAAGCTCTTTCCCCTGCGCCAAAGCTTTGTCCTTCTCCTCTCGAAGCCTAGCTTTCAGAGCCTCAATTTCCTTAGAAGCATCTTCGTTCACCATGTCCTTGAGATGATGAACCTGAGACATAAGCTGCAAAAACACACCACCACAGTCACCACAGTGCGCGATAAAGTTAAACAATAGAGGAGATGCGGTAACATACCTGAAGGAGATTTAACTTGACAGACGTGATGGCTTTGGGGACGTTATCAGCAGGAAGATAGCATGCACTCCCCGGGAAAACCCTAGTGGAAAGATCAGCCAACACCAGTTTCAAATCAACACCGGAAACCGTAGGAGTTGAAGAACGAGTCCTCCTCTTGGAGACAGTGGGGACCGGAGTGCTGGATCCTTTACGCTTAAGGCTCCCAGTGATCTGAACATCGTCATCCCCTGAAATAACAACCTCCAGAGGACGCTTCTTTGCTGAAAGGTTTTCCACAGCCTTCTTGAAAGCATCCATAGAGCCATCTCCTGAAGGTCCAGACATGTTACCTATAAAGAGAAACTTGCAAAATCCGTAAGCTAACAACAAGACAAAAGTAGACATGACGAACTCACCCCAAATACTGCAGCGACTGAGAGTTTCTTGACTAACGAGGAAAGTGACTTGGCGACGCTCCGCTGGAAGATCGAATACCTTCTCAGCTACCTTTTTTCCTTCGGGTATGATCGGATGAAACACGTCTGCATCAAAGGATAAATGTAAAAAAAACTTAACTGATAATAGTTAAACGATGAGTTAACCTACCCGCTACGTGCCAAACCGAAGGAGATCCTGGAGAAGCATAAAGGAAAATATCTCCTCCCATTTACCACTAAAAACCGGGTGGCTTTTCCTTGCCTTTTTCTCGATCTCCTGAACCAGGGCCTTTTTACCACGGGGACAGAGATAGTATTTCTCCTTCAATCCTAGCAGATCTGTAACATAGTACGAGTAGAGGACTTCATTCATTCCCGACGTCAAACCTTCCAGTTCGCCAAGATTCTGGATAGCTATCAAGGTTCTCAAAGCTCAGCTGACCCGGGGAAATATCGAAGAACTCTGACAGCTTCGCAATCAACGAAGGAACGCGATCGCGAAAGCCCGATTCAAAGTACGCCTCGTAGATGGGGACTTCGTCAGCTCCAAAATCCGAGATGCTCTCCGACGGACCAGGAGTTCGAATAACCAGGTCTCGAGGAAGATTGTACTTCCTCCTCCAGCCCTCTACGTCTTCCTCCTTGATCGTTGAGACCGGGCCCAACGACGAAGATCTACCGACTCCATCAACAACAGAGGTACCCTCAACCTCGAGTCGAGAGCCTTCCGTCTCGGTAATAGGAGAATGAGAAGAGGAAGTCCTAGATCTATCTATGGGAGAAGGCTCTAGGGTTTTGCTAGGGGATTCGTTCGACATTCTTTAAAATGAGAAGAGAAGGGAGAAAGACGGCTACCTGTAGAAAACGGGAAGAATCTCTGGAAAAGGAAGCCGCCAAGAAGAAAGCTCTGGAAAGAAGATGAAGTTGAAATGAGGAAAAGACTCGGCTTCGACCAAAGTAAAAGGGAGAAAACCCTAGCCGTAAACCCACACGCATCGGTCAATTCGCTACGCCCACGAAAGGGCGCCAAACGGAGAAGTTGAACCGATGGTGGGCTTTTTCAAAGAAGCCCATCTCATCCTTGACCATTTCTACCCAAAGGCTCGAGGTCTGGTACCTCCGGAAAGAACCGTCCTCTTTGATCCTATGAAGGAAAGACCTATGATGATTCCATACCTTACCTCGGGCTATAACAAGGTTCTGGCCCTTCTCCTGCTTGAAGAAATAACGCCAAGGTCCAAGATTACATGTTATCCCCTGATTCCTGCGAAGAAATCAAGGAATAAGGGGCAAACTATTGGGGAAAAATATCCAAGGCTAAAGATTTCTCCAGCCTCCGAAGGGGCCTTGATTTCCAGACCCTTCTTCTAAGAAGGACCCGAGATCCAGCCTCTACTCGAAGGCCCCAGGGTCCGTCCCCTGCCGAAAGGAACCAGGGTCCGACCCAACACAACAATATGGAAGTTTCCCAAATCATGGGGAAACTAATATATTCACAAATATTATGGAGTTCGCCCTACTTCAGCCGACTTACATCAACTATAAAAGGGGAGCCCAAACCCTAGAACAAGGGATCGACATTCAAAGGCTTAGAGACTAGAGAGCTAGGTGATAGAACTAGGGTTTATACACCTCAAACGTTGTAATCCCACATATACTCAATAATATACGTCTCTTTGCCTCGATTTCTCTTCTAAACACTTACAAATATTCAAGTCTTCTTGTGTTCTATAGTACTTAAACGACCCTACAAAAAAATACCATAAAACATAGCCCTTGTCAATCTGGATGATTAGCTAAATGGGCCATAGAACACAGCAAATATGACATCGAATACAGACCTCGAGCAGGAGCAAAAGCTCAGGTTCTTGCCGATTTCATCATCAAGCTAGCATCCGAGCTCCTAGACCTAGAAACAGAAGCTCCAAAGTGGAGTCTGTACGTCGACGGGGCATCATCGAGAAAAGGTTCCGGCATCAGCCTAAGACTAACCTCCTCAGCTGGAAAGACCATCGAACAATCCTACAGGCTCGGATTCAGCGCTTCCAACAATGAAGCTGAATACGAAGCACTAATCATCGGCTTAAACGCTTATAGTGATTCACAGCTAGTAGCTAGCCAGATTCACAGAGAATACAAAAAAGGGTTGAAAGAATGGGGCCATATCTCAAAGTTGTCCAGAACCTCACTAAGCAGTTTGACAAATTCGAGCTAATGAGGATCCAACGAGGAGAGAACTCCTCAGCAGATGCGTTGGCTGCTTTAGCCTCCATATCAGACCCCCTCGTAAAACAGATTATACCCGTAGAAGGAATCGAAAAGCAAAGTATCGACATAGCTACTAAAGCTGAGATAGATAGCAAACCAAAAGGGGAAACAGAGGATAACTACCCTAAGACGGTAGCTACCCAAGTTCTCACAACATTCTAGTTCCCAAAGACCAAAATACGCCGCTTTAAAAAGAACACCTCCGGGAACACGATCCAAAACCCGGAGAACAACGACAAAAATGAAGATATTCCCCGAAATTCAGACTCCTTGGAGTCTAATCCTACGAATACCTCCGGGGGCACCATCCAGACCTCGGACTCACTTGTCTGCAGAGTCAAAACTAGAAGTCGCTCCGCTCTTGAAAACTTATCTAGGGGCACCATACAGACCCCGGAGAACAACGAGGAAATTGGAGATATCCCTCATAATTCAGACTCCCTAGAGCCTAATCCTACAAATATCTTCGGGGGCAGCACGACACCAAGTCCCGAACAAGAACCTCCCTCGTCTCTTCATAACAAAATTGTAGGGAAAGAGGACTGGAGAATACCGATCATGCAATACATTCTAGAGGGAAAAACTCCACCCAATAAATGGGAGGCACGAAAACTCAAAGCATTAAGCGCAAGATACTGCATAATCAATTCTGCCCTTCACAAACGAAGCATTTCCGGACCTTACCTAAGATGCGTCCATGGCCTCGTTGCTATGAAACTCATGAAGGAAATGCACGACGGCTCATGTGGAAACCACGCCAGTGGTAGAGCTTTAGCTATCCGAATCAAAAGACAAGGCTATTTCTGGCCTACCATTATTGAAGACTGTGAGGTACACTCTTCCTCATGCGACAAATGCTAGAGGCATGCACCCATTATACACCAACCTGCGGAAAAGCTATCCAACATATCCGCTCCTTACCCATTTATGAGGTGGTCCATGGACATCGTAGGACCACTAGTAGCATCAGGAAGGGGAAAGAAGAAGCTACGCTTCCTATTTCACGAAGTGGATTAAGGCTGAAGCCTTCCAACAGGTAACCAGATTCGAATTCGAACGATTTGTGTGGAAAGACATCGTGTGCATGCACGGCGTTCCATACGAAATCGTAACTGATAATGGAGGACAATTCATATCTCACGACTTCAAATAATTTTCTGACAAATGAAACATTCGCCTCACATTTTCAACACCTCGACGCCCTAAAGGAAACGGCCAGGCGGAGGCTGCTAATAAGTCAATATTAGTAAACCTTAAGAAACGCCTCAGAACCCAGAAGGAACTCTGGTCCGAAAAGTTACCTGTAGTACTGTGGGCATGCCGAACCAGCCCACGAAAGGCTACCGAGGAACGCTGGTAGCCTACGCCGGGAACTCTGTACGTCTGATCCTAAAGCTAATAACCAGCTCCTGACAGACATCCTCGATCTAATGGAGGAAAGATGAGACCGAGCCCTGCTTCGCATTCAAAACTATCAGCAAGCAATGGCACGACACTACAACTTCAAAGTCAGGCCCCGACATTTTTTTGTAGGTGACCTAGTACTTAGAAAGGTGTTCAAAGGAACCAAGGAGCCAGATGCTGGGAAATTAGGAACCAATTGGGAAGGTCCTTACCGGATTATCCATGTAGTACGACCTGGCGTCTACAAGCTCCAAAAGATGCGAACCGGGGTACCTGAAATCCGATCGTGGAACTCCATGAACCTCAAGAGATACTATCATTAGGTACCTAAATTTCATGAACTACGTTAGGCTTGATCCCTTGACTAGGTACGTAGGCAACTCCGCTATGAGTGCAGACCCAATCTCTTTTCCAACATTCTTTTCACTTAAGCAAAGGGGGCATATGTTTAATCAAAAACACATAGCCCAAAATAGTTATTGTATGACTATTTCAACATTATGTAATCTAAAAAGCTGTTATCAATAAAACAATCGTCTTCGACATTTCGAGTTTTTCAACACCAAAGGTCTTAAAATCTTTCGAATAAAGCCAGATCCCCATAAACCTGAACCTGAGGTCTTAAAATCCTTCGAATAAGGTCAGGTCCCCATAAACCTGAACCTAAGGTCTTAAAATCCTTCGAATAAAGTCAGGTCCCCATAAACCTGAACCTAAGGTCTTAAAATCCTTATCAACACTAAAGGTCTTAAAATCCTTCAAACGTATTCAGGTCCCCAAGAACCTGAACCTGAGGTCTTAAAAATTCTTCAAACAAATTCAAAATTCAATAAACCGAAGGTCTTAAAATCCGTAGTAATCATCAAGGTCTTAAAATCCTTAGAAACCATCAAGGTCTTAAAATCCTTCAAACAAATTCAAAATCCGACAAACCTAAGGTCTTAAAATCCTTTGGAATCATCAAGGTCTTAAAATCCTTCGAATGAATTCTAGTCCCCGGAAACAGAGGATAACTACCCTAAGACGGTAGCTACCCAAGTTCTCACAACATTCTGGTTCCCAAAGACCAAAATACGCCGCTTTAAAAAGAACGCCTCCGGGAACACGATCCAAAACCCGGAGAACAACGGCAAAAATGAAGATATTCCCCAAAATTCAGACTCCTTGGAGCCAAATCCTACGAATACCTCCAAGGGCACCATCCAGACCTCAGACTCACTTGTCTGCAGAGTCAAAACTAGAAGTCGCTCCGCTTTTGAAAACAAATCTGGGGGCACCATACAGACCCCGGAGAACAACGAAGAAATTTGAGATATTCCTCAGAATTCAGACTCCCTAGAGCCTAATCCTACAAATATCTTCGGGGGCACCACGACACCAAGTCCCGAACAGGAACCTCCCTCGTCTCTTCATTAAAAAATTGTAGGGAAAGAGGACTGGAGAATACCGATCATGCAATACATTCTAGAGGGAAAAACTCCACCCAATAAATGGGAGGCTCGAAAACTCAAAGCATTAAGCGCAAGATACTGTATAATCAATTATGCCCTTCACAAACGAAGTATTTCCAGACCTTACCTAAAATGCGTCCATGGCCTCGTTGCTATGAAACTCATGAAGTAAATGCACGACGGCTCATGTGGAAACCACGCCAGTGGTAGAGCTTTAGCTATCCAAATCAAAAGACAGGGCCATTTCTGGCCTACCATTATAGAAGTCTGTGACGTCCACTCTTCCTCATGCGACAAATGCTAGAGGCATGCACCGATTATACACCAACCTGCGGAAAAGCTATCCAACATATCTGCTCCTTACCCATTTATGAGGTGGTCCATGGACAACGTAAGACCACTACTAGCATCAGGAAGGGGAAAGAAGAAGCTACGCTTCCTATTTCACGAAGTGGATTAAGGCTGAAGCCTTCCAACAGGTAACCAGATTCGAATTCGAACGATTTGTGTGGAAAGACATCCTGTGCATGCATGGCATTCCATATGAAATCGTAACTGATAATGGAGGACAATTCATATCTCACGACTTCAAATAATTTTGTGACAAATGGAACATCCGTCTCACATTTTCAACACCTTGACGCCCTCAAGTAAACGGCCAGGCGGAGGCTGTTAATAAGTCAATATTAGTAAACCTCAAGAAACGCCTCAGAACCCAGAAGGAACTCTGGTCCGAAAAGTTACCTGTAGTAATGTGGGCATGCCGATCCAGCCCACGAAAGGCTACCGAGGAACGCTGGTAGCCTACGCGAGGAACTCTGCACGTCTGATCCTAAAGCTAATAACCAGCTCCTGACAGACAGCCTCGATCTAATGGAGGAAAGATGAGACCGAGCCCTGCTTCGCATTCAAAACTATCAGCAAGCAATGGCACGACATTAAAACTCCAAAGTCAGGCCCCGACAGTTTTCTATAGGTGACCTAGTACTTAGAAAGGTGTTCGAAGGAACCAAGGAGCCAGGTGCTGGGAAATTAGGAACCAATTGGGAAGGTCCTTACCGGATTATCCATGTAGTACGACATGGCGTCTACAAGCTCCAAAAGATGCGAACCAAGGTACCTGAAATCCGATCGTGGAACGCCACGAACCTCAAGAGATACTATCATTAGGTACCTAAATTTCATGAACTACGTTAGGTTTGATCCCTTGACTAGGTACGTAAGCAACTCCGCTATGAGTGCAGACCCAATCTCTTTTCCAACATTCTTTTTACTTAAGCAAAGGGGGCATATGTTTAATCAAAAACATAGCCTAAAATAGTTATTGTATGACTATTTCAACATTATGTATTCTAAAAAGCTGTTATCAATAAAACAATCGTCTTCGACATTTCGAGTTTTTCAACACCAAATGTCTTAAAATCTTTCGAATAAAGTCAGGTCCCCATAAACATGAACCTAAGGTCTTAAAATCCTTCGAATAAAGTCAGGTGCCCATAAACCTGAACCTAAGGTCTTAAAATCCTTCGAATAAAGTCAGGTCCCCATAAACCTGAACCTAAGGTCTTAAAATCCTTAACAACCTCAAAGGTCTTAAAATCCTTCAAACATATTCAGGTCCCCAAGAACCTGACCCTGAACCTGAGGTCTTAAAATCCTTCAAACAAATTCAAAATTCGATAAACCCAAGGTCTTAAAATCCTTAGGAATCATCAACGTCTTAAAACCCTTAGAAACCATCAAGGTCTTAAAATCCTTCAAACAAATTCAAAATCCGACAAACCTAAGGTCTTAAAATCTTTTGGAATCATCAAGGTCTTAAAATCCTTCGAATGAATTCCAGTCCGCGGAAACATAGGATAACTACCCTAAGACGGTAGCTACCCAAGTTCTCACAACATTCTGGTTCCCAAAGACCAAAATACGCTGCTTTAAAAGAACACCTCCGAGAACACGATCCAAAACCCGGAGAACAACGACAAAAATGAAGATATTCCCTAAAATTCAGACTCCTTGGAGCGTAATCCTACGAATACCTCTGGGGGCACCATCCAGACCTCAGACTCACTTGTCTGCAGAGTCAAAACTAGAAGTCGCTCCGCTCTTGAAAACTCATCTGGGGGCACCATACAGACCCCCGAGAACAACGAGGAAATTGGAGATATTCCTCAGAATTCAGACTCCCTAGAGCCTAATCCTACAAATATCTTCGGGGGCACCACGTCACCAAGTCCCGAACAGGAACCTCCCTCGTCTCTTCATAAAAAAATTGTAGGGAAAGAGGACTGGAGAATACCGATCATGCAATACATTCTAGAGGGAAAAACTCCACCCAATAAATGGGAGGCTCGAAAACTCAAAGCCTTAACCGCAAGATACTGCATAATCAATTCTACCCTTCACAAACGAAGCATTTCCGGACCTTACCTAAAATGCGTCCATGGCCTCGTTGCTATGAAACTCATGAAGAAAATGCACGACGGCTCATGTGGAAACCACGCCTGTGGTAGAGCTTTAGCTATCCGAATCAAAAGACAGGGCTATTTCTGGCCTACCATTATTGAAGACTGTGAGGTCTACTCTTCCTCATGCGACAAATGCTAGAGGCATGCACCGATTATACACCAACCTACGGAAAAGCTATCCAACATATCCGCTTCTTACCCATTTATGAGGTGGTCCATGGACATTGAGGACCACTAGTAGCATCAGGAAGGGGAAAGAATAAGCTACGCTTCCTATTTCACGAAGTGGATTAAGGCTGAAGCCTTCCAACAGGTAACCAGATTCAAATTCGAACGATTTGTGTGGAAAGACATTGTGTGCATGCACGGCGTTCCATACAAAATCGTAACTGATAATGGAGGACAATTCATCTCTCACGACTTCAAATAATTTTGTGACAAATGGAACATCTGTCTCACATTTTCAACACCTCGACGCCCTCAAGGAAACGGCCAGGCGGAGGCTGCTAATAAGTCAATATTAGTAAACCTCAGGAAACGCCTCAGAACCCAGAAGGAACTCTGGTCCGAAAAGTTACATGTAGTATTGTGGGCATGCCGAACCAGCCCACGAAAGGCTACCGAGGAACGCTGGTAGCCTACGCCGGGAACTCTATACGTCCGATCCTAAAGCTAATTGTGGGAACCGAAATTCGCACTGTCGATTTTAGTTAAGTTTTATCGGAGGAAAACAAAGTAAACCTAGTTTTCCATGAAGGCTTGGATTCTCTGCGACAACCAAACGAAATTGATAGAACAAGACAATGTAGCGGAAAAATTGCACTAAGGCGTTTTATTAAATAGATGGTAAGTTTAATATAATATTCTTCCGAAAACGGGAAGTAGAGATACGCTAAAGAGGAAACAACAGAAATATAGGAGACAAAACGTTCTAAGTCTTGCTCCGCTAGTCCAACCTCCTACGTCCTAAGTTCCCTAAGCTAGTAGGAATTCTCTAAAAACCTAGATTTCGGATTTGGTCTCTCTCTCGATGATTTTCGCTCTGCCTCTCTTCCTCTCCCAAAGCTCCTTTATATACTCCTTCTTATGACGGTCTATTCTCCTTCTGGGCCGCAAGGCGGGCTTTTTCCATTTTCGTCGGCCTTCATGTTTATCGGGAAACTTGACGTTTATCTTCGGGATACTTGACATTTATCCTTCCAGAAATTTAGCATTTATCTTGTTACGTAAAGATAAACGTAAATCGTCGTATCTATCTTAGATAATCGTAAATGGGTTGTCCGATGGCATTTGGTCCCTTTCGGGCCGTTTCTAGGACTTCCGCTGTTTTCTACGATTTCTTCGGAAGATCTTCAATCCTTCGTAGAATTGAGATGTGTGGTGTCTTAGATAACCATCATCGTTACGTATGAATAATTTAAGATCTTCCTTTCCGTTGATATCTTACGAGTTTCCGAAGTTTTTCCGACGGTTTTTAGTTCAGAGTAAGAACGGGAGTTTTGTACGCAGAATCCCAATGATTCATTCTGCGAGGACTCGGGAAAGACTCAAAGTACAGATTACTGACGGCCGGGGCCTGGAACTTGTGCACGGAAGATTGTCGCTCGAGGACCCGAGCCAGCACGGGCGCTAGGCGCCCGGCGCCTACGGGCAGCACGGGCGCTAGGCGCCCGGCGCCTACGGGCAGCACGGGCGCTAGGCGCCCGACACCTACGGGCAGCACGGGCGTTAGGCGCCCGACGCCTACGGGCAGCACGGGCGTTAGGCGCCCGGCGCCTACGGGCAGCACGGGCGCTAGGCGCCCGGCGCCTAGAGGCAGCACGGGCGCTAGGCGCCCGGCGCCTACGGGCAGCACGGGCGCTAGGCGCCCGACACCTAGAGGCAGCACGGGTGCTAGGCGCCCGACGCCTACGGGCAGCACGGGCGTTAGGCGCCCGGCGCCTACGGGCAGCTCGGGCGCTAGGCGCCCGGCGCCTACGGGCAGCACGGGCGCTAGGCGCCCGGCGCCTACGGGCAGCACGGGCGCTAGGCGCCCGGCGCCTACGGGCAGCACGGGCGCTAGGCGCCCGGCGCCTACGGGCAGCACGGGGCTAGGCGCCCGGCGCCTACGGGCAGCACGGGCGCTAGGCGCCCGGCGCCTAGAGGCAGCACGGGCGCTAGGCGCCCGGCGCCTAGAGCCAGCACGTGCGTCTCGGCGAGGGCTTCGATTTGATATCTTGCTCGTTTTCTGGGTCTTCACGGTTTGAGAGAACGGGCTCATTGAAGTTTCAAGGCGGATTCTTTGTCGTTCGGCCTGTCCAAACTTAGATTACTTCCCGTTTCTTCCGTATACTTTCGTATGGTCGTGTCATCTTAGCTACGGACCTAATGTCTCTCGGTTCTTCTTGATTGTATCATCGAAATTTTACGACTAAATCTTATTTGGTTTTCTCGTAAAGTTTATCGTGTAAATCAAGAACGATCGACTTTAACATTGGCTATTCCGAAAGACGCAAGGGAAGCCACCATGTGCAAGGGCTTCGGGTCAACTCTAACCGGTCCTGCCCTCCAATGGTATATCAACCTCCCCACGGGGTCCATAGCATCCTTCGCCGCCCTCAGCGACAAGTTCGTGGAACAGTTCGCTAGTAGCCGCCACCTGGAAAAGAGATCAGATGATCTCTACGAGATCCAACAATACATACACGAATCCCTACGGTCCTACATAGCTCGTTTCAACCAGGAGAAGTTCTCCATACCCGAGTGTAACACCGATACAGCAATCTCAGCCTTCAAGAAGGGCCTACTTCCGAAGGGAGAGCTCTACAAGGAGTTAACTAAGTACAGATGCGGAGACATGGCGGATGTACTATCCCGTGCCTGGACCCAAGTAAGGTGGGAAGAAGACGTCGTGAGCAGGGCCAAGGTTTCCTCCAAGTACGATCAGAAGTCCTCCAAACCCTCGAAAGACGAGCGTGAAGAAACCATCCGACCCCGACCTTCCCGGGAATCCACCAACCAGAGCAGGGGAAGATACCAACATCGCCCCTTACCTCGGTCCGAAGGGATGATGGTTTCTACTTGGCCCAGTATCTCCCACGTAGCGATATCTAAACCAGAGCTCATTGGAGTCTTGAGGCAGATGGGCCCACAAGTTAAGTGGCCACCTAAAATGAGGTCCCCCGATGCTACCCGGAACCCTAAAAGATGGTGTGGGTTCCACAGCGATCACGGCCATACCACTTAGGACTGTATAGCCTTAAAGCTGGAAGTAGCCGAGCTTCTCAAGAAGGGTTATCTAAGAGAGTTCCTCTCGGACAAGGCCAAGGATCTTCTCAACAGAGAGGGCCCCGCTCTCCCCAATGAAGCGGTCCCTGCGCTACCTCCGCCACAAGAACGAGTGATCCACGTCATCTCCGGAGGATCAGAAGTAAGCGGGATTAGCAGCGCCGCAGCCAAAAGAAGTACTCGCAATGCTAGGAACGGTCAAGAGATCGAGATTCCCAAGCGCCCACTCTTGGGAACGGACAAAATCAGCTTTACTGCGAGGGAGCAGGAACGAGTCCTTGCTCCCCATCATGACGCCCTCGTCATCTCGCTTGTTATAGCCAACTGCTTAGTTAAACAAATATTGGTGGACAATGGCAGCTCCAGCAACATTATCTTCCATTCGGCCTATATGGATTTAGGGCTAGACCCTAAAACATTAACCAGGAAAGCGATCCCACTTGTGGGATTTAGCGGAGAGATGAAGCAAACCGAGGGGGAAGTCCTTCTCCCAGTCTATGCCGAGGGGATAAACCAAACCGCCAAGTTCTTGGTCGTCGACTGTCCGTCATCTTACAACGTAATACTAAGAAGGCCCTGGATCCAAGACATGGGAGCCGTACCATCAACCCTTCACCAATTGGTGAAATTTCCTACCCCCTGGGGCGTGAAGGTCATTAGAGGGGACCAAGAGAATTCTAGGTCCTGCTATCAAACTACCCTGAAGGGAAGGACCCAAGCCTTATAGCAATTACAGAAGCAGCCTCTCGTTCCTCACGCCGAAGAACCCAAGGTTGAAGACATGGACGAAGTCCCCCTAATAGAAGAGAACCCGGAGCGGAACCTCAAGATAGGCTCCAAGCTGCCGAAAGATCTGAGACGGAGGCTGATCGATTTCCTAAGATCTAACTCTGATTGCTTTGCATGGTCCCACGAAGACATGCCCGGAATCGACCCCAACGTCATCATGCACCAGCTCCAAGTGAATCCCGAGCATCCTCCTGTTAGACAAAAGAGAAGGAAGTTCGCTCCCGAAAGGGATGAAATCATTAACGAAGAGGTCAAAAACCTGCTCGACGCAGGGTTCATAAGAGAGGTGCAATATCCCGAGTGGCTCGCCAATGTGGTGGTTGTGAAAAAGAAAAACGGAAAATGGAGAGTCTGCATCGATTTCACGGACCTCAACAAGTCCTGCCCAAAGGATCCATTCCCCTTGCCTCATATAGACAAGCTGGTGGATGCCACCGCGGGACACCAACTAATGAGCTTCATGGACGCCTTCTCGGGATACAACCAAATCCTGATGCGTCCCGACGACCAAGAAAAGACGTCCTTCATGACTTCCAGGGGCATCTATTGCTACAAGGTCATGCCGTTTGGTCTGAAGAATGCTGGATCCACTTACCAGAGGTTGGTCAACACGATGTTTGCCGATCAGATAGGCCAGACCATGGAAGTCTACATCGACGACATGCTGGTAAAATCTCTTGACTCGGAAGATCATATCTCACATCTCCAGCAAGCATTCACCACCATGAGGAAATACAATATGAAGCTCAACCCCTCTAAATGTTCCTTTGGAGTAAGCTCCGGGAAATTCCTGGGATACATAGTCACCCATAGGGGCATAGAAGCGAATCCGGAGCAAATAAGGGCCATCCAGGCGATTCCTCCCCCACGGAACGTCAAAGAGATCTAAAAATTTACGGGAAGAATGGCAGCCCTCAGCAGATTCATCTCTAGGCTTTCTGATAAGTCCCACGCCTTCTTCGAAACACTAAAGAACCCTAAGGACTTTCAGTGGACAGAGAAGTGCGAAGCTGCGCTATCCGACCTCAAGGCCTACCTCACTACTCCACCACTCCTATCTAAACCTCTAGAAGGGGAAACCCTATTGCTTTACCTCGCCGTGTCCGAGCACGCAGTTAGCGCAGTCCTCGTAAGGGAGGAGGAAAAAAAGCAGCATCCCATATACTACGTCAGCAAATCCATGCTAGACGCAGAAACTCGCTACAGCCAGCTAGAGAAACTAGCCCTCGCCCTGGTGGTCGCGGGCCGGAAGTTACGTCCCTACTTCCAATCCCATCAAGTTGTGGTAGTCACCTCCTTCCCCACCAAAGCAGTCCTTCATAAACCCGAGGTATCAGGACGATTGGCGAAATGGGCCGTAGAGTTGGGAGAGTACGACGTGATCTTCAGCCCAGCCGCCGCTATCAAGTCCCAGGTCCTAGCTGATTTCGTGGCTGAATTCTCTCCCTCTATGCTTCCAGACCCAGATCTAGAAACTACACTCCAGGGAAAAGAAGCGGAAGAAGGTCAATGGACCCTGCACGTGGACGGCTCCAGCAATATAAGAGGCGCAGGGGTAGGACTGGTTCTGACCTCCCCTACGGGAGAATCGGCCTCAAGGGCTGTACGTTGCAACTTCAAAGCAACAAACAACGAGGCAGAATACGAGGCTTTAATAGCAGGTCTAGAACTAGCTAAGGAAATGGGAGTAAAAGACATCCAGGTTTTCAGTGACTCGCAACTCATCATCAGTCAAGCTCAAGGGGATTATCAAGCCAAGGACCCGAGCATGATCAGGTATCTATCGGTGGCCAAACGTCTCCTAGACCAATTCACAAGCTATAAGCTTACCCAAATACCTAGGGAACAAAACTCCCAAGCCGATGCTCTAGCAAACCTGGGTTCCGCATTAGAAACCAAGGAACATATGAGTATTCCGCTGCTGGTCCTGCAATGGCCAGCAACCCAGAAAGAGGTTGAACTGGAAGAAGTGACGGTAGTAGACGAAGGAGAAACCTGGATGACCCATATCACCGACTATCTAAGAAACGACGTCCTACCTGAAAACCGAGAGGAGAGCCGGAAGATCAAGAGACAAGCGGCCAGATACTGCATTTCGGAGGGAAAACTATATAGGAGGTCCTTCTCAGGACCCTACCTGCGATGCCTATCCCCTAGAGAAGCCGCACGAATATTATAGGAACTCCACGATGGGGAATGCGGTTCACACTCCAGCGGACGGAGCCTGGTTCTCAGGGCGAGAAGGGCTGGTTATTACTGGCCTACCATGGCGAAGGACTCCCTCAAACAGGCCAAAACCTGTAGCCAATGCCAAAAGCACGCCCCAATCTCCAACTTACCACTAGAGAACCTGAAGTCCCTAAGTTCCCCATGGCCCTTCCGTAAATGGGGCATGGACATCGTGGAGAAATTCCCAATGGCGCCGGGGCAGAAGGTCTTCCTCCTAGTAATGACCGATTACTTCACGAAGTGGGTAGAAGCCAAAGCCTTGGCAAAAATCACGGACCTCCAGATCAGAAAATTCATCTGGACGAACATAATAACCCGCTTCGGAGCACCTCAGGAAATTGTCACAGACAATGGACCCTAATTTACCAGCAACGACTTCCAGGCCTTCTGCAAAGATTGGGATATCAAACTCTCATATTCAGCACCAAGGCACCCACAATCAAACAGACAGGCAGAGTCAACCAACAAAACGGTGGTGAACATGCTCAAGAAGCGCTTGGAAAAGGCTCACGGGCGATGGGCAGAAGAGCTACATGGAGTCCTTTGGGCCTACCGGACGACCCCAAAGACAGCTACCCAAGAAACCCCTTTCTCACTCGTCTACGGCACCGAGTCAGCAATACCAACCGAGGTACATGTCAAGACCACGATCTCCAACATCCTAACCCCCAAGGAAAATGACGAGCTGATGTACATAAGCCTAGACCTCCTAGACGAAAAAAGGGAAGCAGCCCGCCTGAGGAACGCGTCGTACCAAATAAAGGTAGCCAAGAGTTACAACAAGAAGGTGAGATCCAGAACCTTCCAAGAAGGGGACTGGGTCCTAAGGCGAGTCTGTAACCACACAAAAGACAAATCAGCCGGAAAACTCGCCCCCGGATGGGAGGGGCCCTATCAGGTAATAGGGGTGCAAGGGGCAGGAGCCTATAAGCTGCAAGACAGCACATGCAAGGTACAACCCAACTGCTGGAACGCCTTGCACCTCAAATTCTATCATTTCTAAAGGCAAGATCTTCGGGTCGAGCTCTATATATACTATTATATATTTAAGTATTTTGGTTTTCCTACTCCTATGTATAACGAGAACGTCCTCGGACTAGGCTTATAAAATACATTTGGTTTCGACTAAAGGGAGTTAAGGAAACACCAATATACTTAAAGGGGCATATTAGCTGGATCAGGGACCTTCGAGACCTCAGATCTTAGCTAGCCCCCTAGCTGGTGAGGCTACTCACCATAGGTGCAGACAGATATGGAAGGGGTCTGATCAGCCCTGAGCTGATGTCTGTGTGATAGGGCCCCGCGTAAAGGCCTATAGCCGAGAGTTATGCGGGGACCACGTACTGGTGCCATTCAAACCCTCGTGAAATACGCTGTAAGCTAAACGCACGCTGGGAGCATGACGTACACAGCCAAGTACTGTAATCAGATTCTGGCGGCTGATATGCAGGGAGCAAAGTGCAAATACCCGGTTAAGCACAAACAATTTAATACCTATCCAGCCGTGGAAGGTAGTGTGTCTGGGTTGACAGAACCTTGCGGGGGGACCCACCCCAGACCACAATAAGTCTGAGAGTGACCTTTCTGCAGAAAGGTAGAGTGCAGCATTGAGAATTTCGAGAATGGCCTATACCCACAGGTAGCACAGTGCGATTTCTCAATTTAAATCGAGAGTGGCTCGCCTCCGGGCAGCAGAGAGCAATCAAAAAGACTCCCCAAAAGCATAAAAGTCCAGAGACCTTCGGGTCCAAAGACCTTCGGGTCCAAAAACCTTCGGGTCCAGAGACCTTCGGGTCCAAAGACTTTCGGGTCCAGAGACCTTCGGGTCCAAAGACCTCCGGGTCCAAAGACCTTCGGGTCCAAAGACCTTCGGGTTCAAAGACCTAAGGGTCCAAAGAACCCCAAGGTTCCCAAGACCTAAGGGTCCGAAGAACCTCAAGGTTCCCAAGACCTAAGAGTCCAAAGAACCCCAAGGTTCCCAAGACCTAAGGGTCCAAAGAACTTCAAGGTTCCCAAGACCTAAGGCTCCGAAGAACCTCAAGGTTCCCAAGACCTAAGGGTCCGAAGAACCTCAGGGTTCCCAAGACCTAAGGGTCCAAAGAACCTCAAGGTTCCCGAGACCTACGGGTCCAAAGAACCTCAGAGTTCCCAAGACCTACGGGTCCAAAGAACCTCAGAGTTCCCAAGACCTACGGGTCAAAAGAACCTCAAGGTTCCTAAGACCTAAGGATCCAGAGAGCCTAAAGGCTCCTACTCCTTCAAGATTTAATGGGTAAGGCCTCCCAGGTTCAAAATAAGGCCTCAGGGCCCAGGTAAGGAACTTAAGGGGCCTAGACCCTGAAAACTTCCGAGTTCGAAGCAACAAGAACCTAAGGGTTCAAACCAGATCGGAACTATGATCTTCACGACAACGATTTCACATCCTTGAAAACTTATGTTTTAACAGGATTACGAGATCTAACACGGCTTTATTTTCAGGCCAGAAACAGGCTTCGAATCCCAAGGCAAATCAGGATACAAATTCAAGAAAAAGAGAGAATATCCCAGTTCGACAACAAGCCCTAAAGGACAATCATTACAAATCCCTAAGATCTACCACGCCTAGACGAAGGGATAGCTGGCTCGTCTTCTAACGTGGGAGGCTCGACACCCTTGAGCGCCGCCTCGGCCAAAATCACCGTCTTAAACTGAGAAAATTCCTTGAGCAGATCCCATTGGGAGGTCTGTCCCCGGAGCCATTCCCTCATTACCTCCCAACGGGCAACCATCCTTGCCCCACTCACGGCCATGATCTTCTCATTCCTCAAAATCTCTACCTCCGATCGAAGTTCTGCGACAGCCTCTTCTAATTCTTGCTTCTCTCGACTCAACCGAAGGGATTCAGCCGAAGCAATCTCTACCGAGCCCTCAATGGCACGAACCTTGTCCTTCAAGTCCCGAAGTTCCAATTCCGCAGCAACTCGTCTGTCCTCCTCACGGGATAGTCGCTTAGACACTTCCGCCATCTTGTCCCGTTTAATGCCCTCTTTCGCCAACCAGTCGCTCAAAGTTGCGAAAGAACCTATATAAAAAGGGAGACGTGAACCAAGGATTCGAAATAAGAAACAAAAAACTGTTATCCACCAAAAGAAGCCCACTCTGAATCTGCCGCACTGCCCCTGAAGAACTTTTGTCCGAAAACAGAACCTGCATCTTGGGAAATATGCTCTCGTTCAAATCATTCAAAACCGACGTTAGCCCTCCATGCGAATGTCCGCTCGTTGGTGGTTGTCGACTCACCGGAGTTGAACCCTCCCTCAATTCATGGTCCCGACCCGAGGAAGAATCCTCGACGTCCATCATCCTGCGCTTACCCCCAACAGTCGCACTCGCCCTACCGGTCACCTCCTACATAGACAGACCTTTCCTGGCCGAAATCGCATCAGTGGCCCTCCTGAAAGAAGCTACCGGATCCTCTGAATCCTCTTCCGTCACACTCACTGATCACAAAACTCACGCGATCAATATGATAGTAAAAGACCCGACCGACTTTAAAAAGAAGGACTCACCCCACAGCTTGCTACGGCGCAACACCTCTTCTAAGAAGATAAGGTACTAGGCGCCGCTCGACAGGAATCTGCCTCGCACGAAGAACGTTATCCTTCCCATCGGCCGGAGCAGGACGAGTCTCCTCTGCAAAAGAACCAAAAAGAAATAAGCAAAATTCGACTACAGACAACGGAAGCATTCCTCACCCGTGAAATTCCATCGATAGTAGGATCCAGGAAGGGTCATGAAAATATACTTCTCGGGCCATCTTTTCTCAAAGGCTAGCCCCTTGCGATCGGTCTTTGGCAGCTCCTCAACTATAGGGAGACCCGCGCGAGGGCGAAGATGGAAGCGTCCCTCGTTGCCATTTATTGGAGCTAGGTGATAAGCAAAGAGAACCTCATTGACCCCCAAAGTCAAATTCTCTTCGTCGCCCAAATTCTGGATCGCCGTGAGAATGCGCCAAGCTGGAGGATTAAGCTGGGACGGCGAGATATGAAAATAGTCGCATAAACTCGCAACCAATGACGGTACGTCGCCTCTAAAACCCGACTCGAAGAAAGCTTCATAAATAGCGATCTCTTCGGGCATACCGCCAAACGCACGTTCCGACGGCTCAGGAATGCGGAGAGCAACAGAAGAAGGGAGCGCGTACTTTCTCCGGAGGTCGCGTACTTCATCTTCAACGATTAACGAAGCAGGGCCCACCAGTGGAGATCCGAGTGATATGAACGGCGTAGACGCTCGAAGATCTTGAGGGCTGCCAGATCTAGACGATCTAGACTCTACCCTCTTCCCCGAATCTCTCGTCTCCGCCATTGTAATAAAAGAGAAGAAGAAAAATCTGAACACAATTCCAGAAGGCTAAGAAGAAGAGGAAGCGATGAAGGCAATCGAAAATCCGAAGCGCATATTTATCAGGAAAAGGAAAGAGCCGTTGGACACTACCTCGGGAAAGCCGCCGAATTCAAAAAATCCTACGGTCTCCGAGGCAGGATTTAAAAATCAAATCAGCCCGCTCCCCGGATCTCCCGAGATATCAGCTCCCAAAAAGGAAAGAGAATCCAGATCAGCAAGACTCGTTCAGATCGATTTTTGGAAATTTCGAATCAAAAATATTTCAGATCGTCATACCAGCCAAGTTCTTATGTCTCGGATTTCGGAATCTGATTATGAATAAAACCCTTCTCCTGCTGGAAGAAATGGCACCAAGACTCAAGACTACATATTATCCCTTGATCGCTACGAAGCAATCAAGGAATAAGGGGCAAACTGTTGGGGAAAAATATCCAAGGCTAGAGGTTTCTCCAGCCTCCGAAGGGGCCTCGACTTCCGGGCCCTCGTTTGGAAAGGACCCAGGGTCCCTCCTCTACTCGAAGGACCCATCCCCACCAGGTGGCACCAGGGTCTAATCCCTGTATCGAGGAACCAAGGTCCAGCCCTTGCCGTAAGGACCAAGGAACCAATCCTCCGCATGAATATGGAAGTTTCCCAAATCGAGGGGAAAGTAATATATTCATGAATATTACGGAAGCCGCCCAAGATTGACCGACTTACATCAACTATAAAAGGGGAACCCAAACCCTAGAACAAGGGATCGACACTTTGGGGCTTAGAGATTAGAGAGTTAGGCGATAGAACTAGGGTTTATACACCCAATACGTTGTAATCCCAAAATCACTCAATAATACATCTCTTTGCCTCAGTTTCTCTTCTCTAAACACATACAAATACACGAAATCTTTTAGTCTTCCAGTGTTCCGTAGTACTAAAACGACCCTACACAAAAATATCATAACACTAACTGTTCTCCTACAAGCAGAGCTCCATGTAGGAAATTTCACAAAAAGACTTTTACTTTTTCTGGAGTTTTTAGATTCCAAACATTTGCTAACCAATCCACGTTTTGTTCAGGTGTGGGGTTCTCCACGAGGCTTATAGATTCTTCCTGAGCTCTGTAGCCTGGCGTTACAGTGTACTCCCCTGAAGCAGTCTTGTGCCATACCAATTCGTGAGGAGCATAACAAATGGATGGCTTGAGGTGGAGAATCATGTGCTTGTGGAAAGAGAGAATAGTTTTGAGCTTTTGAGTATCCCACGCGGTGGCGTTTGGTAGCCTTAAATCTGATACTCTCAAATCCTTAAAAGCCTCTGGTGCTGGTCCATAGGGGCGTTGTTGTTCCGTGGTTGAGAACCACGCATCATTCCAAACGCTAATCTTATCCCCCGTACCCACTATCCAGCCCAGGTGGTTAAAGAGTAAGTCTCTTCCAATGAGGATCCCTTTACACCCATAGGAAGATGATTTTGAGGCTTGGATAGTTGAGAAGTTTTCTTCCTTGCAGCATTTGCCCAGAAGACAGCGAGCTGAGGGCATGGCGGAGAGGACTGTACGAAGCATTATCATCTTTCCTGCACGAGATAGGAATTTGGAGGACCAGCTGATGGACTTAATCTTGATTCTGTTCACAATATTTGCAAAGCCATCTCTCTTGCGGCGGCCAAAATGCTCAGGGAGACCGAGGTAAATGCCAAAACCTCCATTGTTCTCTATGCCTAGGAGATTCTTGAGGTGATCTTTTCTGGCTTGTGTAGTACCTTTAGAAAAAGATACCGCCGATTTCTTTAGATTGATAAGTTGACCAGAGATAGGTTCATATGTAGCCTTGCAAAAGAATATAGTATCATCTGCAAATAGCAGATGATTTATAGGAGGAGCTCTTGATTAGATCTTGATGCCCTTAAGAGAACCATTCCTTTGACCATTGGTGCATAGGCTATAGAGTAGTTGACTGCAGAGAATGAAAAGGTAAGGGGAGAGTGGGTCTCCCTGCCTGATCCCACGCTCTGGTACTACATGTCCCCTTGATGCATCGTTTTTAATAAAACAGTAGCTAACAGTAGTAATGCATTGCATAATCCACTCAGTCCAAATCAGATGGAAACCGAACCTTAGGATAGCTAGTCTGATAAAATCCCACTCCAATCGATCATAGGCCTTGACAGCCATGTAGAAATTATTTTTGGCCTTTGAAGTCTTTAGATAGTGCAACAGTTCATGAGTAATCAATATGTTGTCTGATATAGCTCGCTTGGGGACAAATGCAGATTAAGTCGCATTGATGTTGGAGCTGGTTTGCTAGCAGCTTCGATATGATCTTATAGGTCCCATTACAGATGGCGATCGGTCTGTAATCAGCAACTCTCTTGGGGATTATTATATTCGGAATAAGCCTGATGTGGGTTTCGTTGGTTGTTCTTGGCATACTGCTAGTCTGGAAGAAAGCGTCGACTTCTTTAATCACATCACCACCCACCACGTTCCAGTTGGATTGGAAGAAGCACGCTGAGAAGCCATCAGGGCCAGGGACTTTTAATCTCCTCAGCATCAGGCAAACTGATCAGCTTCTGGTTTGTTTCCTCTGACACAGTCGGTAAGATAGCTTCATTGGTGGTTGTTTCCAAAGTCCCCGGTTCTATTTTCATAGGTTTAAAGATCTTAGAGAAATATTTTTCTATTGTAGTCGTGATCTCTTCCTCTGTTTACACTGAGATACCATCAGGACCCTCAATAGCTGAAAATTTTTTTTATGCCTTTCTTTTCCTTGTTGAAGCATGAAAAAATCCAGTATTTTTGTCGCCAAGGTTGAGCCATAGTTGTCTACTTCTTTGGCGCCAGTGTTATTCTTCTAGCATGTAGGTTTTTTTCAATTCATCATTGATTTCTTTCAGTAGGGCTTCATCTGGGTTTGAACTCGACATGATCTGATCAATTTGGAGGTTTAGTTTCTTTAGGGTAGACTTAATCTCCGCTTGTTGTTCTTTAGACCATCTGATGATGGCAGTTCTGCATTTGTCGATTTTCTGCTTCACTTTAAGATGTGTTTCCTCTGTCTATGTATCTTTTGTGAGTTGTTGGACCTCTGGAACTTTACTAAAGGAGCGATCGTATCTGAAGATTCCTTTTCTCTTCTTTTTCAGGGGTTCAAAATAGGTGACAAGAGGTCTGTGTTCCGATCTTTCGAACCGGAGGTATTCGCAGTGTCCTGATGGGTAAAGCTCGGCCCACTAGGTATTAGGCAGAGATCTATCCAATCGGCATTTGACATCATGCTTCCACCGAGTTCCTCGCCACGACAGACAATTTTCAGAGTGTTGGAGATCATATAAGTCACCTTCAATGAGGAAAGTTCAGAAGTCCTCAAAAGATCCCTCAGCTCTTTCAGGGCCTCCCTCCTTCTCATTGTTACCAGTTAAGTCATTGAAGTCTCCAGATACAAACCAGAGTGCATTTCTTATCAGGTCTAGAGCAGAGAGTTAATCCCAGGTTTGTTTCCCTTCTTTTTATCTGGATCACCATAGATAAAGGTTGCATAGCTTAGTTTACCTTCAATCACAAGTTTAGAATCGAAGTAATTCTTGCAGGAGGAGACAATCGTTAGGTAGATTCCATCTTTCCAGAGTAAAGCTAGTCCCCCTCCTGCTCTTCCGTGTGGAGGTATAGTTTGAATGTTTCCAAAACGTAGACAATCTAGTTTCTTGACGACCAAGCTATGGGGATTTTTTGTCTCAGAGAGAAATAAAATATCAGGGATTGTCGTTTTGCAGATTTCTCGGAGACGACGAACTGTACAGGGGTTCCCCACACCTTGACAGTTCCAGCACACAACTTTTAAGGAAGATGAGAGGGATGATTCTGAAAATCCACCCTGCAGTCTCTCTTTAGTGATGATGACGACACTTTTATCGTTTTGCCGCTCTTGGGTCGTCATGTGGTAGTGCTGGGACCTGCAGTATTAGCCCAAGCAAGTTTGGAATGGTTCTCCTCTCTACGAGGGATGGTCGTGGAGGTTTTCCTCCTTGGCGGAGAGGGTTGAGTTTTTGATATTACTGTGCGGCGCAAGCCAATACCCAAGAGGCTTCTGGGGGATGTATTGATGTTTCTCCTACCTGGTGGTCTTCCAGTCTGCGCTTTTGCAGAGGATATCACCGGGACAGTCAACTGTTCCTCTGCATTTTCCATGATAGGTCCAAGTCTCATTAGCGCTGGTAGTCTGGTATGCGGGGTGTCTCTTGGAGGGAGCTCTAGTATGCTAGTTCCTGATCTTCTCTTCTCAGATTTGTAGTAGATGCACCCAAGATCATTAAAATTGCAGTTTCTTCCACTTCCCAAGCTTCTTCTGCTTGGCGAAACCATTCTCTCCTAGCAGCACTTTCAGTCGGGTCCGAACAGTTGGTGTAGTTTGTCATCGCCTCTCTTACTTCTGTCATTGCTTCATGTAAAGTCTCCTCTGGAATAGAAGTAGGGACATGAGATTGATTTGGTCTAGAGGAAGCTGAGCGTTCAAGTTGGGCCTGCGGAGTAGCGGTATTGACTCTGTGTTGGATCGGTTTGTCAACCCAAACTTGTCTAGAAGAGGCATTCTCCTGAACCGAGTGGGACTGAGCTCTGTTTGAAGTAGTTGCAGCGGGTCTCCTATATTCTTTGGAGTGGTAAGATGCAGCATTCAACTCTTGAGGACTGTAGTAGTTTGAGAATTCCCTACGAGTTGAGGGAGGATTGGGGTGTTCACCTCGTGGAGGGGGTGAGAGCTCTCTAGTTCTCCCAGATCTTGCAGAATTGTAACCATCATGTCTTGTTGGTCGTCGGTCAGGGGTCGCGTATCGAGAGTCTCTAGGGTGATCTCTACGTTCACGATGGAGGGGAAGAGATGACTGTCGAGACCTAGAGTCAGAGGCGGTTTTTTTGTCTTTGCGATTCTCTGGAGGGTCTAGGAGGGTGGTGAGTATTTTGACTGACATTACGAGGTCTAGTGTTCTCTCCTTCTTCAGGGGACAATCATGGTTTTCATGGTCAAGCATACAGCAAAGGGAGCAATGCTTTTCTAGTTTCTCATAGACTAGTGTTACCTCGACTTCTTCAATTTTTCCCTCTGATTCAAACTCTAGCGTATCTCACTTGATAAGGGGTTTGAAGCCATCCACCATGACTCTCATGCGGGCTTTTGTAGAGGTGACGCGGGATCCCCTGGACTTGAATCCAGAAGGGTATTAACTTAGGGAAGTTTGGTGATGTTGAGGGTTCCCAACGTTGCAAAATGAGCATCCAGTGTGCAAAGTGGTAAGGGCGCTCCTCTAGGACTTTTTGGATGTCTCTCTCCGATACAAATTGAAACTGGAAGCAACCCTGCCCCAGATTTGCACCGACTGGGGTCGTTTCGACCTTCCAGTGCTCTCCAAGGAAAGGGACTAGATACCACATTCGTTGGTATTTTGGGTTTTTGATTCTCCCCACCAGAGTGAGGGAGTGCTTTCTAATGAGTGCAGAGTTTCCACAGGAGGAACACAGACTCTAGCGGTTTTTGGGGGGTCAGGGGGAGTAGCAAGGCCTTTGCCTTTCTCAGCGTACGACAATCTTCTACTCATAGCTAGGTTTTGAGATGAGGTAAGCAAACAGCTTAGGGGTTTCACCGGAAATAGAGGTTCAGGAAAGGTAGGACAGAGGTTGAAAACAGATGGTTCTTCTCATCCAATGAGAGATATTGGTTAAGTTTGGTTAGGTTTTACAGGTGGAGAGGGCATTGCTGTGAGCGGGGGGGGGGGGGGGGGGGCTTCCATGGTGAGGGCATCCCCCGCCGACCACTGGTCGGGGGAAGAATCCGGTGGGTGGACGTCAAGACTCACTAAAAACCAGCGGTCTCTTTTAAAAGAGGAGAAAATTTGAAATGTACAGGCAAAAAACTGGTGAATAAACCGGTAGGCATAAAGGAGGTTAGCTTCAGACCGAAGGATTCAAAGGATTTTCGAAACAAGTGTCTGAGAGAGAATTAGAAGCTTTTTTTTTTGGAGCATGTTTGTTGGTGGGACGTTTCTTTATGTGTTTTAAGTCTGAAATCCCAAATATGTGTCGTTTGTACAGAATAAATGGGATTTTGTTGTGTTGGTTCAGACAAAACATAACTCCTCTAACAGCTGAGAATGCATATATATTGTTGCAAAAAAAAATTTGGTTAGAGAAAATAAAATTTTCCTAAATTCTTGTCTTTGTACTAATTATACTGTGTAAACAAAAAAAAATCTTTTATCAGAAATAAAACCTTGATAATGTGACAAATATACTATAAAGTTAAAATAATCACCAGAATTATCAATTCTAAGAAATTTGAGAACGACGAAACTATGTGGATTAAAGACGCAGCATACCTAGTACCTACAGTATCAAAAACTAGATTATGAACATTTTAGTTTTATAAGACTACACCGTTTAATTTTTAAGAATAAAATATTTTTGTTATAACAGTAGATTTAGCAAACCTTGTATTCTGTTTTTATTGGAGGTGTAATATCTCCCTCAGTTCTCTTCTTCTTGTTGGTTGACTGCGTATAATTTTAATAGTTTTTCGATACAGTAACTCATTGGAAGGTTAATCTTGGACACAATCATATAAATTATTTGTTTTAAAGTCTCAAAACTTTAACAACTAATAAACATATATATATATATATATATATATATATATATATATATATATATATATATATATAAACTATAAAATTGTATATATAGCATGTCTATTTTTACGTCTGTAATTGGTGAGTAATAAAAGAATATACGAAAACACAGAAATTACCATTTATGAAACTTAATAGAATTAAATCAACATTCTACTTATTTCAGCTCATTTTTTATGTGAATTTATTTTTCCAATGGATGTTATTTTTCTGGAGTAATATGGAATGATATGAAATATTCTTTCTAAACTTTCATTTTTATTGATGAACATTTTAAGAAGGCAAAAAAGTTGGATATTTGTGATGATTTTATTTCAAATAAATGTATTTCAATTGCGTGATATGTGATTTTTTTTTGTCAACTCTCTATAACTTCATCCGCAACTTAGTTCTAAAGGGACGGTATTGATAGACCCAGGAGAATAAATTATTGGAAGAGAAGCATAGTAATGAAGAGTGGAAATACACTGGATGGCCTGGCAGAAGTATTGGAGGAAAATGAAGACTTGGTTTCAAGTATATCGAATCATATTAATTAGGAAGAGTCTGTTAGATATTTTTTTTTATAAAAAGGTTGTTAGAAAGAACTGAAGTCGAGAGAGATTGTCTCTGCGATTCAGTTTGCCCAGAAAGGGCCTTGAAGGTGTCCTTGAAGGCGTAATGCATCGGTTATTGATTAACAGTTTTCAAGTAGTTGATGACATTTTGGACTCCACTCAATGTTGAGAGCAGTTAGGGAAGCCTGCGGCCAACAACTTAGACAAAGGTAACCTAACAGCTCAAGTGATCTTCGCTCTAGAGATTGAATCAAGGGTAAGAGAGATCATTGAGTATAAGTTTTGTGGCCTGGATCGCGGTTGGATCAACAGAGCTCAAGAATTGGCCACGCAGAAAGCTGAATATGCTTTTAATAATCTAAAGTATCTTCCTAAATGTGGTTTCAGATCAGCCATGGAAGATATGGTGATTTTTAATCTTGAAAAGATTGATTAGTTTCAAATAGTTTCTGACAAAGGAAACTGTAACACTCTTATTTGTTCAAACACATAATTAATATCTTTAACAATGTCATATAGATATGAATTTGTTCTTTGTAATATTTCTTCTACCTCCTTTAAACTTTTCGAATGATCAAATGAGCTCCATGTTGTGGGACTGTAGTTATAGCTGGAAGAGGGGCATGAGTATACGATGGAGCGAGCTCTAGACTAAACCGTTGAAGAACCATTGCCACAAAGAGCTTAGCTTGTAACATGGAGAAGTTCTGACCAATACAAGTCCGAGGTCCCGAGCTAAACGGCAAGAAACATAGTCTTCCTTTGGTTGCACTTGCAACTCCATTGATAAATCTCTCGGGTCTAAACTGTTTGACGTCATCTCCCCAAAGATCAGGATCATGGTGCACCAAGAGCATTGGTATTGTCAGCACAACTCCTTTGGGTAAAGAGAATCTCTCTAGCTTCACTTGTTGTTTAGTGATTCGACTTGTGAAGTAAGCTGGTGAGTAGAGTCTAAGAACTTCATGCAGGATCATTGATACCTAATTAAGGCCCAAAAACCAAAAGAAAAATTTATGAACAACTCTCTTTTTTTCTGTTTGATGGGTTTTAAAATATCTATTTACCACTTTCAAGTGGCTTAGCCCTTCAAAATCTGGCTCGTTGTTACCAAACGCCTGAGAAATCTCGTCTCTTGCTCTGTTTTGCCAGTCTTGATGTTGGCTTAGAGCAACAAGTGTCCAAACAAACAATGAAGAAATCACATGTTGACCAGCTAGGTAGAAAGCCTTACAGTCATCTATCAGATCGTCGAGACTCAGCCCTGAATCTGGTCCTTGTTGCTTGATTTGCTTTGCATTCGAGTCCAACATGGAGCACAACAAGTCGCTATTCTTGTCAGTATCTCTTCCTCTTTTTATCTCCTTCTCTTTTGTCTCGATCATATTTTTGAATATAGCCCTTATCTCCCTTTCTGTTTCTTGTTGAACTTTGTTGGCAATTATCTGCAAATTGCAAATACAAAAAAAAATGATATTTGTATTAGAAATATGAAAAGTAAAGTTTGATTATGAAATGAAAATCGTGACGTCGAAACTGAAAAGTATTATGTAGAAATTATATTCTGACAAAGATAGTTGATTTATATATATATACCCCAAGATTTAGAAGTCACATTTCTATTTTAAACATAGTTGACTCTGTATATGTACAACTGCGTGTAATTAATTCATTAAGAAAACAATTCAATAATATTTACAGTTAGAATCAGCAAGATTACCTTTACAAGTTCCAAACTCTGTTGATAAATTAAAAAGAGAAGACATCTTGCTTACTTTCATCCAGGAATGTAGACAGAACGGAGAGCTTGGAGACCAAGATCGATCTGTTCTTGTTGGATTTCGAAGCTTTTGGTGCCATCTTTGTAGGAATCACCAAAACAAGCACGAGCAAGCATGTTTCTTGTTAAGTCATGACAGTAACTCCATGAATCAATTTCCACTGTTCCTTCCTCTGAAGCTTACTTTTCCCATTCTTCCAACATCTCTTTGCAACTCGAGTTGAATGCTGGAAGGATGCTCTATACGTCAATAAGACAAGAGATTATATATATTTGATTTCATTTGAATGGTTTTAAATATATAACCAAACCAATTTTTTTGTTTGTTAAAGATAATGAATGCTATGCAGTATAGATAATGAAATGATAGCCGATCCAAAAAACGTTGATTTTCCGATATTCTTGATTTTTTGGGGCATTCTTGATTAGAATTTTACTTTTTTTTTGTCATCCAAAGTAAAAATGTTTCATACAAGCTAGCCTCTGCGGCTAACCTTAGTGGATCCTTAACTTCAAAGAAACTGAAGCTTTGCACTCGTGAATGGGCTTCTTTCGTAAGACAGTCTGCACGGACATTTGCAGAGCGAGATATAAATTTAAAAGACACAGCGATAAAATCAGTAAGAAAGGCTTCGATTTCATCTAAGACAGGGTCAAGAGCAGGCCACCGTTTTTTTCTGTTAGAGGATGTGCACCAGTTGCTGGCATTCCGATTCGAACATCACTCTTCTTAATCCTCTCTTGTGAACCTCTTTCATCGCCCAACACATCCCTTCGGCTTCGGCGTGGAGAGGAGAATCAGCTTGTGAGCCTTTACTATGTCCTCTCAAAACTTCCACTTCCTCTTCAAAATCTTGTTTGAGCACTACAAGCCCTTTCCCAGTTCCATCGCTTGTTATCGTCCAGTAAGTATCAACTTGACACCTCCATTGATACGATGTTACAGCGGCGGAAGGGGCTGCTGTTTGTAGATTCTCTTCGGCTGAGAAGGTTTCGTCCACTAGTTGCGCCAATCTCCAAGCTTCGGCCTATTGACATGCCAGTTGCAGAGTTTCCATGGGGGGGGAGGATATCTTTATTATTAAAACATTTGTTGTTCCTTGCCTTCCATAGATACCACATGATCCATGGAAACACCAAAGAGACAGTTCCTAGATGGTTGGACTCTTTCGTAAATTTTAATAGTGTCTCGACATTGACGTCGACGGAAGAACATGGGAGACAACCCGGAGAAGACGGATTATCAGACAGAGCCCAACACTGCACTACCGGAGGGCACTCGAATAGAATATGGTTGATTGTTTCATTCTCAGCTCCGCACCGTTGACATGTGATGTCCGTTCTGCAGTGGCGTTCCTTTAACTTACTTGCAGAAGCTACATATCCTGATAAGGATTGCCATAGGAAGTGTTTAATTTTCCTAGATGTTTTCAGTTTCCAAACCTCTTTCTTTAAACTGTTGATGCTCGGTTCTAAGACCTCCCTGGTTATAGAGTTTCGTCTCTGATCCACTGCCACCTTGTATCCTGTTCTCACTGTATAGTTACCCGACTTGGAATGCTTCCAGACGTAACTATCTCTACGACCCGTTCAACTTATTCTCATAGCAAGAATATGATGCGTGTCTTCTGCTGCGATGAAGGTATTAACTAGCTCCACATTCCACGTATTTGTTTTGAAATCGATCAGGTGGTGGACCTTTAGATCAGGGTCAGGAAATTGATTTCTGGGTTTTGCTGGCCTAGCCGGCTCTGTCGGGATCCAGACATCCTCCCATACCTTCGTTTCTGCTCCAGTACCAACAGGTCTTTTGATTGACTTATCAAGGATGTGTCGTGAGGCCATTAAGCTACTCCATCCATACGATGGGTTATTGGCTTTTCCAGTAATCATAGGGTTGGAGTATCTGTAGAATCTCCCTTTTAAGACCCGAGCTAAGAGAGAATCCGGGAAAATAAGCAAACGCCAGACTTGTTTTGCGAGGAGAGCAAGATTAAAATCATTGAAGTCTCGAAAGCCTAGTCCTCCTTCATCTTGAGGGACACAAATCTTATCCCAAGCCACCCAGTGAAGTCCTCTATTGTTATTACTCGTACTCCACTATTATCGCGCCACTGCGGCGGAAAGTTTTTTGCAGGTATCTTGTGGCAGTTTATAACACGACATGACGTAAGTCGGAATCGCTTGAGCAACTGATGTAATTTGAACTTCCCTACCCCCGTTAGATAGAAGTTTCGCAGACCAGGAGTTGATACGACCATTTAGTCTCTCCTGGACAAAAGAGAAGACATGTTTCTTCGAACCGCATATCTTTACAGGCATCCCCAAATACATTCCCATACCACCTTCTTTTGTAATGCCAAGTGATTGTTTCAGATCAGTCTTTGTGGACGCTATCACCTTAGAACCGAACAGAACTGAAGATTTTAATTTATTCAGTTGTTGTCCTGAGGCGTTACCATAGACGTCAATGATTCGAACCAGTTCCTCGCATTGAGATTGCTCTGCTTTGCAGAAGAAGAGGCTGTCATCGGCAAAAAGAAGATGTGAGATTGGTGGGCAATCCTTAGCGATCTTAATCCCAGTAATGGCTTTCACTCCTTCAGCTTGTTTTATGTGGGAGATCAAAACTTCAGTACAGAGAATAAACAGGAAGGGCGATAGTGGGTCTCCCTGTCGAAGTTCTCTCGTGGGAATTATATTCCTTTTCGCTTCTCCATTTATCAGTACTTGATACGAGACCGACGAGATGCATTTCATGATCAAAGCGACCCAGTGAGCATCAAATCCAAATTTCAGCAGTAAGGCTTCCAAAAAGCTCCATTCCACTCGGTCGTACGCCTTGCTCATATCCGTTTTAATAGCTACAAACTTATTTTTGCAGCTCGGATTGGTTCGAAGGCATGGAACATCTCTTGAGCTATAAGGATATTATCAGTAATCAGCCGTTCCGCCACAAAGGCTGATTGCGTTTCTGATATTATCCGAGGAAGAATACGTTTCAGCCGTGTCGAGAGGATCTTTGAGATAATCTTATATCCTACGTTGCAGAGGCTGATCGGTCTAAATTCCATCATTGAGACAGGCCTGTCTGTTTTCGGTATTAGGCAAATTTTCGTCTGGTTGAGCCTGTCGTCGAACTCTCCTTTTTCAAAAAAGGCTTTGACCATAGCACACACATCGCCTCCTATACTGCTCCAGAACCGCTGGTAGAAAAGACTGGTCATACCATCGGGTCCATGAGCTTTCTCAGGATTTATAGAAAAGTTGCTTCCCATATCTCCTCATCCAGAGGGATTTTTAAGAGGCACTGGTTCATATCCTCATTGACTGACGCGGTAATATACCGGATTGTATCCTCTATTGTGTCTGGATTAGAGGAGGTGATATACCATGATTTTGACCCACTTTTACTCATGGTATTTCTATGATTTTACTATATCTATATATATCTATGTTTTGGAGTCTTTTAGGAATGTTTTCAGGTTCAAGGGCATTTTGGAGTAAAGTTACGTTTTAGGTGCCATTTTGAGCTTAAAAGAGAGTTTTCCCGATATGACTATAAGTTTAGACGTCAAGATCGATATCCAGAGATACATATCGATCGATACACATTATGTGTAATCGATCGATGACGCATTTGAAGAAATGACGACGAGATACTCCATCGATCGATGTACCCCTAGTACCATCGATCGATATCGAGCGTGCAGAAGAAGGAACAATATTCTCAATCAACTTGAAGCCCAAGACTTACTATTATTACTATAATGCCCCTGACGAGTTTTTAACCTAATTGAACTCAGTATTTATACCTTTGCCTATGTGTTTTGGCAAAGTGTGCTTTCAATTACTTCTAGTTCTTTTGTGTTTCTACAACAGTTCATTACTTAAAAGTATTCTTTTCATCTTAATTATGTTCTCATCAAAGGTTATAGGATTCTAGATTTTAGAAGAAAAGATACAAAGAGATTTGTTATCACAAGGAACTTGAGTGTTCGGTCTTCTAAATGAATCTCTATTATTACCTTGATGTTATGCGTCACTCAGTCATGTATGAATATATTCCTTTGTTAGATTTGGGGTTCAAATAGTTATGAGGGATTAGCCCCAACTATGGACTGTTGAGTTGTATACTCATTATCCTGATGAACCATAAAGCTTATTCTAGAATAGCTAACTAGAATATGATATTGGAAGTGATTTATTCATAAATCATTCTCCTGACATCATCTTGTATAAGCTAAGATCCTCAAGGGATAAGCTTGTCTAAGCTAAGATTCTCAAGGGATAAGCGAGAGCCGATCTATGATCTTGGTGAACACATATTCAATTCGATCTAGAGCTATATCGATCGATACTCAAATAGAGTAATCGATCGACGACACACATATCGATCGATACAAGCTGTCAAACATCGATCGATATTGTCGGCAGACAGATCAATAGACTAGTCTAGTAACGACAGTTATTAGACCATTCTAGAGAGTTGAAGTTCTTTAGTATATGCAAGCAACTCATTAAAACATCTATAGCATTATAATCCTGAACTAACTGAATAGTAACCTTGAATCTAACTACTTTCTCTTAATACGTACAACCTTAAATCATTATCTTGAGCAACTAACCATTGCTCACAACTGCAATTTACATTTAAACCATTTCAACCTAGCTTAGTCACTATCATCTTTTGTGTTTCTTTGCTCCCCATGAATTTGATCCCTAAGTACTACATCTGAACCTCTTATTTGAGAGAGTAAATCACTCCTTAGGGTAATCTGAGTGAGATCAAATTTGGCGCCGTTGCCGGGGAGCTAAGATCGCCATTTGAATTAATCTGATTAGGTCTAGTTTATTTAATTACTGCTAAATCACCTTCTGACGCAAATTTTTTTTCTTGTTTTTCAGGTACATGCCCAGCAATACCAGAAGCAACAAGAATCATCAACTTGTGTATTCAGAAGACCCCCACAGCTTGGAGCGTAGCATCCGCAAGAACTTACATTCCACATCGATCGACATTAACCCTTCTTTGTCGACCGATACCCCGACATTGTTCGACATCAACAACCGTTCGTCGACCGATACTCGTCTACCACAATCGACCGAGACACCTTCTTTGTCGACCGACACTCGCCGCACTTCATCGCTCGACCACCGATCGTCGACCGATACTCTTCATCCGACATCGATCGATATTAATCACATAACATCGATCGATACTACCCACCGAGTCATGGTAGCGCCTACTATTCTCACAACCGATGAGAATGGAGACCTGCGTGATCAAGATGGTCACCTGCGTAACGCAGCAGGTCAGAAGCTGAATGCTCAAAAGGAAATCATTCCTAAGCAAGACACTACAAACTTCATCCAACCTACAGATGAAGCTAACAGAGCTAGAACATTGGCTGATTACAACCGTCCAGATCAGTTCTATACCAACCGATCAGCCATCCGCCCTCCTGCCATTCAGAGAGGAGACTTCGAGCTCAAACCGCAGTACTACGGACTTGTAGGACAGATACCCTTCTGTGGGTTATCCCATGAGCATCCCATGGACCATCTAGAGAGGTACGAAGATATTATATCTTCCATCAAAGCCAACGGAGTTCCTGAAGACTACCTTTTCTGCAAGCTCTTCAAATACTCTCTATCAGGAGAAGCTTTGCAGTGGCTGCGACAACTACCACCAGGTTCTCTCACTACCTGGAAGGATATCAAAAACGCATTCCTGCGTAACTTCTTTGATGAGTCCCGTGCCGAAGATTGGAGTAGGAAGATTGCTACATTCACTCAGGATCCTGGAGAGTCATTCAAGGATACTTGAAACAGATTCAAATCCTACCAGCGCGACTGCCCACATCATGTATTCAACAACGTGCAATTACTCTGCACCTTCTACATAGGCATCGCTTTGAAATATAAGATGGCTCTGGATACTGCTACTGAAGGAAACTTCAGCACAAGGAATCCACAAGATGCTGTGAAGTTAAGTGATAACTTAGCTTCAAGTAACAGCACGAAGAACACTGTCAAGGCGAAATTTGTATCATTCTTTGGGAAGGAACAGATTAATGAATTCCAATCACAGCTAGACAATGTTCAGAAGTTACTAAACAAGCAGATTTGCTCAGTTGAGGATGCAGAAACTGCAGAGGAACACATAGAAAAAGATGTGAACTGGATCAGTGGAGCTGGATTTTCAGAGATCTGGAAACCAAGGAGGAAATAGAAACTTCTCAGGACAAAGAAGCAACTACAGCTCACAGAAACCCTCCTATAGCAGCAGCAATCCCAACAACAACATGAGTTACGGAAACTCATTCTACACCAATCCACCCCCACCCTCCCAGGAACGCAAACTAAAAGAAATGCTGGAAAGAGTTCTAGAGACTCAGCAAAAGCTCCAGGTGGATTTCAATGGGAAGATTGACTCTGTCTACACCACCCTGAACTCAAAGCTTGATACTTTGAATACCTATGTGAAGAAAGTGGAGACTCAGGTGGTTCAGACAGGAGAGGCTTTGAAGAAACAAGAAGCTTTGGCAAAAGCACCAGGACAATCTACTGCTAACCACCACGTCAATGCTATCATGGATGATGATTTTTGGCAAGTGGTTAAACAATAAAAGCTGCAAGAATCACCACATGAAGACTCACCCGAAGCCAGATTCGCTGCATATCGATCAACATCATCAGCTCGACATCGATCGATATCACCAAAAGTGAAACGATCGATAAACTTTGACGAGTATCGATCGATAGACTTCGAGGAACCTTCCAACGAGTGCAATTCCATCAAGATAGTGTCACACGAAGCCTTTGCAGCCAAACACCCACAACCGCCCACCCGTTTGGAAGTCGACCCGACTTCAGATCCTATCGATCGATACTGAAACCTTTCCATCGACCGATCCGAAGATAACAATATCGAATGACATACTGCCGTCGCTGTCAATCGATATACAATACCTCATCGCCGAGTTCAACTACCCAAGATCGATGTAGCACGACTTAATGCACTCCAGGAGCAGTCTAAACTTTCCAAATCCTTCCTACATCCATAATGAAGAAACCCACGGACATCTTTGAACCCATGGAGCCAGAAAAGGAAAACCTAGGAAGATTTCTAAGAAAAATAAAAGAGAAGATTGCCAAGCACCTTAAAAGGGGAGCTAATGAATCAGAGATGGAAAACTTCAGAAAAAGAGTTCTAAGGATCCCTGCAGAGAAACCCTTTAAAGAAGCCTACTTTTCACACAGATTGTGGATGTTCTTCAGAGAAACCAAGGAGACAGAAGAAGACATCAAGAGGATGTTTCACCAAGTTCGTGATAGCTTGAAGAAGAGGATCACACTAACAAAGAAGAGCGATCCAGGGAAGTTCACAGTACCATGTTCCATCAGGGGTATTGAATTCCCTCGTGCCCTATGTGACACAGGATCAGGAGTCAGCATCATCCCAAGATCATGGCAGACCACCTAGGTCTGAAGATAGAGCCTACTGATGAGACATTCATCTTTGTGAATTGTTCTCAACCGAACTCTGGAGGCATAGTTCAAAATCTTGAGGTACAATCATCCCTACAGACTTCCACGTCCTGGATATCAAGCTCAACTTCAAGACATCCCTCCTGCTTGGAAGAGCCTTTTTAGCCACCGTCGGAGCCGTTTGTGACCTAAAGTTCAACAAGCTCTGCCTAACCCTAATAGATTCCACCATCCTATATGATCCAGTCCAAGTCATCAAGTTTCCTAGGAAGGAGACCACAGACTTTGTAGCAGCATGCTTTTGTTCACAAGAGTATGATTCAATGGCCGAGTACGAAACATATCCAGTCACATCGACCGATGAGAGTACCATTGCATCAACCGATAACCGTGACAGACCATCGACCGACGTCGACAACACCACATCGATCGATATGGAGCCACCTAAGAGGACCAATGCCGAGATCTTGGCACCGATCGATAGGCTATTCAAGGAAGCCGACGTGGAAATCCTAGATGGAGATTTCGAGCCAGCTAGCTCGGAACCGGACAACTACATACCTCTAAAGGAAGAGTATGATGAAGATTACGAGGAAGAACTAGCGACAGTGTACAGATTCATTTGTGAAGTAGAAGACGGACACACGTCCCACACCTTCAGATTCAACGCATCGACCGATAGAGACCAGCCTTCATCGACCGATACACCTCAAAGAAGATCGCTCAAACGACCTTATGAACCATGAAGCGATCCCATTGACTTTATATTCATCTACACACCATGTGAGGATATAAGAGACGGAAACTACTAAATTGGAAGTTGGGCAAGCGACTACAATGAGAGTCTTGCAGTAGATGCAATACCACTGAAGCATTCGACCCAACCTGAGGAAGTCACATCGACCAATACGTTCCAATAACAATCGATCGACACCCGTCTGATGACATCGACCGATGCACCTGCTACAGAATCGCCCGATACTACCATTACACCATCCGAGGTACAAGCAAATAATATCGATTTTGGTTATCTAACTCCGGATGAGTTTGGTATTTTCAGAGGAAGGCAATGCACGAGCAATGGATGGGAGAATCATCCCAATCACAAAGAATGACACAGGAGACATCCTCCAGACTGCCAATTGATCACTAAACCTCTTCAAACAACTACCTCACAACCTTGCCTATCGGCACGATCAGCATATCAGTACACACACATCAGCCAATCAAGACGTAGCTGAAGCCGATCATCTCAACTCAGAGGACACATAATTTCAACACATATCGATCGATAGACACAACCGTCTATCGTTCGATAAGCACCGTGAGATGGGCATACGAGCTTTCAAAGACGTAATTCGCCGCTTCTCTTGGGAGAAGAAGGATGAATTTGGAGTTTACAGAGATCAATCTGGATATGCTAGAGGAGTCAACGGAGACATCATCCATGTTTCCAAGGAAGCCATAGAGGAGTTACTTAATAGAGCATCACTATTTGAATGGTCTTGCTTTTGCTTACCTATACATGCCGATCACTTCAACAAAGCAGAACCAACAGAGAAGCTCTATACCGAAGCTGAAGTCCAGCGCAAGATCAGTGATGCTAAGAGTCTTTACATCTGGGAGACCTTTACCTATCCACACGAAATCGAGAGTGTCCGATCAGAACTCCAATCTGAAATCAACTGGATTCAGCGTGCTTATGACCTTCAACAACAGAAGAAAGACGCTTTACGGGATGAAGTAGATACGCTTCGCTCGAAGTTGGAAACCTACAGGAAGCCATCGACCGATGCTGGACACAAGCCATCGTCCGATGCGGGACAAACACCATCGATCGATACAAATATACCCTCATCGATCGATAGACGTTTCCAGACCACTTACAGCAAGGATGAAATCAATACCCTTATCAGCAACATCTATCGCAACATCAGAGGAGAAGAAGCAGCAACCACCCGGAACCTAGAAGACAAATATCAGCAACTCAACAACAACTTCACCTCATTCAAGAAGCGCACATCAACAATGGCAACTACCATGGATCACATCATCAATGCTCTAAAACATACACACAAGACGATGAAGTCTTTCTACACCAGCAAGAAGAAAATCACTGATGAGTTGATCCCACCAATGGACAGTCGACTACAAGAGGTTGAAGACACATTGAGAGTACTATGCGAGGATTACAGACGCCCAGTATCGACCGATTCACTGCCCAATCCATCGCCCGATAAGAACGATACCGAGTTCTGCACCAAAGCTGATATGGAGAAGATAGTTCAGGATCTCTTCACAATGATCCAAGAAGTTGGTGATTCGTCCTACCAAAGCTTTGAAAGGTTATGGTTCCCAGTCCAAAGCAACGTCAAAAGCCTGGAGTCCACCATAGCGAACCTTCAGAAGGAGATCAAGACCATCTCCAGACAACTCGCGGATAGACCAGCACCATTAGCATCGACCGATATGCCAGCAAAGACATCGACCGACAAACCAACATCAGTGTCGATCGATATGGACTACCCGAGATCGATCGATAAGCTCATGGTACGAAGGAGAACATTTGAGAGACTCAATGACATGCAAGAAGAACTCAGTGACCATCCCAACACGCCTATCCGACATTCAGAAACCACCAATTCTACATCGAGAGCAATGCATAAGGTCTATATCGTCTGCGCAACGAGGTCAATGAATTAAAGGAGAAACTAACCAGAGGAGATGAAGCCAGAAGAAGCTTCTTCACCACTTGGTTTGGAGAGAAACAAGAAGAGAACAAAGATGAGACTTTCTATCCAGCTAGTTTCATGAACTCACCTCACTAGCCTCAATACAACCATATTCAAGCTAAAAGACTATAATAAAGCGCTGAGTGGGAGGCAACCCACTGTTAGGTATTTTCTTACTTAATTAAATTTGATATTTGTTTTTATTTCTCGTTTTTCGTTTTTGTTTTTAGTTTTCGGAGTATAGACGATTACCATCCCTATCGACTGATACGATCCTGTCGACATCGCTCGACATAATCCTATCCTGATCGATCGACATAGATGACTCACTATCGATCGATACGTATCCACGGTCAGGTATATCATTATAATTTTCGATATCAGTACATTACTTATGATTTATTTATACCCTAATCCGACTGTTATACACTGAGGACAATGTATGATTTAAGTCTGGGGGGAGATTACTGATGCTACCTTACCTTTTTGATTTCACCAAAATGTTTTCAAAATTGGTTTTATTGAGTCAAGAAAGGGACTAGGATATTTTTCAAAAAAAATTCTTTTTTTATCTAACCACTCTTTAGCACTATTCTTAGATTTGTTGGTTGCAGAAAGTAATATAGATGCTAAAGTGGATCACCTGTCACCTATGAAAACACTTGTCATGATTGTTTGGAAGAACCAAAGCTGATCTCCAACCTAACCTGACAATCTATTGCTTGTCTTGGGGCTTGGTATACAAGGGATCGGAATCCTCCTGCAAGTCTGGAAGGTAATAGTCTGTGTGCTTATGATTCCCTTCCTTCTCTCTCTTCGGCATCCTAAGGAAAGAGAGGAATAATTTGTATAAAGATGTGATATGATATCTTCAGGAGTAGAGCGGTAGGAGTGATTCCTGCGACCCCATTATTTAACTTTAAAAGATTGATCAGAGCGAGGGGTAGGAGTGATTCCTGCCACCCCATTATTCGCTTATTCGAAAGATATGTGTTACTAAGTCAATAAGATGGCAAAAAGATGGCCTTTGTGGCAATCAGTGTTCATTAAAATTTGAAACTATGAGGATCCAGAGAAGAGAGATAAAAGGGGGAAGAAAGGAATCAAAGAAGACTTGCCTGTGTGTTCAGAAACTTGGTTGAGTTGAGTCCATGTGTTTCTTGATCGATATCCCCAAGGTAAAGCCTGCACTTTTATTTTTATGCATAAATGAGATCAGTAGAGGGGATAGACAGACAGGATTGTTAAGATGTTTGGCTAGGAGATTTGGTTGCTAAGCTAGGATATGGTATAATGTACTCATTTGATTAATAGGCATAAGATGTGGCTTGCAACAAGGTAGAGGTGATGATTCTAAAGTTAAAATTTAAAATGAGTCCCTGCTATTTTCAAACTTCTTTCTAAGACTACATGTGTGTTTGCTTGAGGACAAGCAAAAGGTTAAGTCTGGGGGAGTTGATATACCATGATTTTGACCCACTTTTACTCATGGTATTTCTACGATTTTACTATATATATCTATGTTTTGGAGTCTTTTAGGTATGCTTTCAGGTTCAAGGGCATTTTGGAGTAAAGTGACGTTTTAGGTGCCATTTGGAGCTTAAAAGAGAGTTTTCCCGAGATGACTATAAGTTTAGACGTCAAGATCGATATCCAGAGATACATATCGATCGATACACATTCTGTGTAATCGATCGATGACGCATTTAAAGAAATGACGACGAGATACTCCATCGATCGATGTACCCCTAGTACCATCGATCGACATCGAGCGTGCAGAAGAAGGAAGAATATTCTCAATCGACTTGAAGCCCAAGACTTACTATTATTACTATAATGCCCCTGACGAGTTTTTAACCTAATTAAACTCAGTATTTATACCTTTGCCTATGTGTTTTGGCAAAGTGTGCTTTCAATTACTTCTAGTTCTTTTGTGTTTCTACAACTGTTCATTACTTAATAATAGTATTTTTTTCATCTTAATTCTGTTCTCATCAAAGGTTATAGGATTCTAGATTTTAGAAGAAAAGATACAAAGAGATTTGTTATCACGAGGAACTTGAGTGTTTGGTCTTCTAAATGAATCTCTATTATTACCTTGATGTTATGAGTCACTCAGTCATGTCTGAGTAGATTCCTTTGTTAGATTTGTGGTTCAAATAGTTATGAGGGATTAGCCCCAACTATGGATTGTTGAGTTGTATACTCATTATCCTGATGAACCCTAAAGCTTATTCTAGAATAGCTAACTAGAATATGATCTTGAAAGTGATTTAATTCATAAATCATTCTCCTGACATCATCTTGTATAAGCTAAGATCCTCTAGAGATAAGCGAGAGCCGGTCTATGATCTTGGTGAACACACATTCAATTCGATCTAGAGCTATATCGATCGATACTCAAATAGAGTAATCGATCGACGACACACATATCGATCGATACAAGCTGTCAAACATCGATCGATATTGTCGGCACACAGATCAATAGACGAGTCTAGTAACGACAGTTATTAGACAGATCTAAAGAGTTGAAGCTCTTTAGTATATGCAAGCAACTCATTAAAACATCTATAGCATTATAATCCTAAACTAACTGAATAGTAACCTTGAATCTAACTACTTTCTCTTAATACTTACAACCTTAAATCATTTTCTTGAGCAACTAACCATTGCTCACAACTGCATTTTACATTTAAACCATTTCAACCTAGCTTAGTCACTAAAGATTATCTTCTTTTGTGTTTCTTCGCTCCCCGTGAATTCGATCACTAAGTACTACATCTGAACCTCTTATTTGAGAGAGTAAATCACTCCTTAGGGTAATTTGAGTAAGATCAGGAGGTAAAGAGTTCGTGGAAATATCCAGCCGCCACTGTCTCTATTTCTGCTTCAGAATGTACCCATTCGCCCATAGAGTTCTTGAGTCTAGTAATCCTATTCCGTGCCCGGCGCTGCTTAGTTTTAGCATGAAAATATCTCGTGTTTCGATCTCCTCCTCGGAGCCATAGGATGCGACTCTTCTGTTTCCAGTACAGCTCTTCTTCCCTGTACGCAGCGCATAGTTTAAACTTGATCTCAAGCTCAGCTTCAGTGGAGAGAAGATCATCATTCTGTGCATTATCCAGCTCCTTTTTTAACTTTTCAATGAGCGCTGCATTATTTGTCGGGTTTCGTCGTTTCCACCTTGATATTGATTGCCTCGTTTTGCTTATTTTATCGAAGAGCTCCACTGTTTGATCTGCTTGTAAGTTCGCCCATTCTCCGTGCACTGTCTCGTTAAACCCTCCTTGCTTAGCCAGTTTCGGTTGAATTTAAAATTCTTTTTGTTTTGGCTTTCCTGTGCCTGGAATCTCGCCAAGATCGGTCTATGGTCTGAGCCCCATCGCAGCAAATACTCCACAAAAGTGTAGGAAAATAATTATGCCAGTCCTCATTTCCAACCGCCCTGTCAAGGCGACATTGGACTATTCCAGCTCGAGTTCTTCCTGCCCAGGAGAGTGAGTTTCCAACAGATGGGAATTCAATCATCCCACATCCTGCAAGCATATTTTTGAAAGGTAGGAAAGAAGAGTCCGGCCGCTTCCTGCCTCCTCTCTTCTCAAGGTTGCTTGTGATCTCATTAAAATCAACCATAAGAAGCGAAGCCATCTCTATTTGCACTCATACGGAGCAACCTTTCCCAGACATTCTCTCGGTATTCAATCACCGGATCTCCATCCACAAAGTTTATACAAACCTGGTGTCCTTCCATTTGTGCCTCAACATCAATCATACGATTATTAGAGAAATTAACGACCACATCAGAGGCATCCATAGAAAACAAAGCAAGTCCACCGCTGAGCCCAACTGGTTCAACAGTGAATAAATGATCATAACCAAATTCAACATAAAGTCTTGCAAAAAAAAAATTGTTTTTTGTTTCAGAAAGAAAAAGAAAAGTAGGATGAAAGCAGCGATGCAACTCCCGTAAGTGTTGCTTAGTCAAGTAGGCTCCGGCCCCTTGACAATTCCATGCGATTGCACTCATATCTTCTTACTAGGTGTTTTCTGGGACACCACCGAACCTGTGAGAGACACTTGTTTTCCACTTTTCAAAGCGGAGGGGAACACCTCAGAACGAGGGACCTGCTTTAAAGATCATCGCCCCGACGCAGGAGGTCGGGCTGGATTCATCGCCTTACTCTTTGGGGACATACGTCCCCTAGCAGCCAGTTTCCGAAACGCAACAATGCCTTTTGTGTCAGGACTTCGTGGAGCGCCTTTCTTTTCTCCTCCCTTTGCTTGTACTTTAAGTAAGCCTCTCTGAGAATTTTGCTCACACTGACCTTCCTTGATTGGTGACTTCAGGAGCTTCTGTTGTTCCTCTACGTTCTGTTGAGAGCTATTCTCAATGGCTCTTGATATCTCATGTCTCCCAAGCTGCGCTATGGCTTCAATTTGCTCATTGTCCGATTCTACATTCTCGACCTGTGTCTCGGGTACAACGGTGTCATCCAGTAGGTCATCCTCTGCTATCATCTCTTCAGTCATACCCACCTCATCGTAGTAATTGACCATCTTATTCAATTCTTCATCCATTGAGCTCTCTTCATCACCCCGAGCTTTTCTTTTTTTCAGATGTCTTCTCTGTCTTATCTGGCTTATTCGCCTCAGCATGAGGGATTTTTTCCATGACATTTTCTTCATGTCTTCTTGTCACCTGGTTTTGAGTTTTGTGATTACGGTCGTTATCACTGGTTTCTTGATCTCTGATCATCAGGGGAATTTCCTTTGATAACGTGGTTCCATGGCGCGGTGATTCCGCATCCTCAATGACCATAGATTTTCCTTTTATCCTTCTTCTTCTTTCCTCTTCTGTCTCTGCTTTTTCTCCCTAGCTTTGATCACTTTCCATCTCTCTACCAGCAAAGTGATTAGCCACCGTAAGCAAGGATCGTTGCACCGGTCTCCATTCTAGTCCCGTCCTTTGTTCTCTATGTCGAGGTTGCTGGTACAGTCTCTCCTTTCCTCTCTCCTGCTCCCTTGCTCTATACCGCTCCGAGTATCTCGAAGGGCCCATGGTATCAGACACTGTTCTCTGGGAGTCTGGTGGTGATCCGTTTCTTCTGTTCGACATTCCGGTCTCAGATCTTCTAGACTGGTCCCTGGACCAGTCCCTAGATTGCTCCTTCGAGTACTCTGTAGAGCTCCTGATCTTCCATTCCGGTGGAGATTTATGTCTCTCTGATTTGTACATCGATTGTTCACGCCTATACTAATAGGGATGGTATCTCTCCCGATCACGGGGATAGCTTCCACTGCTGGCATTGTCAAGTCGTTCCCACACTTTCTTGGATTGGATATCACGCTTCTCAGAGATTGATTGTCGAAGGTCATGGTTCATCTTGGGTGAATCAGCTCTTTTAACTCTGGTTTGATAATGTGTATCTCTCTCCTTCTGTAAAAGGTCGGCTCCTCTCCTACTTTGGAGACATAGACTGTCCTTCCTTTCGGATAAGGGGTTGAGAAAAGGCCTCTCTATTTGTCCTCTCTTCCTTCTCTTTTGACGCCAGTCTGGACCTTTCACGTTGATCTTTATTAATCTCAGGGCATGTGCCTTCTTCGTGAGAGATTCTTCTGCATGTGAAACAGTAGCGGTGAATATCCTCATACTTTAGCATCACCGCAACCATATCCCCATTGCTGAAGCCAATTTTTCGTTCCAGGTGAATGGGTTCGTCTCCATTGATAGTTACCCTCAGGCGCTTTCCTTCCACGTCCACCTTATCTGCAGTACCCAAAGCTTTCCCAATGCTCTATGTTTCTTCTTTGTTATAGTGGCTTGGGATCCCTTCCACTGCAACCCAGAAGGTCATGTTATTTGGGAAATCTTCCTTGATTGTGGGAATCCATCTCTCAAGGGAGAAGCTCCACTTATTAAAGTGGCACGGCCTTTTAAGAATAACCTTTTGGAGGTCTTCTTCCGTATCAAAATCCAGTTGGAACTTGTTGTTCCCAAGATTAATTCCTCTGACTCTCCCTTCAACATCCCAGATCCGACGTCTAGGCATGTGATTTAAGAGAGCATCAACGATTCTACCATCAATATGGAACATTCGCCCAACCAGAGTGAGCTTAAAATTTTCAATAAGGTCTGATTAGTCGAAAGCAAGAACCTTGATGATTTCTTCTTCGTCTCGAGGTCGTCTTCTCTCAGATCGGGAGGGTTCACCTCTGTATCTTTAATCATGATCCTTATACTTAGACATCACTGAATAGCACCGAGAAACACCCTATTGAAGGGGAAAGTCGTTAAAATATCGATCCCGCACGAAGATTGAGTTTCTTGTGGGGCATGTTTACTTCGAAAACTTGCGTCGAGAACTAGAGGAATTAGGTTTGATAACTCTGTAAGGGACAGGACACCGGTATGAGAGGAGTGTGGTAGTTTCCCTTTTCCTCCCTGCTTTCCGATCTCCTAGTAGCAATCCACGGTGGTAGGAGGGGCCAGATCTCGCGTCGTCTTCAGAATCGCCCTAAAACCCTAGCGGCGCTTGTAATAAGTTCGAATTGATTAGAATTTTACTTGATTACCAAAAAAATGATTTTACTTCTTTTGTAATATGTCTTTTATGTTATTTCGCTCTCTGACTTTTTATAGTCTAGTCGGTATTTGGTAGTGCCACTTCTATTTTGTTTTTAAACTCATAAACAACTTTCATTAACCAACTTGTTCACCATATAAGCTATTATCAGACTCAACCTGAAATTTCAACAACTTTGACACTACACTTTGGCACTACAGAGTAAAACTTATAGACATTAAACACAAAAATGATAGTCTCATTTGCTATTCTGTAAGCTGCTTTATTTTCACCCCTCGAATTACTTCACCTCATAAATCGGAATCTGTGACAGGGACCTACGGAGAGCTTCTATTACTGGAATCAACATTGGCCAAACCTGCTCTGTTTCATTGATCATCTTGGCAAGCGTCATGGAATCAGTTTCGAAGATAATTCTAATGTAGTTGAGCCGTACCATCGACTCCACTGCCCTTTTCAAAGACTCAGCTTCAGTTCTGATACTAGATTCCATCTGTAACAACCCACTCCTGGAGTTTTTTTAAATTTGAAGGAAATAAATCGTGAGAGGTTTAATTCAACAAGGATTCTATTTTTTTTAGTGTGGAAACACTTATATCCATGACGGTTGGAAGAATAAATTGTACATTGACAAGTTTCAGATCATTAGTGAGCTTATGAAACAAAATTGAAATGGACTGAGTGATTGAAAAACGATCACGAAATGATCAGAGCATATGTAAGGAAAGGTCGAGACCACATGGCTAATTAAAGAATGTTCGGCTACTAAACAATCTGGGTTCCAACTATGGAAAATTTGACTTGTCATCACTGGGGGAATTTTACGAGAGATATATTGTGATTATGATATTCATATAAGAAAAGAAGCTTAGAAATTCTTCGATATTGATGGAAAAGTTTGACCAAGCTAAAAAAGAAAAAAACACTAAGTATCCGGCTTGGTGAACAAGTCTAGAAATTAGTATAAAACGAAACCCCGAATTTTAATTTCTGACACACCAGATAAACCAAACTTAGAGAGAAGTTAGAGGAAGAACAGAGTTATAGAAAGAAGATTTCAAGAAAAAGGATCAAATGAGGAGGAGCAGAGAATTTCTTCACCAGAAAATGCAAGGAAGTTCAAATTATTTGAATCCTAGAAATTCAGCCAAGGTGAGGGCGTGATTCGTGGAAACTTAATAATTGTTGTTATTATTATAGTTGGTTTGTTAGGATGATAATCATGCGTTAGAAGAATTGTTTATGGAAAGTTCGTTCTTCGTTCTTCGAGGTGGTTCTCAAGGAACGAAGAACGTTCATCCATTCATATGATATTTGCATACTAGATTTCGTGAAATGATTCCATGTTTAATTGAGATGTTTATGTTAAATATATAGATTTGATTCGACTAGAATTAGAATGTTATGTTAGAAAAGTTATAGAAACTGATTGAGAACTGAAGTAATTTATGGAAAGTATGTGATTAGATGAACATGATTTAATTAACGAAAGTATGTTTTTGGCTTCGGGCCGTAAAGATGGTATGATCATGTTTTGGCTTCGGGCCATGTATGTTGGCTTCGGCCGTTATGGACCTTTCGGGTCGCATGATGGCTTCGGCCGCAGGTTGACTTTGACCGCAGGTTTGGCTACGTCCCGTAATTGACTACGGGTCACAGGTTTGGGTACGGCTGTAGGTTTGCTACAGCCACATGTTTGGCTACGACCGCAGGTTGGTTACGCCCGCAGGTTTGGCTACACCCACAAGTTTGGCTACGGCCGCAGGTTTGGTTACAGCCGCAGGTTGATGGACCTTTGGGTTGAAATGTCAGGAAATGTTAAAGTAAAGGAATGGTAGAACCGGATGTTAGGTTGTTCATTTTGGATGCATGAAAATGGATAATTAATAGGAAAAATGGCTAAGTAAGAAGTAATGGAAACGAATTGCTAGGTTGATAGAATGGAAATGCTAGGTCGTTAGAATGGAACATTGAATTTTATTGTTTGATTATTAAGTTGCATGTAGGCGGTTTTGAGCGTCCTCACTGAGTGATTTTGTATACGCAAGCCTCCTTTTGCAAATTCAGGTAAGGTTGATTACGTGGACCAGAGCGCGAGGCTATAGAAACCATCAGGAAATAGTGTTTTAATTCAGAGCAATGTTTTAGGAGTTCTAATCGAACCATCTTATTGGAACAATATGGATTTTAAGTAATTGGTTTCAGATTTCGTTGACAAAGTTATAGTATTTCTTCGTATTCATCCGATAAAATTGATCAGATCTTTACTTAAAATTTTCAACGTGTTTTCAAATATTTCCGGGTCGGGTGTTTCACCATCCCTGTCACAGCTCTAACTCCTTCCCACAACATCTGCCCTCTATCGTTTCTACATATCCAACACCGTCCCACTATTGGCTCTATCTTTGTGCCAAGCACCATACGCATTGCATTTGATCCAATCAGTGGGAGGAGGTCGCCATGCACAACGCTGGCTTGTGTTGTTGGGTGCTTCTGCCCTCTTTCTTTCCGCCTCACTCACGTTAGCCTGTTTCCTCCTCATCCACTCCTCTGCGTCCTCTTGAGCTTTAATCAATGTACTCATTGCTTCATAACCCCTGCCTTTGAACATCAATTCCTTCCTGCTTTTTCAGAGTCTCCATAAAATCCAAGGTACTATCTCTGTTTCCAGCTCATCTCTGGGATATTCTTTTTTGATGTTGAGAGCAAAGAAAATGTTCGAGTAAAGAGAATTCTGCGAACTAAAGGACACTGGAAAAGTACATGATTAGTTGTTTATGTCCCTTTTCCGCATCTGAGACAATCCGCCTCTTCTGGCTTCTAGTTCTCTGCTGATCTTTTTCTCCGTTTGTTCTTTTTCTTTTTATTTTCTTTTAATATTTTCTTTTATGAAATGTTATGCCGAAAAAGCAGGGAAATCCATGCGCCATCATCACGCACTGCCACCTACATTATGCACTGTCAGAGAGAAAAACGAGACACAACCCACGTGTCTCCACACAAGACAACCAGTGACTAGTAAAGCTGAAAGGAAAAGACCCTGAAATCTCAGATCTGAAATGAAAACCGCAGCCAAGCGCACCACCACAGTACCACGACGCTGGTACGATACACATGACCCAACAACGCTTCTCGATGCTACGCACGCCACCGCTCATACAGAAGCTCAATCGTTCTCAAGGGAAAAAAGATCAGACGGAAACCTTTGTGCCTTGACCACAAGCACAAGTAAGCGTAACCACCATCGTCAAGCAGCCTCACCACCAAGTATCCGGTTTGAAAAATTTAGAAGCAACTGAGAATCTGAACCCAATCTGAGACGAGCTGCCAAGCTTTTCCCGCTGCAGAAGAAGAAGACAAAGGAAGACAACAAAGAAGAACGAGAACAATATCATAGACGGAAGAGAAAAACGAGCTCCGGCTGTCGCATAAAGGACAGGTGGCCACTGGGAGAAGGAGAACACAAACATAATTGTTTGGTGAAGAGAGAAAGAGGAGGAAGTTACGAGGAGCGAACACATTTTTTTTTGTAAAGTGTTTTTTCTTTCTAATTCTTTTGGAAATTTTTTCTTTTTTTCTTATAATGAATGCTTCGTAGTTATTGTTGTTTATCTATCTCAAGTTCTCAACTACTAAGAGTTCCGTGAAATTCATCTCGCTTTCTTTCCGGAAAAGAGGAAAAGGAAATGATCAGTGATCAGAATCAAAATAATTAGAAAAATGACGATATAAAGTTCACATTATGTCAGAGTTAAAAAAAATAACTATTAAAAATGAAAAATGGTTACGATAGTCAAAATGAGCAGTGTTCATTAATTTACCAAAAAGTTCTTTTACCTTTAAATTGTCGATACGAAAAGCAGGATTTAGAATGCTTCGATATTTCGACCATTCAGGACCATCGTGATTGATAAGTGGTAGAGATGCCGAAGCAAAGTAACAAGATCGAACTCAAACTCTCCAGGAGAATTCAAATTCAAGCTTGGATCTTGAGTTCAACGAAGCAGTCGATGAATTCAAAGGGGTTAAGAGTTCTCCTCTTCAAGCGATAAAGCTCAAGTTGCTAAAAGCAGTTTTATAAAATCCAACGTGAAAACAACAAAGTCTTAGTTTGGGTATATATAATCCCAAAGAGAATCTTCCTAATCTATATCTAAAAGGCTATAATTATCCTTAACATAAATAAAATCCAAATCAAAAGATAAACATAAAAAGCTTGCGACACAAGGCAACGTAATGGCTAGTGTCCATTGTAGAATCAATGATGCGCTGCATCAGGTCTCCCCCGGTGAGGAAAGCTTCGGCTCTGAAGCTAACGGTTCATTCTCTCCATGGAAACGCGACAGATGCTTGACACTGAAGACGTCAGCTGTGCGAATGTGTGACGGGAGGCGCACACGATAAGCATTCGGATTGATGCGTTCAAGAACCTCCACTGGGCCAATCTTCCTCGAACGCAATTTATTATACTCATGCGATGGCTTCCTGTCCTTTGTTAAGTAAACCCACACCTGATCACCAACTTGGAAAAGCACTTCACAGCTTCTAGAATCTGCAGCAGCCTTATATTTAGCAACAGAATGCTCAAGCTTCTCTCTGGTACGTTGATGAACCATCTCAAGCTCGGAGATGAAGTCCCCTGCTTGTCCATGGAAGCGTGTCTTGTCTGGTATAACCACCAAGTCAATTGGACAACGCGGAATCAGACCATAGACGACCTGAAAAGGTGAGTACCCCGAGCTCCTATTCACAGCATGGTTGTGAGCAAACTCCGCCTTACACAACTTTGTATCACAACTCTTGATGTTATCACCCATAAGACACCTGAGAAGATCACCCAAAGCTCGATTGGTGACCTCGGTTTGTCCATCCGTCTGAGGATGATAAGATGTGCTCATGTCCAAACTAGTGCCTAACATCTTCCACAGGGAACGCCAAAAATGTCCGAGGAAACGAGTGTCTCGATCGGATACAATCGACGACGGAAGCCCGTGAATCCTATAGATCTCCCGAAAATATATGGTGGCCACATCCACTGCATTTGTCGTAATCTTACATGGAAGGAAGTGCGCCATCTTCGAAAAACGATCCACGACAACAAATATAGAATCAAATCCTCGTTGGGTGCGAGGAAGACCGAGAACAAAGTCCATGCTAAGATCAGTCCACGGTTTGGTGGGAATTGGTAAGGGAAGATACAAGCCGGCGTTCATCGCTTTTCCCTTTCCCTGCTGACAAGTGTGACAACGCTCCACAAAGCGCTCAACATCACGACGGAGCGAGGGCCAAAAGTAAGAATTAGTGACCAGCTGAAGTGTACGATCACGTCCGACATGTCCCTCGTTGTGTAGCTCACAAATGATCTTGTGGCGAAGGCTACACTCTGGAATGCAAATACGCAGATCCTTGAAAAGAAATCCATCGTCTAGTGTATAAGGAGATGCAATCCCTGCCTTAACATCCACCAGTACGCGAGAGAAGAAAACATCAGTCTCATACAGCTCTGCAAAAGTGGAAAACCCTGCAACTGAAGTATGCATCGTCTTTACTAACGCGTGGCGTCGACTGAGAGCGTCTGCAACACGATTAAATTTCCCTGGCTGATGGCAAATAGAGAATGTGAATTGCTGTAGATATGCAATCCAAGAGGCGTGACGCGATGAAACCTTCGCCTGGCTGCTAAGTGACGTAAAGCATCATGGTCTGTGTACAAAATAAATTATTTATGAACCAGATAATGCCTCCAGTGTTTGATGGATTGCACAATGGCGTAGAATTCAACGTCGTACGAGCTGTAACGACCACGAGCACCAGCTAGCTTCTCGCTAAAGTACGCAACCGGACGCCCCCTCTGGCTCAAGACTGCTCCTATACCGAGTTTAGACGCATCACAGTGCAGCTCGAAAGTTGTTTTGAAGTCAGGGAGGATCAAAATCGGAGCAGTGGTCAATTTTGTTTGATCAATTCAAAGGCTAGAGTCGCCTCTGGTGTCCACTGAAGTGCTCCTTCCCGCATACAACTGGTTATTGGTGCCATGATCGTGCTGAAGTGGCTTACAAAACGCCGATAAAATGACGCAAGTCCATGGAAGCTACGCACCTCCGATACAGTCTTAGGAATCGGCCAGGCCTTAACTGCTTCCACTTTCGATGGATCAACTGACAGGCCCTGAGATGAGACCACATAACCCAAGAATAGCACCTCACTGACCCCAAATTCGCACTTCTGGCGAGCTGCAAAGAATTTCTCACTGCGAAGGACATTGAGAATCTGGCGCAGATGAGACAGATGCTCCGAAATCGACGTACTGAAAATCAGAATGTCATCAGAATAAACAACTACAAACTTCCCAATTAACGGTCTCAAGGCTTGATTCATGATGCGCATAAAGGTGCTCGGCGCATTAGACAACCCAAATGGCATGACAAACCATTCAAACAAGCCTTCTCTGGTCTTAAACGCTGTCTTCCACTCGTCGCCTGGACGAATCCTGATCTGATGGTAGCCGCTTTTCAAATCGATTTTGGAGAAAATGGTGGCAGTTCCAATTTGGACCAATAAGTCGTCCAAACGAGGGATGGGGAATCGGTACCGGACGGTGATCTTATTGATCACGCGGCTATCCACACACATCGCCATGTACCATCTTTCTTGGGGATGAGAAGAGCTGGTACCGCACATGGGCTAAGGCTCTCGCGTATATAACCTTCTAGTAGTAGCTCTTCCACTTGTCTTCGTAGTTCCTCATGCTCATTCGGACTTATCATGTAATGTGCTCTGTTAGGAATAGAGGCACCCGGGACAAGGTCTATGTGATGTTGAATATCGCGCAAGGGTGGCAAACCGGTAGGTAGCTCTGTAGGAAAGACATCCGCAAATTCAGTGAGAAGAGGTATGAAAGCTGATGACGATGTGTTGGAGAGTAGTCGAGCCGGTGAGGCTGGAAACACTACAAAAGCAACCCCTTCTTGACGTAACTCAGAGATGAAAGTTGCATACGAGCAAAGCACAGGAGCTGGTTTGACATCTTGTGTAAGATGACGAGGAGGAGAGAGAGGTGCTGGTAATGTTTCATCACGAGCAGGAAACAGAACAATCTGATGAGTCTCCCACAAGAAGCTATATGTGTTCTGGAAGCCATCATGAATGATCCTCCTGTCAAATTCCCACGGGCGTCCAAGCAACAGATCACTGATATCCATAGGAGCAACATCGCATTAGGTGCGATCGCGATAAAATTCTCCGATGGAAAAAGGAACCAAAACACGATGTGTGATGCGAATATTAACTCTCTCGTCCAACCAACCAAGAGTGTAGGGTGGAGGATGAGGTTCGCGTACCAGACCCAGTTTCTCAACTGCTTGATCTGCAATCACATTCCTGCAACTGCCCGAATCAATGGCGTAAGTGCAAATCTGTCCCTTAATCACACATGTAGAGCGGAAGATGTTTGTACGAAGCCACATGGTATCTTGTCGACGCGGAGCCGTACACGAACGTTTAACGACCAGTAGCTTGGTTGCAGGACCTTTTAAAGCCATTGTTGCTTCATCTTCTTGATCACCGTCTTCCTCATAAGAGTCATACACGGGACAATCGTCACCCTTAGTGTCGTCGACAATTAAACCGCGACGTTGTTGGTGTGGACAATTAGCTTGACGATGCCCTTGTTCCCCACAAGAGAAAAACTGCACTGCAGGTACACGAGTGGAGCGACGCAACTGTTGCTAATCTTGAACTCCTTGCGCTTTGGGTGCCGCAGAACCACTCTCTGTGTCCTTGTTTTGTGGTTGAGTACTCGTAGACGACTCCGGAGCACGGGATCGTGATGATGAGGACGACCAATTAGTAGACGTCGAGCGAGCTTGTTGCTTGAATGAGACAGCTCGACGGTGAGCTTCAGCAATGGTGGCAGGGTCAAACTGAGCCAACGAGTTCTGGAGATGTGGTTTGAGGCCACCGATGAATCTGGAAACCAATTGATCCTCACTGTCATTTATCTCTGTTCGAGTTAATAACAGAGCAAACTCCTCAGCATACTCCTCCACAGAACGTGATCCTTGTTTGAGATTTTGAAGCTTATTGTAGGTCTGGCGATCATAGTTGTGCGGAAGAAACGTAGCGCGCAGGTGTTTTTTAAGTTTCTCCCAAGTCTTGATCGGATTACGACCAGTCCGAGCTCTTGTGGTTTTGATCTGTTTCCACCAAGAAGTGGCATGACCTCTGAAACACATGGCTACTAAAGGTACTCGACGATCTTCTGGTACTTGTTTGAAGTCGAGAACTTCTTCCACTGCAACCATTCAATCGAGAAGAGTATCCCCAACGATTATTCCACCGTGAAATTCGGGAATCTCAACTTTGAACCCTGTTTCCCAACGATTATTCACCTGCTCTCCTCGTTCTGCTTGATACCCACGACGATCGAAACCCGCGTTCTCATCATCACCAAGTTGGTGAAAGCGTGCGAACGGATTGCGGTCATCACGATCCAATTCCTCCAGCGGAGGGTTCCTAGCTGGCAATCGATTGATCAAAGTCTCCCCGAGTTCCGTAATGGATCTCTGAATAGATCTCTGTAAATCCTCATGTAACGCCACCAGAGTTTGGCGAAGTTCTGTCCAATCAGTGACAGGTGCATCAACTTTCTTTGGCGGCATGATTGAATGATCTCAAACCCAGAACGTCCAAGTCTGATACCAACTGGTAGAGATGCGGAAGCAAAGTAACAAGATCGAACTCAAACTCTCCAGGAGAATTCAAATTCAAGCTTGGATCTTGAGTTCAACGAAGCAGTTGATGAATTCAAAGGGGTTAAGAGTTCTCCTCTTCAAGCGATAAAGCTCAAGTTGCTAAAAACAGTTTTATAAAATCCAACGTGAAAATAACAAAGTCTTAGTTTGGGTATATATAATCCCAAAGTGAATCTTCCTAATCTATATCTAAAAAGTTATAATTATCCTTAACATAAATAAAATCCAAATCAAAAGATAAACATAAAAAGCTTGCGACACAAGGCAACGTAACGGCTAGTGTCCGTTGTAGAATCAATGATGCGCTGCATCAATAAGACACTAAGGAAAACATGACTATGTGATCCAATCTTTGGTTTTGAAAAGAGTTCGTGTCTTGACATTATTTCTCGCAGTGTCTCTGGATCCGTTACTATCACGTTCGGGTACGGTCCGTACCACGTGAAACACTTCTTCCATGTTCAAACAAATAAGTAGTATATAAACTATTTTAATTTTTTATTTGTTACTAGCCTTCGGTGTCCATATACATTAAAAGAGAAATACTTTTAAAGACCAATCTTAGTTTTGTAAATTATTTACACTATTCCCGGATTTCAACATCATCCATGTTCCACGAGCTCACAATCGGTTTTCAGATTTTCTTGCTAAGACTTCTAGATCTTTTCATAAAGAGTTATTTTTTATTGGTTGTTCTATTCCGGTTTGGTTACCCATACCACTTCAAGTTTGAGTAATAAAATAGCTTTTCGATGGAAAAAAAAGATGACGCGACCGTTCCACATGCTCTCTCAACATATATTTAGATCTTAATTATGCAGTTATGCAAAAAAAATATATATATATACATAGTCAACTCTTTTAATCCCTGGTATGTATATTTCTGTTCATACATAGAAATTCAAGATGGAGAAGAGGGCAACTCTTGACCGGATTAATACAAAAATATGAATCTAACACAAGACCAAGTCTAACTTGGTTCTTATGTTGGTAGATTCACATTTCTCTTCAGATATATATATACAGTTATACTAAAAACAACACTTCAAAATATGAGTACTAAGCTGAGTTTGATGGATCATACCATGATTTAGAACAGTGTGATGAATAAAAGGCACCATGCGAGGCACAAAATCAGCTGTGAGAGGAAGAGGGTGAGAGTGAGCAACTTGATCCATCTGATTACTCTCTCTCATGTCTCCCATCAAAATTCTGTAAGAATGCCCAGAAAATCCTTGTTTTTTCAGATATTTCTCCAACCGCTTTGGTCTTAACCAAACCCAATTCACAGCTCCTCATACCCAATTCAGTATCAAGGCCGAAAACCCGATCAAGAACATGTTCTTTACTGTAGTTCTCTCAATCATTTTGTCTTTCTGATCTATGATGAAGAGGATATAGGAAGAGAGAAAGAAAGGAGACAAGACTATAATGATGATGCTCAGTTGACTATATATTTGGAGGCAGCTGTATATATCTCTATATATCGTGAATAAATATACTGTATAATAAAAATGTGATAAAACTTTGAGAAGATATATTTTGGGTTCCAACATGTAATAACTCGCCTAGGGCTGGGCAAAAAACCCGGATCCAAAGAATCGAACCGAACCCGAATCGAAAAAGTAGTACCGAATCCGAACCGATATTGATTAAATATCCGAATGGGTTCAAATTTTTGGTATTTAAAAAACCGAACCGAACCCGACCCGAACCGAAGTATTTTGGGTACCCGAATATATCCGAAATAGATTTATATACCTATATATATTAACTATTTTTAGATTTATTGTATATTAAAAACACTTGTAATATATAAATACTTTTTAGTAATCCAAAATACTTAAAAAATATATACAAATAGTAAAACATACATGTCTAAAATAGCTAAAGTATACTCAAAACACCAAAAATATTTAAAATATCTATTGATTCTCAATCGAAATTTTCAAAATAAACCAATTTATATGTTAATTTTATATATTTTGACATATGCGATTCAAATTTCTATGTAATATGTATTTTTAATTGATTTTGAGAAATTTAAAGTATATAATGAATTTTAAAATTTTAAAAATTATTTAAATGGGTTATCCGAACCCGAACCGAACCCGCAAAGATCCAAACCGAACCCGAACCAAAATTTTGAAATATCCGAATGGGGCTGAAATTTTTGAACCCGAAAACCCGAAACCTGATTGGATCCGAACCGAACCCGAATGGGTACCCGAACGCCCACCCCTAAACTCGCTGTATGTGCAACTGGCAATGAATTTACAACAAGTTCTTTGGACTGTATTTCAATTTTTTTTTAACTTTTTCTTCCTTTCCTTACGCTACATGCACGTGGCTTTATTGCATGAATATTTAATGTTTTTTTATCTTTTTATTTTATTATATATTCTATTAAAATTTTATACGAGAGAAATCAATAAATCATGTATTTTTTAATATCCTTCAGTGCGGCATGTGTGAGCGATTTTTCCCATCATTGCACTGTTCACAAACATAGATCATTTGTTTTGGCGGGTTATAGCAAAGATGGATGACCAATAATTTGCATAGATTTTATGTTACATTTGGAAGCACAAAACAATAAAGTCTTTAGCAATCTGGACATAGATTCAAGGAATACATTAAAATTGGCAGAAACAAAATTGGCTATGTAGGCTGAAGCACAAGATACGAATTCAGGAAGGATACTACAACCAGAGATAAGGAATCTCCCAGAAATTCCAGGGAGATGGTGCTTTGCAGACGGTTCGTGGAAGAAAAATGATCCTTATTCGGAACAAGGATGGTACAATACTCTAGAGGGTCTCGAGGGATTAATGGAGGCAAGAAATTTCCGGGCTAGTTTATCACCCCTCCATTCGGAGGTGGAACCGTTGATATGGGCAATGGAATGTTTGAAGAATTTACGACAATTTCAGGTTACATTTGCAACGAATTGTTCTCAGTGTTCACAAATTATCTGGAGGATATCAAGATTTTATACGGCAATTTCACGAACTCAAAGATCATTCATGTATCGAGACGGAGAATTCAAGGACGGATCGTCTAGCACGTTGTGTCAGACAGTAGCCATCTTTTGTCGTTCACATGGATGCAGAGTTACCAGTTTGGTATACATAATCTATATGAGTCTGTAGTTGTTGATAACAAAAAAAAATTATACTTTTATATTAGTGAGTTTTGATTTTAGTTCACCCTCCCTCACCAGCCAATAATTTTTTTTATATTCAATATCTTTAAAAAAACAAGGAAATGAAAATTTGCCAAGTTATGTAATATAAATAAAAAATAGTAGTAACTGCAAAAAAAAATTTCTAAGATATTTTTATCACCATCAACAAAACAATAAACTCTATATTCTAAAAAATAAATCTTAAACACTAAAATCTAAACTCTAAACTTTTGGGTAAACTATAGATCATGAAAATTATTATGTGTATCTCGCTAGCGATCTGACTGCTCCCGTGCGCCGCACGACTCTGTCACCGGCGTCATGGTAGCGCCGCTCGCTCCCGGGGGTCCAGACCTCCCCCAATCCCCCGCTAAGGTCTACACAAACTCACCCCAACCATCACCAAAAGCTCTCTACTCCACAGTTGCGTCCAATCAGAATGAGCCTCTGTTTCACTTCTCACCGGAAGTGGAGATGCAGGATGGCGTCGCCGTTGTTGATATACCAGAAGAAGTTACAGTTGATCCGAAACCCTTGTGGGCATCTTATGTCGTGGGCCATTTCATTGGGGATGCACCACACATAGGAAAAGTGCATGCCATGGTCAATCGGCTATGGACCTCAAAGGAGAAGCCAGCCATGATTGATGCTCTATTTATTGCTCCGAAAACGGTCCTTTTCCGTATTGAAGATAAGCAGATGAAGGCTAGGGTTCTCAGATGCCATTTCTGGCACATAGCTGACATCCCACTTGTTGTTCAGGAATGGACGCGAGATACTGAATCCTCCAAACCTAATCTCACAGCAGAGGGTTGATCTGAAAGGAGTCCCTGGACATCTCTTTTCGCAGCTAGGTCTCACTTTCTTTGGTGATACGATTGGCAGAACAGTCAAGCTCCATCCCAACACGGTTCGGTGTACCCGACTTGACGTTGATCGCATTCTAGTGGTTATGAACTTGGAAAAACCCTTACCAGAGAGTATCTCCATTCGAGGTACATCAATGACCATTCAGGTCCACTATCCTTGGTTTCCTCCACGGTTCTCCCTATGTCAGCAGTGGGGCCACCTAGACAAGGAATGTGGGGAAGCGAAAGAAACCAAGCAAGCCACTAGCAAAGGACAAAAAAAGCAACAGAAACCACAACAAAAAGACAAACCTGACGAGAACGCTGCTCTGGAAAAGGAGACTACTAAAGACGCTGAGTTGAAAGATACGGAAACTGCAGAGGAAAGAGACAGAGAAACACACACCTCTAACAGCACTGTGGAGACTCAACACACATCTACAGAGGACACTCTCCCTGTGAATGCTGAGAAGGATTGGACGCTTGTGGGCGATAAGCATAAAGCTTCACCACGCCGTGACAACATCCCCAACAATACAGGAAGGACACGTACTGATTCACCATCACGTTTCCACCTTCTCGAAGACGTGGAGGAGGGTGAAGTTGAGGACAGTAGTTCTGATGAGGATGATGCTGAGAAACATGTCGAGCCTACGAAAGAACCCATTGCTTCCCAGAAAGCAAAGGATAAGACAAAGAAAAAGCTCAAAAACAGAGCAAATTCGAGTCAACAGACCCAACATGATCAGAAGAAGAGCACGAAACAAAAAAAACCCAAATCTGCCTCCAACAGGAGGCACTAATATGATGATATCTCTCTTTGCGTGGAACACTCAGAGCTTCAATAAAAAGTGCAAACATCAATCATTTAGTTTTTGGGTTCATTCAACAACTCCGTCCTTCGGTTGTCTACTTGAAACACGTGTTCAGGAAACCAACTGTGCTGGTATTATTACTACTACTCTTCCTGGGTGGCAGTATTTACACAACTACGATCATCACCGTCTTGGGAAAATTTGGGTGGTCTGGTCAGAAAAAGTAACAGTTACGGTTCTCTACAAAAGTGCTCAAATCATCACGGTTTGGGTATCTTCAATCACTGGTGAGCAGTTTCTCTGCTCTTGTATTTATGCATCAAACTTTCAAACTGAGAGACGTCGTCTTTGGGCAGATCTCCTCAGTAGTAATGCTCAGTTTGCATCCCGCGGGGTACCTTGGATCATCATGGGTGATTTCAACGAAACTCTCTCCTCTTCAGAACTTTCTATAGGTCTGGACCCTCGGTACCAGAGTGGAATGCGTGATTTTCAATCCACTGTCTCAACCTGCAACCTCACTTATCTGGTGGCTTTAGGCTCCAACTTCACCTGGACTAACAGTCAGCCAGATAACCCCATTGCGAAAAAACTGGACAGAGTTCTTCTCAATGATGTTTGGATGTCACAGTTTATTCAGTCCTATGCTCAGTTTGAACCATCGGGAGTATCAGACCACACCCGTTGCAGAGTCCTCTTGGAAACACCATAATCTCCGAGCTGTGGAAACTTCTTTTAAGACTTCTGATGTCTTCCAAGTAGGTTGCAAACGCCGGCCATTTTTCTGGTTCCGAAACTATCTTCACCAATTGAGAACAATCCGTTGCAAAAGTAACATTATATTTCCGTAGATTCCTCATACATTCCATTGCCCATATCAGGGCCTCTACATTCGTATGTAATGATGATTGACTTGCCCTTGTATTTCGAGCTCCTAATAATCCCTCAAATCCTTCTAGGGTACCATCCCTGACCGAAAATGGTATCTCCCAGTTTCCAAGATCCATCCGTAAAACACCATCTTTCCGGTCTAACCGGTAAATTCGTCTCGGTTGTCAGTAAAGTATGAGTCTTCCCGATACAACCTTATTTATTTTTATGATTTAAAAAAAAATATCAGCTGTTTGAAAATTGTAATATTTTGTAGATCAAAAAGTTACAACTAACGTCACTAGTTTTGACTTTTCAAATTTTGATCCACTTCGTCCAAAGTCTGTTTTGAATTAGATGCACCATTTATGCAATATATATAATCAAATTTGAACAAATATAATCGTAATTTTATCTCAAAAATTGTTGTTGATTAAAAAAGTTATCACCAAAGTATAACAAACTTTGTGTTTTAGTTTTATTTATATTGTAGTTGTTATGTCAAACGGTTATTGACTAATCGCTTGACTAGTTTTCCCGCTACCACCTGCAAACACAACTTTTGCGGAATAGTAGTGGTTATTGGTTTTTTGAAACAAGCATAAAAAAGTTACAAATGGCTTAAGAACTGCTCTAAACCTCTTAAAATAAAAAGTTAGTTCCAGCTAGTGTTTGTGGTTGCGGGATGTTAATCTTACAAAATAAAAAAAAAAACTAAAATAATAGATATACTAGAATATGTATATTATATTTTAGTATATATTATAAATTTTCTTAAAACTTTTTTCTATAACTTCCAAAAATTTAATAGTATAATTTATAAATATAATTTTTATATTTATTATAATATTATGCTTTTTAAACTTTTAAATTATATAAAATGTAAATATTGTTAATATATTATCTAACAGCTGAAGCATTTGGTAGTTAACCAATCATAATTATTCCGCAAACACACCAATTTCTATCCACTATACCAGTCGTGCAGATATTTACGCTTAAGACAACAACTGCCAGCATTGGCAAACGGCCGCAACCGTACCCGCAACCGCTGCGGTTACACCAGTCAGACCCTAAACCAGTATATATAACTGAGGATTTTCTCTTAGAACAAAACAATATAGAGAACCAAAATAAGCTACTCACATAATCTTATTTCCTTCTGTGTTCTCCTGGTGGTTCAAGTGGACTGATATGTTTTTTTTTAGGTTTTGATGACTAACAATTAAATTGTTTCTAAGCTTTCAAGGTATTTTGACTCTCGTGTAGTGTCAGTTGTGAGTAGTGACACCCAAGAAACTGATTCTGAAGGAAAGAGTTCCTCCTTGGCCGTTCAAAATGATTCATTCAGAACGTTTATTTTGAAGTTGACATTTTCTTCCTCTGTCTAAACATAATAATAGGAGTGAGGAAACTAAGGGATTCTTCCAAGGCTTACGCTCTGAAACTTATTTGGAGACTATTCACTGAACCAACTTCGCTATAGGTATACTGGATCAAGCAGTGTCTACTTCGATAGAGCTCTTTTTGGGATGTGAGAGACGATACAAAGGGATCTTGGATATGGAGAAATCTTCTTAAGCTGAGGGCTCTGGCATATGAGTTTTTGAAAGTGGAGGTTCGAAGTGGAGTTACTACTTATTTCTGGTTTGATAATTAGATGGGAGTCGGAAAATTGATTGATGTTACTGGAGCTATTGGTACGACGTATCTAGGACTGCCTCGCAGCACACTTGTGTGCAACGCGGTCGTAGGGTATGGATGATGCCTGAGGAACAAACGTATCAGGAGGTTCCAGAACCTGTACACGTAAATCCTTGCGGAGCCAATACCAAACACTAGTAAGGGAAACTATGTGATCCTTTGGAGAAATAAGGAGGATGATTTAAAAGAAGATTTCTCCACTGCTAATACATGGGATCAGATTAAACATAAGAAGCCAAAAATTGACTGGTATAAGGTTGTTTGGTTCCAGCAAGGAATTACCCGGTATGCATTCATTACATGGCTAGCAGTGATCAACAGGCTAGCTACTGATGATAGGATGAAGGTTTGGGGAATAACTCAGGGTTGTGGACTGTGTGGGGAGAGGGGGGAAACCAGAGACCATCTCTTCTTCGCATGTCCTTACTCATTCACGGTTTTGGAAAAATTGATGAGAGGCCTTATGGGCAATCTAACAAACCCTGACTGGTCCCTTATGCTTAATGTTGTCAAACGCAACAGGTTAAGTCGACTTGACTCTATTCTCTCCAAGATGGTTTTTCAAATGGTTATCTATCATGCACTACAAGAAAACAGGTTTTTTGCTACCTAATTTTGCGACTACAGACATAGTCACTAAATATAATGACCGAATACTGACTATTTAGCGACCGATTTGTGAGCAAACAAACTCAGTCACTAATCTCTATTGTACTACTACAAAAGTTTGGTTAGTATTCAATTAGCGACCGATTTAGCAACTACAATCAGTGGTTGTTAAATAGTCACATATCAGTCGCAAAATACGGTTACAAAACACATGGAAATCGAGATTTGAGTCACTATACTGGTTTTGCGACTGACTGTCGTAGACGCAAAATCAGTAGCAAACACAGTAGCAAAAAATCAGTAAATATTTTATATATAGAAGATAACCGACAGATTCCTTATGCTCATCACCCGTAGAGAAAACAATTGAAAACGATTTTTCGAAACAAAAAAAGAGCAAAAAAAATTGTGAACTACAATGACGAGGAATTCGAACAACTATACTAATTTCCGTGATTGGATGTACAAGAGAATTGATGAAGAAACGGGGAATTTCTCGAGAGAGTTTGTCGCGGGGGTAAAAGAATTCATGACGTTTGCAAATAGTCATGAATTAACGCAAAGCAATGGCTGTAAGTTCTTTTGCCATTGCAGTATTTGCAGAAACGATAAATTTCTCTCGGGACAAAAAATCTTGAAACATATATATAGTAGATGATTTATGGAAGATTATTATGTTTGGTACAACCATGGAAAAGAAATCGATATGAGATTATGAACGAGTTATGTTGCTCCGACAGATTTAAGTGGTAGTGAAAAAGTTGGTAATTTAGTAGAAGATATATATGCGAAAATGGTGAATGGTGCATTTTGTGGTAATGTGAATTACGATAATTATCAAGAAGATGATAGTTATGTGAATGTTTTAGATCCAGTTTCCAACCATTCAAAAAAATTCTACGACTTGTTAGAAGGAGCGAAAAATCCTTTGTATGATGGTTGTCACGAAGGTCACTCGCAGTTATCCTTAGCTGCTCGAGTTTTACAAAATAAGACAGATTATAATATGAGTGACAAGTGTGTGGATTCGGTAAGTCAAATGTTAATAGACTACTTACCAGCTGGAAACCAATCAACTGATTCACATTACGAGACATAAAGGTTGATGCGCAATTTAGGCCTCCCCTACAATAAAATTGATGTTTGTGTTAATAGTTCTATTATCTTCTGGAAAGAGGATGAAAGATGGGATAAATGACAATTTTGTGATGCACCAAGATGGAAGCCTAGAAATGAACGGGGTAGGGCGAAAATACCATATAGTGGTATGTGGTATCTACCTATTGCTGACAGATTGAAGAGAATGTACCAGAGCAAGAAGACTGCATCAGCAATGAGATAACATGCAGAGCACCAAGCAAAAAAGGGTGAAATGTGTCATCCGTCAGATGCGGCGGAGTGGAAGAACTTTCAAGATCTACATCCTCGTTTTGCAGAAAAACCTTGTAATGTTTATCTTGGCTTATGTACGGATGGCTTCAATCCATTTGGAATGTCTACTAATCATTCGTTGTGGCCAGTGCTTTTGACTCCATATAATCCACCTCCTGGTATATGCATGAATACATAGTACTTGTTTCTAAAATTTTTGAATTCTGGACCGAATCACCCGCGAGCTAGTTTAGATATCTTCCTCAAACCTCTTATTGCGGAGTTGAAAGAGTTGTGGTCTGCTGGAGTTGAAGCATATGATGTCTCCTTAAATAAAAATTTCAATCTTAAAGTCATGTTTCTGTGGACGATAAGCGACTTTCCGACATATGGCATGCTATCAGGATGGACGACCCATGGTAAATTGTCTTGTCCAATTTGCATGGAAGATAGTAATGCTTTTTATCTGCCCAATGGAAGGAAGACCTGTTGGTTTGATTGTCTTCGAATTTCTTCCTCATAACCATACACTAAGAAATAATAAAAAGGATTTCTTGAAGGGAAAACACGATGTGAATGCTTTTCCACCTGAATCTTTGTCTGGTGAGCAAGTTTATTCGAAGCGGTTAAATGGTGTCAATCCATCAAAAACATCTAAATGTGGTGGAAATTGTCACGGCAAAAAGAAACCTGGATATGGGAAATACCATAATTGGAACAAGGAAAGCATTTTCTGGGAGCTGTCGTACTGGAGGGACCTCAATCTTCGACATAATCTTGATGTAATGCATATTGAGAAGAATTTTTCTGGCAACCTCATGAATACTCTTATGAGTGTGAAGAGTAAGTCGAAAGACACAATCAAGTCAAGATTGGATATATCACCTTTCTGTGATAGGGAACATTTACATGTTGATAGCAATGGGCAAGCTCCTTTCCCTCCCTATACGTTGGACAAGACCGCAAGAACAAGTTTATTGGAATGTGTGAAACATTTGGTTAAATTCCCAGATGGTTATGCTTCATACCTAGCTAAGTGTGTTGATCTTGAGAATGGAAATTTTTCAGGCATGAAGATTCATGACTGCCATGTTTTTATGGAGATGCTACTTTCATTTATATTTTCAGAACTCCTAGACAAAAACGTCCATATTGCGTTATCAGGTAGTAATTTTTATTTTTTTTAATGAAATTTTGAAAAATATGTGCGTTGATAATTTGTGTTGTACTCACAATCTGCAATTTAATTTACATTGTAGGGGTTGGTTTATTTTTCGTGATCTTTGCTCGAGAACTTTGCAAAAAAATCGGATCAAAAAACTTAAACAGAACATAGTTCAGATAATCTGCAATTTAGAAAAGATCTTTCCTCCATTATTTTTTGATGTGATGCAGCACTTTCCTGTACATCTCCCATACGAAGCCGAATTAGGAGGCCCCGTGCAATATAGGTGGATGTATCAAAATGGAAGGAATTTCAAAAAGTTGAAAGCAAATGCAAAGAACAAAAGATATGCGGCAGGATCGATAGTTGAAGCATATATCAATCAAGAGATAAGTTTTTTTCTCCGAGCACTACTTTGCTGACAATATACAAATGAAATCTAGGTAAATACATAAATATATGGTACATATGTTCACTTCTTTTTTCATTTGTAACATCTTATATATTTTTTCATCATTTCGGCAAGTTCACAAGATTTGATGATGGTAAAGTTCCTGTATATCATGTCGAAGGAGTACCTGATATATTTACTCACGTAGGTCGTCCAACTGGAGAAATGCAAGAAATATGGCTATCCGAAAAAGGCTATTGATGCGCACATTCATATTTTTTGCAAAATTGTGATTACTTTCAGCCATTTGAGAGGTATATAATTTGACAATTGTTAACCATGTGTTTTTTTATATATCCTACTTTGATTTCTCATATTTGTGTTGGTCTAATATAGGATGTTCGAAGATTATATCAGTGCAAAATATCTAGACATTTCCGAAAATGAACTCTATGCGAAGAGAGCCGACGAATATCATATATGGGTGAAAGATTATGTATGTCATCATAATTATAAATGTAGGATATTTCTTTTTTTAATATTTATATTTATATATATATATAAATTTATTTATACAGGTTATTTTTACAGGTTAACTACTGGAGCAACACACATCCTTTTCCTCTTTAGGTTAAAGATATGGCGAATGGACCCGTGAATAAACCTAAAACATGGCCTATCTATTTCACAAGAGGCTTTTATTTCATACGCAGAAACATGGCGAGGGACGAAAGAGTTGTAACTATGGAGTATGTGTCAAAGGAGAGAGTTATACCAATGTAATTGATAAAGCACATTACTACGGAGTCTTAACAGATATCATACAAATCAACTATGAGGGAGCGGTCGATTTGTGAATCACACTTTTTAAGTGTAAGTGGTATGACCCTGTTCTTGGTTGATGGACTCTACGGTGCAACGGCGGCATTGTTGATGTTCTTTCAACGAGGAAATACGATAAATATGACCCATTTATTCTAGGTACGTACATATATATATATATATATATATATATATATATATATATATATATATATATTTATCTATTTATGTATATATATTTATTGTAGGTATTCTAGGTACATATATATATATTTATATGTATTTATTGATATTTGATATTACACAGCATCATAAGCAGAACAAGTTTGTTATATCCCGTATCCGTATGTAAAGAAACCAAAGCAGTTGTGGCTCAATGTTCTAAAAGTGAATCTGAGGAGATTAATCATTGCTGGAGAATATGAAGACGTAGCCCCGGTGACGTTACAACAAGATAACGATGATGCTGTTCTGATGACTACAATTGAAGACCTAGATTTTGAGCATTTGGTACATGTTCAAGAAGGACCGATAAATCTCGATTTTGAGGTGGCAGATGGAGAACCAGACGATGAATTTTGATGTAATGTATCGTCTTCCGATGATGATGAAGAGGAAGAAGAAACGGCTTAAGTTATTTGAGGTAACTAGATGACTTTATGTGATATCGCGGGGTAATATCCATTTAAATATTATTGTAATAATTTTTATATATATTTGAAATTTATAAAAATTTCTATAAATTATTCTTTTGATATGCTAATAATGTAAGAATAACATTACATTTTATTACAATTTGGTATTTTAACATGTGCATCGCATAATATGAAAAATACAAATTAAAAAGATAAACTTTCATATATGAGTTATGATATATGTATCTAGAATTTATCTTAAATTCAGAAAATACTAGTTTTTAAAATATTCTAATAAAAAATTTTAGAATATATATATATATTTTTAGTCTTATACCTACATATTCATATTCTGGTAAAGATGAAAATCATGTAAATCTGAATCAAATATAATCTTATTCATTATAACAAACTATAAATTATTAATCTTATGTGTTTCTTATTTGTGTTTTTTTTTATGGAAAAAATACATTTAGCTACTAAAACATTAAAATACCTCCTGCCTAAACCCAAAAATTTTAAGTGACCGCCTAAACCCAATTAATTAAAATTAAGTGCCCAAACCCAACCTTGTGTCGGCCCACTTACTCCGCTTTTACGTTTAATCTTGTTGTCTTCTCAACACTAACTCATAGAAACCTTAATCTCGTTCATCTCCTCTCTAACCCTCTCGATCTCTTCCTCACCGATTTCCTCTCAACACTACCGATATATCTCCGGCGATGGGTGAGCAGAAAAGGAAGTGCAATGTCGTGGCACCGAAATCGTCGATGTATAGAATACCAAGAACACTGCCGACTCAGTATGATTTCGTCCCTAGGGCAACGACGTCGACAATTCCACCGGTGGTTCCCCCAAGCAACAATCCGGCAACGTAGGTTAAGGATTATCCACCTCCAATGCCACTCTTTCCGAGCCACACGTTCCCAGCTTCTGGATCTGCTCCGGTGCCTCAAACTCATGTATATCAGTCTTCTATTAGTGAAGCTACTTCAAATCATCAACCTGGGCGGAGACAATCTCCTCCACTTGAAGAATCTCCATCGTCTCCACTTCATGAAGCTCCATCGCCTCACAGTTCTCAAGCACAAAACACTCATGGAGACCCAGAAGATTTTGCTGAGTTCGAAGCTCCAGTTGAACCTGATCTCTCAGAGGACGTGATGAATTTAATCAACTTGATGCTAGCCCAACCAGGCCGAGAGGAGTGTACAACGGTCATGTCTCTGAACCTCGAGCCTGGTACAACGTGGTATGGTTTCTCTACTTTCATGTACTGTCTCTGTGAAAATATAATCTCATCTCTTCAGCTTAATAAAGGAAAAACTTTGTGTTTTAAAACTAAGAAACTCAATAGCTGATTGTGAAGATTTTTAGACATGGGTTTCTCAGTTTTTTCTTATTTTTTTGGTTCTGTTGTGAACATTCTTACACATGTTAATTATCTTATTCGATTTTGCTTGAGTTTCATTACCTACTGACTGTTGTGTGAGTTTTGTTTAAGTTTGTCTTCTGGTTATACTAGTGTCTTCTCTCTGCCTGTTTAGTGTCTTCTCTCTGCTTCTTTGAGTTCGAGTTTGAGTTTGCTGATTGAGAGTCTCTGGGTTTTTCTTCTTGTGTTGTAGGTTTCGTTATGACAAGTCCAGACAACCAAGATTTTAAAAAAGAAGTTTAAGAAGCCATTCTATAGTTGGACCTGTGTGCCTAGAGACTGACAAGAAGGATACTTCCTTGAATTTGCGGTAAACTTCTCTATCTATTACATTCTGTTTATAGTTCTTCTTTGTGATGATTATTATTAACACATAGCTTTTAGTTGACATGCAGTTTATAGTTTCTTTTATGATGTCAACACATATTTTCTCTGTTGTTTTGTAGAAAGCACACACATGAAATCTCATGTTAACCGGTCTTGTTCATGAAAACTTTGAATACATTTGTCAGCTTCGAATGAAGGGTATGGTCAGTGATGTAAGGACTGCTCGAAAGCAACCAACTTGGATTAGAGATAAACTCTGGCAACAAATGAGTACTTATTGGGGCACTAACACAGTACTGGCAAAGAGCGGAAAAGCATCAGCAGCTCGATTGTCTGACCGTAATGGTCTTGGTATTCACGTCGGTAATCAGTCGCAAATTAGTAACTAAATTCCAGACTGACAATACGACTGCATAATCAGTTGCTAAAAGGCAGTCACTAATCAGTCACTAAATTTACGACTCTTTAGCTACTGCTGCATGACTGAAAAATGGGTCACTAATCGGTCGCTAAATACCGACTAAATAATGACTGTTTTTTTTAGCGACGAGCACTATAACGGCAACCTTAATCGGTCGCTAATCGGTCACTAATTGTGAAATAGCGACTGATTACCTACTATTTTTGCGGGTAGCAAAAAAACCTGTTTTCTTGTACTAACGTATGGGGTGAAAGAAATTCGCGACGTCATCAGGGTAAGTGGATATCAGTTGCTCAGATGCAGAAGTCTATAGACAAGATGCTGAGGGCCAGAATCATCTCCTTGAAATACACCTCGCAGCACGGAAACGCATGACTCTTGCAAAGATGGTTCCAAGTTGCAGAATAGTTAAAAATGATCACCTTTGAGTATAGCTTCATTTCTGCTTTAATCATACCATTATATTTTAGCCATAGTATGATTATTTTGTAAATGTAATTCTTTTACTCAGATCAATAAATTTGAAATTTCATTAAAAAAAGGATTCACCTGTTGTTATTGAGGCTTAACACAAACAATTGATTTCTACAGAGAAGTTCAAGTAACATAATTTGAAGCATACGAACCAACAAACGAACTTTGATGGTATCCTTCAGATCGTAGGAGCCCTGAGTTGTTATAAGATCTCAGAAATCTTTAACACAAGAAAATCACATTCCAAAAAAAAAAGTCAGTGATCAAGGAAAAAAAACAAAACAAAGTTTATTGCTTTATCATGGATTAAATCTACTATACATCAATTGGCATTTCTACGATGATAATGCTGCTGCTTTCGACAAGGCCTTTGAGAATGGTTACTTCACCTCCCACAACCACATTATAAAGTTCCTACCATAAAGAGAGTTACAAACGTTTATATAGGCTTTAATTATGATGAACAAAGCAGTTTTCTTTCGAGAAAAGAAACTGAAGCTAAGCAAGTTGTTATACACACATAACCATGAAAATGAAATTCTCCCGAAAAAATGAGTTTCAAAGATCTTTGAACGCGGGTTAATGAATGTCAGCTTTGAACGTGCCTTGTTCAGTATGTGGGGCAGTGCAGAATTCACCACTGCTTCTGCCTAGGGAATAAACGATGAAATCAGTTACCTAACAAAGATTTTTGAACATTTGTAACCTCAGAAGCACAAAGTGCTAGTCTTTTGGCATAATCATTTGCTACATGCGGCTTGGCAGTTCCAGTGACACCATCATGGTGCTGCGCTATTCCTAGAGCATCCCCAAGGCTGCAAGTGTTTGGAACACCAGATTTCTTTCCCACTAGAAACTCAAGTTGCCTTGCAGCCTGTTTTGGAGAAAAACGCACATTATATGTTGGTGTCTGAATTTGAAAAAGAAACCAGAGGCTTAGTAGGATACCAGGTCTTATTCCTATTGAATTCTCACCATAAATATCACACCAATAATGTCTTGCAGATAACTAATCGCATAAAAGACTACCAAAGAATGTCCTTTATTAACTTCTCATAAAAATAGAAATTAAATGAAAAATAATAAGGAGTTGATGCTTGTATATCACACTTTCAGCTTCTCAATGTATGAGAATTGGATGGCCTTTTAAATCTACAGGAAAAAGGAACATTTACTTTAAGACATCTTGAAACCAAATATAAGAAGAGACTGTAGAGATCAAAATACCGTGTTGAGTGTTGGATTCCTTACCAACTAAGAATTTGAGAGTATCCAAAACTGTATTTTCTGGCATAAGAGTTAAGAGATATTTCAAAATAGCATAAGAACGTAAATTATAAACAAACAAAATAACTGAAGGAGAACAGGAAGAAACCAATAAAGAATTTTAACTTTCCTAGATTGTGATAAGAACGCGAAGAGAGCTTTTCTGATGATGATGTTCAACTAAAAATATATAACCTTTTTATAGGTATGATATAAACCGTCTTGCAGAAGGATAACTTGCAATCAATATTAGATTGTGCTTCATGTTGGTTTCTGGAGTTAAGAAGGCAACAATGACGTTGAATATGTAACTCGGACTGTTTCGGTTGAATAGAGTAGAAGGCTAAACGACGGGAGTGGAAACAAACAAAAAGATTCTTCATCTCGATTTCAGTCATTCAATCATATAAGGCACTGTTGACGGTATGGAGAAAACACAAAATATATATATATATATATATATTTTAGGTCTCGGAAGAACACGAACATGTTACGGTGATAAAGACTGGAGGGCCTCTCAGGCTAATTAGTATGATTAATAGGATGTCACTAAATCCTCTTCCATTAGAGCATGGTTATTGGGACAACTCCTAATTGGGTTGTTAGTGAATATTGTTTAGTGTTCCAATAGTAGTTTCTTAATTAACGGTTCTTACAAAAATATAATTAAATATTTTTTATTAAAGATTAAATTTATTTATTAAATTAAAAAATGGCAACTATAACATGTAAAACATAGATTTTTTTTAAAAAAAAAACTAAAAACAAATATTAGTAAAATAAACAATAATAATATCAAGGAGAATTACTAAAAACAACTCAAATATTCAAGTCTAACCTAAAAGTGTACCCTGATTTCAGTCAATAAAAAAACAACCTAAATTGGTGGCAAAAGTACTATTTAACCCTTGTTACAATCCAAAAAAACATATATGTATTTTACGCTTTTGTCCTTCGTAAGTCTACATGTAATAGACAAAAAATCTACATATATGTAGACGTTTTAACATGTCTACCATGTAGACTTATTCTGTAATCTACATCGTAGATTGATTTAACAATTTAATTTAAAAATGTATAAAAATTAATTGTTGTGATATTTTTAATTAACCATCAATATAATGGTTGATATGAAGTACATAAATTTTTTTTTTATATAACTGAACAAATTTAAAGAATGTATACTAATGTGGTAACCATGAGTTAGACAATCTTCATGGTTTGGAAATAAAACCTGCTAACATATTATGTATTATAGTGGTAGATTTCTTAGGGCTACATTTTAGATTTAGATTTTTTCTTGTTTTATTAACTTAAATTGCATATTACTGTTTAGTAATTTATATTTATAATTTTGTTTTTTGCTACAGTCATTAATAATTTTTTTTATCATCAAGCAAAAATTTAGGGTTTGGGATTTGTAGTTTAGGGTTTTGGTAGATCTACAATAAAGTCTATTCAGCTCGAGACGTATTTTTCAGTCTACATTTTAAAATTTTGTTTACAAAAAATCAATATTTTACATTAGGTTGAGTTTTTAAGAATACAAATGTGAAATCATATACTATAACTATTAAAAAATAAAAAATAAAGTTTGTTAAATCAAATATTAAAATTATTAAAACAATAATGAATAAACAACAATGACAAAATCATCATTGTACATTTCCAAAAAGGTCTACTGCGTTACAATGAAATTTACTCCAAAATTTTTGTTTTAGTAGAGTTCAAAAAAAGTCTATAGTGTCGACAACTTTTAACCTAGTTATATTTTTGTCTCCATATATAAATGAAATATAAACAATCTTTCTCTAAAATAACTGCACAAGTTTTGAAAACTCTCACACTTCTCTCTAAAACTCTCTCCCTTCTCCTTATAATTCTCTCTCTTTTCTCTAAACTCTCTCATTTTTCTCTAAAATTCTTTCATGTCTTTCTCACAATATTATCTTGTCATTTTAGGTAGATTCAAGGTTTTTATTTTCTCCTTTAAAAATGTAAGTTTTAGATCTATAGACTTTAAATGTATATTTTATGTTATTTCTTTCTCACATATTCTCTTTTTTTTCTTGTAGGTATTCCATTCATGGTTTTCATCTCTTCTAAAAATGTAAGTTTTAGATCTATCAATTTTAAATGTGTATTTATAAGTTTATATTCAAACAATTGTCTCTTTGATTTAGCCCATAATCAACAAATTATCTACTACATCCCCCTTTTAATGCAATTGAACAAATGTATGCCCATAATTAAATGCATTATAAAATAAATTAAACAAACTAAAATAAAAAGCTTAAAATCATTAGATATGAATAACACATAAAATCATGTATACGCCTATTGTCTTGTACACCATCTTCAGGTTGATTTGATCTATTTTTTATTTATTTTGATATTTTTAGTAAATAACCGCCAATCCTTCTATATGTACACGTGTACACGTCACAAATTGTACAAAAAATAATACACAAATTTTTGATTGTTCGTTCTAGTGATTTTGATGTGTACACTATATCACGTACACAAATGTTGTTATCCACATGTACAATGATTCACATGTATCCAAATTATGAACTTCATCTAAATCATGTATATCAGTAATTCACATGTACACAAATGTTTTATTGCTCAATTTATGATACAGGATAAAAATAAAAAAATTTGGAACTTCATCAAAATCATTTATGTTTATTGCATGGTCAGCAAAGCATTCACATTCTCTCTAATGCGAAAGGGCCACCCACTTAGAAATATATAACATACATTGGTAAATTTTAGTTTACATTTAAATAACATATGAATGCACACACAAAATCTCATAACATGTACACCAATGTATGTCAGATGTTATCCATATTTTTATGTGTTACCTTTCATGTGTACATGAAATTTCATGTTTTAATGACTTTTACCATTTTGTTTTATTGCATCTTAATCATTTAATTATATATTAGGTGTATATGTTACATTAATGTGTCCATTTTCATATTAGAGAGTATGTAATGTACAATTAAAAGTTTCGGGACTCAAAATTGGAGATTAATCTGCACATTTTAATATTTTCGGACCAGAAAGAAAATAATCAAAAGCCAATGGACCATTTCTTAAAATACAAGGAAGACAAGATTGTACATTGAAAGTATTGGGGTAAATTTATGAAGCAATTCGATCATATTGGAAATTTTAGTAATAATGTGAAAGAATCAGAAAACTAAAGGACCAAAGATGAAAAATATATAACTCATCCACTGATGTTGACGAGGATGACGAGCCGGAAACAACGGAACAGAGACACGATGGTGAGGCTTAATTTCGACGACGGCGAAGCTTGGAAGTTTGAGGGGAAAATAGAATAGATTTCTTCACAAATAGAAGTATTGAGTCAAAAATGAATTATACAAAAGATGAGGGACCAGATGTTCAAAAATGCCAAAGTTGGCAATTGTTGCTATCGAGCTTCTCACAGGTGGTGGCTGTGACAAAAAAGGGCATGTCGATGACAATTTCAGAGCTTCAGAACAAGCACCACATCTTTAAATTTCATCTTAGAGTTTGAGGCATAGGTGTATCCATTAAGAGAGATAGCTTTTACACATCATGATTATACCACCATTAGTAATATAGCTTGACATGTCTTAAAACATATTTTTTGGAACAAATGTTCTTGAAAAACAACATTCATTTTACATTAGAAAAATTAAAGAACTCATGAGGAGGAAACCAAGAAGAACATGCATATAACTTACTTTGTTTTGTTAGTTGAATAAATTCAACTAGTTGAATAAATTCGACACGTGAATTACTCTTAGTTGAATAAATTCAACTAGTGAATAAAGAAAAAGTGGGCCCTCAACAACACGTAGCGACGATTGAGTGGAAAGAAGGTGAGCAAGTAAAACCCACGATCCTTTCATCCAAAACAATATCTCATTTATCTTTAAAAATATGCTTCTATATTCCCATTAGTTCACAAATTTTTTTTGAGATTCTTATCCCTTCAAATTATTGAACCTCGATTATTTTGTAGTAAATCTAACTTTTTAAAAATAAAATTTATATCAAAATTCATGATATTTCATGATCTATAAAGCGAGACTAGTCTCATTTCATTTTATACATAAAAACGTCAATTTTTACTATAAATTAGCTTTCAATAAAAAAAATATGTGTGTTTAAACTTTCTTTTGTCAATGGATCACAATAATAATCTGTTTAACACTCAAAATTCTTATAATTTTCCCAACAACTATCAATTTCAAAATCAATATTCAAACACACCCTGAAATATGCCAAATTATGGTTTTGCACTAAAATTCTTAATGACATCACCAGTTCCAAATTATCCTCCATATTATGAATCGATGATGTCAAATTTATCTCAGTGAACTACGTTTTTTCTTCTTCAATGGGTATTGAAATTGCTCCAAATACAAGAGCAACTGAATTTTCTGAATTTTCTACACAAATTGGTCTTGCTGGTGTGAGCGTTGTCAATAAAGCCACTCTGAACGAAAATGTTGAGGATCAAGCTCATTCTCGTCGGAATAGCCAAAATGGACCACTGATCAAAATTTGGTGTTACGTAGAGGGTGGATTAAACATGGAAGAAACATTGTTGTTGGTAGAAACAAAAAAAAAGTGAAGCTTTCGTGGGTAAAATTTCTGAGTACTGCAACGAGCATTATTCATTTGATCCTCTAAGAGATGGAGCTTTGTGCAGAAACTATTACAACTACATGAAAAAAAAAAAGTTGAGAAAATGGGTTGGCGCATACGATAATGCTAAGCGTATGCAACAAAGCGGGTGGTCGGAGAATGATGTCTTGGTAAAACCGCACGAAATATATTTAGGTGGTAAGGGTGAACATTTTAATTTAATGTCAGAATGGCTTGATGTCTGTGATCAACTAAGAGATCCCAAGAGAATGATGCAAGTGATTCCAACTATGTCAGATCAAACTTTGTAGGATCTAGTTCTCGTCCAATGGGGAGGGACGCATAAAAAAGTAAAAAGAAAAACACATGAGTAACTTTGCAGATGGTCAATGAAGTGTGGCATGAATTCAAATAATTCAAAGAATAGGAATTGAAACAATGGAACAAAATAGCTAAGTGACAAGATGAGGCAAACAAATGGATGAAAGAAAATACTGAAGCTAAGTAGATGAAGATGTTCATGAAGCTAAGTGAAAAAGAGCATCTCGATGACAAGAACAAACATTTATGGAGAAGTTGAGCCACGATCTAGTTGGAAATTAGTTGATGTCAAGTTTATGTGTGTCTATGTCTTTTTGCTTTAATAATGTGTATTTTATGCTTTAATTATGTGTGTTTTATTTTCTATGTTAATAATGTGTGTTTGTTTTTCTACTTTAATAATGTGTGTTTGTTTCATTTTATTTTAATAATGTGTATATCTTTTTCAACTTTAATTATTTTGTTTGTATGCAATCCGTAACTTCCAGCTTTTGTCGGAGAGTCCTATCTTATCTATTATTAATGTCAATTGAATATATGTATGAAGTCAAAAAATTTCAGCCACTCAATTTTCTTTTATAAACGGAGGCTCCTTATGCCATACCATGTATCAACAACACAAATCGTAGCTTACAAAAAATATCAATGGATCCATCAGATTTTCCTTTTGATATTGAAGCTTACAAAAAACAGTTTGAAATTGAAGAGATATATATTGTTAATCGTTTTAGAGAGCGTCGAAAAAATTGCTGAATACCAAACCCCTCATAGCAAGAGAAACTACTTCAAAAGAGATCATGTAGCGGCAAATTAAAGGCTTATTGATGATTACTTTGAAAACCAACCAACATATGATGATGCAATATTTCGTCAACGATTTCGGATGCGAATACATGTTTTTCTTTGGATTTTTGGAGACTTTCAAGTATAGATAACTACATCACTCAACGAGTTGACTGGGTCAATAAAGAAGATATATCTCCACTAGCAAAATGTACCACTGCCATGTGAATGCTAGCGTATAGTGTTGCGGCCGATGCAGTTGACGAACATATCAAAATAGGTGGTACCACGGGATTCGAGTGCTTGCGTCGATTCTGTAAGAGAATCATACAAATGTATGAGCAAGGGTATCTTAGACTCCAACTCAAGAATAACTTCAAAGAATTCTGCATGTTAGTGAAATGCAGGGGTTTCCAAGAATGATCTAAAGTATTGATTGCATGCATTGGGAATGAAAAAATTATCCAACAGCATGGGAAGGCTAGTTTACTAGGGTGGATAAAGGCACCACCACTGTTATAACTGAAGCAGTTGCATCTCATGATCTATGGATTTGACATGCGTTTTTCGGATGTTCAGGAACATTAAATGACAGAAATGTTCTCGGTCGTTCGTCGGTGTTTGATGATGTTGTAAAAGAAATACCCGAAGAGTGATATTTTTTTGAACCAACGTCCATACGACATGGCATACTATCTAGCTGATGGTTTCTATCTGTCTTATTCAACTTTTCTCAAATCAATCCGACTTCCTCGAAGTGAACCAGACAAGTTATTTGCCAAACATCAAGAAGGATGCCGAAAAGACATCGAACGTGCATATTGGAGTGTGCAGGCTCGATTCAAAATCATTCTTCAACCAGCTCGTATGTGGGACATATCTGATTTGACTATCATCATGCGGTCATATATCATAGTATAAAATATGATTGTCGAGGATGAACGAAATACATACGCTCAACACTGGACCGATTATGATCAATCTGAGGCAAGTGGTGCTAATACACAACATCCATTTCGACTGAGGTGTTACATGTATTTGCAAATCACGTACGTGCTAGATCTTAATTACGTGATTCAAATGTGCATCACGAATTGCAAGCAGATTTAGTCAAACATATATGGGTGAAATTCCGAATGTACCATGATTGGGAAGACTTTTGAGTTTTTGGTTAGATTTAAGAGTTTCTTGTTTAAATTGAGTGTATTGTACTATTACTTTATGTCTCTTATTTTCTGTTTCCTGTGTTTGAATCTTGTGTACTTGAAGTTTTCTAATGTTATTTTTTTAATATGCTTTTTTGAAAATTTGGATACAATAATTTTTTATCTCAAAAATATATCAGTTAAATTATTAAAGTTAATTACAATCAAAATTAGTAATAATATGTAATTTTAAATTATAATAGGTAATAAGATGAATTAAAAATAGTAGGGTAGAGTGTTGAATTTTATTAAACCAAATCATTGTAGAGATAAAAAAATGTGTTGAATAATGAGGTGGAAGAGAGAGAAGATGATGTGAAGTGTTTTTTTTGACTTCGAACAACTATTCTATCACTCAAGCTTGAGGTGGTTTGGGTAACCAGACCGGAATAGAACAGCCAATAAAATAAATTTCTCAATAGAAAGATCGAACAGTTCCAGCTAGGAAATCTGCAATCTGATTATGCGCTCTTGGCACGTAGGCTATTTTGAACTCCAGGAAGTATACTTGCAATATCTCTATCCCTTCCAATTATGTGGCAAAGCTTGGCCATTCATGAGGCTCCCTGACCATGGCGATCAACTCCTTATAATCTTTCCCAAAGCTATGGCATGTAGAGTGTTGAAGCATGTTCTCCATCGCCCATCGCACGGCTTCTACTTATGAGTGTAGGGATGACTCTCGCCGAGGATGGTTTCGTGTCCCCATGAGTTTCGTCTTACCAAGATTGTCTACCTATGTCCATCCACATCCACTGAATTGTGTTGTGGCTGTCCATGATCCATCTATCATGCATACATTCCTCAAGCTTAAGATTTGAGGTTCCGCAGTGCTGTTGTCTTGTATCGTTGGTGGTTTCATCTCATTTGCATTAAACCAGGTTTGACATTCACTCTCTGCATACCGAACTAGTTCCATTGAGTCTCTGTCTTTTCCCCTATTGAGTTTATCGTTCTGAGCTTTCCAAATGTACCATATTATCCAGGATAAGGATCCATGTCTAACTCAGGTTCGACAATGTTGTTCTCTCTCCAAAAGAGATAGTCCATATTACCATAGATGCTTGACATCGGAAAGATATATGGGCTTGTTGGGGCCGCCGATAAATACCAGACTTGTAGGGATGGCAGACGTTCAAAAATGGCATGAGTTACTGATTCTTCTAGTTCTCTACATCGTGGGTAGTAGTTATCATACCGCATGTTACGCCTCACTAAGTTCCTTGTTACAGCCACATAATCTGTTATCAATTGCCATATATGATGACAAATCTTTTTGGGTGCATTTATCTTTCAAGTGAAGGCTTGTAGCTTGGTAGTACTTGGCTCGAGCACCTCCTTCTCTTCCTCAGAGTTTAGTAAGTTATGTGCTATCCAATATCCAGATTTAACTTTATATTGTCCATTCCTGGTATATGACCGACAGAATGTATCCCAGTGGTGAGTTGCTTATGGCCATACTCCTTATTAGAGTTATATCTTCAGTTCTGACATACTGCTCCAATAACCCAACATCCCATTCCTTCGAATTAACTCTCATGCTTGGATGCCGAATTGAGGCCAGAGGGGTCGCCGGTCTTGCCGGTGTTGTGGGAATCCACGGATCTTCCCATACTTTGACTTCATACCAAGAATGAATCTTATGTCTAATCCCTTTTAATAGTAGCTTTCGAGCTGCTGAAATGCTAGTCCACACATAGGATCGGCTATTTACAGAGTTGATTAGTAAAGGCGAGCTCAATTGGTTGTATCTTCCTCTCAAAACACTTGCGACTAATGAATCAGGGTATTGGACAAGTCTCAAAGTTGTTTTGCTAGTAGAGCCAGCAGGTTGAACTCATGAATCATCCGAAAATCAATTCCACCCTCCTCTCTTGGTAAGCAGACTTTTTCCCATTTCGCCTAGTGAATTCCCCTTTTTGGGGGATTCGAACTCCACAAAAATTGTGCAATGGCACTCGCAAGGTTTTCGAAAATCTCCAATGGGAGAAGGAACCTAGACATATCATATGTCGGAAGAGATAGCATTATAGATTTAATCAAAACCTCTTTACCACCTTTAGATAGTCATTTACATGTCCATCCATTCACTCTATGCATCAACATTTCCTTAAGGAAAGTAAATAGTTTGTATTTAGATCCACTAATATCTTCTGGGATTCCTAAGTTGGTTCTCATTCCTCCTTCATTTTGTATTCCAAGTTTGTCTTTAATCAAAGTTGATACATTGGCCTGATGCTTTTCTATACTTCCTGACAACTTTCATCACTTCTTCACACTCACGGGGCTCCGCCTTACAGAAGAATAGGCTATCATCAGCAAAAAGAAGGTGAGATACAGAGGGACACGATCTTGTGACACACATCTCTGTTATCTTCCCTTGGTTCTTTGTATGATTAAGAAGGCTAACGAGCGCTTCCATGCATAGAATAAAGATGAAAGAAGACAAAGGATCTCTTTGACGTAGCCCTCTTCCTAGAACTATGTTTCCCCTTGGTTGCCCATTCATCAGCACTTTGTATATCATCGTTTATCATTGTAGATAATCTTAAGGCCTTATTTTTCCTTTTTAAGACTGCACATCATTTCCTCTCTCATCCACCTCATTATTTAACACCCAATTCATTTTCAATATCTACAATAGTTTTGTTTAATAAATTTCAACACCCTATCCCACTATTCTCATTCATGTTTTTTATTCTTTATAATCTAATAACAACAGAAATAATAATAATTTTGATTGTAATTAACTTTAAAATTAAATTTAATATTTTTATTTTCGACGTTGATTTTGAAATTATCAAATGTTGGGATTTTGTTAATTGGAAGGATGATTTGTAAAGTTTTGAGTATTAAAATGATTATTATTTTGATCCATTTGACACAAAAGAGAAAAATGGTAATTTTATAGTTAAAATATGATTTGTTTTTGTCCAAATTAAATGAACCATGTCTTTATTTATAGAGCATAAAAATTTATGAATTTTGATATATATATATATATATATATATATATATATATATATATATATATATATATATATATATATATGTGTATTTAATTATTCTGTATAGGATAACTGATTTTAAAATCTAAGATGAGATAAAAATCAATAAAATCTAGATAACTAATGACGTTGTAACACATGGGGCAATCCATTCCTTGTGTTTTTAAACCAAAAGGGCCAATCCAGTCCTTGTGGTTTTTAAAAAAAAATGGTGACCTTCTCCAATTTGTGTGGCTCACAATTGTGCAAGGGGAGTCGGTGGGCCTGATTTTTTCTCTTTCAACAGGTTGAATTAATTCAAATGAGTTGAAGCCACGTCCTCTTGTTTTGTTTTTCAACAGCATTAGTGTAGCAATTCAACAGTTTTATTCAACTAGCACATCGTAAGTAGTCTAGCTAAGAAAATATATATTAGATTTCGTTAGTGTAGTAGATACTTATTTAGTTAGTTTTTAGTAAAATAGTAGGTTTGGGTCAACGAAACTTCCTTAGTAGTGAGAAGTACCTTATCATATATGTTAATAAAAACTTAAAACTGCCTTTAGATGTAATATTTTAAACTTATATGGGCTATAGTTATCGGGCTAGTTTCATCAATGGGCAATAATAATCGGGTCAGGCATATTACCGTGTCATTAGTAGTCTTCCAGGGCATATTATAACATAAATCACAAAATACAGATCTTTTTCGATGTATATTTATTTGGAATAAATGTTAAATTAATTCGAATAAAAATATATTTTTACAAAAGTTGCGTCTCTTTTGCATCTCTGAAAGATGCTATGAACAGATTAACCCTTACGTCAATAAATAAATGCTTGTGAAGATGGCCATATTGCCATGGCTCCTTCAAGCTTGGTGTAGTCTTCCCGTCGGAGTGTAGAGATCTTTTCGAGAAATTTTTTTTCAAGGAGTCTTTCAGGCTGCATTTGTAGATAATTCTTCATACCTTGTCCATTTCTCTCCCTCCATAATGAATGGATCAGTTCATTGAAAAACTTAAGGGAAATATAGAGCAACTTAACAGAGATGCTCCTACGTTATGACTTTATAAGAGATTGGAACATGTTACTGAGCTACTATCTCAATCACGAGCAAGCATATTAATCTCTTTATTCTGTGTTGCACATCTTAATTTTCAGTCTACCATATATGTAGAGAAAGGAAAAAAAGGAAGCATGGTGAGCACCCAAGACCAAAGATTAGCTTTATCTTTTTAGTGTCTATACCTAAAATTTATTATTTCTTTTAGCCCATTCATCATGCGCAAGGAGCATGTTACCACCTAGTTAGTATATATTGTTAGTGAAGCTAGCGAAGAGACAAAAGTGTGAGAATTAGTGATTGTATACAAAACATTTAATGTAATTATGTTGATTACATTTGCATGATCAGATAATGGTGAAATTTAGAGTTTGCTAAATGTAAATTTAGAGGATAATAAAACCATTAGCATTGTTTAACTGTACTTAGAAAATAATAAAAAATTCAGAATGCTCCAAGATGTTCCCTAAAAATACTAACAACATAAATACTAAAATAGCTAAAAATGTTTTCCTATCTATATTTTTTTAAGTTTAAAGTATCAATATGAATTAAAACTTGAAATAAAATTTTAATTACATTTAATGGCATTTCTTTCACTCATACGTATCTATATTATTAAAGTTTAAGTACCAATATGAATTAAAACTTGAAATAACCTTTAAATTAAATTTAATGACATTTTTTCACTCATAATTATAATTAATTTTAATAAAATAATTTAAATCTGATATTTTTACAATGCTTTACATTTTTAGAAATGAATTAAACATTTATAATGAAAAAATGAAATACAAATATATTTTTGTAAATATTAGTGATTTTTGTCACTAAAAAAACTCAAACCAGTCTATATAGATCACCAATACAATTACATGAATTTAAATGGATATAATTATTGAGAACTCAAAAGTAAATGTGTTCAAACGGTCCAAACGTAAATGTATTCTTCAAAAATGAGAAGGATTTAAATATGGTGAATCTATCATTTTATCATTCTTAACAAAGCATTTGATTAATTTTTATTATATTTTTTAGAATGTATAATATCCCGCGTTTTAAAATTGCGGGTTGAAATCTTGTTTGAAGTTAAAAGCTGGAGAGAATTTTCGCATGTAAAAATAATAACAATTGTCATTATAAAAGTTATTGCAAAAACGTGTATATATATATTAGTGAAAGCTAGATAGTATTGAAAACGTTAACATCTAGGTTGTATTTGTAACACGTAAAGTATGTTAAATTGTGACAACCTCTCTTTGGGTATAATGATAACGGAAAAAATAAAAATTATGTGTAAGTACATAAATATCCGCAATAAAAATAAATAATCTAACACAAGTCACTACAAAAAGGTAAAACCAAATAGAAACTTATCTTGAATTTCAGCACACACCATATCTTTGTTATTCCATAAGTGTTATTGGTGAAACAAGAGAAGGTGGTGGTGGTTGAGTCGTTGTATTCCACAGGAACTCCGCTTAGTCCGGATCTAGAGTGTTTATTATGAATTCAATCCGCTTCGGTTTGTGGTATGTATTAACTCCTTCTCCAATGGATTTTTCATTAGCAGCATACATGCAATCTGGGAGATGAAATCATCTATAGCGCCTAATTTAACATTTTTTATCTACCAGAGGAAAAGAAAGAGATCAGTTTATAATGTAAGAAGAACATCGATTTTGAAAGGAAGTGACTTTTGTAGAAAAAATGAACTTTTACTCTCTCTAAATGACGACCCTTCATTTAGACTAGAAGTCTTTACTAGGATAATAGTGTAGGTCTATTATTTAAAATATAACATGGCATAGCTGACTAGGTGTATAGGGGTTGTTTTGTATTATTTAAAATATAACAATGCTTTCAACAGTGTTAAGGTAATTTGCTAGTTTTATTGTTTTCGGTGTATATACGACTTAATTTCTCTTTATTTTATGTCTTCCATTTTTCTCTTTCAAAATTCAAAGAAAATATCTGAGAAGAAAATTAGCAAAATAAAAAAGAAAAATTAGAACATGATGTGCAAATCCAAATGACAAAATCGATTATACTTCAAAATAATGCTGATCTGACAAGATTTGTTTAGCTTGGAAGAAATTTTAAACTCACAATTTTTGTATATATACTACCAAATTTTAATGACACACTCAAATTTGCATCCAGTAATATGCATAACATTTTGTGATTTAAAGTAATAATTAATGACTCTTAGATAATATTGATAACCTTAGAATGTATGACCGGGTAAGTAACATGATAACTTGATCCCATATGATCCTATATAAGGAGATGCCGAGAAGATAACAATCTTTATAAAAAATGAGAATAAGAATCTGTAGGAGCATTATCTTCTCACGATGTTCCTGATTGGACTTGATTACTCTCATAGTTTATGATGATTAAGCTGGCCGGAGATAAAACCCACAAAATTCAGGCAGGATGAACCATTCTTTTACTGCTGATGAGAACAAATCTATCATTGATGGGTTGAGGAATTCTCTGGAAAATATGTTAAGATAAAAAATAAGTCCAGCCACACACTCACATCTAGGTCCAACATGGACCTTAAAGATCGTCACAGGACCTTGAACAAAGAAAGTAAATAATGGTTCTTGGTTTTATGTTTTATGTTTAAAGTCACAAGCTGGCAGCCTCCTCTTAAAGTGAGATACTTACTGTTTGTGTCTTTCTCCTCTATCTATGGGATTGGAATTTTCTCTTTCTTCAGTCATAAATTAAATCAATGGGTTTCTGTTTGTCTCATCTTACGACAGACTTTTTTTTTTGAACACATCTTACGACAGACTAAATCACCTCCCTCCTCCACCAATGGTTCGTCATTTGGTTACTATTTGTACGCTGTTGAACCCAACTGTTCTTTTCCTCGAGCTTGTGAAATCATCTTTCTGGTCGCACTCATCCTCCAAGTTATTGTAATATCCATATAGTTTCATTATCTAGTGTTCTACGACTACTTTCATTTAATATGTTTAATACATTTATTCCTTTTCACCCAGGTCTTGTCTGCCATCAATCACCAACTCTCAACCTACTGCTAAGAACACCATAGAGGTGAACTCTTGTCTCATTAAGTTATGTTTCCCATTATTTATCTCTGAAAATTGAAAGAAATCCATGTCGTTGGAATTAGTAACAAACCTGCATCCAACATAATGTTATACATATTTCTATTTCAAATTATTTATCTCAACAGAGTGTTAGGAATAGTTTTTTTGAATGTATGCATGTTTGCAAACCCGTATCAAATTGCTTTTGACAGAGTACACTAGTGGTTATCTTTTTTGAATGTCAAGATATTTATTTATGATATTGCTTTGTATATATGTTTCATTATTTTTGTCTCCCCTTTTTTCTCTATTCAGTCACAATATAGATACTATTCTTCTCTGGGTGCTCATGATACTGGTTTGGATAATGACATTGTGGAGTTGGTCCAATTTCTTCACATGGGCTCCTTCTTCTCTCATGATGAATATATTGAAAAATTCAACTATTCTATGTCAGCACAGATTCAAGTGAAAGAATGTGCCTTAACTACACTCAAGTGTGATTTCTGCTGTGATTATTTGAATTCTATCTACAACTTCTTCAAGATAAGAGTGATGCTTGATTAATATATAAAGTAAACATTATTATATGATACTTTAAAGTAAGAGCTTAAGATATTATAATAAACTAACATTAATACATGTCACTTCAGGTTAAGAGTAACACCTGGCTAAGAAGATAAACAAACATTAACATTTGTCACTTTCTTTTAAGGTTGCTATTTTTTAAATTTTTTTTGTGTAAACATGACATGAAACGTTTGTGAATGGTGATATTATTCAAATTTGGAGTGAATTACTCTTATCAAAAGAGGTTCAATTGTAGTACTTAGGGATCAAATCCACATAGACTATAAGATTACACAACAGATTGTTTAGTATTTGAAGTAAAGCTTGATAAGAAAGTTTTAAAACAGTAAATTAAATGATAAGCAAGTGATTGCTTGGTTTATTGCTTTGGGTTTTTTAGAGGATTTAAGGGTAGTTATTAGACTTCGGTATTTTCTCAGGTATAACATGTATTTAAGCTTGCTAGGTTTTTTATTATTCATAATTCTGAACTCAAACTGAAAGATTATCTTCAACCGGATCTCGGGTCAGCTACTATCGTTCGATGACCGCAAGAAAGTATCGATCTATAGTTGCGTAGCAATATCGATCGATCTATCTTTCGCTATATCGGTCGACAAGATCATTAACCCGTCGAACGATATAGTTTCCAGTTAGCTTTAAAAACGTGTTTGAATTGGTTCCTTAGTCTTTACCAATAGGAGACTCCCGTCTAATCTTAGTAGCACTGGATCAAGCTAGTTTGGTTTTCAGGTATTAGTCAAGTTCTCACTTACAGAAATTAATCCTAAGATCTAGGTTAAGGGTGATCAATCCTTAGCATAACATTAAAGACAACTAAAAGAAGAATTATATTTTAAACATCCTAACAATGGTTTGTTTCAATACATTATTTAACCTTAGTGAGAAACCTAAATCTAATAGGAGAGACTACTCAAACATATTCATAAGAGACAAAATCATGATAGTTTGAATATTACTTTTGAATAGAAATAATATGAGAAACATTAAAGAAATAATTAAAGTAAAAGAGTTCAAGATCTTCTATGTAATGTAGTTCAGATCTCTCTCTCTCAACTCCTAAGCTTTCTCTAAGTGTAGCAAGTTGCTTCTCTCCAAATTAGGTCTCAAAAGATCTCTAGGCAAGTCTGCCTCTAAACTAGTACAAAACCCTATTAATATGGCCTAACAGGTGGCCAGAGACTTAAGGTGTTATTAACAAACTTTGTGAACCAATTAGGACTTCTAATTTGTAATTAATGACTCGGAGGACTTTCGTATCGATCGATGGTGAATAGCATCAATCGATCGATCTTGGAAATCTTCTATCGGTCGACAATCTTCAATATATATCGTTCGATAGCATCCAATATCGTTTGGCTCATATCTTCACAAAGTTTCCATTTTGGCTAGTTTACACCAATGAGTACCTGAACTTGTAAAAGCTCTAAAAGGACACTAGAAGTATCCTTTTGTTTCCAAAATCATATATAAATCATGGTTGAAAGTGGGTAAAATCCATGACATATCAACTCCTCCAGACTTATCCTTTTGCTTGTCCTCAAGCAAATAACAGAACATTGGTCTAGAAAAGGATTGAAAAGCTGAAGCTCCTATAATCCTAAGCTTAGAATCATCACCTCTCACTTACTGCAAGCCACTTCAGACATCTCTTAATCTCAGAAGTACATTATACAATATCCTAGCTTTGCAACCAAATTCATCAAGCCAACAACTTAGCAATCATGTTTGTCTATCCCCTCTGCTGATTTCATTTGTGCATAAAATAAAAGCGTATGCTTTACCTTGGGATTATCGATCAAGGAACACATGGATTCAACTCAACCAAGTTTCTGAATACACAGGCAGTCTTCTCTGATTCCTTTCTTCCCCCTTTTCTCTCTTCTCTGAATCCTTATAGTTTCAAATTTAATGAACATAGATGCCACTCAGGCTAATCTTTGTATCATTTCATTGACTAGCAACATATGCATCTTTATAATAAGCGAATAATGGGGTCGCAGGAGACACTCCTATCCCTCGCTTTGATCATTCTTTTAAAGTATAATAATGGGGTCACAGGAGACACTGCTATCCCTCTACTCCTCAAGAAATCATATCATTTATACAAATCTATTATTTCTCTCGTTTAGTTTCCAAGGGGATGCCGAAGAGAGAGAAGGAAGGGAATTAGAAGCCCACATACTATTACCTTCCAGACTTGCAGGAGGATTCAGATCTCTTGTATACCAAGCCCCAAGACAAGCAATAAATGTCAGGTTATGTTGGAAATAAGTTTTGGTTCTTCCAAACAATCATAAAAAGTGTCGTCATAGGTGACAGGTGCTCCACTTTAGCATTTATAGTACTTTCTGCAACTGACATCTCGAAACACGGGACCAGATGGCCTGAAGAGCATGCAACACTCCTCTCCGGAAGACTCTCTCCTCTCCAGTCTCCATGAGGTCTGGGAATGGGGGAAATGGTGCCTCTGGTGTAGCGAGAGAGGTGTCGGTGCTGCGAGCTCCTGTAGGTCGACACTGTGCTGGGGGTGCTGGACCATGCGTGTGTCAGGCCAGAACCTGAGTCAGTCGTCGCTCGGTGTGGCAAGGTGATCCTGCGGAGGCCTGCGTCAGTCCTAAAGCTCCAGCAGCTCTGCATGTCCAACCAAAGGCTGTTACGCAGATGAGCTGCATCCAAGTAAGCATGAGACGTGTCTGTGCTGCCCTCATTTAAGCGGATCGTAAGGTTCTGGAAGATCGGTGTCAGCAGGCTCTCTACTCTCTCCTGCTTTGTTGTAGTCCAGGAGAAAGGTTTCGTCTTCAGGCTGACTAGATGCTCAACAAAGACGGCACCCAGGTTTGGCGCAGTCACTTCGCGGTCGGGATCTAAGAAAGTCAGGTCTACCAGTCCGTCAAGTGCATGGTAGAGGAGTGTAAGCTTGTGAATCCTCACTTTGTTCGGCTCCATCTTGCACAACAGGGTGGAGGCGAGGATCCTCATGAAGTATCGAAGACTGGGATGGCGGATGTCTATCTGAAGGACTTTGGCTGAGCTCCAAAAACCTGTACCAAAGATCTCCTAGAAGTCCTTGACCTTCGGGAAGACAGAGAGGTTGATGTGTGTGGCCGTGTAGTTCTCGAATCCGTAGAATGGTGCAGAGCTCGGAGACAATGACATAGTACCTGACGCCCCTGTAGAAGAAAGAGAGAACGCCGTCACAAGCAACACTCGATGGATGGTTGTTGTACTCGAATGAACAGTGGCCATGAACTGCCTGACAAGGGAGGGGTAGAGGTCGTAAGGTTGGGCGCCCATGGTCCCAAAACCTAGCTGAACGAGCATGTCTCGAAGGTCACTATCGATCCCGAGGCTCCAATTTGTGTCAGGGTCGATGAACTGAGTCGGTGCGATCTTCAGGTCCAGCCATGCATTTTAGAACAGGCTGTCAAAGGCGCCCCACTCATCAGTCATTGGACGGTACAGACATTCGTTACTCTTGGCCACTTTCTTCGGGTTGGTGAATTCCCGGTAGATCCTGATAAGTGTTCCATTCTCACGGGGCCAAGGATTACGCTCGTCGTCTCTCGCCGACAAAGATGATGAAGAAGGATGGTTGCCTCTGGAAGTACCAGCAACGTCGAGGCGACGCCTTGTTCTCCTCTCTCGTCGTTCGTCTGAAGAAACCATCTGCAAAATCCAAGAAACAAGATCATTAGAGTCATATCTGTTTGTTTATGTCGATCGATATATACTGAGGTATATCGATCGATTTGGTAATTCGATTCATCCGTATCAAACGCGCGTATCGATCGATAAAGCATGGTATATCGATCGATGTCGAGTCCTGAAACCTGCGAAAATCCTAGCAATCCAAATCGCAATTTCATAGTGTAATTCCTAGTTCTAACACTCATAAACCTCTATTCTAACAATTCAAGCAACTTCAATCTATGAAAAACGAACTCATCTACCGGTTCACCCTCGATAAGTCTGTATCAGTCGATGCTCAAGTGCACATATCGACCGATATTATCCCAAATAATATACTATGTCTACTAATTTTGTTGAAAGTTTAATTAACTAATAATAATGACTAAAAAGTTTAATTCTAAAAACATGATAAATCTAATCCTAAATAGTGGTTGCCTCCCAGTCAGCGCTTATTTAAAGTCTTTTAGCTTGACTTTTAGATTTCTTACCCTAGTTGGAGTTAGGCATGGCTAACCCTAAAGGTTTAACATTTGGGGGTTTAACCCAATAATGTTTTACTCGTTGGCCATTTACCATGAATTCTTCTCCTTTCTCATTTATAAAGGTAATGACTCCACTTGGTTGGACCTCTGTGACAGTAATAGGTCCGGACCAACGAGATCGAAGTTTTCCGGGAAATAATGTCAAACGAGAGTTATATAAGAGAACTTGATCATTTGGGACGAAATGTCGAGAAATGATATTTTCGTCATGATAAGCTTTTGTTCTTTCTTTATATAACTTTGAGTTCTCATAAGCCATATGCCTTATTTCATCCAGCTCGTTAAGCTGGATAAGTCTCCTTTCGGGAGCCGTCTTTATGTCAAAATGTAACAGTTTAGTAGTCCAGGCTGCTTTATGCTCTAGCTCGACTGGTAAATGGCAAGATTTGCTGTAGAGCAAGTGAAATGGATTTGTTCCAAGGGGAGTTTTAAAGGAGGTACGATAAGCCCATAGTGCATTATCTAATTTTCTAGACCAATCCTTCCTTCTGGCTCCTACAGTCTTTTCTAAAATTACTTTGATCTGTCTGTTAAAATTTCGACTTGTCCACTCGTTTGCGGATGGTAAGGTGTTGCTACTCTATGGTGAACTCCGTTCTTTTTGAGTAGATTTTCAAAAATTTTGTTGCTGAAGTGAGTTCCACTGTCGCTTATAACTACTCGAGAAACTCCAAATCTTGGAAAAATGATGCTTTTGAAAAGTTTTACAACAATTGAAGCATCATTCGTTGGTGAAGCTATTGCTTCGACCCATTTGGAAACATAATCAACATCAACCATGATGTATTTGTTTCCGTAAGAAGATGAGAAAGGACCCATAAAATCTATTCCCCAGCAGTCAAAGACTTCTATTTCAAGTATGAATTTTTGTTCCATCTCGTGTCTTGCTGATTTTTCCCCGACGTTGACATCTATTGCACTTGACGATAAAGGCGTGAACATCGCGGAACATCGTAGTCCACTAAAATCCGGCTTAGCGTATTTTGGAAACTGTGTTAAGGGTTGCAAAATGTTCGGCGTATTCGGATCCATGGCAGTGATAAATGATATCCGAGGTCTCAGTCTCAGCTAAGCAGCCTCTAAATATGCCATCGGCACACTGTTTGCAAAGGTAAGGTTCGTCCCAATGGTACCTCTTTACTTCTCTGAAGAATTTCTTTTTGTCGTAGCATTTAAGATCCTCCGGTTTGACGTATGCTGCTAGATAGTTTACTATGTCAGCATACCAAGGTCTTTCGCAAAATCGCTTTTCCACATCGTACGTTTTGTGCGCAATATCTCCATTCTGAAAGATATCATGCTTATTTGTGATTGTGTGGCGTGCCACTGTGACAGTGGTATCGATGGTGATCTTAATTGAGACATTTCGTAAATCGACATCGTCATCCCCATCGATCGACATGGTATCGTTAGTATCGACCGATTTGGTGGTCTCTCCATCGATCGACATGTGATCTCCGAAATCAATTGCTTCAGTATCATCAGCCAATGCATCCTCAGATGAGAGCTCTACCTGGCCGATGAATGATGAATCTGCGAAATACACATTTTCAGTTGGTAGGGAATCATCAATAGGGACATCTTCGTCTACTCTTATCTGAGAAAGAGGATCTGTGAAACCATTGTCTACTCCTCTCTTATCTTTTATTTCCATATCAAATTCTTGGAGTAGGAGTATCCAGCGGATAAGTCGTGGTTTCGTGTTTTCTTTTTCATAAGATATTTAATAGATGCATGATCAGTGAGGACAATGACCTTTGAGCCCACTAGATAATTACAGAATTTTTCGAAAGCGTACACTACTGCAGGTAGTTCTTTCTCAGTTGTTCCATAGTTTCTCTGAGCTTCGTCCAGGGTCCGGCTGGCGTAGTATATAGCATGTAGCTTGCTATCTTTACGTTGCCTTAAAACCGCGCCTACAGCAAAATCGCTCGCGTCGCACATTATTTTGAATGGGACTACAGCGGGGGCAGTTATTAGTGCTTTCTTGATCTTGTCAAAAGATTGTTGACATTCTGGCTATCTTGCTGAAATTTTCTATAAATCCCCTATAAAACCCAGGATGTCCTAGAAAACTCCTGATGTCTTTAATGTTAGTAGGAGGTGGCAGACTAGTCATCACCTCTATCTTTGCTCTGTCTACTTCAATTCCAGCTGCGGACACTCTATGTCCTAGTATGATTCCGTCATTAACCATGCAATGGCATTTTTCCCAAGTTAGGACTAGATTCTTTTCTTCACATCTCTCCAAGACCTTGCAAAGGTTGTCGAGAAATTTTTAAAACTTGATCCATAAACTGAGAAATCATCCATGAATACTTCCATGAAGTCTTCTATCGTATCAGTGAAGATTGACATCATTCAGCGTTGGAAAGTAGCTGGTGCATTACACAGGCAAAATGGCATTCTCCGATATGCGAAGGTTCCATAGAAGCATGTAAATGTCGTCTTTTCTTGATCATCCGAATATATCGGGATTTGGAAAAATCTGGAATATCCGTCAAGAAAACAATAGTATTGATGATTCGCTAATCTTTCCAGCATTTGGTCAATAAACGGCAGAGGGAAATGATCCTTCCGGGTTGCGGAATTCAGTTTCCTATAATCGATACACATGCGGTGTTCGGCCATAGTTCTTGTTGGGATAGGTTCATCTTTGTCGTTTTTAACCACTGTAATACCTCCCTTTTTTGGTACTACGTGGACTGGGCTTACCCAATTACTATCTGAAATTGGATAAATTATCCATGCATAAAGAAGTTTGATGATTTCCTTTTTCACGACTTCTTTGAGGTTTGGGTTTAGTCGTCTTTGATGCTCTATGGATGATTTAGATTCGTCTTCCAGATGAATCTGGTGCATACAAATGTCATGTGAGACGCCCTGAATATCATACAAAAAGTATCCAAGTGCTTTCCTATGTTTGCGAAGTTTGTTCAGTAATAGCACAAGTTCCCCATTAGTGAGATTTGCGTTAACTATTACTGGATAGGAATTATCCATAAGTAAAGCATATTTAAGCCCAGCAGGTAATGGTTTAAACTCCGCATTTGGTGCTTTCTCTTTTGAGAGATTTCCAAGTGATGGCGGTTGTCGATCGATATTAGTCTTGAGATATCGATTGATATCAATTTTTGATTCATCACCATCTTTAACTTCGTTATTTGTGGTCTTAGGACCTGAGTCCATGAGATGATCATAATTGTCTGCTATGTTATCTATGCTGAATATTTCGTTTTGAGCAACCACAAGCTCATTCTCTAGATGATTGTCTGAGAATGATTTCTCTAAAGATTCTTGGGTTAGTTCATCAATCTCATTCACAAAAGAAGATTGTTTATCAATCAAAGGAAGTGTGATGATTTTTTCCATATCAAACCTCATAAAAATGTTTCCTATGTTAAGATTTATTCGTCATTCCTTGACATCAATAATAGCGTTTGCAGTAGCAAGAAACAGTCTACCAAGTAGTATTGGATCCATTGGTTCATTCTTGTGTAATGTAGAACAACAAAATCTGTTGGTATAGGGCATCCATCAATTTCTACATGTACATCCTCAAGTACTCCTTCCGAGATCCTAACGGATCGATCGGCGAGAACTAACTGGATGTTGGTGGGTGTAAATTCAGTGTACTAAAGGAATGTCGCAACCGAATGTGGCGTCAAATTTACACTAGAGCCTAGATCACAGAGTGCTCTTGGGAATACCTGGTCTTAAATTGTACATTTAAGGACGAAACTACCAGGATAGGGTCTCTTTACTAGGGTTTCACTCTGAATTATTGCGCTAACTTCCTCTGAAGCCATCATGACACTGCGTTTTTCTGTTGAAAAGCTCTTGGTCGTCATTCCCGTGACATACTATCTTATTGTTGGTGAAATTCTGAGGGCGTCAATTAGAGGCATCTCCACTTTAACTCGTTCGAAGGCTCGTCTATAGATTTCATCGTCCCTGCTGCGCTTAGTATTAGATTTGGGAGGGTAGGGAGGTAAAGTGTTTTACACCCGTTATATAGTTGGTCCAGAGGGTGCTGAGTTCTCTTTCGAACTCATAGGATTTTGTCGATCGATATTTGCATCTTTCCATCGATCGATATCGATCATTTCCTCTACACTCTCCTCGTCTCCATCGAGAATGATCACCTCCTCCTCAGTTTTTTTTAGAATTTTTATTCTTGTCTTTGTTCTGAGGGAGTCATGTCTCGAATTAGAGAGTAGCACGAGGTTTGGAAGGGGTTTATCCATTTCTTGAATTTCAGAATTTCCTTCCGAAGAAGTGTTTTGCTTAGTACTCGGAGTTAGTTGTTTTCCGCTTCTCAAGACTACAGCACTTACGTGACGTCTCGGATTTGTATCAGTCCTCCATGGTAGACATCCTGCTTCCCTTTTGACAGCGACAACATTGTTGGCCGTACACAAGATTTAGCTTGATGTCTAGGTCATTATCTAATCTCTGATTTCCTGTGAAAGCACAGTTTAATCTAGCTTTTTCCCTTCCTTGGTATGATCCAATGAGGGCGTCATAGTTTTGGATAAAACTGTCTATTTTGAGAGTTCTTTCGTGAGAACTTTCTTGTCCAAAAAAAGTTTGTTCAATGGATTGGACGTCCTCACTATTTTGGATCGTATCAGGTTTCTTCTCTTTTATTAAGGAATGAAGCAGATTCAAAGATTGCATAATTTCTTTCATTTTGAAGTTCGTTCTTGGATCTAGCTTCTCTTTCTTTATATTTATTTTCATAATATTTACCCATTGCTATGTTCTCAATCAGATGATTTGCTTCTCCAGGATTCCTGGAGCTAAAATTCCAGTTACTCACATTATCAAGCGTTATCTGGTAATCCAGTTCTAGACCTCCGTAAAAGAATTTAAGGAGTTCTGGTTCCGAATATCCATGGTAGGTACAATCTCGCTGGTGATTCTTAAATCCAATCCAAACATTTTTGAATGACTCTTGTGGGCCTTGAAGGAATGTTGAGAGTTTATGTCTTGCGTCCCAATATTGAGTTTCATCGAAGAATCGGTTTATGAATGCATTGCGGATCTCTTTCCAGCAGGTTAGAGAACCTGCTGGTATTTGATTTAACCAATTTTTGGCCTCCCTCCCTAAGGAGAAAGGAAAAAGTCTACAATGATCGTTATCATTGAGTTCTAGATCTTCCATATAATCTATGTGCTCGTGGGGGTGCTCTGAGGTGGATCCACATAATGGGTTTTGTTGTACCAGATGGATGTAATCCAGATGAAGCGTTGATTTATTTGCATCATCCTATGGTAACTTAATGGCTGACCTATTGGAATAGGTCCTAACGGGGTCTAAGTAGTCTTGCAACTTATTAGCATCTTCAACTAAAGATGGAGACAAAACAAGGATTGCAGTCCTCTGTTCATTGGTTAAGTTATTTGATTTATTGCATGTTTGACCTAAAGTTTCGTTTTGGACTACTTCCTCATTAAGAAGGTTGGTAAGTAAGGACTTACCTGCTTCTGGCTGGGTGGCGTCGATCGATGTTGATGGGGTTATGTCGATCGATTCTTCGCTTGACATATCGCTCGATGTTCGTGTTTCTTCGTCGATCGATACTCGGCCAAAATCTGTCTTTTCCATCCTGAGTTCTCTGTAATAGCAGAGAGAGAGGAAAAGTAATTAAGTAATACGGAAGTAAGGTCTAGACTATATTCTAAACTAAATCTGATGGTAATAAGAAAGAGTCCTCGACAACGGCGCCAAAATTGATATCACTCAAATTACCCTAAAGAGTGAATTACTCTCATCAAAAGAGGTTCAATTGTACTACTTAGGGATCGAATCCAAAGAGACTCTAGGATTACACAATAGATTGTTTAGTCTTTGAAGTAAAGCTAGACAAGAAGGTTTTAAAACAGTAAATTAAATGATAAGCAAGTGACTGCTTGGTTTATTTCTTTGGTTTGTTTTAGGGGGGTGTATTGAATTGTGGATTTTAAAGTGTTTTGGTTTTCTTTTTAAATCATATGTTATTCAACTAAGGATTTCTAATTGTTTTCTCAAATCATGTGTTATTGAATATAACATTTATCTAAAATCACCTCAAATCACTTGTAGTTAACTGTTATTCAATTAATAATTTATTAAAATTAAACCAAATCCGCTGTTATTCAAAGACAAACAATTCTAAAAAGAAAAAATTAGGAATGGGATTTGAAACAAGTTTTATATCAATTTTAGCTAGAACTATCGTGTACAAAACTCACACTTGTATACATGGTATTTGGAAAAACCCCAATTCTAATCCCCTTATTATTAAAAAGGAAGCAATTTTAATAAGTAATCTTAAAATTGTAATATATTTACGCTGCTGCCATTATAATGACGTGTCAGCATAATAGACTTCCTCAGTCTTTTTTTAAGTTTACCCTCTCATCACTAGAATATTTACACGGCCGTGCCATTGGTATACAACATTTGTATGAAAAAGTTTATTATCATACGAATTTTTGTTGGTCATACGAAATTTCTGTTATCTTCTTTCACAGCTGATTAAAAACATTTTGCCATTGTATAACCTGTATGAAGATGCCGATATCAAAACTATCTAACAATGGTGACTCTACAAATTCCATAAAACAATTTTAGACAACGAAAATTATTATACATGTACATTAACAAATCTGAAAATTATATGTTATGAAGATATCACATGATTTGGAGGAAAAATACTCCACAAAGTTATTAAAATATTTGATTTCAACACACAAAGATTTCATTCTCATTTATTTACTTTTATTTTATATTTGTATAATTGAATTCACATTTTGCAACATGGTAACAACATTCATCCACTCTTTTGCACGCTCATCAAAGAATTAAAATTATTAAAATTATGTGGTTTTATATTTATATCCGCAAACCGAAATGGAATAACGAAAAGTTGAAAACAAACCAAATTGAATAGTACAGCTAATTTACAACGATGTATGAAAGTAATAATTGCATGAAATAAGGATCTAGATTTTTTTTACTAATAAAAGGATACATAGTTGACTGGTGGTATACGCAAATTAAGTACGGAAGATATGTCAATGATATTTTAAAGTATAATATAGATAATTTTGACTATATTTAATATTTGGTTCTCTTCGAATATCATATATTGTACTAATAATTAGTGATTTTGCCAGTAATTACGCCATTTAAATTGTTTTGATGTCAAGGAAGTATATATGGTAAATTCTACAGTGATTTTGCGTTAATTAGAGATAGATTGACACGGTAAATCTGTTTCACTTATTGTGCTAATATTTCGAAAATATTCTTAATAATGCTTTAATTTTCAATTATATAAGCCAAGCGGATGTAAGCTAATCATCAGTCACTAAACCACACATAACTTGATAATATTATTTCTATATTTTTCACAGAGTTCATGAAAAGAAATTAGACTCCCTGGTGGGATGTTGACTATTGCAGACGTGTAATAGAATTCTCAAGATTATTTCAAAAATGATTTTATTTTTGCTTAGAACATTTGACCATATATAATATTGGACGAATTAGATTAGGCAATATGCATTAATATTGGAGGAATCCCCTTAATATTAATCAATATTGGAGTAATCTTATTACAATGTTGCCATTATGCATATGTGTCATCCTCACAATCATTCTCAGCCTTCATATACAATTATTTTTTATTTACTAGGGTTATTACATACAATGTCATTGGTACTAATATTTTTGTTACATGCTCCTTTTTTATATTTATCAATCGACTTTGATATTCTATAAATAACTGGAAAGACACATAAATATATTTATACACGACTGGCATATAGTGTATGTTTTAGAAATTTATATAGACCTTTAATATTATGTTTTTATACATTGTCCATGTATATATAAGTGCCAATGTTCGACATGCATAAGAACAATATGTTCTTTTATATATTATACGAACGATGTACATAATCCTATGTAAAATATTGTATGTAAAATATCAAAAAATCACCAGAGAGGCATAGATGTATACAACTTATACATTTTTTCTATATAACACGAACGACGTATATAATAGCCTATAAAACATACATCAAGCAATGGCATTGTAAATTTAGTTTTATTTTCTTATAGTTTTAACTATTAGTAACTGTAACATTTTGGCCATATATTCATATATTATCGTATATAAAATTAGGAACAAAATTTATATAAATTTGACAGTGATTGATATTATTTAGATAAATCAGACACTGGGCGAATGTAACTCATTTCGAGCCAAATTATGTATATATGGCCGAAACTGAATTAATGGTCAATCACTGACTAAATGTAGGAGGTTAACACAATTATTTTTAAAATTATGTCAACATATTATTTCTAAAATCAGAAAATCATGGTCATTACAATTTCGTAACCACTACTTACCATATAATTTCGTATTATCACTAATTGTATTTGATCGTGATATTTATTCTTTTCCTAAATCATGAGAAGATGATATACAAAATTATAGATTGGCTGAACTTGTGAGACGTTAAAGAATGTTCATTATTGCTGTTTTTATATATTCAAACAACAAAAATATATTTTCCGTGATATTCATGGTTTCCAAAAATTATGTTTTTATGCAACCGATATTGTAAGATTATAATCGTTTACAATTATTGCTAATTAGTATCCTAACTAGAATGTACTTTCCAAAAACATACAATAGAAACCACAATCAATCACGCAGTATTTCTAATCACTACGCTTTCATAATATTTATATTGTATGGAAGAGTAAGAATGATTTCAGTTTGGTTACGGTTTTCAATTCGGTTCAGTTTGGTAGGATTTTAAAAAATAATTTGGTTTTTGGTTCTTTTCGGTTTTTGATTTTCAAACAAAAATTGAAAAATCGATAAGGACCTAAAATAACTAGAAAACTGAACCGGAATTAATCGAAAAACCAAAAAAATATCCTAATTTAACTAAAGTAACCAAAATTAACCAAAAATATCCGATTTTTTAAAGAAAATTATACCAAAATTGGCTGAAAATCAATTATATCAGTTATTTTTGGATATAAAATTGAAACCGGAAATAAACAAAAACCGAACCAAAATTCAGTTTGGTTAATTTTGAAATTAATTTTTCAAAATTTTGGTCAACCGAAAACCAATGGTTAGGTTCGGTTTCAGAAAACCGAAATCGCAGTGCTACTACACATTCTAATATGTAATGTTGACTATATTTTTGTATAATCATTTTCACTTCGCACAAGGTGCGGGTCATAACCTAGTATTTAAAAAATGGCAGCGAAGAAAAAAGAAAAAAAAAGGCTAGCGCAGCTGTTGCACCCAGACTCGATTCAACCAGACTGCTCTGTTTTCACCCTTTTCCGACGCCGGAAGAGCTCAAGCTCGCTAGCTTCAACACCTATCTCGCCTAGGCTCTGCATATCTGTTGTGTCTCTGACCTTTCATCCGGTTCTCCTCTCTGCTCTGTTCTCTTTCTCTCTCTTCTCCGATGGAAAAATGTTTCTGCTTGACTTACATCACTCGTTCTGGGCTCCGGTCAGACATGACTGAGGGCCGCCTCTGTTCACTGTGACCACCACTGGAGCATATCATCCTCTTCAAGTCCAAGATCTGCTAGCCTCGTCCCTTGCCGTCAAGGCCTTCACCGTACAACGTCTATCCTTCCTTTGCAACCCATCAGCACTCGCTTAGTCATTGAAACACCTCCTGTCCACTCCACCTCATTGGAAGAACCATCTTCTCTGGTTTACTTTGGGGTGTCCCCTGCTGCTCAGTCTACAGCCAACTCTCCACCTCCAGGAATTGCTCCATTCTGTCCAAGACTCCTTTTGATGCAGCTCCTAAGATAGCTTTTCTGTTGTTGCGGTGATATGTAATTGTTATGATATTTTTGTGTAGGGTCGTTTTAGTACCACGAAACACAAGAAAACTTAAAGAGAAACAATGAAATCGAGGCAAAGAGACGTATATTATTGAGTATTGATGTGGGATTACAATGTTAGGTGTATGAACCCTAGTTATATCCCCTAACTCTCTAGTCTCTAACCCTCTGAAAGTCGATCCCTTGTTCTAGGGTTTGGGTTCCCCTTTTATAGTAGATGTATGTCGGTTGAAGTAGGGCAAACTCTTCCATAATCGTAAAAATAGAAGTTTTCCCATGATTGGAAAACTTCCATTTTATTGCGAGGGGTCGGACTCTGGTTCCTTCCGGCAGGGGCTAGGCTTTGGAACCTTCTAGCAGGGACTGGACCATGGGTCATTTTTAGGATAAAGGTTTAAAAATCAAGGGCCCCTCCGGAGGCTGCAGAAAACTTAAGCCTTGGATATTTTTCCCCAACAGTTTGCTCTCTATTCCTTGATTGCTTCGTGGGAATCAAGGGATAACGTGTGATTTTGGACCTTGGTAGTCTTTCTTCAAATAGGAGAAGGGCTGAAGTCATATCATAGCTTGAGATGAGCTCGGAAATCATCGTAGATCCTTTGTGAAGATCCTAGATCTCAGACGTTCTTCTCTCATAGGATTAGAGATGATAGTTCCTTCTGAAGGTATTGGTCTTTCGGGCCTTTGTGCGAGATTGTCGTGAGTGGAACGGGCCTCAAGGGAAGGAATACCCATCGAAGCCCGGTTGTGAGGGTGTTAGGTCGGCTAAACATTCTGATGGGGATTTTTAAAAATTTTCCGAATGAAAATTTATGGCCGATTTCCCAATTTTCTTTTCTTTCCTTTTTTCTTTTTCATCAATTTATGCGACAAAAATAGAAAATCACTCCGGGTATATATTCGAGTGCCCCGGCGTTCTTGGATGGTACAAATCTAGGCCTTGCCCATTCTCCTTTACTGGAAGTCAATGTCGAACGACCTAGCTTTCATGGGATCATCTCCAGCTTCCGGTGTTGGGGGACACGTTTGACCCCGACGTCTATTCGGTGATCCTTTTGATTCCCCAGTTCTGACCCCAAGCACGGTCTCAAGGGTGGATAATGGAGAGGTTCCCATGGCTCCTACTCGCCTACGTCACTTTCGTTCTTTTGATGCCTTGGACGAAGACGAATATGGTCCGAAGTCGGACATTGGGAAGGTTGATCTGACTAAGATCCGTCGTAGATATTCCCTTCCTGATACAGTGGGATTAAGGTGTGCAGGAGAATTTGAACGAGCTCCTGATGGTAGAAGGGGTGAGATAGCAAACTTTTAGGCTTATTTAGAAGCCCGTTTTAGAGGCGGCATCCCTTCTTTGATTGCAGAAGTGGCATCATACTTCGGATGTTCTCCTTCACAGCTTACACCCACTACATGGCGTACCTTGATGGCCATTCAGGTGTTAAGGGAGCTTCACAGCATCCCCTTTGGATTGCCTGAGGTTTTGTAATCTTACTCCTTTGTTCCTTTGTCGAGCAAGAAAGGTTTTTATCAGATATGGTCCCGTGATGGTGAGCCCTTGGTAGATGAGCCTCCTCGGGGTATTTGTGGTAGCTTTCCTACGAACGATTCTTGGGATAGGAGATACATGTTCATGAATGTTGACGGTGTTCCTCGCTATCCTTGCTTTTGGCGTCCAGTCGGTAAGTTATTTCTCTCTCTCTCTAGACACAAGTATCATGTTTATTAATTTGTCTTAGGTTGGGCTTTTGCAGAGGTGGCTCGACCGGTTCTTCAGGCTGGTGAGACTTTGGCGAAGTTGACGCAAGGCATTCCTAGGCGTTTTCGTTGGATTCTGTTTATGATGCATCTGATATCCCTGCGTCATAGCCGTATTTGGGGTACTGGAACTCCTCTTTTCTTTTTTGGCAAGTAATGGTGTGATCATGACTTGGTGATATATTGATTTCTTAGGTGGGATCCCTACGGCTTCGATATTGTCGTTTTACGAGGAATACTGCAGAGCTAGACCTCAGAGGAGAAAGCCTTGCGCCTCGTCTCCCTCTATCCCTTCGGCTGCGACTTCCTTGGCTCTGAAGAACGTTAGGGGAAACAGGTTTCCTAGTTTGGGTCGGCGTGTCCCTCCGCATGAGGAGATTCTTTTTCTTCAGAGACAGCTTCGAGAAGTGATCTCCAACCAGGCTCTTACCATACAAAGGGCTCGAGAACAAGCTCGTTGGGATCTTATGAAAGAATGGTCGGAGAGGGATGTCTACCAGCGCAGGTCATCTGGAGGACCCAGCCGATGGGCGCTTATCGGAGGACCTGTCCGGAACTTGGCGAGCAATGAGGGTGGATTTGGCGTTTTTCCTCCGTTTCGTCGGGAGCTGAAACTTTGATTAACTTGCAATGCTTATTTTCTTCTAGCTTTATGCTGTCGTCTTCTTTCGGATTTTTGATGATTTTTCTCCTTTTGAATAAGAACCTTTAATAGCTAATAATACTTATTGCTTTTTCGCCTCTATTCCATTTTTCTTGTTTCTCGAGCTCGTATCCTATATCAAGATTGCTTTCTGAGTTGGGAACGTTTGCAAACAAGATGTGTGGATGTAGTACTTCTTGAAATCTTTGAGATGGAAGGATACTTTGATGGTTGGATGACTTATAGGAGGGATCAGACCCTGTAGGAAGTCGTCGTCTAGGATCTGAGTCTTGTTAATGATTAGATCAAGACCTGAAATCATTCGACAAAGCATTAGAACTTGTAATCCAGTCTTAAAAACTTGAGATTTAGTTTCAGGAATGTAAGATCTTTGCTGGAAACCCGGAAGTTCCAGCTTGATTTGAACCCCAAAGTTCTTGGACCCTTGAACTGGGATGTTCTTAGGATCTTGAACCCTTAGGTTCCTTACCTAGGCCCTGAGGCCGTTTTCCGAACCCGAAGGTTTGTTTATTGAACCCTGAGGTTCCGGTTTACCCTGTGGGTTCTGGGACCATGGTTTAACTCAGGGGATACTTCGAATCTGAAGATCAATACCTTTGGATCCTAAGCTCTTTGGTAATTCTCTAAGGTTAGTATCAGGATTTTGAAGTCCTTGATCCCGAGGGCCTTTTAGACTAGAAAGTCTTTGATTCGTTTTTAGGTGATCTTTATGAATCCGGAGATTTTTTAAAGGCATATAGGTTTCAATGGACCTGAGGGTTCAAAGGAACCTAGAATCGTATCGAACCCGGTGGTTCTAGACCCTGATGGCAACATTGAATCCTGAGATTCTAGACCCTGAGGTCGTATCAAACCCTGAGGTTTTTATTGAACCCTGAGGTTCTCGACCTGAAGGCCTTGATTGAATAAGGAGATTCTAGACCAAGAGGTTGTATTGAACCTTGAGGTTCTTGACCCGGAGGCCTTGGTTGAATCCTGAGACTTTAGACCCTAAGGTCGTATGGAACCCTGAGGTTCTTGACCCGGGGGCCATGATTGAATCCTGAGATTCTAGATCCTGAGGTCGTATTGAACCCTGAGGTTCTTGACCCGGAGGCCTTGGTTGAATCTTGAGATTCTAAACCCTGAGGTCGTATGGAACCCTAAGGTTCGTGACCCGGGGGCCTTGATTGAATCATGAGATTCTAGACCCTGAGGTCGTATTGAACCCTGAGGTTCTTGACCCGGAGGCCTTGGTTGAATCATGAGATTCTAGACCCTGAGGTCGTATGGAACCCTAAGGTTCTTTGGGCTTTATGCGTTTTGGGAGTCTTTTGATCGCTCTCTGCTGCCCGGAGGTGCGCCACGCTCGATCTTATATTGGAAAATCGCACTTAGCCCCCCGTAGGTGTAGGCCAATCTCGAAAGTCTCAATGCTGCACTCTACCTTCACCCCAGACACACTACCTTCTACGTCTGGATAGGTATTGAATTTTGTTGTGCTTTACCGGTATTTCCGCACTTTGCTCCATGCATATCAGCCGCTAGAATATGATTACAGTACTTGGCCGTGTATGTCATGCCCCCTGCGTGTGTTTAGCTCGTGGCATTTTTAACGTAGGGTTTGGGTAGCATTTAGTACGTGGTCCCCACGTAACTCTTGGCTATAGGCCTTTACGCGGGGCCCATTGTGCAGACATCGATGCAGAGCTGATCAGACCCCTTCCATATTTGTCTACACCTTAGGTGAGTAGCCTCACCAACTAGGGGGTTAGCTAAGATCTGAGGTCCCCAAGGTCCTGATCCAGCTGGTATGCCCCTTTTAGTATATTGGTATTCCTTTAACTCCTTTTAGTCGAAACCAAATGTATTTTATAAGCCTAGTCCGAAGACGTTCTCGTTATACATAAGAGTGGGAAAACCAGAATACTTAAATATATAGTATAGTAGTATATATAAAGCTTGATCCGAAGATCTTACTTTTAAAAATGGTAGAATTTGAGGTGCAAGGCGTTCCAGCAGTTAGGTTGGACCTTGCATTTACTGTCTTACAGTTTGTAGGCTCCTGCTCCTTGCACCCCTATTACCTGGTAAGGACCCTCCCATCCGAGGGCGAGTTTTCCGGCTGATTTGTCCCTTGTGTGGTTGCAGACTTGCCTTAGGACCCAATCTCCTTCATGGAAGATTCTGGATCTCACCTTCATGTTGTAGCTCTTGGCTACTTTCATTTGGTATGATGCGTTCCTAAGGCGGGCCGCTTCTCTTTTTTCGTCTACTAGGTCTAGACTTAGGTACATCAGCTCGTCATTCTCTTTTGGGGTTAGGATGTTGGAGATTGTAGTCTTCACGTGCACCTCTGTGGGTATTACTGACTCAGTGCCATAGACGAGTGAGAAAATAGTCTCTTGGGTAGTCGTCTTCGGGGTTGTCCGATATGCCCAGAGAACTCCATACAATTCCTCTGCCCATCGCCCATGAGCTTTCTCCAAGCGCTTTTTGAGCATGTTTACCACGGTTTTGTTGGTTGACTCTGCTTGTCCTTTCGATTGGGGATGTCGCGGTGCTGAATAAGAGAGTTTAATGTTCCATTCCTTGCATAAATCCTGGAAGTCGTTGCTGGTAAATTGAGGTCCATTGTCGGTGACAATCTCCTGAGGTGCTCCGAAGCGAGTAATCACGTTTGTCCATATGAACTTTCTGATTTGGAGATCCGTGATCTTTGCCAAGGCTTTGGCTTCCACCCACTTTGTGAAATAGTCAGTCATGACCAGGAGGAAGACCTTTTGTCCTGGCGTCATAGGGAATTTCCCCACGATGTCCATGCCCCATTTCCGAAAAGGACAAGGAGAGCTCAAGGATTTGAGGTTCTTTATTGGCAAGTTGGAGATTGGTGCGTGTTTTTGGCATTGGCTGCAGGTCTTAGCTTGCTTAAGGGAGTCATTTGCCATGGTTGGTCAGTAGTAGCCAGCCCTTCTTGCTCTGAGCACCAGACTTCGTCCACTGGAATGGGAACCGCATTCCCCATTCACGGAGCTCTTCTAGTATTCTTGCAGCTTCTCTAGGAGTTAGACACCGTAGGTAGGGCCCTGAAAAGGATCTCCTGTACCGTTTTCCTTCTGAGATGCAATATCTGGCTGCTTGCCTCTTGATCTTGCGGCTCTCATCTCGATCTTCGGGTAGGACGTCGTTCCTTAGGTAGTTGGTGATGGGAGTCATTCAGGTTTCCACTTCGTCCACTACTATTACCTCCTCTGGTTCTGCCTCTTTTTCTGTTGCTGGCCATTGTAGTACCAACAAGGAAATACTCATATGATCCTTAGTTTCCAGGGCGGAACCTAAGTTTGCTAAAGCGTCAGCTTGGGAGTTTTTCTCCCTAGGGATCTGAGTGAGTTTGCAGTTTTTGAATTGGTTAAGCAGACGTTTGGCCACTGATAGGTATTTGATCATACTCGGATCCTTGGTCTGGTAATCTCCTTGGACTTGGCTGATGATGAGCTGTGAGTCGCTGAAGACTTGGATGTCTTACTCCCATCTGTCTGGCTAATGTCAGTTGTGCTATTAGAGCTTCGTACTCAGCTTCGTTGTTGGTTGCTTTGAAGTTGCAACGCACGACCCTTGATGCTGACTCTCCTGTGGGGGAAGTTAGAACTAATCCTACCTCTGCTCCTCTTACGTTTCTGGAACCATAAACGTGTAGTGCCCATTGGCCTTTCTCCACCTCTTTTTCATGGAGCGTAACTTCTTGATCCAAGCCTGGAAGCATGGAGGGAGAAGATTCAGCCACGAAGTCGGCTAGGCTTGTGACTTGATGGCGGTAGCTGGACGGAAGACCACATCATATTCCCCCAATTTTATGGCCCACTTTGCCAATTGTCTAGACACTCCGGGCTTATGAAGGACCGCTTTGATAGGGAACGAGGTGACTACTACGACTTGATAAGCCTGGAAATAGGGACGCAATTTCCGAGCCGCCACGACCAGGGCGAGAGCTAGTTTCTTTAGATGGCAGTAGCGGGTCTCTGCGTCTAGCATATAGACTTGCTCACATAATAGATAGGGTGCTGTTTTCTTCCTTCCTCTCTTACGAGGACCGCACTAACCGCATGCTCGGATACGGCTAGGTAGAGTAATAGGACCTCTTCTTCCAAGGGCTTGGATAAGAGTGGTGGAGTAGTAAGATAGGCTTTAAGGTCGGATAGTGCAATCTCGCACTTCTCTGTCCACTTGAAGTCCTTGGGGTTCTTCAATGTTTCGAAGAAGGCGTGAGACTTGTCGGAGAGCCTGGAGATGAACCTGCTGAGGGCTGCCATTCTTCCTGTCAGTGTCTGAACCTCCCTGACGTTTCGAGGGGAAGGTATCGCTTGGATAGCCCTTATCTGCTATGGGTTTGCTTTTATGCTCCTGTGAGTGACTATATACCCCAAGAATTTTCCGGAGCTTACTCCGAACGAGAATTTAGAAGGGTTGAGTTTCATATTATACCTTCTAAGGGTGGCGAACGCCTGTTGAAGGTGCGAAATATGATCTTCGGAGTCTAAGGATTTTACCAGCACGTCGTCGATATATACCTCCATGGTTTGACCTATTTGATCTGCAAACATCATGTTGACGAGCCTTTGATAGGTGGATCCGGCATTCTTTAATCCGAAGGGCATAACCTTGTAGCAGTAAATGCCCCTGGAAGTCATAAAAGATGTATTCTCCTGGTCCTCTGGGTGCATCAAGATTTGATTGTACCCGGAGAAAGCATCTATGAAGCTCATTAGCTGGTGTCCTACAGTGGCAGAGGGAAGGGGTCCTTGGGACATGACTTGTTTAGGTCCGTAAAGTCGATGCAAACTCTCCACTTCCCGTTCTTCTTCCTCACGACCACCACATTAGCAAGCCAGTCAGGGTACTGTACCTCTCTTATTAATCCGGCGTCGAGTAGATTCTTGACTTCCTTATTGATGATCTCATCCCTTTCGGGAGCAAATTTCCTCATTTTCTGTCTGACTGGGGGATGCTTTGGATCTACTTGAAGTTGGTCCATGATGACGTCGGGGTCAATCCCTGGCATGTCCTCGTTGGACCAAGCTAAGCAGTCGGAGTTGGACCTCATGAAGTCAATCAGTCTTTGTCTTAGGTCCTTCGGGAGCTTGGAACCTATCTTGAGATTCCGTTTCGAGTTTCCTTCCACCAGGGGGACCTCGTCCATTCCTTCAATCTCCGGTTCTTTGGCATGAGGAGTCAGAAGTTCCTTATGTAATTGCTATAAGACATGGGTCTTTCGCTTCAAGGTGGTCTGATAGCAGGACCTGGAGTTTTTCTGGTCTCCCTTGATAGCTTTTACGCCCCAGGGAGTAGGGAACTTTACCAATTGATGGAGGGTCAAAGGTACGGCTCCCATGTCGTGGATCCAAGGCCTTCCTAATATCACGTTGTAGGATGAAGGGAAGTCGACGATTAGGAACTTAATGGTTTGGTTTATTCCTTCAGCATATACTGGGAGAAGGACCTCTCCTTCGGTTTGTTTCACTTCTCCACTGAATTCCACGAGTGGGGTCGCTTTCCTGGTCAGCGTCTTGGGATCTAGCCCTAGAACAGTGTAAGCCGAGTGAAATATGATATTGCTGGAGCTTCCGTTATCCACCAGTATTCGCTTGACCAAGCAGTTGGCTATGACCAGCGAAATGACGAGGGCGTCGTGGTGAGGAGCTAGGACTCTTTCTTGCTACTTTGCAGTGAAGCTAATCTCGTATGTTCCCAAGATTGGGCGCCTAGGAGTCTCGGTCTCTTGACTGTTCCCAGCATTGCGGGTACTCCTTTTGGCTGCGGTGCTGCTGATCCCACTTACTTCCGACCCTCTGGAGATGACATGGATCACTCGATCTTGCTGCGGGGGTAATGCGGGAACAGCTTCGTTAGGAAGGCCGGGGCCTTCCTTGTTCAAGAGGTTCCTGGCTTTATCCGAGAGGAATTCCCTCAAGTAACCTATCTTAAGAAGTTCAGCAACCTCTATCCTTAGGGCTATACAATCTTCAGTGGTGTGGCCATGATCATTGTGGAACTTGCACCACCTTTTAAGGTTTTGATTAGCATCGGGGGATCTCATCTTAGGGAGCCATTTAACCTGTGGACTCATCTGCCGCAGGACTCCGATGAGCTCCGGTTTGGATATTGCGAGGTGAGAGATATTGGGCCAAGTAGACACCATCAATCCCTCGGATCGGGGTAGAGGGCGGTTCTGATACCTGCCCCTGCTCGAATTGCTAGATTCTTTGGAAGGTCTAGAGCGGATGGTCTCATCGCGATCGTCCCTTGGAGGTCTTGAGGACTTCTGATCGTATTTGGAGGAAGCCTTGGCTTTGCTTGCGACGTCTTCTTCCCATCTCACTTGAGCCCAGGCGCAAGATAACACGTCTGCCATGCCCCCACACTTATAGTTGGTTAGTTCTTTGTAGAGGTCTCCTTCTGGGAGCAGGTCCTTCTTGAAAGCTGAAACGGCTGTATCAGCATTGCACTCGGGAATGGAGACCTTCTCCTGGTTAAAGCGAGCTATATAGGAACGTAAGGGCTCATTCATGTGTTGTAGGACCTCGTAGAGGTCATCTGATCTCTTCTCCAGGTGACGACTACTGGCGAATTGTTCCACAAACTTATCACTAAGGGCGGCAAAAGATTTGATGGATCCCGTGGGGAGATTGATGTACCACTGGAGGGCAGGACTGGTCAAGGTTGACCCAAATCCTTTGCACATGGTAGCTTCCCTCGCTTCTTTGGGGATAGCAACGGCTATCATGCGATGCTTGTACTAGGCGACATGGTTTTCGGGATCTCCAGTTCCTTCATACATCTTAATATTTGGGAAAGAGAACTTGCGAGGCATCTCGACCGAAGCAACCTCCTCCACGAAAGGTGTGTCGGAGTAGGATCTAGGTTCGCTTCTCCGGATAGGAGGAGCTATTCCGGGAAGTCTTTCCACTATCTCGACGCTCTGTTAAAGTTGCTTGGAGTGTTCTCCAAGTTGGTTTTTTATGATTTGAACTTCTTGGACAAGTTCTAGACCCATAGGCCTTGTGAAGTTGCTTGGAGTGTTCTCCTAAGCCTTGTGAAGGTCGGTGATTTGGCTTTCAAGAATTTCAAGCCGGGTGAGGAGCTCCTGCTCATGCGGGGTTGGTTCGGCTTGGTTGGAATTGTCTTCCAGTGTCATCGTCACGTAGTTGAGTTACTCCCCTCCTTCTAGTGTCAAACTGTTATGATATTTTTGTGTAGGGTCGTTTTAGTACTACGGAACACAAGAAGACTTAAAGAGAAACAATGAAATCGAGGCAAAGAGACGGATATTATTGAGTATTGATGTTGGATTACAACGTTAGGTGTATGAACCCTAGTTTTATCGCCTAACTCTCTAGTCTCTAAGCCTCTGAAAGTCGATCCCTTGTTCTAGGGTTTGGGCTCCCCTTTTATAGTAGATGTATGTCGGTTGAAGTAGGGCGAACTCTTCTATAATCGTAGAAATAGAAGTTTTCCCATGATTGGAAAACTTCCATTTTATTGCAAGGGGTCGGACTCTGGTTCCTTCCGGCAGGGGCTAGGCTTTGGAAGCTTCTAGCAGGGGCTGGACCATGGGTCCTTTTTAGGAGAAAGGTCTAAAAATCAAGGGCCCCTTCGGAGGCTGGAGAAAACTTAAACCTTGGATATTTTTCCCCAACAGTAATGACTGAATCAACTGCAGTTGAAACAAGTTGCTTCGATTTCTTAATAATGATGTTTTATTGGATATGAATTCTTACTTCACGATCGTAAATAGATTATTGATATCAAAGTGATCTAAAATACTCTGAAATATATGAAGAAACCTATCAGAATAATGTTTTTCGTTTTCTAAATCCTAATTATAAAAATGAGATTTAGTCCAAATCTCCTCAAACTCCATTTTTTTCTCAAATCCATGCAAGCTTTTAAAATCCACAATTCAATACACCTCCTTTAGAGGATTTAAGAGTAGTTAGACTTAGGTATTTTCTCAGGTATAACATGTATTTAAGCTGCTAGGGTTTTTATTATTCATAATTCTGAACTCAAACTGAAGGATTATCTTCCAGTGGATCTCGGGTCAGCAACTATCGTTCGATGACCGCAAGAAAGTATCGATCGATAGTTGCGTAGCAATATCAATCAATCTACCTTTCGCTATATCAGTCGACGAGATGATTAGCCCGGCGAACAATATAGTTTCCAATGAGCTATAAGCTAGGACGGGTTTGAAATTGTTCTCTAGTCTTTACCAAGCGGAGACTCCCGTCTAATCTTAATAGGACTAGATCAAGCTAGTTTGGTTTTCATGTATTTGTCAAGTCCTCACTTACGCAAATTAATCCTAAGATCTAGGTTAAGGGTGATCAATCCTTAGCATAGCATTAAAGACAACTAGATGAAGAATTATATTTTAAACACCCTAACAATGGTTTGTTTCAATACATTAGTTAACCTTAGTGAGAAACTTAAATCTAACAGGAGAGACTACTCAAACATATTTATAAGAGAAAAAATCATGATGATTTGAATAATACTCTTGAATAGAAATAATATGAGAAACAATAAAGAAATAAGTAAAGTAAAAGAGTTCAAAATCTTCTCTGTAATGCAGTTAGATATCTCTCTCTCAAATCTTAAGCTTTCTCTAAGTGTAGCAAGTTGCTTCTCTCCAAATTAGGTCTGATATACCATGATTTTGACCCACTTTTACTCATGGTATTTATATGATTTTACTATATATATCTATGTTTTGGAGTCTTTTAGGTATGTTTTCAGGTTCAAGGGCATTTTGGAGTAAAGTGACATTTTAGGTGCCATTTGGAGCTTAAAGGAGAGTTTTCCCGAGATGACTTGAAGATCAGACATCGAGGTCGATATCCAGAGTTACATATCGATCGATACACACTTCGTGTAATCGATCGATGACGCATTTGAAGAAATGACGACGAGATACTCCATCGATCGATGTACACATAGTACCATCGATCGATATCGAGCGTACAGAAGAAGGAAGAATATTCTCAATCGACTTGAAACCCAAGATGTCTCAATATTACTATAATGCCCCAGACGAGTTTTTAACATAATTGTACTCAATATTTATACCTTTGCCTATGTGTTTTGGCAAAGTAAGCTTTTACAACATATCATTGTTCTAGTACTTCTTACTTATCAATAATTTTCATCTTAATTTTGTTCTCATCTAAGGTTATAGGATTCTAAGTTTAGAAGAAAGATACAAAGAGATTTGTTATCACGAGGAACTTGATTGTTCGGTCTTCTAAATGAATCTCTATTATTACCTAGATGCTATGAATCACTCAGTCATGTCTGAGTAGATTCCTTTGTTAGATTTAGGGTTCAAATAGTTATGAGGGATTAGCCCCAACTATGGACTGTTGAGTTGTATACTCATTATCCTGATGAACCCTAATGCTTATTCTAGCGTAGCTAACTAGAATATGATCTTGAAATTGATTTAATCCATAAATCAGTCTCCTGACATCATCTTGAATAAGCTAAGATCCTCTAGGGATAAGCGAGAGCCGATCTATGATCTTGGTGAACATATATTTGATTCGATCTAGAGCTATATCGATCGATACTCCAATGGAGTAATCGATCGACGACACACATATTGATCGATACAAGCTGTCAAACATCGATCGATATTGTCGGCAGACAGATCAGTAGACGAGACTAGTAACGACAGTTATTAGCCAACTCTAAAGAGTCGAAGTTCTTTAGTATATGCAAGCAACTCATTAAAACATCCATAGCATTATAATCCTGAACTAGCTGAATAGTAACCTTGAATCTAACTTATTTCTCTTATTGATTACAACCCTCAAACATTCTCTTGAGCAATTAATCATTGCTCACAAACTGCAATTTACATTTAAACCATTTCAACCTAGCTTAGTCACTAAGGATTAATATCTTTTGTGTTCCTCTTATTTGAGAGAGTAATTCACTCCTAGGGTAATTTGAGTGAGATTAAATTTGGCGCCGTTGCCGGGGAGCTAAGATCGCCATTAGATTTAATCTGATTAGGTCTAGGTTATTTAAATTTCGGCTAAATCACCTTCTGACGCAAAAAAAATTTCTTGATTTTCAGGTACATGCCCAGCAATACCAGAAGCAACAAGAATCATCAACTTGTGTACTCAGAAGACCCCCACAGCTTGGAGCGTAACATCCGCAAGAGCTTACGTTCGACATCGATCGACATAACCTCTACCTTATCGACCGATACACCGACATCGATCGACATCAACACCCGTTCGTCGACCGATACTGCTCTACCACAGTCGACCGAGACACCTTCTCTGTCGACCGATACTCGCCGCACTTCATCGCTCGACAACCGACCGTCGACCGATACTCTTCATCCGACATCGATCGATATAGATCACCTAACATCGATCGATACTACCCGACGAGCCATGGTAGCGCCTATTATTCTCAGAACCGATGAGAATGGAGACCTGCGTGATCAAGATGGTCACCTGCGTAACGCAGCAGGTCAGAAGCTGAATTCTCAAAAGGAAATCATTCCTGAGCAAGACACTACAGACTTCATCCAACCTGCAGATGAAGCCAACGGAGCTAGAACCCTGGCAGATTACAACCGTCCAGATCAGTTCTATACCAACCGATCCGCCATCCGCCCTCCTGCTATTCAGAGAGGAGATTTCGAGCTCAAGCCGCAGTACTACGGTCTCGTAGGACAGATACCCTTTTGTGGGTTATCTCATGAGCATCCTATGGATCATCTGGAAAGATACGAAGATATTATATCTTCCATCAAAGCCAACGGAGTCCCTGAAGACTATCTTTTCTGCAAGCTTTTCAAATACTTTCTATCAGGAGAAACTTTGCAGTGGCTGCGACAACTACCACCAGGTTCCCTCACTACCTGGAAGGACATCAAAAACGCATTCCTGCGTAACTTCTTTGATGAGTCATGTGCTGAGGACTGGAGAAGGAAAATTGCTACATTCACTCAGGAACCTGGAGAATCTTTCAAGGATACCTGAAACAGATTCAAGTCCTACCGACGCGACTGCCCACATCATGGATACAACAACGTGCAACTACTCTGCACCTTCTACAGAGGCATCGCTCTAAAGTATCAAATGGCTCTGGACACTGCTAGTGAAGGAAATTTCAGCACAAGGAATCCACATGACGCTGTGAAGTTAATTGATAACTTGGCTTCAAGCAACAGCACGAAGAACATCGTCAAAGCAAAATCTGTCTCATTCATTGGGAAGGAACAAATTAGTGAATTTCAAGCACAGCTGGATAATGTTCAGAAGCTGCTTAACAAGCAGATTTGCTCAGTTGAGGATGCAGAAACCGCAGAGGATCAAGTAGACGAAGATGTGAACTGGATCGGTGGAGCTGGATTTCAGAGATCTGGAAACCAAGGAGGAAACAGAAACTTCTCAGGACAGAGGAGCAACTACAGCCCGCAAAAACCTTCCTACAACAGCAGCAACCCCAACAACAACAGGAGTTACGGAAACTCATTCTACACCAATCCACCCCCACCCACCCAGGAAAGCAAGCTAGAAGAAATGCTGGAAAGAGTTCTACAGACACAACAGAAACTCCAGGTGGATTTCAACGGGAAGATTGACTCTGTCTACACAACTCTGAATTCAAAACTTGATACTTTGAATACCTATGTGAAGAAAGTGGAGACTCAAGTAGTTCAGACAGGAGAGGCTTTGAAGAAACAAAAAGCCTTGGCAAGAGCACCAGGAGAGCCTACTACTCACCACCACGTCAATGCCATCATAGATGATGATTTCTGGGAGAAAGTTCCCCAGGATAAGCTGCGAAATTCGACAGATGAAGCCTCGCCCGAAGCCGGATTTGACTCATATCGATCGACATCATTGGCTCGACATCGATCGATATCACCGAAAGCAAAGCGATCGATAAACTTTGACGAGTATCGATCGATAGACTTCGAGGAACCCTCCAACGAGTGCAATTCGATCAAAATTATGTCACACGAAGCCTTTGCAGCCAAACACCCACGACCACCCACCGGTATGGACGTCAACCGATCTTCAGACCCCATCGACCGATACAGAAACCTTTCCATCGACCGATCCGGAGACACCAATATCGACCGACACACAGCAGTAGCCATCGATCGATATACTATTCCTCACCGCCGAGTGCAACTACCCAAAATCGATGTAGCACGACTTAATGCACTCCGGGAGCAGTCCAAACTTTCCAAACTAAGCTAGCCGCCCGGGACTGTGCTTCCTTGCGGGAAGTGCCTGTTTTTCCCGGTTTTTTTTTTAGGTTTCTCGATCGACACTTAGTCTCTCGAGGTTTCTCTAATTGTTTTTCCGAGACTTTTTAGACATCGATTCCATCATGATCCCAGCAAGGAATTGTTTCTTAGAACGTTGTTGACCTTTTATTTTACGAGAGTTGTTTCACAAAATGTTGTCGAGTTAATTTTACGGAAACTGTTTTGTAAAATGTTGTCGAGTTTAATCGTGCAAAAAGTTGTCTCGTGAAATATTTCGAAAATTTTTTTACGAAAGGTGTTTCGTAAAATGTTATCGAATTTTAGCATTAGAAACGCTGATTGGTAACCCGATCAGTTGTGCTTTATGTTTCATAAGTAATCTGGGGTTTCTCCGCGATTTCCAGGAGAACAAGTCTTTATTTTTCCGGGAAATTCTGAAAAACATTTCCAGTCGAAACTCTGCTCGGTAATCAGACCGTCATATCAGCCTTGGGCTCGATCCTACTCTAAAATCGTATGTGGGTCGTTTAGCCGTGATTCGGGCCCCTTTTGGGCCGTCTTGGGACTTAGACGTTTTTACGATTTTTCTTTAGAAAAAGCCGTTGATGTGACGCTGGTTTTTCCGAAAGGATTTCGATTCCCCGTATAGTTAAGGCAACTGGTGTTCAAGCCAACCATAGCCGTTTTATACGTCAGGCAGGAATCCGTCTCCACTACCAAGTCTTTTTATGAATTTTCCCGATCGAGGGGGGTTGTGTCCATGGACCCGAGGACATTGTTGCAGGAACTTGGACAGGGGTGCATGGTTGATAGGACCCGAACTTGGTCGGAATGGTCCGTTCTCGGGACGTTTGTCCGTAAGATGATAATCTTAGATAACCATTTGCATAAGCGTTGGTCGTAGGAGCAGTCACTGCTGAAGTTGTTTTACCAGCGTCGATGTGAGCTGCGAGTTTGTCTTTCACATTTCCAGACATTGCTTTGATCAAGCGTTTTGCGGCCGTAAGAGTAAGAGTAATCCGTCCTCCCCTCCTACTAGCGCCAAACTGTGGGAACCGAAATTCGCACTGTCGATTTTGATTAAGTAAAAACGGAGGAAAGCCAAGTTAACCCGACTTTCCTTGAAGGTCCGGATTCTCTGCGACAGCCAACGACAAGTGACCGAACAAGTGCGGAAAATATACAAAGATAACAAAAGACGAAAATCGTACAAAAAGGGTTTTGTTTAGAGTTGGGACTGGACCTTGAAAAAGGCTGCCTACGTACCCCTTTCGAGGATCAAGTCGGACGTAGTTCAGTTAGAAAGATTTGAACAAGAGATCGAAATGCCTAGCGGAGTTCGTCTAGTATGAGCGTTTGTCATAGAAACGGGTGTGTCGAGGATAACGCCCAGGGTTTCTATGTGCGGAACTCTGAGTAAAAGGTTTGTTAGTTTCTTCCGAAGGAACAGAAGTCTGCGGACAAGATGAAGGTAGAACGAGAGGCGGCCAGACGTCCTAGGTCATGCCTTGCTAGTCTAACCACCTAAGTTCTAAGTTTCCTCAGTCTAAAATCTCGGATCTGCTCTCTAGGATTTTTGTGCTCTTAATGATTTTCGCTCTCCCTTTCCTTCTCTCCCAAAGCTCCTTTATATACTCCTTCTTATGACGGTCTATTCTCCTTTTGGGCCACGAAGCGGGCTTTTTCCATTTTCGTCGGCCTTCATGTTTATCGGGAAACTTGACATTTATCTTCGGGAAACTTGACATTTATCCTTCTGGAAATTTAGCATTTATCTTCTTATGTAAAGATAAACGTAAATCGTCGTATCTATCTCAGATAATCGTAAACGGACTGTCCGATCGCGTTTGGTCCCTTTCGGGCCGTCTCTAGGACTTCCGTTGTTCTCTACGATTTCTTCGGAAGATCTTCATTCCTTCGTAGAGTTGAGATGAGTGGTGTCTCAAGATAACCATCACTGTTTCGTACGAAGAATTTAAGATCTTTCTTCCCGTCGATATCTTACGAGTTTCCGAAGTGTTTCCGACGATCTTAGTTTAGAGTAAGAACGGGAGTTTTCCGAAGTGTTTCCGGCGCCTAGAGGCAGCACGGGCGCTAGGCGCCCGGCGCCTAGAGGCAGCACGGGGGCTAGGCGCCAGGCGCCTAGAGGCAGCACGGGCGCTAGGCGCCCGGCGTCTAGAGGCAGCACGGGCGCTAGGCGCCCGGCGCCTAGAGGCAGCACGGGCGCTAGGCGCCCGGCGCCTAGAGGCAGCACGGGCGCTAGGCGCCCGTCGTCTAGAGGCAGCACGGGCGCTAGGCGCCCGGCGCCTAGAGGCAGCACGGGCGCTAGGCGCCCGGCGCCTAGAGGCAGCACGGGCGCTAGGCGCCCGGCGCCTAGAGGCAGCACGGGCGCTAGGCGCCCGGCGCCTAGAGGCAGCACGGGCGCTAGGCGCCCGGCGCCTAGAGGCAGCACGGGCGCTAGGCGCCCGGCGCCTAGAGGCAGCACGGGCGCTAGGCGCCCGGCGCCTAGAGGCAGCACGGGACCTAGGCGCCCGTCGCCTAGAGGCAGCACGGGCGCTAGGCGCCCGGAGCCTAGAAGCAGCACGTGCGTCTCGGCGAGGGCTTCGATTTGATATCTTACTCGTTTTCTGGGTCCTCACGGTTTGAGAGAACTGGCTCTTTGAAGTTTCAAGGCGGATTCTTTGTCGTTCGGCCTGCCAAACTTAGATTACTTCCCGTTTCTTCCGTATACTTTCGTATGGTCGTGTCATCTTAGCTACGGACCTAATGTCTCTCGGTTCTTCTTGAATGATCATCGAAGTTTTACGACTAAATCTTATTTGGTTTTCTCGTAAAGTTTATCGTGTAAATCAAGAACGATCGACTTTAACATAGGTTCTTTAAGCTATACGACTTGTCTTGCTTTCGACGCTTGTTTTATGGAAAGTCTGCGCATGATAAATAGTTTTAGCCGTTGATTTCGAGAGAACCGTTTTTGACCCCAACACTTGGAAGAGCTTTCCTAGCCACCGTCGGAGCCGTTTGTGACCTAAAGTTCAACAAGCTCTGCCTAACCCTAATAAGTCCCACCACCCTCTATGATCCCGTCCAAGTCATCAAGCCACCAGCTAAGGAGACCACAAAAGTCGTAGCAGCTTGTTTCTGTTCCCATGAGTACGATTCCATGGCTGAATACGAAACCAATCCGGTTACATCGACCGATGAGAGCAACATCCCATCGTCCGATACCCATACCAACTCATCGACCGACGTAACTAACACAACATCGATCGATAGACAGCCCTTTTGGAGGAACAACGCTGAAACCCTAGCATCAACAGACAGACCTATTGTGGAGTTTCCAAATAGAGATTTCGAGCCAGCTACATCAGAACCGGACGACTACATACCTCTAAAGGAGGAATACGATGAAGATTACGAGGAAGAACGAGCTACAGAGTACAGATTCATTCGTGAAAAGAAGATGGACACACTTTCCACACCTTCAGATTCAATGCATCGACCGATGTAAGCAAGCCTTCATCGACCGATATGCCACCAAGACGATCGCTCAAACGACCCTATCAACCATCAAGCGATCCTATCGACTTTATATCCATTTACACACCATCTAAGGATATAAGAGACGGAGACTACTCAATTGGAAGTTGGGCAAGCGACTACAATGAGAGTTTTGCAGTAGAGGCAATTCCACTGCAATATGCAATTCAACCTGAGGAAGTCCCATCGACCGATACGTTCCAACAACAATCGATCGACAACCGTCAGCCAACATCAACTGATGCACCTGATACAGCATCGCCCGATACGACCACTACACCATCCGAGGTACAAATAAATAATATTGATTTTGGTTATCTAACTCCGGATGAGTTTGGTATTTTCAGAAATCCAGAAGGCAATGCACGAGCAATGGATGGGAGAATCATCCCAATCACAAAGAAGGACATAGGAGACATCCTTCAAACCGCCAATGGATCCATAAACCTCTTCAAACAACTACCTCACACCCCTGTCCATCAGCATATCAGCACAACCACAGTATCCAACCAAGATGGAACTACAGCTGATCATCTCAACACGGAGGATTCAGAATTTCAACACATATCGATCGATAAACATAATCGTATATCGTTCGATATGCACCGTGAGATGGGCAGACGAGCTTTCAAAGATGGAATTTGACGCTTCTTATGGGAGAAGAAGGACGAATTTGGAGTTTTCAGAGATGAATCTGGGTTTGCTAGAGGAGTCAATGGAGACATCATCCACGTTTCAAAGGAAGCCATAGAGGAGTTACTTAACAGAGCATCACTATTTGATTGGTCTTGTTTTTGTTTGCCCATACATGCAGATCACTTCAACAGATCGGAACCTAAAGAGAAGCTCTACACCGAAGCTGAAGTCCAACGAATGATCTATGAGGCCAAGAGTCCTTACATCTGGCAAACCTTTACCTATCCACATAAAATGGAGAGAGCACGATCAGAACTCCAATCTGAAATCAACTGGATTCAGAGCGCCTATGATCTTCAACAACAAAAGAAAGACGCCCTAGAAGACGAAGTATCCACTCTCCATTCGAAGTTGGAAACCTACAGGAAGCCATCGACTGATGCTGGACACACACCATCGACCGATTCTCATCCTACACCGTCGACCGATGCAGACCAACGCACATCGAACGATAGACGTTTGCAGAACACCCACAGCAAAGAAGAAATCACTAATCTCATCCGCAACATCTATCACGACATCAAACGAGAAGAGGCAAACACCACCGAGGATCTAGAAGACAAATATCAGCAGCTCAGCAACAACTTCACCTCATTCAAGGAACGCACATCAACAATGGCAGATACCATGGATCACATCATCAAGGCTCTCCACCACACACAACAAACGATGAAATCCTTCTACACCAGCAAGAAGAAAATAACTGATGAGATGATCCCACCAATGGAAAATCGACTGCAAGAGGTTGAAGATACATTGAGAACACTCTGCGAGGACTACAGACGCGCAGCATCGACCGATATGACACCTAGTCCATCGCCCGATATGAATTCCAGCGAGTTTTGCACCAGAGCTGATATGGAGAAGACAGTTCAAGATCTCTTCACCATGATTCAAGAGGTTGGAGATTCTTACTACCAAAGCTTTGAGAAACTATGGTTTCCAGTGCAAAGCGACGTCAAAAGCATGGAGTACACTATAGAGAACATCCAGAAGGAAATCAAGATTATCTCCAGACAACTCGCGGATAGACCAGCACCATTAGCATCGACCGATATACCAGTCAGAACATCGACCGACAGACCTACACCAGTGTCGATCAATATGGACTACCCGAGATCGATCGATAGGCTCATGGTACGAAGGAGAACGTTTGAAAGACTCAATGACATACAAGAAGAACTCGGTGATCTATCCCAACACACCTATCCAACATTCAGAAACCACCAGTTCTACATTGAGAGCAATGCAGAAGGTCTAGAACGTCTGCGCAACGAGGTCAGTGAATTAAGGGAGAAACTAACCAGAGGAGATAAAGCCACAAGAAGCTTCTTCACCACTTGGTTTGGAGAGAAACATGGAGAGAACACGGATGAGGCTTGCTACTCAGCAAGTGTCATGAACTCAACTCACTAGCCTCAACACTACCATAGTCAAGCTAAAAGACCATAATAAAGCGCTGAGTGGGAGGCAACCCACTATTAGGTATTTTCTTACTTAGTTAAATCTGATTTATGTTTTTATTTTTCGTTTTTTCGTTTTTGTTTTTAAGTTTTACAGATTATAGACGATTACCATCTCTATCGACCGATACGATCCTGTCGACATCGCTCGACATATTCCTATCCTTATCGATCGACATAGACGACTCACTATCGCTCGATACGTATCAACGGTCAGGTATATCGTTCTAATTTTCGATATCAGTACATTCATTATGATTTATTTATGCCCTAATCTGACTATTATACACTGAGGACAGTGTATGATTTAAGTCTGGGGGGAGATTACTGATGCTACCTTACCTTTTTGATTTCACCAAAATGTTTTCAAAATTGGTTTTATTGAGTCAAGAAAGGGACTAGGATATTTTTCAAAAATTTTCTTTTTATCTAACCACTCTTTAGCACCATTCTTAGATTTGTTGATTGCAGAAAGTACTATAGATGCTAAAGTGGATCAACTGTTACCTACGACAATACTTCTCATGATTGTTTGGAAGAACCAAAGCTGATCTCCAACCTAACCTGACAATCTATTGCTTGTCTTGGGGCTTGGTATACAAGGGATCGGAATCCTCCTGCAAATCTGGAAGGTAATAGTTTGTGTGCTTCTGATTCCCTTCCCTCTCTCTCTTCAGCATCCTAAGGAAAGAGAGAAATTATTTGTATAAAGATGTGATATGATATCTTGAGAAGTAGAGGGGTAGGAGTGATTCCTGCGACCCCATTATTCTACTTTAAAGGATTGATCAAAGCGAGGGGCATGATTAATTCTGGTAACCCCACTATTCGCTTATTCAAAAGTATGTGTTACTAAGTCAATGAGATAACGCAAAGATAGCCTTTGTGGCAATCAGTGTTCATCAAAATTTGAAACTATGAGGATCCAGAGAAGAGAGATAAAAGGGGGAAGAAAGGGATCAGAGAAGACTTGCCTGTGTGTTCAGAAACTTGCTTGAGTTGAATCCATGTGTTTCTTGCTCGATATCCCTAAGGTAAAGCCTGCACTTTTATTTTTATGCATAAATGAGATCAGTAGAGGGGATAGACAGACAGGATTGTTAAGATATTTGGTTAGGAGATTTAGTTGCTAAGCTAGGATATGGCATAGTGTACTCATGTGATTAATAGGCATAAGATGTGGCTTGCAACAAAGTAGAGGTGATGATCCTAAAGTTAAGATTTAAATTGAGTCTCCTGCTATTTTCAAACTTCTTTCTAAGACTACCTGTGTATTTGCTTGAGGACAAGCAAAAGGTTAAGTCTGGGGGAGTTGATATACCATGATTTTGACCCACTTTTACTCATGGTGTTTATATGATTTTACTATATATATCTATGTTTTGGAGTCTTTTAGGTATGTTTTCAGGTTCAAGGGTATTTTGGAGTAAAGTGACGTTTTAGGTGCCATTTGGAGCTTAAAGGAGAGTTTTCCCGAGATGACTTGAAGATCAGACATCGAGGTCGATATCCAGAGTTACATATCGATCGATACACACTTCGTGTAATCGATCGATGACGCATTTGAAGAAATGACGACGAGATACTCCATCGATCGATGTACACATAGTACCATCGATCGATATCGAGCGTGCAGAAGAAGGAAGAATATTCTCAATCGACTTGAAGCTCAAGATGTCTCAATATTACTATAATGCCCCTGGCGAGTTTTTAACCTAATTGTACTCAATATTTATACTTTGCCTATGTGTTTTGGCAAAGTAAGCTTTTACAACATATCATTGTTCTAGTACTTCTTACTTATCAATAAAGTATTCTTTTCATCTTAATTCTGTTCTCATCTAAGGTTATAGGATTCTAAGTTTAGAAGAAAGATACAAAGAGATTTGTTATCACGAGGAACTTGATTGTTCGGTCTTCTAAATGAATCTCTATTATTACCTAGATGCTATGAATCACTCAGTCATGTCTGAGTAGATTCCTTTGTTAGATTTAGGGTTCAAATAGTTATGAGGGATTAGCCCCAACTATGGACTGTTGAGTTGTATACTCATTATCCTGATGAACCCTAATGCTTATTCTAGCGTAGCTAACTAGAATATGATCTTGGAATTGATTTAATCCATAAATCAGTCTCCTGACATCATCTTGAATAAGCTAAGATCCTCTAGGGATAAGCGAGAGCCGGTCTATGATCTTGGTGAACATATATTCGATTCGATCTAGAGCTATATCGATCGATACTCCAATAGAGTAATCGATCGACGACACACATATCGATCGATACAAGCTGTCAAACATCGATCGATATTGTCGGTCAGACAGATCAATAGACGAGACTAGTAACGACAGTTATTAGCCAACTCTAAAGAGTCGAAGTTCTTTAGTATATGCAAGCAACTCATTAAAACATCCATAGCATTATAATCCTGAACTAGCTGAATAGTAACCTTGAATCTAACTATTTCTCTTATTGATTACAACCCTCAAACATTCTCTTGAGCAATTAATCATTGCTCACAAACTGCAATTTACATTTAAACCATTTCAACCTAGCTTAGTCACTAAGGATTAATATCTTTTGTGTTCCTTCGCTCCTCGTGAAATCGATCCCTAAGTACTACATCTGAACCTCTTATTTGAAAGAGTAATTCATTCCTAGGGTAATTTGAGTGAGATCAAGGTCTCAAAAGGTCTCTAGGCAAGACTGCCTCTAAAATAGTACAAAACCATATTAATATGGTATAACAGGCGGCCGTGGACTTAAGGTGTAATTAACAAACTTTGTGAAGCAATTAGGGCTTCTAATTTGTAATTAATGACTCAGAGGACTTTCGGATCGATTGATAATCTTCTATCGGTCGATAATCTCAATGTATATCGATCGATAGCATCCAATATCGTTTGGCGCATATCTTCATAAAGTCTTTATTCTAACTCTATTTTGGCCAGTTTAGACTAATGAGTACATGAACTTATAAAAACTCTAAAAAGACACGAGAAGTATCTTTTTGTTTCCAAAATCATTTATAAATCATGGTTGAAAGTGAGTAAAATCCATGACATATCAAATGGTGGCAAGGAAGGAATTGATTTTAAGCAAACTAGTGAAACGAAACATATGGCTATTTATGCCACGCTCAGCCAGAGATTTAAAGGTTGAGTGCTCAATCGCACGATCAAGACATATGGCCGACATTATTTCTGGAAAACCCCATAGGGTTGGCTCACTCGGAAACAAAGCAATCTAATAATTTTATAGGGATACATTAGAATAAGAAAACAATTTGGAGAGTTTTCATTAATATTGGGAAGATAATACTTTTTTGTCTTATCTTCTCTGTTATCATCATTTACAATTTTCCATAAATCTATTTAGTTTCTTATATTATATAGTCACAACCTTATGACATTAACATGTGCAAATATGATCGATCGTTTATACAGAAAAACTTCAATAATTAGACTAAATGATAAACAAATTCTTGAGAGATTTTCTAAAACGTAAAGAGAATGATCTCCAGTTCCAAAATCATTTGGTCTTCTTAATGTAAATAAATTGAAAAATAAGTGGGCAGACATTATAGTGGTCGACCTAGAAGGCTTTTATTTCATTCAAGCATCTGCTTTTCAGAATCAAAAATTCAGAAAGAAACATTTCTAAACATAATTAATTATTCTATGTAAATTGATTATAACTTTGTAAGAGAAAATTGAATTTTAAGCATTCATATTTTTACTACATCAACATCTCAAAAATAAAAAATAAAAAACCCTAGCCGCTCTCTGGAGATGACGAAGGCGATCCCGCGATCGTTCACTTTCTGAAGCCGATCCTGCAACTAGAGGCATCTGTTTCATCACAAGGGATACTACTCTACACTCCTTGTGATCCAGAGCCCACATCAGACCCTTGACAATCTCCTTCCGTCTTTTCCAAGCAACGTCTCAACGATGTATTGATCTGATCCCGTCTGGAGGTTTCAGAGATTGAAGTTTTCCTAGAAACTTTGATCTTCTTCTGATCAACATGTTCATTGGCGTGTGGATTAGAATCACTCAAGTCCTCCCCTTATCCATATCCCTCACGAAACAGTGAATCGTCGTGATACGTTCTTTGGTTTAGCTGTAATCATACGTTACAGTGTGCGATCTCTGTTTTCTTAGAAACGAAATCCTCGATATTCTGTAACCTAGTATGGGGTCATCTTACAGAAGCAAATCCATTCAGGGGGTAGACAAGGGTAAAGGAATTATGTACGAGGATGATGATCAACCAATCAAGTTAACGGATCATGATACATCCAAAAATATTGAAGAATTCAAGCTGTCGTTGATTGGCAAGATCCTTAACCCAAAGAAACAAATTGTGGAGAAGCTTCTCCAGAAGATGCCATCACAATGGGGTCTAGAGGATCGTATTACTGCCAATGACTTGGGCAATGGGAAGTTCCTTCTGAATTTCTCCACTGAAAAAGATTTAACCTTTGTTCTTTGACAGGGTCCCTTCCATTTTAATTTCTGTATGTTTGTGTTGGTTCGTTGGGAACCTATCGTCCATGATGATTACCCTTGGATCATCCCTTTTTGGACTCGTTTGATTGGTGTTCCTCTGCACTTATGGACAGAGAACAACCTACGAGGAATAGGGTCGCGACTGGGACTTGTTCACAAGGACTCAATAGAACTGATAGAAGGGAAGATGCTCATTGATATTGATACCCGTCGGCCTCTAAAGTTCACAAGGAAGGCAGAATCACCAAATGGAGATGAAGTCACGATTGAGATTAAGTACGAGTTGCTGTTTAAGCATTGTACTACTTGTGGGATGCTTACCCATGAAAAAGAGTACTGCCCGACCACAAATGCAATATCCAGGATAATCCCACAAAGGGAGAGACTTGGAGTCTTTGAGAAATTTCAAATACCAGAGGTGAGATCCAAGAATCAGTTTGCTAGAAACAAACAGTGGCAAAATGCGCGGCTTTCTCAACCATCTGGTCCTCAAAAGGACCTTCCTATTGTGCAAACAAGGTATAGCAGTAATGATAGACAGTACGGCTATGAGGCTTCCTATGGAAGTAACAAGGGACATGCTGATAGGATCATACGTCGTCGGCATGATTCGACTAGAAACAGCCGTTATGGTGGTGTACGAGGTGGCACAGGTCCTTATGATCGTCGCCAGGAGGTAATTTGGAGGGAAAAACATGGACATAACCGTCCTGCAACTCAGGAGAGTAGCAGACTTAGTGAGCGCGCAGCATTGGCTAGCCGAGGGGACAGAAGAATTGATGATCGTAAGACTGTTTCTTATGGACATGTCTCGGTATCAAACAGTGCAGAAGCACCATCTCATGAACGCAAGAACTCAGCGATAGAGAGTGCAGATAAGACTAGTAACAATGGCCGTATACCAGTAGGTTTCAATGAAGGTAACCAACCTCAGGAGCAGAGGAATTCACAGATTAGTAAGAGACTGGCAAGTGCCATAGTTACACCATCCAAGAGTGTCTCTGAGATGGAAGAGAATGTTACCAAACGCTCACAAGGAGCTCCGTGTTCTCTACCCTTTGAGAATCTGAGTAACCAGGCGAATACTGATGCGGTTGGAGATGATCAGGTAATAGAGGCATTGCATGATATGGACATAGCAGACCATACGGCTGGTGAGATGATGGACTGTGATCTTCAAGAGGACGACTTGTTAGGTCTGGAACTGGTGGAGATGGAGGATAAGGCTGCTAAAGTTGTGGTACAAAAGCCACATAAATCTGGTGATAAAGGGATGAGGAGCACCAAACATGGTTCCAAATCGAATGCGTCTTTGGGCATTCAGAATAAGAAATTTGAGATTCTTCTTCGAGGATCTCCACACAAGCGATCATCATCGGCTCACAATAATCGCTCGGATGGCGAAACTGGAAAAGCAAAACGCCATCATCTAAGTTCGAAGAAATAAAAAACTGGTTCATCTAAGCATGACGGTTCGATGGGATCCAAAAACCCATCCCACCGTTATCAATGAAGACATTCAATTGGAACTGTAGAGGGATTGGAAGCGACCTCACAGTTCGACGCCTTACGGAGATGTGTCAGAAGCATCGCCCAGGACTTGTGTTTCTTTCCGAGACGAAGAATAGGAAGCTGCTGTTGCAAAACATTCAGGCCGACTTAGGAATTGATCGTTTGTTTACTGTTGAACCACTTGGTCTCAGCAGAGGTTTAGCTCTTTTATTTATGGATGATTTTCAAGTTAATGTATTATTTTTAAATAACAGAATGATTGACATTGAGGCAGTCATTGATGGAATAAAAGTCTACATGACATTTGTTTATGGGAACCCTGTTTTAGAACGTAGAGATCAGGTTTGGGAACGTCTTAAGCGTTTCTCAACAACTAGAAATGGACCTTGGTTCATGATTGGGGACTTTAACGAGATAACTGACCACAGTGAAAAGGAAGGAGGCAGACGACGATCTGATAGCTCCTTCCTGCCTTTCAAACAGATGTTAAATGATTGTGGCATGTTGGAGTTCCCATATACCGGTAATATGCTTTCGTGGGTTGGCAAGAGATCAGGAGGGACAACAGTTAGATGCCGCTTAGACAGAGCGGTGGGAAATGAGGAATGGCATGAGAAAATTCCCACATACAGCAGCGAGGTATCTCAGGCTATGGGGCTCGGACCATCGTACAGTCCTTGCTGATATTCTTATTAGACCATCAAGGAGGAAGAAAAAATTCAAATTTGATAAACGCTGGCTAGATGATGAGGAAATGCGACAGGTCATCCTAGAAGGATGGAAATCGGATGATCTACCTCCTGAAGCGAATATTATGGATCACATTGCTAGTTGTCGGAAAGCTTTGAGCCAATGGAGGACAGAGAATAATGTGAATTCAGCAAAACAAGTGGAGGAACTTAAGGAGAAGGTAGAAGAGCTATACTCAAATGATGATGCTACATCCGAGGAAATAGCTGCTGCTCTAAAGGAACTATCAACCGCCCTTAAGGCGAAAGAGATGTTTTGGAGACAGAAGAGCAGAGTACTCTGGTTAAGAGAGGGTGATAGGAATTCGAAGTTTTTCCATGCACTAGTGAGACAGAGAAGAGCGAGGAATAGAATTACACAACTCTTAGATGAGAATGGAAATATGATAGAGGATGAGGAAGGACTAGTAGCCATTGCCACTAGTTATTTCAGGCAAATCTTCGAATTCTCTAATCCAGAGGATATAGTAGAAGCGTTTGCAGAGGTTAAGACAACGATAACTGGGCCTCAAAATGATGATCTAACAGCGCCAGTAACAGAGTGGGAGGTTAAATTAGAACTTTTTGCTATGCATCCAGAGAAAACTCCAGGACCGGATGGGATGACAGCCCTTTTCTATCAGAAGTTTTGGGATATTGTGAAGGATGATTTAACTCATATGGTTAATCAATTTCTTTTCTATGGATCAATGGCACCGGGGTTAAATGACACAAAAATATTTGTTTGATCCCTAAGACGGATAAGCCAAAAGAGATGTCAAAGTTTAGACCTATTAGTCTATGCAATGTCAGCTATAAAATAATATCTAAGGTCTTATGCCAAAGATTGAAAAGGGTTCTCCCTCGGCTCATATCTGAAACCCAGTCAGCCTTTGTTGCTGGAAGACAAATCTCATATAATATTATGATAGCACAGGAAATGTTCCATGCCTTGAGAACCAAGCCAGGAGGAAGAGTTAAGAGAATGGCCATAAAGACAGATATGAGCAAAGCATATGATAGGATAGAATGGTCATTTATTGAGGCAGTCATGAGAAAGATGGGTTTTTCAGACGTATGGATTGAGTGGATTATGAGATGTATCACCTCGGTTAAGTACCAAGTTTTGATGAATGGAGAGCCAAGAGGAAATATAGTTCCAGAGAGAGGTCTACGCCAAGGAGATCCTTTGTCTCCTTTCATATTTATTCTATGCACGGAAGCGCTCGTTAGCCTTCTTAGTCAAGCAGAGAATCAAGGAAAGATAACGGGGATGCGAGTCGCACGCGCTAGCCCCCCGGTGTCCCACCTTCTCTCTGCTGACGATAGCATGTTCTTTTGTAAGGCGGAGCTCCGTGAATGTGAAGAAGTATGAAGTAGTCAGCAAGTATGGACAGGCATCTGGACAATGTATAAATTTTGACAAATCCTCCTTGCTCTTTGGTAAGAGGATACCTGCTAATGAGCGACAGCAGATTAAGGACACTCTGGGGATTTGGAATGAAGGTGGAATGGGTACATACTTAGGAATCCCGGAGGATATAAGTGGATCCAAATGCAGGCTATTTGCATTCCTAAAAGACAAGCTATCACACAGAGTAAATGAGTGGACTGGTAGATGGATATCAAAAGGTGGGAAGGAAGTACTTATCAAATCGATCTTACTGGCCCTCCCAACCTATGTGATGTCCAGTTTTCTGCTCCCTCTTGAGATCTGTGATAACCTAACAAGTGCCATTGCACAATTTTGGTGGAGTTCAAGTCCCCCGAAAAGAGGAATTCACTGGGCAAAATGGGAAAAGATGTGTGCATCTAGAGAGGAGGGAGGAATTGGTTTCCGTATGATCCATGAATTCAACCTAGCTCTTTTAGCAAAACAGTTGTGGCGGCTCGTCCAGTTTTCAGATTCACTGGTGGCAATACTGAAACGGAGATATTACCGCTTGAGCTCGCCATTGAGAGTAGGTGCAGTTGATACCCCATCCTATGTGTGGACAAAGTATTATGGCAGCGAGGAAACTGTTATTGTTGGGCATTAGGAACAAAGTGCACTCAGGATATGAAATTAAGGTGTGGCAGGATCCATGGATTCCGTCAGTACCAGCAAGATCAGCTTGTCCGAAGGCCCCAGTGGTACATCCGGGAATGACTGTGAGCAGTCTTATTAATTTTGAGACAAAGGAGTGGGATAGTCGTTTGCTGGACCAGTATGTAGATCAGGAGGACATACAGATGATACAGAGTTTGGCCATAAGCCCAACTCATCGACGTGATATATTCTGCTGGAGTTATACAAAACATGGACAATATACAGTCAAGTCCGGATACTGGGTAGCTACAAATATGTTGAAGGAAGATGAGGATAACCAAGTCATGGAGCCCAGTATAACTAAACTGCAAGCCTTTGCTTGGAAAATAGATGCTCCACAGAAGATTCGTCATCTTATCTGGCAACTAATCACAGGACAAGTCGCGTTCATGAGGAATCTGGTACGAAGGAACATGCGATGTGATAATTATTGCCCGAGATGTGGTGAGCCAGAAGAAACGGCTACTCATGCAATCTTTGAATGCCCACCTGCACTGCAAGCATGTGCGATTTCATCTACACCGTCTAACCCTCAGGTTTTTTCCCAGTCCGAACATTTATAACAATATGGACTATCTCTTCTGGAGGAAGAATAGTATCATTGAGCCAGAGAATGATAGGGACCCATACCCTTGGATCATTTGGTACATTTGGAAAGCTAGGAATGATAAGCTATTCAGAGGAATAGAGAGGGATCCAGCAATTAATCAGATATGCATAGGGCGAATGTCAAGCTTGGCATGATGCAAAAGTGTCTACGCAGATAAGCCAAGATGTCCCGCAGCATCAAGCCTTAAGCTTGGGGGAAATTTGCATGGTAGATGGTTCATGGACTTCTACCGATCAATTCAGTGGATTAGGATGGGTCTGGAAGGACAGCAGGGGAAACATCCAACTAATGGGAACTAGGAATATGAGAAGGCGAGAGACAGCTTTACATTCGGAGCTGGAAGCGCTAAAATGAGCCATGTAGACTATGTTACAACAGTCGGAATGTCAATATTTTGGTACAGATTGCAAGGATCTGATTAAGATGCTGTCAGATCCCCAAGCTTGGCCAAACTTCTCGACTGAGCTGGAGATAATCCAAACACTCAAGATGTGCTACTCGGACTTCAAGATCTGCTACATCCCAAGGACACAAAATTCGATAGCTGATTCTCTAGCTAGGACTGCTCGTACTTTTCATAGATCGCTTTGTTATTTTGGTTGTTCTATTCCGGTCTGGATTCCCAGACCACCTCAAGTTTGAGTAATGGAACAGCCTTTTGATGCCAAAAAAAAAACATTAACATTTTTGTTCCTATTTTTTTGAACAAAATGATCTTCATGTCTTTTTCCCTTTTCCTCACCTTCAGCATCAAGAGAAAATTATGTGACGAAACAATTATTAAAAATAAAAATATTAAAAGAATAAGAACATAGACCATGTTTGTTTCACCAATGCAGCAGTTGCAACCGGGTACTGAGATTTCTTTGCAGTTATCATTTCTAACGGTTGCTCAGATGAAAAAAGCGAAACACGTCAATAAAAAAGTAGAGAGATCTGGCAAATGACGGTGTCTCTAAAAATAACAAACAATCGTTTGTCTTATTTCTCTTATTTCTCTTATTTTTTTCCTTTCCATATCTCTTCTACGGTTAAAAAGCAATGATTTTTCCATTAAACCGCTGATGATCGTCGCAATGTTTCTTAAAAGAACAGGGAAATAGTGTCCAAATCCGAATGGCACAATCCAATACACTTCAAGAAAATTCTGATTCTGATGAGAATTGCTTAAACACACATCGAATATGCATCGAGTCATCTACGCTTACTGCCCTTCATTATGGATTAGACGATGTATGACGTGGCTTCATTTTCTATTCAAGTTAATGAGGAGCTCGCTGGGTATTTCTGAAATGAGAGGGGTCTTTGCCAATGATGCTCTTTGTCCCCATATTTATTTGTAATATCTATGCAAGTCCTCCCAGAGATGTTGGAAAAAGCAGAAAGTGAGGAAAAGATAGGATATAATCCCTACTGTGACATCCTAGTCTCTTCACTAATGACATGTTAGTGTTTACAGAAAAAATAATCAACCAAAGAATCGTTGCAGTGTTTGAAAACTTTGCCAAGAGCTCGGGCCAGAGAAATTGTCTCTATACATGGCATCAGTGTCAGATAGCGATAGAGTAGACATCATGTTCCACTTCCCCTTGATTTAGGTATAAACGTAAGAAGGTGTCAAGGAGAAATTGTGCTACTGTAGATATAGTGGTAATTGATAGGGTTAGTTCCACCTTGATTTGAAAGAAAACGAAAATTCTATCCCCAAAATTTCAATCCTGATAATCCCTAAATTTTAGTTTAAATTTTTGAAAAGTATTATAACTAATAAATTAACAAATAGGGAACAATATCAATACTATTAATTTTTCATCATGACCAGTTGATAATAGTTAGATCCAATTTTAAATCATGCACCATCTAAATATAACGTAAATATACGTAATGGAATGGATATAACTGCTTAATATATAACTGCCTAAAGTATGTATAATATAACTGCAACAAAAAAAACTGCATAAATTAATATATAGTCAACCTTCCAACTCAAAATATAACCACCTTCCATCTGTTAATACATATAACGTGGATTAATATATTTATGTATTTTTTCCTTACACAAACTTTATAAAATACAGAAGGTGGATATATATGTATACAACAGGTAGATTTTCTACGAAAGACTCAAATGCTTGAACTAATTCTAGAAAATTATTATACTTCTGTGACATAAATATATTTTGTTATTTTTTCGTAAAAAATAATTTTTTTCTTAAAATATTAATAACTGTTTAAGTATTTCAATATACAATGTGAATAGTAAATTTAAATTATTAACTAATTATGTTAATAACTCAAAATACTAATAACAAATGTAAATTATTATTTATATTTATATTTTCCAACAGTTATATATTGTAACGTTTATTATTTCCTGTTGAGTTATGCCTATGGATACTATTTCACCAAAAGGCATTATTTTCACCTATTACGAATGAAAATATATACTACTTTCACCAACTATTATAGTATAACATTTAATTATAATAAAATGATATTTTTTTACAAAAATCATTATCGCAATATGACAACATAACTTACATCGCAGCTCAAGAAATTATGATTTATTCAACCAAACATTAATTTATTTAAATTCTAAATATTAGCACATACATTAAGTTTATCAATTAATAAAGCACATGATGTTAAAAAGAGGGTTTAACAAGGTTTAGGTGGAAGAAATAAATATTTATATAAACTTATTTAGTTTAACGGGTTTTAAATAGGGGATTTGATTTAAAATATTTGTTAAACTTGATTTTACTTAAAGTTAGTAAAGATCATATTAACACATTTACACATATATATGTATTTAACATAATATATTAAAAGTTAAAAATTTAAAATATTTTAAAAAAAATCAAAGTATTTGTTTGGTTTTTGGTGCGGGTTGAGCTTGATATTGGTTTTCGGATATAGATTTTAAGAATTGTTCGAGTATATAAACTATGTATAGAATAAGATATTTTGATTTTTGGGTTGATTTCAAATTGATTTTTTTGGTACAAATATACTTGATTAATTGTGTTAGGTAACTGCTAAGAAAATATAATATGTTGCAAGTTTTGTGAATAAAGTTTAAAAATAATTTCAGAAATGCTTATGGTATAAGTGTATAGTTATGAAACTTGATATGTTTAATATAGTTACCAGCATTTGAATATCCAAAATAACTTGTATAGTTATGAAACCGAGTATAAAGATTATAATACGAAGAAAATATATATTTTTAATAGTGATTCATCAAAACAATTGAAAATATATTTTAAACAAATCAAATTAATATACAGTAAACAATATGGTTTCCATAATCGAGTACCAATTATATTAACCCGACTGGTTTTATTGGTCAAGTTAATAAGGCATATATATATATATATATATATTGACTTGGTATTATCTACATGTAAACCTATAAATGACAAGTTCACGTTCATGTATAATACGTTGGTATATATGTAACAGTCCATGATGTAACAAATATGTCTAATGGCATTCAATTGTAAATACGCTAGTCAATTATGTCTATTTTAATAAGTAGACTGATAAGAGCTATGAAACTTGCCACAGAATTAATGATATTTTTGTTAATCACACATCAAGCTAAGGTTCATTACTAATAGTGATTCTCAAATAACAAGAATGGGGATAATTACTCATTGCTGTTTGAATTAACATTTAATACAATTGTTGGAATCGATTTATGTTACATTATTAGCATACAAGGAGAATAATAAGTAACAACTAACAATTACATTTAGTATTTTGCACACAATCGTAATCTTCACACTTTTCGTTCTTTTTTTTAGTTTCACCACACATATAACAATGATTAACCACTAATGTTTAAATTAACAGATAAGACAATTGTTACTCACTAATTCAAATATATTTAGTACAATCTAACATTTCAATTAACAAACAATGTAAATTTTGTAATAACCTAAATTAATTTTCACAATCTAACATTGGCGCATACCAGTTTACCTATTCGTTGTTAGTGTCTATCATTATTTTTATCTTCTAGTAATTTTAGTATCAAACCTAAGAGAATCACATTATATATTAATAAACAAGTAAGACACTTGGTAAATATATTAGTATGTTTTGTTATCAATGATAACTTCTAATGTAGCATGTAATATGTTATGTCGGCTTTGTAGTTGTCAGTATGCTGTATATTCTAGACGGTGTGTAACAATATAACTTAGTAGTTATACATTCTTTTTTTTTTTGTCAACAGTAGTTATACATTCTATTAGCTGAAACCCATTTTGTTATTGTTATATATAGAATTCTTAAAAAATTATCCAATATATATTAGATAATGTATAACCTTCTACCGTAGCGGTTACACAATTAGCTGAAACCATTACATATACTACACAAATCCCTAATATATCTTACTTCCTGCCATACACGGTGACAAACTGATATTTGTGCAGATTACATTAAGATTTTTCTGCGGAAGGACTCACACACCAACAAAATTATGCGGAGGAGATGAACCTTCTATCAGCCATATGTTTTAACAGTAACCTAGAAACCTAGAATCGCTAGGCTAATGAATCTAATTTGTTAACTTAATGGGCAACATGCTTTCATAAAAGGTAATATCGGAATGGAGTACAAAATTATCTACGGAAAAATGGAGTTTAGAAGTGCATTGGGTAGTTTGCAAATTTTCTCCTCTAAAATGTATATCTATCTAATTATCTCTAAATAAAAATCAAGTAAAACATAATAAAAATAAAAACACAATTGTTAAAAGTGAATAACAATTTTAACACCAGATAGCTATACCTTATATAATACTAATGTTTTGAAATTTATAGAAAACAATGTATATATTATTTTTAAAACGAGAAACTTTGTAAGAAAAAAAATATAAAATCTTTGTTAAGCAATAACAATCAATAACAATTCATACAAAATATTTAGTAAAAAAATCATCAAATATTTGTTGATTTTACGTATATTCTGAAAATCTTTTAACTTCTATAATCTACACTTATTCTATTTCAAAAGTAACAATGTCATTTAGGGCTGTTAGGGACTTGAATTTGTCAAGAATTGGTTGATTTTAAGAGAAAAGAAATTTGTTAAATTTATGAAAGAGTTCTAAAGAGTTTTTCATTTATAAATTATGAGTAAATATTTTACTACAACAATTTTAAAAAACTGAAGGATATTTTGAATGTTTTGCTTTACAAATTAGATAGTTTATGATTCATATTCCAACAATACTATGTTTTGATAGAATCATAGAATAATTAAAATTAATTTATTCTGGATAACAACGATATTTGTATGTCACTAAAAATCATCAAATCCATAACAATAGATTTTAGATCCATAAGTGATATTTTTCTATGCAAGTTATAGATTAGTCGATATCTGTTTGTTTCTTCCTAACAACCACATCCTACGAATGCAAAAAGAATGCTAAAAGACTTAGTGATGCCAATATACAACATAATTCTTCAACAAGTTTTCAACATTAAAATAAAAGAAAAGAAAGATAAAGTATGAATTTGGAAGATCCAATCCAAGTATTATTGTAACTTAAGTACAAGAATGTGAATATTACAAAAGAAAACATGTGATTTTATACATTTTACCGAACCATAATAAAGTGCTGCGATCGATTTTGTATGTGGTAACTCTCTTCTAAGCCTGGGCGTTTTTACCCCAACCCGAAATACTGATCTAAATTCGAACCGGAAAAACCAAATCCGAATCCAAACTGTTATACAAAAATAACCGAACGGGACTTATAAGCTTACTACTTTGAATTTTGGATATAATCTGAACCGAACGGAAATCCGAAGTAGAATCGGAAGGTATCTGAAATTAGTTAAATATGTTAATGTTTTTATATATGTTAAGATAATTTAGATAGTTTATAGTATTCCAAATATTTCCGTAGTCAATGTTATATGTTATTTTGAATATATTTTAGCTAATATAGATAGTTTAACTAATTTTAATTATACTTGTGAATAATTTACATATTTTGAATACTATTTTGTCAATTTTTTAGGTTTTAAAAAAAAATATTCAACGATATCAGACATTAGTTATAATCCGATCCAATTCAAACCCGGAAAGAACCGAACCGAACTCGATCCGATAATTGGCAAAAACTGAATGGTACTTGTGAGCTTAGTACGGAAAATCCGAAAATTCGAATCAACCGAACCGAAATCTATTGGGCTACCGAACGCCCATGCCTACTCTCTCCTTCAAACTTTGCTTGCTCCATGGGTTGATGAGCTACATCATAAGTTGCATGAAGACCAACGAATACGTAGTACAAAAGCATCACCATGGTACATATAATGAATCTCAAGAACGCTGCATAACCGAGTGATCCAATAAGGAAAAGGTTCATGGCTATTGAAAACGATGGCAGCCATGGAACGAGCGGGACTCCCCATACCTTAGGAACACGGTACTTGGGAAGCAGTGCTAATCCCAAAGTCCCTATAAACCATATGACTCCCGTCACTGCGTAACCGATCCAGCCTCTGACACCTGCGTTCCACAACGCTGATACACCAACCGAAGAAGCAATAATCAGAAACAGAAAACCGAGAAACTTCAACAAGTCACTCTCAGGAGTTACATCCTTCACATAGTAACGTCTCACGAGCAACGCTACAGCCACGAGCATGAAAATGAAGAGTGTAGCAAAGGAGAAAACGCTCGAGAGAACATCTAAGCTGGTGAAAAAGGAGATAACTGCGCTGAGTATGGTGACAAGTAGAGTAGCGTTAATAGGAGTTCCGGTTTTTGGATGAACCAAAGCAAACCATGGAGGAATCATATGAGACCGAGCAATCTGAGTGGTGTACCGAGCTTGTCCGAGTGAACCAACAAGCAGGCTTGTAGTCATACCCTTCAAAGCACATATACCAACCAAATACTTAGCCCATTTCATCCCAATCTGAGAAAAAGCAACGGAATAAGCCGCGTTGGCGTCAATCTCAGTGTACTTAACCATGAAAGTGGAAGAGAGAAACTCTGAAAATAACTTTTGTATTTCTTAATCCTCAAGTTGTTACAATGGTGAAACTTAAGCATATATAGAGAAAGCTAAAACCCTAGGAACACATCCACATGTCATCATCTACAATCTCCTAACAATCCAAGGGCTGCAAACGAATTGCTCAATGCAGGACCACAACGCGGTTTCGTACATGACATCACGATTTGCTTTCCTCTTCTCTTCTCCTCTTTTGCTCTGCTTTTGTCGTCATGTGAAGTATCCGTTGAAGGAGAAGCTGAGCTGGCAAGACTTGAACTTCAGTGGGCTTATCGAAATGGGCTTGAACTGACTTGGGCTCAGGCACATTCTGTTGCAAAACGGGAGCGTTTTGAACTTCATCTCTTACGCTGTTGACTGCGTCAATACCCCCTCTCAAACTATGCGTGGGAGGAACGTCAACGCCTAGTTTGTACCTGAGATCACAAAACTGAGCTGTTGGAAGTGATTTCGTGAATATGTCGGCCAGTTGAAGCTTAGCAGGAATGTGCTTGACGACCAAAGAACCTAGAGCAACCCTCTCGCGGACGTAGTGATAGTCGGTTTCGAAATGTTTGGTTCTTTTATGAAACGCAGGATTTGCCGTCAAGTAGATCGAAGACAGATTGTCACCAAACAGCTGAGGTGTGACTGGAAGTGAAATACCCAGTTCCCGAAGAAGAATGCTGATCCACGCCAGTTCAGAAGCTGTTTCCGATAAAGATCTGTATTCAGCTTCAGTAGAACTTTTTGAGACTGTAGGCTGCTTCTTCGATGACCAAGAAATCAAGTTTTGGCCAAGGAAAGTGCAGAATCCTCCTGTAGACCGACGAGTCTCGCGACAACCTGCCCAATCGCTGTCGCTATAAGCCCGGAGAGTACAATCTGTATCATGTAGAAAGGATAAACCCATAGACACTGTTCCTTTTATGTAACGCAAGATCCGTTTGAGATTGGTGAAATCTGAGACTGAAGGGGCGTGCATCTTCTGACATACATAATTTACTGCGAACTGTATATCTGGCCTGGTGAGGGTCAGATATTGAAGCTTGCCAGCCAACTGTCTGAAATAATGAAGATCAGAGAAGAGCACATCTTGTTGCGGTACATTGTTAAGTTGCAGAGGCAGAGGAGTTGTAACATAAGAACAGTCTTCCATCCCTGCAACTTTAAGTAGATCAATCGCATACTGCTGTTGCGACAGAAACAATCCCTTGTCGTGAGAAGAAGCTTGGATTCCGAGAAAATAATGGAGATTACCCAAGTCCTTCATACGAAATTTTTGGTTTAATTCAGCAAGAAGACGAGCCAGTGTTGCTGAACTGTTTCCTGTGATTGCCATATCATCTACATACAGTAGAAGCATGATGATATTACCATCATGAGAGTAGATGAACAGTGACGGATCTTTGATGCTGCAAACAAATCCAAACTCAATGAGAAAGTCACTGAACTTGTTAAACCACGCTCGTGGGGATTGTTTCAAACCGTAAAGTGTCTTGTGCAGATGACAGACATGATCAGGCTTTGTCTTGTCAACAAACCCTGATGGTTGTCTCATATAAACTGTTTCCAATAAATCACCGTGCAAAAACGCGTTTTTAACGTCCATTTGCTTGATCTCCCAACGCATAATTGTAGCCAAGTGGAGAACAATTCTCACAGTGGCAGTACGAACAACTGGACTATATGTCTCCAAGTAATCAATTCCTTCCTCCTGGTTATTACCTTGAGCTACCAGTCGTGCTCTGCAGTCTTTAACAGTCCCATCAGCATTCAGTTTGTATCTGTATATCCACCTGTTTCCAAGCACATGCATATCTGGTGTTCTCGGAACCAATGACCACGTGTTTGTGACGTCACAGTTATGTATCTCCTCTCCCATAGCTTTGTTCCAACGAGGATCTTTCAGCGCTGCAGCTACTGTAGTAGGGAGGGGATCGGTGGTTCTGTGGATAAGCAAAGCATACTTTGGATTCGGTTTCCTAATGCCTGCTTTTGCTCTTGTGATCATAGAATGCTGAGACGTTGAGATTGGCGCAATTGTAGTAACCTGGGACGGTTCTGTACTCAATGATACAGGAACTGAACCTCCGGAACTGCTAACTTCATGAGTCTGAACTGAACTTAACTCAGGAACCTCAGTACTTTGTCGACCTTGAAGAAAGTTAACATCTCTTGTAAGAGGAGGAAAGTCGGTTGCAGAAAACAGAGGCACCGTTGGAGCTTGGAGTGTGTGTTGCGGCGAAATTTGAACTGAGGCAGACACAACAGGAGTAGTATTAACAGAAGACTCATCACCCTGTGTAGTCGAACGCAGGAAGCTTCGTTGCCAAGCTTCAAGAGACGGTGTCACTGCCTGAGTGTGTTCATTGCTGTAGATATCAGAGAATGGGAAGCTCAGTTCATCAAAAATAACATGTCTTGCGATATAAACACGTCCAGTAGGCGGGTACAAGCAACGGTATCCTTTATATTTTGCATTGTAACCCAGAAAAACGCAGTGAAGTGAGCGTGGATCAAACTTCGTCACTGCGTAATCTCTTAACATCGGAAAGCACGAACAACCAAACGATCTCAGAGCAGAGTAATCTGGAGGCTTTCCATTTAAAAATTCATATGGACTGCGCTTATCATCAAGAACAGAAGATGGGAGAAGATTGCTCAAGAAGCTTGCAGTATAGAAAGCCTCAACCCAATATTTCTGTGGTGTCTTGCTCTGAAACAGCATGGTCAAGCCAAGCTCTGTAATATGCCTGTGCTTCCTCTCAGCAAGCCCGTTTTGTTGCGGAGTATGCGGACATGAAATGAGTTGTTGAATCCCACAATCTCTAAGATGAGCCATGAATCTGTTACTGATGAACTCACCACCTCCATCACACTGAAAAATACTGATCTTTTGCGACAACTGATTCTCAACCAGCTTCTGGAACATTATGAATGTAGCAAAGAAATCTGATTTGGCTTTCAGAGGATAGAGCCAACAGAACCGAGAGAAGTTGTCAATAAAGATAACATAAAAACGAAATCCTTGATTAGAAGTAACAGGAGATGGACCCCAGAGATCACAATGGACTCTCTCTAAAGGTCTTGACGCAACAAACGAAGAAGCAACAAAGGGTAATCTACTACTCTTCCCTATCTGACATGACTCACACATCTTCAAGGTATTTTTATTGACCATAACAAACTTATTTTGACAGAGAAACTTCAGAACTTGAGCATTGGGATGTCCCAATCTTCTATGCCAGACCTCATCGCTTGCTGATAACTGTCTAGTGGAGTAGAACGCCTGAGGCTGACGAGATTGGATGCTGTAGAGACCTTCACGGGTGTTTCCTTGCTTCAGGACATTTCTGGTTCGCTTGTCCTTTACACATACCCGATTGGAATCAAATTCAAATGAACAAGGATAATCATTTGTAAGCTTAGACACAGATAGCAGTGATTTAGTGATTCCAGGACAGACCAGTACATCTTTCAAAGGAAGGGATGTACCTGAAGTGGAAGCTAAATCTGCAGAACCCACATGTGTGATAGGTAAGAAGCTGCCATCACCAATAAGCACTGCATCATTACCTCTATATGGCTGAGCATAAGCAAGATGTTGAGGTGAGTTCGTTATATGAGAGGTAGCTCCTGAGTCAGCAAACCATTCAGCACCCGAGTTGTCTGAAACGTCAGTAATACGCATGGCTGCAAGAGCAGCAGGCAAGTCCTCTTCTTGATATGCATTATTGAATCTGTGCCAACATCGCAAAGCTGTATGACCAAATCTACCGCAGATTTGACATGAGGGCCTGTCATCAGATGAGACAGATGATGCTGAGGAGACAGATCGAGACCCTGATGCAGACAACTGCTGGTGAAAGCCTCGTCCTCTTGTAGTGAAGTTACCACGTCCTCTGCCTCCTCCATACCTTCTGTTTGACTGTCCACGACCTCTTGTTGTGTAGTACACAGCCTGTTGGTTTGCTCTTTCAATGTTGAACGCCAGATGAGGTGTAACGTCAGACTGGACATTGTAACGCTGAATACGGGAATCGTAGCTCTGAAGTCGAGGAATCAAGTCATCCAAGGTTGGATCTGTCATCATATCCACTGCTCCTTCAATACTTGTGATGAGAGGCTCGTAGTCTTTACCTAACCCTTGTAAAGCAGCAAAAATTTTCATTCTTTCGGACACAGGACTTCCAATGGATGCAAGTTGGTCACAGACGAGCTTTATCTCGGTAAGGTAGTCTTGCATAGACCTTTCTTTCTTAGCCACCGTCTGAAGCTTCCTCTGGAGCTCAAAAAGTCGAGAAGAGGTGGGTCTGTTGAAGTGTCTTCCCAAAGTTTCCCAGATCTGGTGAGAAGTAGTACAAGAAATCACCAGACTTTGCAGATCTTCGGAAAAAGAGCCCAAAAGCCATGACTTTATGACTTGGTCGGTTTGAAACCAAGTGTGGTGGTCAGGGTTTGAGACTGGAGTAGTTGTTCCGTTGATGCCTGGAACGTTAAGAGTTGGTTCCGGCTGAGTCGTTGCTCCGGTGACAAACCCCAAAAGCCCTTGACCGTTGAGAAAGGCTTCGAACTGATTTTTCCATAGCAGATAATTTCTCTCGGTGAGTTTTACGGTAACAGAGTTTACAATTTTTAATGGGGGTGGAGAATAGAGTTCAACAGCTTCCATGGTGCTCTGATACCATGAAAGTGGAAGAGAGAAACTCTGAAAATAACTTTTGTATTTCTTAATCCTCAAGTTGTTACAATGGTGAAACTTAAGCATATATAGAGAAAGCTAAAACCCTAGGAACACATCCACATGTCATCATCTACAATCTCCTAACAATCCAAGGGCTGCAAACGAATTGCTCAATGCAGGACCACAACGCGGTTTCGTACATGACATCACGATTTGCTTTCCTCTTCTCTTCTCCTCTTTTGCTCTGCTTTTGTCGTCATGTGAAGTATCCGTTGAAGGAGAAGGCTGAGCTGGCAAGACTTGAACTTCAGTGGGCTTATCGAAATGGGCTTGAACTGACTTGGGCTCAGGCACATTCTGTTGCAAAACGGGAGCGTTTTGAACTTCATCTCTTACGCTGTTGACTGCGTCAATAAACCATCATAGTCAACGCCAAAGCCATCAAACAGTAAACCACGGTGATCATAGACATAGACCCAACCAGACCAATCGGTATATCCCTAGCCGGTTTCTCCGTCTCTTCAGCCATGTTAGCCACCATATCAAACCCAGTGTACGACCAGTAAACAACAGCAGCTGACTGAACAACACCTTTCGCTCCGTAAGGGAAGAAAGGAACCAAGTTTGAGGTTTTAGAATGAGTAAAACCAACAGCAACGATGAAGACAATAACACAGACGGTAACAACGGAAGTAATCAAGTTCAGCCAAGAAGTCCTCTTAGTTCCACTCATGGCTATACCATTAGCAACAAAGAGCACCGCCACAGCAACCGGGTCAAGAAGATCAAACCCATTAGCAAAGGAATCAACTTTAATCCGAAAATAATCAGAATCATTCTTAACCAAGCTAGCTAGATAAGAAGACCACGACCTCCCTAAACCAGCAGCACCAACAATCGCCTCAAGAAGAATATTCCCAGCAGCTATAAACGCAATAAAGTCTCCTAACTCAACCCTAAGGTAAGAGAAAGAGCCTCCAGCGACAGGAATCTCAACTCCAAACTCGGCGTAACATAGCACCGAGAGCAAGGCGGAGATGCCTGAGATAGCGTAGGACACTACAACGGCTGGGCCCGCTCCGACACGGGCCTCTTGGCCCGTTATCACGAACACACCGGACCCGACTACAGAGCCGAAGCTGAGCCAGAGGAGGTCCCACCACGTGAGGCAACGTCGCATGGGGTTCTCGCTTTCGCGGCGTGCGGCGTCGATCTCGTATGCGTCGGAGGAGCGCGCGAGGAGACGGTCAGCGAGGCGGGGGCACGTGGCGGAGAGAGCGGATTTGTAGGAGGAGAGGCTCTCGAAAGAGAACTCAGGGAAGAAATCTTGCTTTCTCCATCTCCAGTAACTCCTCTGTTGGGTTCGCTCGTCGGAGATCGACTGCTGCTGCGGCTGAGCTTCCATTGGTTGACTCTTATTGGAGGCAAGGTCGTGCTAATTTATTTACCAACTATGATAAATGTTTTGAGTATTCGCGCCTGTAAATATGTTTTCTTTTCTGATTGCAAGGTGACATTTTTTAATATGAAAAATGTAAAACTTGTTACCCTCTGATACGGTTTTAGATCTTTCAACCATGTCATTTTCATACCTTTTTAAAGCTTACGTATTCTTCTCCACGTATTACCGATTACCCGCCCGACCGGTTGGGCTAGAAACGTCTAATTAACCCTCCTAGTTTACGTAATTGCTCCATCCGAGTTCAAGTATCTCCCTGTTAAAAATCTGTATGGATGGTAATGCACATTAGGTGTTCGACGAAATGTCTGGAATGAAAATTGGCTTTCCTGAACGAGTATTGATATCCGGGTATGTATAACGTATGCCACTATGTGCATTATTCTTTAGTCATTTCATTCCTATCTTTTGGAGCTCTTCATTTTTCTCAGTTTTCTACGATAGGTTTCTGCTTTAAACTTTAATGTATAACCTCTCGCTTGACTTTGAAGAATCAAAATGACACTGAATTAACAATGATCAATCCTATACTGCTTATATAGTCTTTAGAAGTTTCGTAGACTACTAAGGAAACTTCTGCATTTTAAATATGGTTTTCATGTTTAAGACCGTTTCAAAGCTGTATGCATTTTGTCTTTTTAAATTGTTTTGTTTTAACTCAATATGGGATTATGATGATAAAAATGTAATGGCTGAATATGAGACTAGTACTGCCCAGCTCTTAGCTGCTGGTGGTTCTCTGTTTTGGATGTGATGTCTGCCTTACTCATCTGAATTTCTTTTCTGCAATTTATTTTTCTTTTATATGGAATTCATTGACACATTCTTGGTTTAATATGATTTTGATTTTCGTGATCAATTGTCAATTAAGTTTGATGCATATGTGTCTTTCGATCTATATTGTCTAATTTCTTTTCGTATCAACTGAGAAAAGTTTGATATTCAGAAAGAAGAAAGTCCAAAGCACTATAGTTGTTTTATATTTCTATAATTGTCTGTTCATGGCTTTCGTATTCTTGGCTGTCATTACAGAACGTTGCTTGTATAACAGAACGTTGCTTGTATAACAGGATGAAAAATTCTGAGTCTTTCTAGTTCAAGAGAACAACATTTTGTCATAATCTGGAGTTGCAGTTAAGAAAATGCAAGTAGTCAATGATAAAGTTGTTTGATATTTGCTATAAATTATCTATGATTCAGATAAGTGGAAGAACAAGTCTTGTTTTACTAATTCAGATTTGCCACAAGCTCTCTTTTGAAAATGAAGTTTTATACTTCGTAGTAATGCTTTTATTGATGCATCCATGTAATTTAGAAATCTTCAAACCCACCCTTGTTAGTAGGTCTTTATCCACACTTAAGACACATATTGAATGATATCATTAGATAGTCTTTTCATTTTTCTACACCTCAGGTTCAATTGCAAACCCTGAACCGGTCACTGAAATAGACATCTGTGGTGATGATCTTTTCTGTTGTTATTACCAAACTCTGATGGGATGTTTGCCGGTGAATCCAAATTACTGAAAACATAATAGAAGTTAATGTTCCTCTTTCATATTGCTGTGCTTGAAGTTCTTTAGAATCTAAGGGGGATGTATTGAAACAATGATTTTAAAAGGTTTTGGGGTTGTTTTAAAATCCCATGTTATTCAACTAATGATTTTAAAAAATATTTTCAAATCACCTGTTATTGAACATGGAATTTATGTAAAATCACTACAATCACTTGCAAATCTCCTGTTATTCAACTAATCATTTACAAAATTTATATCAAATCCACTGTTATTCAAAGATAAACATTATTTTAAAAGAAAAAGCTATAGGTGTGATTTTGGGATACTTTGCATTCTTTCTACTCAAAAAGTGTCGCTATGGAACTCCTACCTCTACATGTGGTATTTGGAGAGACTTCGAAATAAAATAAAACGATGAACAAGAAAATATATACAAATGACAATTGACGGCTCTTTTGCATATATCTAACCCTTGATTCAACGCGTACTACTTGCAGTGTAATCTCTCTGCTCCATTGGCAAGATACAAAAGAAAAAAAATCAAACCTCTGAACACTTCATCATGGAGATCGGCTAAAACCCCAGAAAGCTTCTTCCTTTATTAATCATCACTACTATGTTCATCTTCTTCCTCTGTTATTCTCCTGCGATGGCTGCTGATAGAAGGCGACATAAGGTTCTTACGAGGAACCCAAACCTCTATCATTGATTCTCAGCAATTTTGTCGCATAAATCATGGAACTTTGCATACACCACTCTTGGGTTCCTCTGCAATTTTGTTTACCTGTCTTGTTGAAACAATCAGGAGAACATAGCAGACAAAGAGAAGTAGATTAACATAAGGAGGATTTAGTATTTTGGTGGGACTTAGTAGCCATACGCTTGCTCAAGTTTCTTTGTCTCAGATGCCTTTGGTTAAGGTGGTTAAACATGGGTACTTGATGGCTGCAACTAATTCAGTTCTGAGATTTCAACTAGGACAGGGACAAGCGCTTCTTCTTGATGGCGCATCACTTGGGTAAAGCACTTGAGCACATATAAGATAGGGGAAAGAAGTTTCAGTATGAGATGAATCAGTATGAGATGAATCAGTTGTGGGAGATGCGTCACCTAACTTAGCGCCACTTGTTGGTTTCTGTGTTGTGGAAGAAGAAAAGCTTTGTTTACAAGTATATATCTAATGAGTCGCTGCACAGGCCACCATGGATGTAGCCAAATAAATTGAGAACCATTAGCTTCGCCTATTGTACTACTTTTTTTCTTACGTTTGATATACAATATATGACCAATGATACTAATTTTGTCCAAGTCATGAATAGGAAAACATATTACACCAACAAGCATACGAGCATCGAGATTAAAAACAAAGGATGCAACTTAGCAGAGAATTGGGTTTAGCTCCAAAGTCAAATCAAGTTTTGGTTTAATAACCAAAGAACACAGAATAAGGTGTTCAACTTTTGACTATCTCTCTTCCTTGATTTGTCTTAGTTTGCTTCTCCATCATTTCTTTTTGCAGGAAAAGCAGGAGAAAGCTAATACATGTGCACTCAAGTTAGTTGTTTAGGATTTTAAGCTTTCCACGTAACTAAAATCTTGCAGTATAAGACGTGTGATATTTATGAGTAACGAGTTTGATTACAGAACATGTGTAGCAAAGAAAAATGCTTTGATAAAAAGACAGAGTAGCAAATCACCTAAATAACTCTGAGATTTCTAGAAAAGAGTCTACCAAATCACCTATAGATTTTATTTAGATTTTTATACTTTAACTAAAATCACTCAAATAACTTCAAAACTCACTTAAATCCCACCAAAATTAAAACATTCTACAACTCCTTAAAATCCCTAGTTCAATACACCCCCCTAAAAGTATTTAGTAAATTATAACTTTAAAAATGTTTAATAGATATTCCTATTTCTTCTGTGAGAAACTAACAGATTCTGTGAAAAGGAAAAGGAAAGAAAGAGACAGATGCTTTTGTCAAGCTAACCACCTTTATCTGTTTGAAAAATCTTCTCCACCGCATTCCCAAAATTATATTGTTACGAATATTTGTGGATGTCCAGCAACCAGACCCAATACTATTAGAATATAGTCTAGAGTTTTGGCCTATTTATGGCCCACCATTTAATAGGTCTGTTAGGGTTTCACCTTGTAACTCCCTATATAAGGAGCACTCTTGTTATCAATAAGATATCACGAAATTCTCTTACTTTCACAACACGTTATCAGCACGATAGTCTCCACCATGAAAAACCAAAAATAACCTGAGACTAGAAAACCCTAATTCCGGCCGCAGACTTCAACCCGCCGTATCTCCCTAACCGTAGCAATCTAGACGGAGATCCACCTATCAATCTGTAGATCTCGACGAGACGAAGCCATAGCCGCAAACCGCACTCCGATCGGATCTAAGACGCGCCGCCACGCCCTGTTTCATTAAGCGCCGTCAATTGTTTGAAGAACCCTAATTTCGACGCAACTTCAAATCGACCGTTATCCCACACCACGACGAACCAGACGACGAGCCACCTATAGATCTGTAGCCCTTGATGAGTAGAAGCCAACGCCGAAAGCCGTTTATCGATCGGATCTCAGACGCGTCCGCAATCACAGTTTTACTAAGCGCCGTCAATTACCTCAAAACCCTAATCCTTGACGCGACTTCAAACCGCCGTAACTCACACACCACGAAGAGTCAGACGACGAGTCACCTACCAAATTGAAGCTCTTGACGAGTAGAATCCAGCGACGCAAACCACACCGCGATACGACTCCAGACACGCCTTCAAATCCCGGATCAAGACGCGCCGTCAAAGTCCAAACCAACCAATCCGATTTCTTCTCTCTAAGGTGGTCCGAATTCTACACTTCGTAAACAAAGGTAAACTGTCTGAAACTCTAAAAAGGAACACAAACAATCGAATTTGGTTTGATGATAAAGGTTTAAGACAATTAAAATTTTGGCAAAACCCCTAAAACCCTAGATCAATAAGTTCAAATCCTTCCATGAGTAAATCAATGCTCTTAAACCAAAAGTTTGATCTTGAGATTGTTGATCAATTAAAATCACAGCCTCATTGGTTTGTTGAATCTCGAAAACTTTATTGATCTGAATGATCAAATCAAATCCTTTAGCCTTGAAGTTGATCATTCCCTAAAACCTAATTATGATTGATTTCTTATTTATTTAAAAGGAAATCTTCTATTTTCAGAAACTTTATATAAAAGGAAATTTTATATTTTCAGAATATTTCTATAAAGAAAACTTTATATTTTCAGTATATTTCTATAAAAGGAAACATTATAAAAGGAAAGTTTCCATTTTCCAAAATCATACACAAGGAAATTTTCCATTTCTAGAAAGTTACTAAATAAGGAAAGTTTTCATTTTTATAAAACTTTCCAAATAAGGAAACTTTCCATTTATAGAAATTTAGTAAATAAGGAAATTTTTCATTTCTAAAACTTTCCTAATAAGGAAACTTTCTATTTTTAGAAATGTTATATTTTCTGAAACTTTATATTTTAAGAACCTCTACTAATAAGGAAACTTTCTATTTATAGAAACTTACTATAAAAGGAAATATTTTATAAAAGGAAATTTCTATTTTGAGAAATACATAAGAACTATATGAATATGAACTAAGTTTCATGATTGTTTTCAACTCCCCAAATCGTATAGTTTGTTTGCATTAGCCGCATGGCTTTATGCATTGATATGAATGTGATTTGCTGAACATAAGTAGCCGTATGGCTTCTTGTTTGATTGATTGGCCGAAGAGCCTTGTTCAGCTGAATGACCTTTATTGCAAACTGGCCGTGTGGCCCTCTTATTTGTTTGCTGGTCGTGTGATCTTGTTTGTGTAATGGCCGATTGGCATTGATCACACACAAGCCGTATGGCTTCCTATTTACATACTGGCCGAGTGCCTTTTATTTCTTGGGTAGCCGAATGGCATCAGAAATTGTATGTACTAACACAAATCATTTTGATATGATTCAGATGTCGAGATTTCATCACTCGGATTACGATGCCCTTGATCTCTATGGAGAAAATTACCTTGATTGGGCTATGAACACTTTAGCTGCCTTGAAGTCTAAAGGACTCGGGAAGTGTATCATATATGGCAATAATGACGAGGATGTATGTCTATTGCTTGATGAGCAAAATAATTTGGACACCCTGGATCAAACTCATTCCCTGTAGCCAGTAAGGCTGGAAAATGGTACAGACCGTGAATATCAATCCCATACAGGCCGTGGTCGAGGCAATTATAACTCGAATGACCATGGACATGGAAACCACAATAACCGTGGTTGTTGGTTCCTACCATGGTCGTAGTCGTGTGGTGTAGCCATGACTAGAGACCTTGAAGAGGAGCTCAGTGACAATGAGGATGAGGCTGCTGATGAAGACGACCAGGACCAACACCAGAAAGAGCATGAGCTTTCAAGACAAGGAGATCAAGATAAACCAGCTTGTTGGTTTAATTTAATTGCAATGTAATGGGTTTTAGTTATTTGGGCTTTTATTTAATTTAAACCAGAGACATATTAGGATTATAAACCAATTTCAATTGGGACTAGGAGGGGATTTCGAAATTCTTAACCATATTGGTTAGGTTAGACTTGTTTTGGTGTTAAAACTCATGGCAGCAGCCAAGAAAATAAACATTCAACTTTCAATCTAAAAACTTTCAAACAAAGTTGTTTCAATCTTTAAGCTTTCTCTGTTCAGCTCAAGAACATTGATCTCACTAAGGGAATGAATTCCTAGTGAACCCATCATAGATAATACAGGGTGATCCTGTGTCTTTGAGTAGCAAAACAGCTTCTGAGCAATCCATAGCTCTTTAGCAAAGTCCACTATCATCATCTATCATCTATCCACACGCCTTGAAGCAGATTGAGTCTTTGATTCTCTATTTGCAAGGATTATCAAAGCTTTAACCCACCTACAAGAGATCCAGGGAGAGACAGCCATTCCAGGGCTGCACCAAGTGGTATCAGAGCCTCTTGAAGGTTACGGTTTGAAGTTTTAAACAAGGAGCACGAAATCTGTCAGTTAGCAAGCTGTATGATATGTCTGAATATGAAGAAGAGCTTACAATTCCAGTATTCTATGGGAATATTGATACAGAGGCATACCTTGATTGGGAAAAGAAGATGGAGTTTCTCTTTGGACTCCAATACTACACTGAAAAGAAAAAGGTATGTCTAGCAGTCAATGGACTCTGTGGAAGTGCATTCTCATGGTGGCAGAGAGTTTCTCAGACTAGGAGATTTGAAAAAAAATCACAAATTACTTCATGGGTTGAGATGAGGACCTTGATGAAGAAGAGGTTTGTCTCACAGTGAAAACTTCCTAAACTAAAACCAGGAGAGCAACAAAGCTTACTACTTTAGATCATCCTGCCTATTGGTCTAAATTGCCATCAAAACCAGCTGAGAGAAGATCTGTGGTTCCTGATCTATCATTGGAAAGAGAGGAGGAAAAGCTGCAAGCTTCTATATTAGCTTCACCAAAAAAACAGCTTCTGAGCAATCCATAGCTCTTTAGCAAAGATCATCATCATCATCTATCATCTATCCACAAGCCTTGATGCAGATTAAGTCTTTGATTCTCTGTTTGCAAGGATTATCAAAGCTTTTACCCACCTACAAGAGATCCAGGGAGAGACAACCATTCCAGGGCTGCACCATCGTGGATCAGTCCGCAGTATTTTGATACCACGACACCCGACCAAGTAAGTGTGCCATATATATATGGAGAAGGGAATCATTGGTATGTCCATGAGGGAGCAGTATGGACAAATTCCGAAATAAATTCCGTTGAGCATGTCCATACTATAAGTAAGCCCCATGTCAGATATCTTTGTGGACAAATCCGATTGCACATGTCCACACAATATAAGCCCTCTGTCTGATTTATATACTTGATGATAAATCTAATGAATGATAAATTTATGAGTATAGTCAATACAAACCTCGGCCAAGGCATTTGTCTAAAGGGGCAAGATTTTATTCACCCAAAGAGAAGTCCCATTGAGTTATAAAACTTAAAGTGTGAATGGTTTCCATATTGAACCAATGGGCAAACGAAGGAAACATAAATGTTTCTTTAGATTTTGAAAGAAAAATCGCCCAAGGCATATAAAGGGGGTCGAGGCTACACTGATCAAGACTATGCTAAGGATCAGTGTGATAAGGCACAAAGGCCTATGGTAACCTGAATGGTTGACCACGAAATTAAACACTTTATGGCATGACCGGATTAGCCATTCTGGTCCAAAACTTGATGCAAAGTTTTAAAATTATTAAGGCACAAAGAGTTATCTCAAAAATCTCACGTTGTGAAACATGTACACAAGGGAAACTCATGAGGCTTCATTGTCCATGGCAACACAAAATATAATCTGATCATGAGGGAAGTGAGGACAAAACCCGTGATCATGACCAGACTACAAAATCGTGTACCATGGTCTATGACCATGCTGACCGTCCAAGCATTACGTTTAAGTGAGGACAAACAAACGTATTTTATAGCATGTTCATGAGGGGGAGAATAGACACTCCGTGTGGTCCATGACCATACTATAAATATCCGAACATGATGAGCTTGACCGAAGGCCATAAGGCATTATAGCTTGGCCGTAAAAGCAATAAAACCTTCACTACAAGAAAAGTTGTATATAGCCACAAATTAGCAACAAAAAATTTGCGGCAGAAGTTTTTTAGTTACAAATAGCCACAAAATAGCAACGGACAAAAATTTATGGCTATTACGTGGATGTTTGTGGCTATATAGCTACAAACTATACTTAGTAGCTATTTGAAGAAAATCAGCTACAATTAGCCACAATATTTTTTGTAGAAATCAACATCTAGTATTAGCTACGGTAACAATAGTGGATACGAGTAAAAACAACATAATTTGTGGCTATCTGCAGAAAACTGAAACCCTGAATATTCTCTAAACTCAAAGCTTTTAAGTTTTGGTGGTAGTTTTTAAAATAACACAAGCAATATTATTTTTGAAAAAGAATACAATACTAACAACAAATTTCACTTACACAACACTTATCAAAAAATGAAATATAATTATTTTTCCAAAATCTAAACCTTATATTACATATAAGTAACATACATCTAATATCAAACAATATTTTTAAAAAATATGTATAATCTTTTCTATATCATAACATTAAAATTTTGTAACTTAAAATAAAACCCCAAGTTATGATTTATGACTCTTAATTAGTTTTGAAGCTTTATAGAAACTTCAACTGTCACAAAATTTCATATATATATATATATAATCACATTATAAACCATGACATACTACATTTATAATCACATTCTAAACACTGACATATTCTTTACCCTAAACATCTAATCTTTTTAAAAATAAAATCAAAATCATTTTTTCTCATTCTTTAAGACAAACCCCAAACTCTATTATCCCATACCCTATACCCTAAATCTCTAAACATCAATTTTTTTCTTTTCACAACTTAATTTCCCATCTTAAATCTAATTGTATACACTGTACTCTGAACCTTTAATCAATAGCATTAAACCTTAAATTTTAAATAAACCAGTTTTATAACTTTTTTTTTGTCGACAACCAGCTTTATAACTTTAAAACACTAAAAACTAATAATGTTGAACTTTAAACTTTATTTTAAAGACCAACTAATAAATTGGTGCTTGAAAAAAGGTGCAAAAAAACAAATAATAAATCAGAAACATAATAATATATGGTGAGAATTAACCAGTTTGGCTTTTTAATGATGAAAACAGTGAAAATATTGATTATATAAACCTTTCAATTCTCATTGGTTAAATTAAGATGGCAAGGATCACACACCTTATTACATCTACCGTCCATACCATTTTGATCCAACGGTTAGATTTTATCAATCTTGTTTTCCTTAGCTTTTTATTTATTTTTCTTCCACTTCTTCTCTTTCTGTGTTTGTTCCTCTTTCTCAGATCTAACGAGTCTCTTTATTTCTCTTTCTCACAGACTTAATTAATCACTATGTGTCTTCTTTCTTCAACATTCAATCTCCATTCTTCATACTTTTAGCCCCTCCTCCTTCTTCTTCTTCTTCTTTATTCAATGATATTCATTCCCTTCTCATTTTCACTCTACTCCTCAACCACCACCACTCTACTTCATCTGCAATACTCAAAAATAGACAAGATATATACTTCTCATTTGCTGTCTCACACGTCGACTTCTACTGTCGCCGAAACTCCATCGTCACAACTCATATGCTTACCACTTCGTGCTCACCTCCACTGTCACCGTTGCTTGAGATTTCCGGTGGAAGTAGAACTGATTTAGGAAGAGGAAGAAGAGGAGGAGCGAGAGAAAGATAGATGCGGTGCTGAAGCGGTGGTGCTCGCTGACGCAGCGGTAGTCGTCGTATTCACCGTTAACTCGAAGCGAAGAAGCGGCGGAGAAGATTTTAGGGCGATTCTTTTGTTTTTAGATTTATTTTTATTTTTAATCAAAATTGTTTTTTTTTTGTAAATGAGTATTAATTTGTAACTGACTGTTATCATTAATCAAAATTTTATTTTTAAATAAATTTGTTCTATAATCAGATTTTAATATAGTGTGCACATTTATATTTTTATTTGTATTTTGTTTTGTGATTTATAATTTTTAATATTTTTGAAATCAATTTTTGCTACAATCAAAAGTATTTTTAATATTTTTGAAATAAAATATTTGCTACAATCGAAAGTATGGCTTTTTGTGGCTAATATAGCTACTAAAATGATTTATTGCTATTTGTAGATATTAGCTACAAATATAGGTTGTGGAATGGTTGTAGAAAAATGGCCACAACTAGCAACGTTTTGTAAATAGCCACAAGCTCATAGTCAACAAAATATATTTGTGGCTATATGTAGCTATAAGCCTAATAGCTACAAAAATCAATCCATAGCCACAATTTTTTTTTGTGGCAATTTTTAGTTTTTCTTGTAGTGCTTTAAGGTTCAGACTTCAAAAGTCTGTAAGCTTGGGGACATCACAAGTATACATGTATAAAAGATAAGATACATCAGGCCATATAAAGTGAGCATAGATATTCTCGTCTAAAGATGATAAAGAGTCATAATCCAGACATTGACCATCCTAAGAGTTTTATGAATAAACCACCACATAACTATGTGCCATCTAGGATGGAATACCTCATATAAGGATGAGATGAAAATCGGGAATATATGTTGGATAAGAGAACATGATCTTTCTCCCACGAATTCAATAAGACCATGAGCCAAACATAGGTGATCATATTGTGGCCTAGGTACAAGGATTGCATACAAGATGAATCCGACTATCCAACATCATGGAGAAAGCTATAAGCTGGTGAATAGTAAAAGTAAATGGTAAATATAGAAATGGAATGGTTTTAACCTTCCTTGTCTTGGCAAAGATCCTCGGACCAGATATATGTACTGGACGTCCATAACCAAAGAAAGAAAGATAGCCAGACAGACCCGAAAGAAAGAATGACTAAAGTCATACCAGCTTTGCACCACTATATAAATGTCCTAGTAGATACATAATCAAGTTGTTGTAGAAGTCTATACAAGATAGACCAGTATGTTCCATATTTAAGGAACCTCGGATATAAAGAGATAAGGTGCTCATAATGATAAATTCGGGTTCATAAGAGAAACCATACTAGATAATGAGATAAAGGTCGGCCGACCCTAATGTACAGGTATCATACAATGTAGTCTTGCAAGCTTCAAAGTATTCAATGATCCTAATAAGAATAAAATCTCAATCGATTGTATCATGTCTAGAACGCGATAGAACGCGAGGGAACAATATATAAGGTGTCAACACATACACACACTCATAAGTGATAAAGTAATAAGAGAAAGCACTTGAACATGAGAAATATGCGAGGATCACTAACCCACGTAAGAGTACTCATCATAAAGAATAGAATGGGACGTGGAGTTATAGTAAAGAATGTATAAGATGGCGTATTGGCCAAATACATAAGATAGACGCCATCTAACCAGTGAACAGATGAGTCTTGTGAGGAAAGAAAATCGTGAGCAGTAGAACATAAAAGTATAGACATGAGGTCGTACTTGTTGCTACACAAAGCATTCAATGGAATGGCTTGATCACACAAGGATACTCACAAGGACTAAGGAACATATTATAAGGAAATGAATTCCTATGTGGTGGATGCTACTACCCGATATCAAAATGAAAATGATCTGGATATATAAGAAATGTGTAGTAGACATTGAATATTCACTGGATATAAAGGTAATATAAGATACCTGAAAGATGAGAATGAAGTTCTCACAGAACAACATCGTTCCTGCGTTGTTCATGGACTGTAGTAAATGCAGCTGCATGCGTGTATACACACATATGATAAGACTAAGTGATGCTTAGTAAGAGAGTTCTATAAGAATATTTCAGAGCAGTCCATATAGTAGTCATGAAAGAAATTCCTTGTGGTTATACTTAAAGAAAGGATGATTAAGATGATTGATTCTTGGAAAGGCTATGGAGAGACTACGATGATCTATAATAGAGATCATTAGCCGTGTATGAATGTTGGAGCAAACAATTATTCCTTATTTTTAGTAAGGTGTGTACTGTTTTAATACGGTCTATTAAAAGGGAATGAGATATATATCTACTAACTTATAAACATATATTCAGTTAGATTTAATGTGTAAATCATAACTAATCAAATCATCTTTAAGGTTTTACAATTTAACCTACTCTCAATCGCAAGTATATATATGTATATATATATATATATATATATCTTTTATAGGTACTGTCAAACACATCAAAGAAAACCGAAATCATAAACATGTGTATGTTGACGGCTTTTACTCCTCACAAAACTTCGTCCTTTCAAAAACAAATGGAGAGTTCAAGTTAAATGTTGACATTGATGGAAGCAAAACACATCTTTAGGAGCTGATACCTTCGAGATGGTTTTAACAGATCAATGAGTGACTTAATTTTTATAATGTTTATTCCTTTCATTATAGTACTTATGTTTACTTCTATCTAATGTCACCGTAGATTTTTAGGGAAACAAGATCCATGTTTTTTGCAAACGAAGTCTAATGTACCGATCGTTCAGCATGCTATACCTGTAGATGAATGGGGGAGTTATGAAAATGTATCTGTCACTGCAGCAGGCGGTCAATATCGAACTACATGCCAATATTACAAGATGACTATAGCAGAAATAGCAGAAGACGCTGTGCTATCACGTTCGATGCTAGCTGATGATAGAATTTTCCTATCTCCTTAATATGTGATATAAAACAAAATTTGTAATATGAGAAAATGTATATTGTATTTATATAATTTAATATATATATATATAAACTATGAATTCAATGGAAAATATATATCCGTGCGGATGCGCGGATCAAAAGCTAGTACATATTTAAACATTAGGTAAACATGCTTAAAACAGTTAAAAAATCTATATACATGATTTTGGAGATCTTTTTTTTATTCTATCAACTGATCTCATTTACTTTATGGTTGAAATTTTGTTCTGATATTTCAAAAAGTTACTCGGCAGTAACTTCTCAAGGATAAGAAAAAATCTCTACTTTCTCTACTCCTAAAGATTTACATTCTTTGTTCTCCAGTAAATAATGTTTCTCTCTTCTCCTGTTGAATCTCCGTTTGGTCTTATAGGTTAAGAAAAATATGTGTAATTGTCGTCGTTAGTTAATTAGGGTTTTGTCCATATAGTTTTTTTCAGGAATAATGACAGAATCTAAGGATTTGATTCGATCTAAGTCTGATATTGGCGCCCAAGTTACTCCTCCAACTTGTGCAATTGACTCTCAACAGTATGTTCTTCTTCTTCGTCTTCTTTCTTCCAGTGTGTATTTATATATATATATATATATATATATATATAGATATGTGATCAAGTAACAAGGTTGTGTTCGATGATTGATGTTTCATGTCTGGTTTATAAAGATGCAGAAGAATGAGTGGTCCTACGAGAAGATCAACTAAAGGAGGATGGACCCCAGAGCAGGTAGCTCAATTGTGTCATTTGGAAGTGTTTGTGTGATTGGTGAAATCTTATGTGTTTTTGTTTTTCTTTTGTCAAGGACAAACTCTTGATGAATGGTGTGCGGAGGTACAAAGGAAAGAATTGGAAAAAGATTGGTAATTGATATTTTTATTTTGTCATCTCAAAATAATATGTTACAAAAGAAACTCTTGTATACCCAATTACCAACATAGTTTTGTTTCTCTCTTGTCTTTTGGTTAATTAGCTGAGTGCGTTCCTGGGAGAAAAGACAAGAGGAAGACTGGTGTCCAGTGTCAACACCGTTGGCTAAAAGTTCTTAATCCTAACCTCAACAAAGGACCTTGGAGAAAAGAGGTAAATTAATCCTTGATATATTCATTTCCTTCTTAAACTCTTTTTTTTTGGTTGTTTTCACTATCGATGATCATCTTGTTATTTTAGGAAGATGATCTCTTGAGTGAATTGGTTATGGTCTTTACTGAGAATGATAAGCCTAAATGGTCGAAAATCTCCAAGCAACTCCCTGGCCGCATTGGCAAGCAATGTCGTGAAAGGTTTTATTTTGCTTTTGCTTTCATGTTCAACTCCCAAGTTTTTCCCATAAAATTAAAGCTAATTATTTGCGTGTTATATAGGTGGCATAATCATCTAAATCCGACTATAAAAAAAACACCGTGGACTAGGGAAGAGGAACTGATTCTAGTTCAGGCACAAAGGAGTCAAGGCAATAAATGGGCCGAGATTGCCAAGCTTTTGCCTGGAAGGTTTGTCCTTAGAACCGATCAGCGTTGTCTGATTCTGATAGACAATTGCTTTGGATTTTCTTGACAAGTTGTTTGCTTTTTTGCCCTACAATATTGTTCATGAAAACTCACAGGACGGAGAACAATATCAAGAACCACTGGAATTGCTCATTTAAGAGAAGATCGGAACACCTTGTTAGTAGCCCCTTGTCTAGTTGTGGACCTTGTGGTTCTGAGTCTAGCGTTGTCAATCAAAGCAACATGATTCCTGTAAGCTACAAACCATTTCCAATCAAGGAAGCTGCCAAGAGTCCTCAAAGGGATTCACTGGAATTAACTCTAGGGCCAATGAATTGGAGGAACACGTCTTCATCCACAAACTCTCTTAAAGGAGATGAAGAAGCAACAATCTTATCATCACTAGAATTTGATCGGTTAAGACGTAATAGCAACGTTGAAATATCTCAGTGGACACCTTCTTCAGATGATCATCACCACAAGAATGTATGGTTAACTCCACAGCTAACAGCTCCGTCTTCTGTGGAAGTTCCAGCGAATCCGGAAACTCCACAGAGCAGCAGCAATGGACAAGAAGTGAGGGAGATCATAGGGAGATGGAGAATGGCTGCGAGTACTTTCGAGAACACACCTTCCATCATATCCAGAAGAAGATCACCAGCCTCACGGCGCAAACAAGAAAACGACTCACCGTTTCAAAGAGGTACTCGAACTCTCCTGTCAAGTGAGAAAGAACATTCAGTTTCAAATTCTTATTCCAGCTCCTTACTCATGAAACGCAGCAACTCTTGTTCAGGTTCAAAACCCTTGGAGAGGCGCTTGGAGTTTGATTTTATTTAACACGAGAACATACATTTTTAGAGGTTTCATACTTGGAATCATCAAGTTTATGAACTCAGCAGTTAGTTTCATTTTATTTTTATTTTTTAATTTTGTTAGAGCCATTTTTCTTCATGTTCATATTTGATGTTTCTGATCCACCATACTTTAGGATCCCACGTTTAGTTTCCTATAAATCCGTTTCTTATTTTGTGAAAAAAATGTGTTTTTTCTACAGTACGACAAGTATTGCATATACAGTAAAACTAGTTGTCTTGCTTGCACTTGCGGGCTTAGTTATTTAGAAATATTTATTAATATATAAATTACGGCATATGAAAACAACTATATTAATTATTCTTTATGTTTTGTTCATTTTAAATTTCTCCCAATTTTTTCATTGTATTTTATCTTCATTTTTAAAGCACCATTATTTATAAGATTATGAAAAAACTACACATCAAACATGCAATAAAATAAAACAAAAGAGCAAACTTTCATCCTTTTAACTTTCGTTATCTTTGTAAATCATCTCTTTAACAATATACATAAAACTATTCAAAAAAATTTAAAAATCAAAATTACAAGAAAAAAAATAAAAAATGAAAACTTTATTATAACTTTAGAAAAAACTAAAAAGAAAAGAAATCTGAGATAATGATAAATTGATTTACTCGATTGATATATACAAAGACTTATCATACTATTTCACAGATATACTTTTTATAAAAATATATAAAGAATATTATCATTAAGTAACGAAAACATAATTTTAAACAGCACTTTAAGAAAATTACATATTTTACTTTCTTAACAATTTTTATTATAAGAAATCTATATAATATATAATGAATAAAAATATTATTTTGTTAACGTTGTAAACGACATTAATTGCTCTAGGTTTTTTACGTGAGAGCTCCGTCTATAATATCATTATATTATTTGTGATATCTAGGTATCTTCTTCGATGTGCAGACATAATAATTTTCAGATATTAATAAAAGATACAATACCACTTATAGATTCAATTACTATTACAATTATTTATTGTGTATGCATTTAAAAGATTAAATAATAAATAAAAAACAATTTTTTATATATACAAAATATGTCATCATAATATAAATATATTTTATCACGTAAAAAAACTTAAACCATTAATTAAGCATTTGAAATATTTAGTAATTATTTTTTTGCCAACAATTAGTAATTAATTAAATACAAAATTCTTTATATCTGATAAAGTTTTTCAGTATAATAAAATTATTTTATTGAATTAAACAAATCTAAAAACATAGGTATACTTAAAATTATAGTATTACATATATATGGATTTATTTTTCTTTTTAGGTTTAAAAAATATACTGTAATAATTGTTAGATAATATAGTATAAATTCTTCGAAGGATAATTATTAAACCATTGAATTTCTTTTTTACCTTATGGTTAATTATATATTTTAGATAAAGATAATTACTAAATCAATGATTTTCGTTTTTAATTTATTGTTAATTATATATAATCAGATATAATTATTCATTAAGGATAGTATCGATATTAACCGCTATAACTTTCAACGTGAGAGCTCCGTTGCAAAAAATCACTTCGCAAATAATAGTATAGATTATCGTTAACAATGTTGGGATTTTGATCAAAAAAATGTTGGGATTTTGATATTTTACTTATTTACAAAGTTATTATTTTACATAAATTATAATTATTGTAGATTTCTATATAATAAATATATTTTGTGTAAAATGAAGTGTATTTATCGATTGAATTATATGGATACAAAATTTATATTATTCTTATTCGATTAAATGGAGAATACAACAATGTATAAAATGGAAAAATATCATCAATATAGTTAGAAATATTATGAAAATTTTCACTGTGAATAATAAATAAACATAATATATATATATATATTGATTATATTTAAATTAAATTTATAAAAATTAATTATGAATTTATCTTAATGTTTTAACCATATTTTTACATAATATTTTATTTATAAAAATATTAGTATCTTATTATCTCAGTGGACTGTATCATATTTTACATTGTCTAATTCGAAATCCATTAAATTTATTAATTTATAATCAACAGAGTTTTTACAGTATATCATAATGTTATCTTTTATTATAAAAACAATTAATATAACATAATAATAATAATATCACATCAATTTTTATGAGGAGAAAGACCGAAGCTTGATAAGGTAATTTTCAGTGTTTTTAAAACCGGACAGACCTGATGGTCGAACCGGGTTCAACCATGAACCGGACATATATTGAGTCTAGTAACTGGTTCGACTATGAACCGATCACATAGCTAGATTAGATCTCAAAGTTATTAAACCGATAAATACCACTAAAACTATAAAAAAAAATCTATAAATCATTCATATAAACATAAAACTAGTTTATATTTATAATATTTTATGTTTAAAATTTATTTATACCTAAACTATGTATCATATTTAGTAACATTACTTTTAAATTTATAAACTAAAAATTTATAAACCATGTTCGATCCAGTCGAACCATATTGAACCGTAATCCAAAAAGTTTACAGTTCGACTTCCGGCTCGGTTTTAAATACACTGGTAATTTCTAATCACTTTCCTAAACCTAATCCTCAGCTAACTGGAAAAAGGACAAAAACATTATCTATACTATTATTTGCGAAGTGATTTTTCGCAACGGAGCTCTCACTTTGAAAGTTAGAGCGGCTAATATCGATATTACCCTTAATGAATGATTAATGTTTTTATTAGTTTAAATTATTGATCTATACTATTATTTTCAAAGTGATTTTTCGCAACTGAACTCTCACGTTGAAAGTTAGAACGGCTAATATCAATATCCATAATAAATGATCTATACTATTATTTGCGAAGTGATTTTTCGCAACGGAGCTCTCACTTTGAAAGTTAGAGCGGCTAATATCGATATTACCCTTAATGAATGATTAATGTTTTTATTAGTTTAAATTATTGATCTATACTATTATTTTCAAAGTGATTTTTCGCAACTGAACTCTCACGTTGAAAGTTAGAACGGCTAATATCAATATCCATAATAAATGATTAAATTTTTTCGTTAGTTTAAATTATTGATTATTAATAAATAATAATAATTAGGCGTAAATAAAACGAATTTCAAATTTATAAAATAGATAATTCATCAAAATTAATACGATAAAGTAAGCACTAAATAACATGTATTTTTAAAAAAAAATAACACCTATTTATTTTGTGTTGTTATCCGAAAAAAAATATCATGTAATTGTTTTAACTATATTGTGTTGTTATCCAAAAATAATATATTTTTGCTATAAAAAGTTAAACATTAAAAGAAATAATACACATAATTAAATCATAACAAACATATATATATATTTTGATATAATTTTTTCAAATGTAGATCATTTGATATTCGTTTAATGATACCCTTACTCAATTTTATATATAACTAAAAACTAATTTATGCTAATCATATTTTTTTAAAGTAAGATAATTCTTATATAGTGTGTTGTTATCTTAAATAATTATATCTATTCTAAAATCTAAAAATAAGATATAAAACAATTTATCTATATCTACACTATTAATTATAATTAAAAACTAATTTCTATTAATATTATTTCAAAAACAATAATATTTATTTCTATTATAAGTTTAAAAATAAGATATAAAAAATTATCTATATCTATACTATTATCACGAATTTATTATATAATTAAAAACGAATTTATATTAATTTTTGAAAGCAAGATAATTCTTATATATTGTGTTGTATTTTAAAATAATTATTTCTATTACAAAAATTAAAAAATAAGATATAAAACAATTTATAGTTCAATATTAATCAAATAAAAAATTTGAATAAAAATAGTTTCTAAAGTATTCCTAATCTGTTAGTGTTTTCAAAATTTTAATACAATAACAAGCATATATATATATATATATATTTTAATAAATATTCGTTAGAAAGTTTGCCCCAAAGAAAAAGAAAAGAAAATAAGTCATACATGTCTCGTGAAAGCCTTCTCTCTGCTGAAAAACCAATGCCTCGTGAAAGGCCTCCTGTCTCTTCTCCCTCAGTGTTAGAGCAAAAGGGTATGACGACTCGTACGCTCGAAATCACGGCCGTATCGGCGGAGGGTCTCCTCGACGGTCAAAAACCGGTAAACAAAAACGCATTCGTTGCCTTTGACATCGCTGGGAATTATTGCAACCGGGAGATGAGAACGGAGGTCTGCGGGGAACATCCGGTGTGGAAAGAGAAGCTAGAGACGGAGTTTTCGTCACCGCCGTCGGAGAAGAAAGAGAGTTTCATGTACGTTAGGGTTTACTGCGAGATCTACGGCGGGAAGGATAAACACGTGGGAACGGCACGCGTGCCGATAAAGGATTTTACGGGAGAATATGCGCCGGAGGGTTTCTTGCAGTGTCTGAGTTACAGACTGTGGGACGATTACGGCAAAAAGAACGGTATTGTCAATTTCTCGGCGAGGATCGTGCCGGTTACTAAGCCCGGTCTTCGTCCCTTTTGGTTAAGGTAGCTTTTCTTTTAGGTTTGTTATGGTTTCATCTGGTTTGTTATCGGTCCAGTGTCAACAAATCTGATCATTGATCTAACAAAAGCCTCATGAAATCGATACTGGGTATATCATATTTTTGGATGTACTAATAACTTTTTTAAAAAAATTAGTCTAATTACATGATTTAAACATACTTCAGGATGAATTGATTAATTATAAAAGAAAATATCTAAACCTATTTTAGACATGAATGTCCATATAATCGAATAATATACTTTTTCTTATTAACCTTATATTTCCCGTTTTAAAAAAGAATAAATAATTGTTGACCAAACACCACAGTACTAATATAGAATAACCTTTCTCGAGGGGAAACAATCATTCAAGCATTAGAATGCGACCGCGAGGTGTAAAAGTTCCCTTGTATGTATGTGGTGCTTCGATCACTCAGAGCTTGGCGTCTAATATGGGCTTACTAGTCACAGTTTCTTTGAGCAAAGCTTCTTGCTTCAGCGATACCACCAGCTGCACAATCCATTTACCATATCTCTTTACTCTTTACCGAAAAATAAAACGAGAGATCCATTTTGTATTCAAAATAAGCCTTTTATCAAAGATTTGACTGATGATTAAAAGGAGTATGAGAGAACTCCACTAGCGTCTTATACTGGTCTTTTAAAGTATGTCTACTTAAATAAGAGTAAGAAGGATACCTCTCCCTTTCTGTTGAACATTTCCCCAGTTGCTAAACCACGACTCTGGGACGCTGTTAGATTCACCATCTGCATAACCGCAAAGTTGTTATGTATATCTGTCTCGTCCTCAGTTTTTGTTTATTTGGCAATTACACACTCAAATGTTGCGGTTTGCTTAATTGTAACACAAACCAGATCAATTCATAAGTAGCAGAGATATAAACCAAACGAATACCAGTTAAACAAGCAACTTGTTCTAATCTAGTGGTTGGTGTTCCCACGGGTTTGATACAATGCAATGGCATCTTCATATAACAACGCGTAAGTAAGACCTATTCCTTCTTCAGAAAAAAGAAGATGAAATTATCTTACCACAAAGAGGAGCCAGTCATCAGCTCTTAGAGGTCGGTGGAACCACATCCTGCAAAAGGTATTTAGATTGTCAAAGTGCAGAATAGTTATATATATTACTGCAACACACACTTGACTCAAAAAAAAGAAAAGAAAAGAGAAGGGCTTACGAATGGTCAAGGCTAACAGGAACTGCACTCATGCCCTTTTTTAGGTGAGGGTCTGAACTGATAAAGGCGTACATCAAATCTGAAGCAAATGCAACCACACATCTGTGTTTGCACAATATAGTGTCACTTTTCTATGTTATATTGGTACTACTAACATACTTGAATTGCTTAGAATGTTAAAAATTGAGTACTATACATCATAAGATAAGTAGCAATTGACAGAAGCAGAGTTGCTCACCGGTGCAATGCCTGGTCGTCAGAAAGTTCTCCTCTTGCCCTAAACCAATATTTCAATCTGCAAGATAGACTTACAGAAATCAGTTGCCAGTTTTTGCTTTAACATTTAGTAATTGGGTTTATCAGGATTTAGACAGCTATATATGTCAACCTTGAAGGAGACTTCTTTGTCTGTTCTGTAAAATAATTTGACTCACAAAATCGAATATCTATAGGCAATGGGGCAGTATACTGGGTTGCAACTTTTTTCCGGTAAGACCTGAAATGAAAAAGAATAAAAAACACACTTGAAAAAGTGATTCACTCTTAAGGTATCTTAGAAGAATTGCTCTGGCACAAAACCTAGGTAGCAGATGGTCAGTCATGCGCCGTTGAAGCATTTCATCCCTTGATACAAGCTGCAGTACATAGAAATTGCAACAATCACCATTTTGTTATAAGCCTCAAAGCAAAGAAGAAAATGTTTACCGCTTCAGGAGGTAGCATGTGAGGCATGTTCGCCTCCTGGTGATCAAAACCTTGTTTCTCTCTCTGTAATAACAGAAGAGAAGTTACAAGGTGTTCTTTGTTGTTATAAAAGCATGAAAAGCATAGAGATTCATAATGAAAAACCTGAAATGATGCGAACAAGGTGAACATGGTTTTTCCTTTCTGTCTTGCATCTACTCTTCGGGCGGAAAAGTTGTTGCCGTCGCGTAAGCGGCTAACTTCATATATGATGGGAACTGCAAGAGAACTTTTCAGAGAAAACAGCAATTTTGATTTGCTAGCAATTGCACATTGAGATTAAAGTCCTTACTATTTATATCTCCAGCAAGAAGGAAACAGGCGTGTAAACTATGGACTATCTTCAAATATTCAACAGTTTTTGAGGCTGCGGCAAGTGCCTAGAATTGTGTAAACAATGATTACTAGTCATGTCTACAAATAGCCGCACATAAAAAAAAAGCAATATATGAATGTAAATGAACCAGAATCAATCAATACATAAGGTGATGCAAGTCAGATTAAATACCTGAGAAACAAATTGCCCACCGAAAACCTTTCCAAGAGCAGGAGCATTGGGTAGAGTAAACCCCCTGAATACATTCAACTACAAGAAAGAAGAGAAAGAAATATTATTATGTAGAAAAAGTGGTAAAAGGTGAAAGGGCAGATAGGGGGTTACATCTAACGGATCCATATACAAAATGCGTTCCAGGAGAGAGCGTTCCTTATCTGACTCACAGATTGGCTTTGCCTCAAGCAAATGACAATGATCAGAAGTCAAGAGAAGGCAGGTAAGCTGAAGCATCAAAAAAAAAAAAAAAAAAAAAACAGTACTCAGTGGAATCATATAGCATATACCAAAGAAGCAGTTTTTTTAATACCTACCTGTGAGACAGCAACAACATCTACTGAGTAAACATTCCCAAAAATGCCTGTGTATGAATTGGAAAAAAAGAGCTAAAACTAAATAACTGACGCTACAAAGAACACAGACTGGCTCAGTAATGGAAGAATCATCCTCCTTCTCACCACGGCCGAAGAAATCAAATGGTTTCAAGAGGAACTCCGAACAGTTGTTCTCTTCTCCGACAGATCCAAGAACCTGAGCCTGAAAACAAAACACAGTTTGTTCTTTATATTTCTTCATATAAGTCAAACACAATCAAAGTAACAATAAATCTCAAACCTGTCCTTCCATGACAAAATAGACTCCTTCCATCTCCTCATCATCTCTACGAACTACATAATCCCCTCTCTCTGCCAAAAAAAAACACATAGTAATATCTTCAATCAAATTGATGATTGAAATTATTGGAGAATCTTTACCGTAATGCTTGAAGACAAGGACTTGGGCGATTTTCTTCAGAGAAGAAGAAGTTAAGCGATGCAACAGCGGCACCTTCCCAAGGAACTCAACTACTGTAAAAGCCAAAATTAAACTTCAATTTTCTCTCCTATCGACGAGTAATGAGATCTGTGAAGATACACTAACCTGATGATGATTCAGTGTTCATGGAGACGTTGAAAAATAAATAAAAGTCAAATCTTTCGTCGGATATAGATGTAAGATTAGTGTTAATCATGTCGTGGTCTCAAGAGATGCAAAATGGACTACTTTCATCGGCCCCGAATCTCAAAGCCCATCTATAAAATATTTCGAATTTAATCATGAGAAGAGGAGGAAGATAAAAGTGTCTGCACATGAATATTTTGTGATTATTTATTAAAACACTTATTATTTAAGGACTATAATAAATTATTATCTATGTTTTTGTTTGAATCTTTTTTGTATAATTATTTTTAAAAAATAATTTTGTATGTATATATATATATACTACTATTTATAAATTGATTTTGTTTAGTTATCAACTTCTCCATAATATTAGGTGATATTTGTCATTAACTATTACTTATCTTCTATATACTAAAGCGCAAGTCGTTTATCCAACAAAAATCTGACACATGGATTTTTCATTTTAAATCCAAAAATAAAAAATTATTTTCTTTGTTTTCAAATATTTACGTAACTGCAAAAATTAAACCTCTATTTTTCTCTAACTATTGTCATCCCACGTTCTAAAATTTAGTAACTCCTAATATCAACTTTCATCTCTTCTGTGACATTCAATCAGTTTTTAAATTTCTATAATTGTATTCTCCTCTTCGCTTAAATTGTTCCATTTTTTGTCGTTTTTTTTTGAGTTTGGAGTATAGCAAAGAGCTTTATTCTAACTTTTTCTCTTATTCTGAAAATAATTATATCATTCTTTCTGTGTAAGTCAAGTTGAAGATATTCTCAGATTATACTTCTATTTTATAACTTTATTTTTCACAGCATAATAGAAAATCTGGGTTTTGTTTCAAAGAGTACTACTATCAAAGACATGAAGTTATTCTTAATGTTAAAAGCTATATTCTTCTGGAAAAGGTATGTAAACATTTACATTTATAACTAAGATATCTAAACTTTTTAACTAGATGAAATTCAGCTTTGTATACATTTTTTTATATAGCATTGTAGCAAGGTACTGGAATTCAAGCTATTTTTTACCAAAACATTTTTTTTGAAAAATCTTCTGTAAATAAAACATGATAAAAAAAACTTGAAAGGGAAATAGGAAAATCAGTGTGCGGTTGATTTCTATGTACTAATTATTAATGTATATATCCATTTAATAGTTTTACACATTTATAGATTAAACCTTTTTTTAAGATTAAACCCTTTCTATGAAATATATACTGTTATAAAATGTATAAGTTTATGTTCCAATGTGTTATCTAGGTTTTAGAAAATATGTAATAAAGAAATAATTCATTTTTGATATATCAATAAGCTTTACAATTTATGATTTTTGCAAACAAAAATATAATTTTAGTTTTTAAAAGGATGATAGTGAAATTAATTTATCTGTGCGATTCGCACGGGAAGTAACTAGTTTGTTATATTTTCATAATTTAAGGTAATTTTTATTTATTTATTATGTTTTTAATAGTTTTAGTTTTGCTTTTTGTAATACTCCATAACTAGGATAAGATATGTGCCTTACGCGGGATAAAATTGTTATTTTTATTATGTTTTGGAGAAAGAAACAACAGTTCGGTTTTATTTGGATTTGGGGTGTTCAATCCGGATATCGGGTTGGTTTCAGTTCGGTTTTTTTGGTATTTCGGTTAGTAAAATAGAACTACTATTCTAAATTCATATTTACAGTTGTTTGATTTGGTTTATATACCGTCGATTTTCAGTTTATTCGGTTTTATACTAAGAACATAATTATTTAGTTTGAAATCATATTATATATCATACAAATTTTAAAGTCATGTTGTCAAAATAAACTAATCAAATCTAGAATTAATATAAAAACTCTACATTTTAGGAAAAAAAAACCGAAGCATGAATGAAAAGCTTTTCTATTCTTCCATATTTAATGTTCATCAAATTAATATGTCTTCGATTGAACACAACTTGTTTGTTTAAAGATTAAAAAAATTGTAAAGAATTTCAACTAATTTTTTCCATCAAACTTATAATCTTTATTTCAATTTAGTTAATGTTAAAATAAAGAAAAAGATAAAAAAATAGAAGATTTAGAAAATAAAAAGCATTAGTTGCAGTAAATTATTACTTAATTATTGTTCAAGTGATTCAAGTGACTTACAAATTATAATTATATTTCAACTCACATAACAACAAATAGATATTCATGCGTCGTTATAAATATATACATATTTACATGTTTCAGTTTAATCGGTTACAAATCAAATCATATCCAAATCCTATGGTTTTTATAAAATCAAATTCATTGGGTTTGTATGGTATATACCAAAACAAAACCATATTATCTATTTAAGTTCAGTTTGGTACTCTTCGAGTTTCAATATATTGAACAGCCCTAATTTGGATATTAGTTAGTTTTGGATTGCTTTTTATCATGTCTCAGTATCATATTATACAATTAGATTTTAAATTCATATTTTTGGAACTTTACATGTGAGTTTTATATTAAAAAATATATGTAATTTGAATTGAACATATTTATATAGAGTGTGAAATCATTTATGAGAGTGTGAATGCTCATTCTGAAATCATTGTGAGACTGCCACGGGCACATTATAATGTCAACATATTTCTTAGAATGCTTCTCCTTTAATATATATATGGAATATGTTGGGCTCAATTGTAATTATAATTGTAAACCGAAATCTATTCTGAATTTATGATGAGCCTGATCGATTTCAGATTAATTTTTTATCACGTTGTTTATATTTTTAAAAACTGTAATGTGTGTCAATAATTGATCTCACTCAAATTACCCTAGGAGTGAATTACTCTCTCATATAAGAGGTTCAGATGTAGTACTTAGGGATCGATTTCACGGGGAGCGAAGGAACACAAAAGATAGTAATCCTTAGTGACTAAGCTAGGTTGAAATGGTTTTTAAATATAAATTGCAGTTGTGAGCAATGATTAATTGTTCAAGAGAATGTTTGAGGGTTGTAAGTAATAAGAGAAATAGTTAGATTTAAGGTTACTATTCAGCTAGTTCAGGATTATAATGCTATGGATGTTTTAATGAGTTGCTTGCATATACTAAAGAACTTCGATTCTTTAGATTTGGCCAATAATTGTCTTTACTAGTCTCGTCTATTGATCTGTCCGCCGACAATATCGATCGATGTTTGACAGCTTGTATCAATCGATATGTGTGTCGTCGATCGATTACTCTATTGGAGTATCGATCGATATAGCTCTAGATCGAATCGAATATATGTTGACCAAGATCATAGACTGGCTCTCGCTTATCCCTAGAGGATCTTAGCTTATTCAAGATGATGTCAGGAGACTGATTTATGGATTAAATCAATTCCAATATCATATTCAAGTTAGCTACTCTAGAATAAGCATTAGGGTTCATCAGGATAATGAGTATACAACTCAACAGTCCATAGTTGGGGCTAATCTCTCATAACTATTTGAACCCTAAATCTAACAATGGAATCTACTCAGACATGACTGAGTGATTCAAAGCATCTAGGTAATAATAGAAATTCATTTAGAAGACCGAACAATCAAGTTTCTCGTGATAACAAATCTCTTTGTATCTTTCTTCTAAACTTAGAATCCTATAACCTTAGATGAGAACATAATTAAGATAAAAAGAATACTTTATTGATAAGTAGGAAAATACTAGAACAATGATATGTTGTTAAAGCTTACTTTGCCAAAATACATAGGCAAAGGTATAAATATTGAGTACAATTAGGTTAAAAACTTGTCAGGGGCATTATAGTAATATTGAGACATCTTGGGCTTCAAGTCGATTGAGAATATTCTTCCTTCTTCTGCACGCTCGATATCGATCGATGGTACTATGTGTACATCGATCGATGGAGTATCTCGTCGTCATTTCTTCAAATGCGTCATCGATCGATTACACGAAGTGTGTATCGATCGATATGTAACTCTGGATATCGACCTCGATGTTTGATCTTCAAGTCATCTCGGGAAAACTCTCTTTTAAGCTCCAAATGGCACCTAAAACGTCACTTTACTCCAAAATTCCCTTTGAACCTGAAAACATACCTAAAAGACTCCAAAACATAGATATATATAGTAAAATCATATAAATATCATGAGTAAAAGTGGGTCAAAATCATGGTATATCAACTCCCTCATACTTAACATTTTGCTTGTCCTCAAGCAAACACACATGTAGTCTTAGAAAGAAGTTTGAAAATTGCAGGGACTCAATTTAAATCTTAACTTTAGGATCATCACCTCTACTTTGTTGCAAGCCACATCTTATGCCTATTAATCACATGAGTACATTATGCAATATCCTAGCTTAGCAACTAAATCTCCTAGCCAAATATCTTAACAATCATGTCTGTCTATCCCCTCTACTGATCTCATTTATGCATAAAAATAAAAGTGCAGGCTTTACCTTGGGGATATCGATCAAGAAACAAATGGACTCAACTCAAGCAAGTTTCTGAACACACAGGCAAGTCTTCTCTGATCCCTTTCTTCCCCCTTTTATCTCTCTTCTCTGGATCCTCATAGATTCAAATTTTGATGAACATTGATTGCCACAAAGGCTATCTTTGCGTTATCTCATTGACTTAGTAACACATACCTTTGAATAAGCGAATAGTGGGGTTACAGGAATCAATCCTACCCCTCGCTTAGATCAATCTTTTAAAGTAGAATAATGGGGTCGCATGAATCACTCCTACCCCTCTACTTCTCAAGATATCATATCACATCTTTATACAAATAATTTCTCTCTTTCCTTAGGATGCTGAAGAGAGAGAGGGAAGGGAATCAGAAGCACACAGACTATTACCTTCCAGACTTGCAGGAGGATTCCGATCCCTTGTATACCAAGCCCCAAGACAAGCAATAGATTGTCAGGTTAGGTTGGAGATCAGCTTTGGTTCTTCCAAACAATCATGAGAAGTATTGTCTTAGGTGACAGTTGATCCACTTTAGCATCTATAGTACTTTCTGCAATCAACAGATCTAAGAATGGTGCTAAAGAGTGGTTAGATAAAAAGAAAATTTTTGAAAAATATCCTAGTCCCTTTCTTGACTCAATAAAACCAATTTTGAAAACATTTTGGTGAAATCAAAAAGGTAAGGTAGCATCGGTAATCTCCCCCCAGACTTAAATCATACACTGTCCTCAGTGTATAATAGTCGGATTAGGGCATAAATAAATTATAAGGAATGTACTGATATCGAAAATTAGAACGATATACCTGACTGTGGATACGTATCGAGCGATAGTGAGTCGTCTATGTCGATCGATAAGGATAGGAATATGTCGAGCGATGTCGACAGGATCGTATCGGTCGATAGGGATGGTAATCGTCTATAATCTGAAAAACTTAAAAACAAAAACGAAAAGCGAAAAATAAAAACATAAATCAGATTTAACTAAGTAAGAAAATACCTAATAGTGGGTTGCCTCCCACTCAGCGCTTTATTATAGTCTTTTAGCTTGACTATGGTAGTGTTGAGGCTAGTGATGTGAATTCATGACACTTGCTGAGTAGCAAGCCTCATCCGTGTTCTCTCCTTGTTTCTCTCCAAACCAAGTGGTGAAGAAGCTTCTTGTGGCTTTATCTCCTCTGGTTAGTTTCTCCCTTAATTCACTGACCTCGTTGCGCAGACGTTCTAGACCTTCTGCATTGCTCTCAATGTAGAACTGGTGGTTTCTGAATGTTGGATAGGTGTGTTGGGATAGATCACCGAGTTCTTCTTGTATGTCATTGAGTCTCTCAAATGTTCTCCTTCGTACCATGAGCCTATCGATCGATCTCGGGTAGTCCATATCGATCGACACTGGTGTAGGTCTATCGGTCGATGTCTTGTTGGGTATATCGGTCGATGCTAATGGTGCTGGTCTATCCGCGAGTTGTCTGGAGATGGTCTTGATTTCCTTCTGGATGTTCTCTATAGTGTACTCCATGCTCTTGATGTCGCTTTGCACTGGAAACCATAGTTCTTCAAAGCTTTGGTAGGAAGAATCTCCAACCTCTGGATCATGGTGAAGAGATCTTGAACTGTCTTGTCCAAATCAGCTCTGGTGCAGAACTCGCTGGAGTTCATATCGGGCGATGGACTAGGTGTCATATCGGTCGATGCTGCGCGTCTGTAGTCCTCGCAGAGTTCTCTCAATGTATCTTCAACCTCTTGCAGTCGATTTTCCATTGGTGGGATCATCTCATCAGTTATTTTCTTCTTGCTGGTGTAGAAGGATTTCATCGTTTGGTGTGTGTGGTGTAGAGCCTTGATGATGTGATCCATGGTATCTGCCATTGTTGATGTGCGTTCCTTGAATGAGGTGAAGCTGTTGCTGAGCTGCTGCAATTTGTCTTCTAGATCCTTGGTGGTGGTTGCTTCTTCTCGTTTGATGTCGTGATAGATGTTGCGGATGAGATTAGTGATTTCTTCTTTGCTGTAGGTGTTCTGCAAACGTCTATCGTTCGATGTGCGTTGGTCTGCATCGGTCGACGGTGTAGGATGAGCATCAGTCGATGGATTATGTCCAGCATCAGTCGATGGCTTCCTGTAGGTTTCCAACTTCGAGCCTAGAATGGATACTTCTTCTTCAAGGGCGTTCTTCTTTTGTTGATGAAGATCATAAGCGCTCTGAATCCAGTTGATTTCAGATTGGAGTTCTGATCGAGCTTTCTCGATTTCATATGGAAAGTAAGAGGTTTCCTAGATGTAAGGACTCGTAGCCTCATAAATCTTCTCTTGGACTTCAGCTTCTGTGTAGAGCTTCTCTGTAGGTTCTGCTTTGTTGAAGTGGTCTGCATGTATGGGTAAACAAAAGCAAGACCAATCAAATAGTGATGCTCTGTTAAGTAACTCGTCTATGGCTTCCTTTGAAACATGGATGATGTCTCCATTGACTCCTCTGGCATACCCAGATTCATCTCTGAAAACTCCAAATTCGTCCTTCTTCTCCCATAAGAAGCGTCGAATTCCATCTTTGAAAGCTCGTCTGCCCATCTCATGGTGCATATCGAACGATATACGATTGTGTTTATCGATCGATATGTGCTGAAATTCTGAATCTTTCGTGATGGGATGATCAGCTATAGCTCCGTCTTGGTTGGATACTGTGGTTGTGCTGATGTGCTGATGGTGAGGTAGTTGTTTGAAGAGGTTTATGGATCCATTGGCGGTTTGAAGGATGTCTCCAATGTCCTTCTTTGTGATTGGGATGATTCTCCCATCCATTGCTCGTGCATTGCCTTCTGGATCTCTGAAAATACCAAACTCATCCGGAGTTAGTTAACCAAAATCAATATTATTTATTTGTACCTCGGATGGTGTAGTGGTCGTATCGGGCGATGCTGTATCAGGTGCATCGGTCGATGTGAGCTGACGGTTGTCGATCGATTGTTGTTGAAACGTATCGGTCGATGGGACTTCCTCAGGCTGAATTGCGTATTGCAGTGGAATTGCCTGTACTGCAAAACTCTTATTGTAGCCGCTTGCCCAACTTCCAATTGAGTAGTCTCCGTCTCTTATATCCTTAGATGGAGTGTAAATGGATATAAAGTCGATAGGATCGCTTGATGGTTCATAGGGTCGTTTGAGCGATCGTCTTGGTGGCATATCGGTCGATGAAGGCTTGCTTACATCGGTCGGTGCGTTGAATCTGAAGGTGTGGGAAGTGTGTCCATCTTCTTCTTCACAAATGAATATGTACTCTGTAGCTCGTTCTTCCTCGTAATCTTCATCATATTCCTCCTCTAGAGGTATGTAGTCGTTCGGTTCTGATGTAGCTGGCTCGAAATCTCTATTTGGATACTCCACAATAGGTCTGTCTGTCGATGCTAGGGTTTCAGCGTTGTTCCTCCAAAAGGGTTGTCTATCGATCGATGTGGTGTTAGAGACGTCGGTCGATGAGATGGTATGGGTATCGGGCGATGAGATGTTGCTCTCATCGGTCGATGTAACCGGATTGGTTTCGTATTCAGCCATGGAATCGTACTCATGGGAACAGAAACAAGCTGCTACGACTTTTGTGGTCTCCTTAGCTGGTAACTTGATGACCTGGACGGGATCATAGAGGGTGGTGGAATCTATTAGGGTTAGGCAGAGCTTGTTGAACCTTAGGTCACAAACGGCTCCGACGGTGGCTAGGAAAGCTCTTCCAAGTAGTAGGGATGTTTTGAAGTTTAGCTTGACATCCAGGACGTGGAAGTCTGTAGGGATGATGGCGTCTCCAATCTGTACCTCAAGATTTTGAATTATGCCTCCAGAGTTCTGTTGAGAACAATCCACAAAGATGAATGTCTCATCAGTAGGCTCTATCTTCAGATGTAGGTGGTCTGCCATGATCTTAGGTATGATGCTGACTCCTGATCCTGTATCACATAAGGCACGAGGGAATTCAATGCCCCTGATGGAACATGGTACTGTGAACTTCCCTTGATTGCTCCTCTTTGGTAGTGTGATCATGTTCTTCAAGCTGTCACGAACTTGGTGAAACATCCTCTTGATGTCTTCCTCTGTCTCCTTGGTTTCTCTGAAGAACATCCACAATCTGTGAGAAAAGTAGGCTTCTTCAAAGGGTTTCTCTGCAGGGATCCTTAGAACTCGTTTCCTGAACTTTTCCATCTCTGCTTCATTAGCTCCCCTTTTAAGGTGCTTTGCAATCTTCTCTTTCCTTTTTCGTAAGACTCTTCCTAGGTTTTCCTTTTCTGGCTCCATGGGTTCAATGATGTCTGTGGGTTTCTTTAATATGGCTGTAAGAAGGGATTTGGAAAGTTTGGATTGCTCCCGGAGTGCATTAAGTCGTGCTACATCGATTTTGGGTAGTTGCACTCGGCGGTGGGGGATAGTATATCGATCGATGGCTACTACTGTGTGTCGGTCGATATTGGTGTCTCCGGATCAGTCGATGGAAAGGTCTCTGTATCGATCGATGGGGTCTGAAGATCGGTTGACGTCCATGCCGGTGGGTGGTCGTGGGTGTTTGGCTGCAAAGGCTTCGTGTGACATGATTTTGATTGAATTGCACTCGTTGGAGGGTTCCTCGAAGTCTATCGATCGATACTCGTCAAAGTTTATTGATCGCTTTGCTTTTGGTGATATCGATCGATGTCGAGCCGATGATGTCGATCGATATGAACCAAATCCGGCTTCGGGCGAGGCTTCATCTGTCGAATTTTGCAGCTTATCCTGGGGAACTTCCTCCCAGAAATCATCATCTATGATGGCATTGATGTGGTGGTGAGTAGTAGGTCTCCTGGTGCTCTTGCCAAGGCTTCTTGTTTCTTCAAAGCCTCTCCTGTCTGAACTACTTGAGTCTCCACCTTCTTCACATAGGTATTCAGAGTATCAAGCTTTGAATTCAGAGTAGTGTAGACAGAGTCAATCTTCTCGTTGAAATCCACCTGGAGTTTCTGTTGTGTCTGTAGAACTCTTTCTAGCATTTCTTCTAGCTTGCTTTCCTGGGTGGGTGGGGGTGGATTGGTGTAAAATGAGTTTCCGTAACTCCTGTTGTTGTTGGGGTTGCTGCTATTGTAGGAAGGTTTCTGCGAACTGTAGTTGCTCCTCTGTCCTGAGAAGTTTCTGATTCCTCCTTGGTTTCCAGATCTCTGAAATCCACCTCCACTGATCCAGTTCACATCTTCGTCTACTTGATCCTCTGCGGTTTCTGCATCCTCAACTGAGCAAATCTGCTTGTTAAGCAGCTTCTGAACATTATCCAGCTGTGATTGAAATTCACTAATATGTTCCTTCCGAAGGAATGATACAGATTTTGCTTTGACGGTGTTCTTCGTGCTGTTGCTTGAAGCCAAGTTATCAATTAACTTCACAGCGTCATGTGGATTTCTTGTGCTGAAATTTCCTTCACTAACAGTGTCCAGAGCCATTTGATACTTTAGAGCGATGCCTCTGTAGAAGGTTCAGAGTAGTTGCACGTTGTTGTATCCATGATGTGGGCAGTCGCGCTGGTTGGACTTGAATCTGTTCTAGGTATCCTTGAAAGATTCTCAAGGTTCCTGAGTGAATGTAGCAATTTTCCTTCTCCAGTCCTCCGCACGTGACTCATCAAAGAAGTTACGCAGGAATGCGTTTTTGATGTCCTTCCAGGTAGTGAGGGAACCTGGTGGTAGTTGTCGCAGCCACTGCAAAGCTTCTCGTGATAGAGAGTATTTGAAAAGCTTGCAGAAATGATAGTCTTCAGGGACTCCGTTGGCTTTGATGGAAGATATAATATCTTCGTATCTTTCCAGATGATCCATAGGGTGCTCATGAGATAACCCACAGAAGGGTATCTGTCCTACGAGACCGTAGTACTGCGGCTTGAGCTCGAAATCTCCTCTCTGAATAGCAGGAGGGCGGATGGCTGATCGGTTGGTATAGAACTGATCTGGACGGTTGTAATCAGCCAGGGTTCTAGCTCTGTTGGCTTCATCTGCAGGTTGGATGAAGTCTGTAGTGTCTTGCTCAGGAATGATTTCCTTTTGAGCATTCAACTTCTGACCTGCTGCGTTACGCAGGTGACCATCTTGATCACGCAGGTCTCCATTCTCATCGGTCTTAAGAATAATAGGCGCTACCATAGCTCGTCGGGTAGTATCAATCGATGTTAGGTGATCTATATCGATCGATGTCGGATCAAGAGTATCGGTCGACGGTCGGTGGTCGAGCGATGACGTGCGGCGAGTATCGGTCGACAAAGAAGGTATCTCGGTCGACTGTGGTAGAGCAGTATCGGTCGACGAACGGGTGTTGATGTCGATCGATGTCGGTGTATCGGTCGACAAGGTAGAGGTTATGTCGATCGATGTGGAACGTAAATTCTTGCGGATGCTACGCTCCAAGCTGTGGGGGTCTGCTGAGTACACAAGTTGATGATTCTTGTTGCTTCTGGTATTGGTGGGCATGTACCTGAAAATCAAGAAAAAATGTTTGCGTCAGAAGGTGATTTAGCAGAAATTTAAATAACCTAGACCTAATCAGATTAAATCTAATGGCGATCTTAGCTCCTCGGTAACGGCGCCAAATTTGATCTCACTCAAATTACCCTAGGAGTGAATTACTCTCTCGAATAAGAGGTTCAGATGTAGTACTTAAGGATCGATTTCACGGGGAGCGAAGGAACACAAAAGATAGTAATCCTTAGTGACTAAGCTAGGTTGAAATGGTTTTTAAATATAAATTGCAGTTGTGAGCAATGATTAATTGCTCAAGAGAATGTTTGAGGGTTGTAAGTAATAAGAGAAATAGTTAGATTTAAGGTTACTATTCAGCTAGTTCAAGATTATAATGCTATGGATGTTTTAATGAGTTGCTTGCATATACTAAAAAACTTTGATTATTTAGATTTGGCCAATAACTGTCGTTACTAGTCTTGTCTATTGATCTGTCCGCCGAAAATATCGATCGATGTTTGACAGCTTGTATCGATCGATATGTGTGTCGTCGATCGATTACTCTATTGGAGTATCGATCGATATAGCTCTAGATCGAATCGAATATATGTTCACCAAGATCATAGACCGGCTCTCGCTTATCCCTAGAGGATCTTAGCTTATTCAAGATGATGTCAGGAGACTGATTTATGGATTAAATCAATTCCAATATCATATTCTAGTTAGCTACTCTAGAATAAGCATTAGGGTTCATCAGGATAATGAGTATACAACTCAACAGTCCATAGTTGGGGCTAATCCCTCATAACTATTTGAACCCTAAATCTAACAATGAAATCTACTCAGACATGACTGAGTGATTCAAAGCATCTAGGTAATAATAGAGATTCATTTAGAAGACCGAACAATCAAGTTCCTCGTGATAACAAATCTCTTTGTATCTTTCTTCTAAACTTAGAATCTTATAACCTTAGATGAGAACATAATTAAGATAAAAAGAATACTATATTGATAAGTAGGAAAGTACTAGAACATTGATATGTTGTTAAAGCTTACTTTGCCAAAACACATAGGCAAAGGTATAAATATTGAGTACAATTAGGTTAAAACCTCGTCAGGGGCATTATAGTAAAATTGAGACATCTTGGGCTTCAAGTCGATTGAGAATATTCTTCCTTCTTCGGCACGCTCGATATCGATCGATGGTACTATGTGTACATCGATCGATAAAGTATCTCGTCGTCATTTCTTCAAATGCGTCATCGATCGATTACACGAAGTCTGTATCGATCGATATGTAACTCTGGATATCGACCTCGATGTTTGATCTTCAAGTCATCTCGGGAAAACTCGCTTTTAAGCTCCAAATGGCACCTAAAACGTCACTTTACTCCAAAATGCCCTTGAACCTGAAAACATACCTAAAAGACTCCAAAACATAGATATATATATAGTAAAATCATATAAATACCATGAGTAAAAGTGGGTCAAAATCATGGTATATCAATAATACATTTTTATTACAAAAATATGTTCTATTTTTTTTAATATTTAACTTTCACATCATTGAGAACTATTTTAATGATTCTAGAATCAGCATCTTCTTATTTCCAAAAATCGAATTACATTGACTTTAATCTTCCACATAGTTTTGAAAGGTTTCAACTGGATGACCAAATTGATACAGCCAATTTTTTTTGTTTTAAATCGTTAACTTCACTACAAGAAAACACTGGCTTTACAACGAAGTTTTCAACGAAAATAATTCCTCGTAAATTTACGAATACATTACGTCGACGTTACGACGAAAAGCAGTTTCGTCGTAAAGTGGATGAAATATTACGACGAATCCTATTTCTTTATCTTTCTTCTTAAAGACGTTGTAATGTTACAAAGACTTTATGAGGAATCATATTTCCTTATCTTTCCTCGTAATGGCGTTGTAATTTAACAAGTATTTTACGACGAATCGGGTTACCGTTATACTTGGTTGAAACGTGTATTAAGTGTGCTTTATATCTAACTAAATTCCTTGTAAAGTGGATGTAAATTCCTTGTAAAAGAGTTGTAAATCCGTAGTAATACATTGCGTTGTAAAATACTTGTTAAACATTTATCTACCAAACTCGAAAATCTTCTATATATATATATATATATATATATATATATATATATATATATATATATATGTCATTTCTCAATGCTAAAAACACACCAACAAATCTAAAAAAAAAAAAGAAAAACTGAAAAACACAACTTAAAAAAATGGATGATGGAAGCAATATCTACGAGATACGGAGTTGGATGTATTCACATAAAGATTCTGCCGGTAGAGTGACATATATCTTTCTGAGCGGGCTAGAGACATTCATGCAGCATGCAGGCTCTACACCGCTCACACAGGAAAGCGGTAAGATGTTTTGTCATTGTCGGAAATGCAAGAATTCAAAATTTGCACTTAGTGAAACTGTTTGGAAGCATTTAGTAAATAGAGGATTCACACTGCATTACTATATTTGGTATCAACATGGAGAGGGTTATGGTGCAAACGAAGCTAGTAGTAGTAATAATCATTTTGAGAATCCTGGTAATAATAAGAACCGAATCAGAATGAGTAGTTGGTAGATCATGATAGGATCCAAGACATGATTACTGATGCATTTTTAGAAACTACTACAACAATAGCTCATGAAACTGAGAATGTAGAAGAGCCTAATTTGGATGCAAAGAGGATTTATGAAATGCTAGATGCTGCAAATCAACCAATCTACACTGGTTGTAGAGAAGGTCTCTCTAAATTGTCTCTAGCAACTAGGATGATGAATATTAAAACGGATCATAATCTATCTGAGAATTGCATGGATGCTTGGGCGGAGATGTTGAAAGAGTACTTGCCAAAATACAATTTGTCGGCTGAATCTTATTATGAGATTCAGAAATTGGTTTATAGTATGGGATTGCCTTCGGAGATGATAGATGTTTGCATCGACAACTGCATGATCTACTGGAAGGACGATGAGAACCTGGAAGAGTGTCGATTCTGCAAGAAACCACGATTCAAACCGCAAGGACGTGGAAGCAATAGGGTACCGTACCAAAGGATGTGGTACCTACTAATTAAAGACATGTTAAAAGGATTATATCAATCTGAGAGGACTGTTGCATCGATGAGGTGGCATGCTGAACATGTCCATAAGAAAGGCGAGATCGCTCATCCATCAAATGCAAGAACGTGGAAACATTTCAACAATGTATACACAGATTTCGCTAACAATATTCAGAATGTCTATCTTGGGTTAAGCACTGATGGATTTAGTCCATTCGGAATGTCTGGGAGACAATATTCTTTGTGGCCAGTCATCCTTACGCAGTATAACTTGCCGCCGGACATGTGTATGGAAGAAGAATTTATATTCTTAACCATATTAATTCCTGGGCCGAAGTATCCAAAACGGTCGCTTGATGTTTTTCTCCAACCATTGATACAAGAGCTACAAGAGTTGTGGTTATAAGGGGTGAGAACGTATGATTGTTCCATGAAAAACAATTTTACGATGCGAGTAGTTCTACTGTGGACGATTAGTGACTTTCCTGCTTATGGGATATTGTCTGGGTGGACAACTCATGGAAGATTATCTTGTCCAATTTGTCGTGGATCGACAGATGATTTTCAATTGAAGAATGGTAGAAAGAGTTGTTGGTTTGACTGTCATCGTCGATTTCTTCCCATCTCTCATCCGTACCGAAGAAATAAGATATTGTTTAGATACATAAAAGTTGTCAGAGATAGTCTTCCTCCATATCTCACCGGACAACATATCCTAACAGAAATTGATTATTATGGAGCTCTGGAAACTGTGCCGCGTGGAGGAAACTGGCATGTTCAGGAAAATATGCTTGATGGGTATGGGTCTCTCACAATTGGCATAAGAAGAGTATATTTTGGGAGATGCCTTACTGGAAGGATCTTCTTTTACGCCACAACTTGGATGTGATGCACGTAGAGAAGAACTTTTTTGACAACATCATGAATACAATATTGAACGTCCCAGGAAAGACAAAAGATAACAAAAAGTCAAGGATGTACTTACCTTCTATCTGCTGGAGCAGTGAGTTACATATCAAGAGCAATGGCAGCGTTCCTATTCTCATCTTCCAGTTGTCATCAGCAGCGAAAAAAACTTTGTTTGATTGGGTCTTATCAGAAGTTAAGTTCCCCGATGGTTATGTTTCAAATCTGTCAAGATGTGTTGAATGTGGTCAAAAGTTTTCTGGAATGAAGAGTCATGATTGTCATGTGTTTATGCAACGACTACTTTCATTCGCTTTTGTTGAGCTCCTTCCAACAATTGTACATGAAGCACTTGCAGGTAAATATTAATTTATAATATATTACATATGGTTATAAAATGTTATTAATTGGGTTATCTTTGCAACATAGAACAATTTGAGTATTCTTCAAAGATCTTAGCACACATACGTTCAAGGAAGAAGTCATCGAACAACTTCAGGAGAATATTGCCATCATATTGTGCAATCTGGAGAAGATATTTCCTCCATCATTTTTTGATGTGATGCAACATCTAGTCGTTCATCTCCCGTACGAAGCATTACTTTGTGGACCTGTTCACAACGGATGGATGTATCCATATGAGAGGTACATGAAACATTTGAAGGGAAAAGCCAAAAATCTAGCAAAGGTGGAAGGTTCGATCATTGCTGGGAGTTTGACAACAGAAACTTCTAACTCACGTTTTACTACTTTGCTCCAACCGTTCGTACAAGGAAAATAGTTCCTAGAAGATATGATGATGGTGGAGTACCTTCGTCATATGCCGTAGACGGTGTTCCTGACATTTTCTGTCAAATTGGATGATTTGGTGGTAAGCTAAAAGAAGTCTGGTGGTCTAGTGAAGAGGATAAGCATAGTGCCTACACATATATTATGCTCAACTCCAGAGATGTAATGACGTCTTCGTTTGAAAGGTAAATTTTTTTCCTATGTTAATTAATTTTATTGTTGTTAATTATATGATATGATATATTTGTTTAATTTGCAGCATGTTTGTATCTTAAGTTGAAGAAGCAATACTGGGAATATCTGCAACTGAAGTGGAAGGAAGAAAAGAAAAAACACTTTGTCAAGTGGTTAAAATCACATGTAATATATTTGATTAAAATGAAGCAATATTTGGTACTATTCTAACGGTGGTGAATTTTGTTGGTTGAGTATGATGATCCATATTACCCTGTATGGTTTCACGAATTGGTCCAAGGTCCAGTAGCAAAGGTCACCACATCACATATGTACTTCACACGAGGTTTTACCTTTCACACATACGAGTATGGAAGACATGGACAACAAGTAACTACAGAATATGTGTGAAAGGCGAAACAGAATTTTACGGGATCTTGCGGGAGATTATTGAAGTGGAATTTCCAGGGTTATTGAAGCTAAAATGTGTCCTCTTCAAATGTGAATGGTTCGATCCCGTTGAGAATCGAGGTGTTCGGTTTAACAAATTTGGTGTTGTGGATGTCAATTCTGGGAGAAGATACAACAAATTCGAGTCTTTCATCCTAGCTTCCCAGGCCGAACAAGTTAGCTTTCTTCCATACCCTCGCCTTCGAAGTTCTGGGATTAATTGGTTGGTTACTATCAAAATTACACCTTGTGGACGAATTGTTGCCGGAGAAGAACCACCATTGCAAGAAGAATATGCTATTAATGAAGTTGAGGTTCCTGATCAACAACTTGATGAAATTCTTCTGATCGACCTAACTAACCATCAATATGAAGATCTTGCCGAAGATGCGACAAATGAAGCACGTGAAGACGAGTTCGATTGTAGTGACGACAAGGACTGTTCTAATGTTGATGAGAACTCAAACGATTCATAATGATGTAATATATGTAACAAATGTTGTTTTTATCTTTACAAAATATTGTACCTAATGTTATTTTTTATTGCTTAAGTGAGATACCTAATGTATGTGTATTATATGTTGTTTTGTATAATATCTATTTCTTAAGGTAAAATTTTTTATTTTGTTGAAGTTAAGGGTTTTAGTTGGATAAATATGATGAAAGTATGAATGAGTGATAATGGTAAAGATGATAACTTTGGGGTTTAGGGATTTGATTTTCGGGGTTTCATACTTTCCTCGTAAGTTCGTTGTAAATAAAAACACGGGTCTGGTAACTTCGTCGTAACATAAAATATTATTTCCATGTAACTTCGTCATAACATAAAATATTATTTCCTAGTAACTTCGTCGTAAATGAAAAAAAACGGGCCTGGTAATTTCGTAGTAAATGAAAAAAACACGGGCCTGGTAACTTCATTGTAAACCAAAACACGGGCCTGGTAACTTTGCCGTAAACGAAAACACGTGTCTGGTAACTTCCTCGTAACATTACGACGAAGTTACGAGGAAACCGTTTTTATATATATGAGAGAAGTCTTTCAGACGAGCAGTGCTCGTATTTTCCTCCCTAAATCCTCTCCCCCTCTAAGGTAATTTCTCTCCCTATCTTTTTTTTTTATAGTTTAGGTGGTTAGTTTAAGTGATTAGTTTAGGGAATTAGATTAGGTGATTAGTTAAGGGAATTAGTTTATGTGATTAGCTTAGAAAATTATTTTAAACAATTCATTTAGGATATATATTAATTAAATTTTTGAAAAATTTTTAGATGGCTCCTAGACCGAAACCAGCAGCTGCTGCACCTGCCGATTTGTTTGACGAATGGCACATCTTCATCTAGTGGTCCATCGTCTTCTTCCGGGACAGTTTCGGACTCTACATCTCGGAGAGTTTCTTCGACCCCTCCTCCTCTTCCATCTCAGATGGCTCCCCCACCAGCTCCACCTGTCGCCCCAGATCAGCCTGCCCCACCGGCTGCAGTTCATCCCGATTTTTGGGTGCCAGTTCATGCACCATTCGCAAGATACACCGTCGAGGATTTTCTTGCCCAGCCCGGACTAGAGGGTTTACACGTTATGGACCCCGATAGACCTACGGGTACTTATTGATAAGTACATTAAATTATTAATTTAAAATTTAAAATCTTTGATCAATTTTTTTAACAAATTTGTTATATTTGCAGGTTTGGGGCTAACAACCGTGTTAGCCGGAGCATTTTGGAGACGATGAAGGGATATTATGACGGCCCTTATCCCAACTGGACCATGACTCCCGATCACGTAAAGACGACGTGGTTTAAATGTTTTGCGGTAATTATATTTACATATTATTAATATTTATATTGCTTAAATAATTATTTTTTCTAATATTTTAAAATTTTTGTTTTTCAGCAAAGGTGGAACTGGTCCGTAAGAATCACCAAGAGGGTGAAGAGCGAATTTATTGTAAAGGCGAAAACTCGTCTTTGCAACACCGTCTCGGATTGGAAGGACAAATGGGAGATTTACGGCTATGAGGGGAAGCCGAGCGGGGTCACAAAGGAAGCATGAGATGGCCTCATCGCCTATTGGAACGAACCCAGCTCCATCCGCAAAGCCAATCTGCTCCGCTTCCCGAAGAACGAGGGATAAAGATGGTCATTTGCCCATGGTTCATAGAACCGGCCAAAAACACCATGCCGAAATTCGTCTCGAAGCTGTAAGTCTTATTTAAATTTATAATTTTCATTATTTTAAACTTGTATTTATTAATTATATTTAATTTATTTATTATTGTTTTTATTAGTTGGAGAAGTCGGGAGTTTTGCCATCTCTCTCGGACCTATTCAAGATGACTCACGCCTCACCAGATGGGGTTTTTGTTGATCCTGCATCCGAGAAACTCTTCAAAGCTGTGGCTACTCGGGTTGAAGAACGAGAGACGCAGCTTACCCAACAGTCTGCAGATGGATTACCCGTTAAGTTGTCAACCGAAGAGGTTGACCGGATCTTCGAGGAGGTAAAATTTAATAATTTTTAAAAATTTATTTTTATTTTTTATTATATTATTAACTCTAAATACGTTTTTTATATATATACATATATATATATGTGCTTCCTAAAAAGAAGGGAAGGACGGTCGGAATAGGTTCCGTTAACGAAGTTGCAAGGGCGACTTTGTCATACTATTGGAGACGGGACCAGGACAACGACCGGATGCAGGCTCACATGGATACCCAACAGCAGTGTTTGGACTCTCTCGAGGGTTTGCTGAATGTGATGGCGGTGGGAAATCCAACTTTGCAGAGAGCTTTGGCGGAGAGACGAGCAGCTCTCGGGATGAGCCAGACGGATCCCGAAGCAGGAACTTCTATAGAGCTGAACCCCTCAGCCAACTACTTCGATGACAATGTTGTTGGCCTTTAGTTTATTTTTTTAATTTCTTTTGTTTTGTATAAAAAACTTAAATTCTATTTAATTAATGAATTTATAGTTTTAAAAAAAATTATTTGGTTTCACATTTAATTTTAGTTCAAATATTATAAATTTTAAAATTATTGTTTTATAAAATTTATATAATTATTATAATTAATTAATATTTTAAATATGGAGATGTAAATTCGTTGTAAGTTTCCACGTTAAGTCCTCGTAAAGTTTACGAGAAATTTACATGGAGTCGTTGTAAAGTCCTCGTATAATTTACATCGACTTTACGTGGAAACCTTACGTGGCTTTTACAACGAAATAATATGAGGTATTTACATCGGGTTTTACGAGTGCATTACGACGAATAGTTTCCTTCCGCTTTACGAGGAATTTACTTCCTCGTTCCTCGTAAACGTTACTAGGACTTTACGACGTAACCTCCGTTACGACGAGTGTTTAACAACGAAACGCGTATCGATGTTAATTCGTCGTAAAGCCCCTATTACGACGAATATACAACGAATACCGCCTTCGTAGAAAATATGTTTTCTTGTAGTGCGTATATATATATATATATTATTTAATTTGAATATTTATTAAATAAAAATTCATACGAATACAATTTTATGATCATTTTTATCTTATTATAACAAAATAAATTAAGCTCTTGATCACAAAATTTTCAAAGTGGGATCTTCAAGATATAACATATAAAAAAAAATCTAGTTGTTTCTATTATATAGTTATGGAGAATCTTGATATCTTCTAGATAGCTTACAAAAGCTTGGCATTCATCTGGTTATGAAACCATCTTCACCGATTGAAAATAATCAATTGCAAAAGTTATATAATATTGCCGTAAATTTATCATACATTCCATTTCCCAAATCAATGTCTCTTTTTCCAAATGAATGGAAAACATGTTGGGTCCGGTGTTCCTTTCTCCCAACAAACCGTTGAAACTTTTGAACGTGCTATACCAACCTTGTTCCCAATAATTTTCCTTCTTCTTCTATGACCCATCTGAAAAACACCATCGTCCAAGTATGGAAGATAACCTTTCCTGCAATACCTCCCCTGATTGCACAACCCGGTGAGTGATTGTTGCTTGTCCCTCTGCCCAAAGTTTTTATTTTGTCTCTGTCAACTGAAGAGTATATATCCCTAAAGTCTATATCCAAGTTACTAAAAAATTTCTTGTTTCTTGCTTTCTAAATATACAATAAAATCCATTTCTACTAATGATTTTCCCGGTGTGGAAACACCTTCCAGAACTGATAATCCATATTTATAAATAGTAAATGGGCAAGAAAAATGTCTGAGTTCGACATAATCCTAAAAAGTGTCCACACTTGTAACGCTGGAGGGCATTAAAAATGTTGCTCTACATCTTGCAGATTGTGTATCCTGTTGAATCCCTCTTGCATGCAAATGTTATGTCCCTTCCAAATCATATAATCCATGAAAATGATAATTTTATCCTTGTTATTATATTCTTCAATACTACTTTTTTTTCTTAAAAAAAAAAAAAGTAATACATATAAAAAGGTTTGTTTAGCTACAGTAAATATAAAATGAAGGCATACTACTATTCTTGTTAAAATATAACTGGATCATTTTGTTTAGAGAATTTGAAAGAAATTTTTTTCTGTAGTTTTTACAAGATTCTGATATATAAATATTTTAATTTAAAATATATATCATAAAATATTAATTAAAAATAATCTCTGCAGCCACGCATATCAGAATCTAATTTGATACTAAAGTAACACCTAAATTAATGTTTTGGTGTTATATTTTATTTTCATTTTTAACCTCAACTCCAAATTTTAAAAGTACTATATTGTTTATTTATTATTTAATTTTTAATATTTTATAAATATGGATTATTAATAATTAACTAAATACAAAACTATAATAGATATATTAAAATAAAATATGACATAGTACGAATTCTTAAAATTTATAGAACTTCAGTATATGGAACAACCACCAATTAATTTGGATGAAAAAATTAACTATAACTGAAAATTATATTAATAAAATAAAATATACAAACTATTTATTAATGTAAAATTTCTATTAATTAATAATTACTAAGCTGATTATGCTATTGAATAAAAATATTATACTGATATTCTATTATGAATAATGTTACGGCAAATATAATATTCATCAAATACCAAAACATATATATATTTTGATGTCATATTTGTTCCATTGGAAAGCATCCAACATTAAATATAGCCTCTTGGTGTTACTTTTGAATTACTCTTACAAGAATAGCATATTTTCTGGATGGTATAATAGAGAATAGGATGTAATTATGCTAAAGATATTTACAAAAAAAAAAGAATTTATCCAGCAATAGTTTTTCAAACGATTCTTGTATCTCTTTTAAAATTTACAAGCGAAAGAAATAGAAATCAGGGATGATTAGGGTCCTACACAAAGGACAAGTCATCTTGTCGTCATGGATCCAACGGTCAATACACGTCTTGTGGAAAACATGAGCGCAATTCCTCAAAGACCGGACTTGTTCACCACAATCGAACTCATCTTGACATATCCGACAGCTCTCCGGCGGATTCAGCCGGGAAATATCCTCAAAATTCGTAGCTGGAAGTATATCATCCATCGGAATCTTGTTTATGTTTCCCGGAGATTCCGACGAATAAAGACCAAACAAACGAGTTAGGTCAAGAAAAGAACAAACCTCTTTCATAAGATCATTCAGAATAACTCCAACGATTACAACTCCGGTGCTGCCGTAAGAAAGGCCCATTTTTCCTTTTTTCTTAAAAGTGATTTAAGAATGGCTGTCACAATTTGGAGAAATAAAGAAGAAGATTTTGGGAAGCATATAAAATGGCTATTTATATGGTTGGTTTGTACTATAATGGCTATTACAATTAGGTGTTAGCGTAGATCGCCGAGCTACGGCAGGATTTGGAGAAGAGATGATTGAAACGTACGTTAAATAGATATAGCTACTGGCTGTGACGGATAACGATCAATCAATAAATCATGGACGAACAAGATAATAGATAGAAGGTGTATGATTGGTTGGTGATGGACATGAAAACAACATTAAACATCAAAAGTTAAAAAGAGAAGTTCACGTAATTGAAAAACATGACTTAGAAGCAAAACCAAAGTATATACATAATATTTAAATTTAGATCAGTAGTTTCTTTAGCTTTACTTATTTATTTAGTTTTTTTGTTTAATTACTGCTAAAGTATATAATCTGTTGACTAACTATTAACGGCGTAAATCGTAAAAGTAACAAAAACTTTTTCTTTAAATTAGATAATAAAATAACAGGTCCATCAATTATTGTAAGCATTTAGCAAAGAATGTAAAGGAAATAGAAAACAAATCATTTATTTCAAAAGTCACATAACAAATACTTCACGCCTCGGCTAAGAACCAAATCGTTACGAAGGCAATATAATACAATGGTTCAAAACAGAGAGATACTGAGGTCATTTCCACAACAGATACTTTTTCAGAAATAAAACAGAAATTTCCACAGAAGCAAAGATCGCACAAAGAGAGTTAAAGTAATGCGCGCACAGTCACCAGCTGAAACTGATAGATTCAAAGTGAAGATTCTTAGCCAGACCAGAAGAACATATCTTCACCACTTCTTGTCTCATCTTCTTTGGTCTACACACCATCAATCCACGCTTGAACCTTTGGTAAGATTACAATCTCTGTTTTCACACGCATTACAACAAAAATGGTAAGATTAACTTATAATTTTTAGTGGATACTACAAAAACAAATATGGTAAGAATTATAAAAGCTTTGAGCATATTAATTTAAATAGTGTATACTTACTCTCGAAGTCTGATCTTTCACCGAAATGGAGGTTGGTGCATTGAACAAGTGACTTTTGAGCTGCACTTGACATCATCATGATGCTAATATAGAGGACCAAATGATGAAGGATTAATCCTGAAGCAGCATTATACTTGTTCTTGATTTTTTTCGATCGGGTAGATATAGTATCTTTCATGAAGCCAACGATGACCAAGAAGATATGAGGGAAGACAAAAGGATGGCGCAAGCCAGAGCCATCAAAATAACATATCTAAAATCATATGTCTAACTAAAGTAATGAAATATTATTTGATATAAATTATTCATACAAATTACAAATTACTCCACTTTATAACTAAAAATAAATATTAATTAATTGTTGTTGTAAATTCACTTAACAAATATATATACATGTGCATGATCACGAAAAAATCATCTAGTGTATATGTACATTTATATTACGGATCGGATATCCGTTCTTAAAAAAAAAATATTTATGATTTGCTTCGTCTTTAACGGATATTAAATTTTAATATTTGCTTTGATTTGTAAAATTACGGATATCTGGAATTTTTGAATCGGGTAAAACAAATAGCAAATCGAATCAAATTTTACGGATATTTTGCTCACCCTTAGTTTTGTAATTTAGTAATCTAGTTCAAAACTACATGTTTTAAACTGAAAGATATCAAACAACATACATATATCGATATTGGCCGTCGAATAAATATACATAGATACAAATACATAAAAAAACAAAAAGTACAACACATCACCCTTAAGAAACATTACAAAAAGAGGAACATCGTATCAAAGTAGAAAATACTCGAGGAAGAAGTTTGTTTATGTATACCCAACAAGCAAAAAGCATTGTCATCAAGGCTTTGTTGCTGGAAACTGATTCCCAGACTTGAGATCATCTTGACGGACGTCCATGGGCAGCTTGATCCAGCTAAAGTCGTCACTTCTGACTTTCTTCCTCTGAACCACAACGTAAAAGCTCATGAATATACACATAAACGCCATCATTGCGATGAATATGCTTAGGTTTCTTCTATTTGGGCAAGAAGTGAGAATCATATCCGTTGAAAAAAACCCATCAAGACTCCCCATCGAGTTATTCATCTTCATGATCTCAACACCGTTCAACATCGCATCCACCCCATGATCATCAACACTGGTCTTGTTAGATGGTCCCACACTCACGCTAATCGATGATCCTAAAGGGTTGTTGGAATGAGCGGTAAGATCCACCACGAAATCCATGTAATAAGGGGAAGCAAGGACGTAACCAGTAGCTTCAGAGATATCAAAATCTTGATAAGCCAAGTTCCGGTTGATGTAAACGTTGAAATAGAGCATACCGAGTGATTTGCTAGCAATGTCACAGAAATGCATCCGGATCAGATATTTGTAACCCGTGCTCACAGGGAAATCCCAACTCATAGCGTTGCCCACACGGGCAGTGTTGTAGACGTTATCAGGACCAACTTCCCGGCTCGCGCCTCCGGGCCTATACTTAATCCTACCGGTGAAGTAAGCTTTGTGAGAAGAAGACCCATCAACGGTTTTGAACAAGCCATCATCAGGGAGCCAAGTTCTCCACAAAGTGTCATTGAAAGGAGTAACCTTTCTACCACCAACATTGATTCTGTACATCACTTCCATAGCTTGCTTAGCTAAACCATTCACTTTCCCAGTTCCATCACCAGACACAGAGGTTGCAACATCAGCAATCAAATCCTCAGGCGCAGATATAACTTCTATAGCGTTAACGAACGCTAATTTCGAATCATTACTAGGAACAAACCTGACCACAACCTCTCCAACATCGACCCAAATCAGAAATTCCCTAACGTTAGACGACTCGTCATTGCCTTTGAAATTTCTAAGCACGACGTGGCCGTTGACGGTGACGTGAAACTCAGCGTCGTTAAGATCGATTTTAGAGGAAGATAGTCGATTGAAATGGAGACGTACCATGTGAGTCCCTTTCTCGCGGACACTGAACTCGTACTTGGCCTGTCGCGCGAATACCCTCGCGGTTCGGTAGATCTGAGGGACGCTCGGAGCTAGATCTTCTCCTTGGATGGAGACTGATCCTTCCGATGAGAAAAACTTCACTTTTGATGCGTCGGAGACAAACCGGCGGTTATCCACGGTGGAGTCAATGTCCGAGCCGCAGTTCACGAGGTAGTCGTCGGAGGGGGAGAAAGAGAGAGATGAAATTGAGATTGAGGATGATATGAAGATAGCGAATAGGAGGAATCCGATCCTTCTGGACAGAATCGCCATTGCCGCGGAGAAGAGATTACACAAATTGCAGTCGATCAGACAAGAAGAACATGTAATTTGGAAAATGAGACCTAGTCAACGCGTTATTACAGCTGTTTCGTTTTCTATCATGACATGACTAATTCGTTGCGGCTCATATATGCCTACTTGTGTAAAGGCCTAAGCCCAATTACGTCTCAAATTTTTCGCTCTAGTGTATTGTTGATTAATTGGATTCTCAACGCTAAATTTTTTGTTTTATATATATTTTTAAAATAATTTTATATGTGTTTTATTTAATCATATTTGTAATTACTCTTAAATAATTATAAAAAATTCTAATAATTATATTAAAATGGATGGACTATATATATATATATATATCAATAGGTCATGTTCATGTTTTATTATAGCAAATGACTGTTCACAGAAATAATGTATAACTATTCCTAAAATCTATCTTTTAAAAAGAAATAATCAATCACAAAAACAAATAAGCCAGATAGTTAAATCACTAATAAAGGGAATATTCTAAGGTGGGCGTTCGGATACTCTCGGTTCAGGTCTATTCAGGTTTCAAGTTTTCGGGATAAAAAAATCAGTTTCATTCGGGTATTTATACAATTATGTTTAGTTTAAGTTCGTATCTTTGCAAATTTGGTTCGATTTTGGACAATTTTTCAAAAAAAATTAAAATTTATATATACTTAAAATTTTTCAAAATCTAAAAATGAAAATAATATATAACATATAAATTTGAGTAATGCATGCCAACTACATAACATAAAAATCGTTTGAATTAAATATTTGGATGGAGAATCAATATATATGTTTATATTATTTTGGAATTTTGAGTATTGTTTAGTTACTTTATGTATTGACTTTTGACTATTTTAACATGTTATTCAAATATTTTGGACAATTTCAAAATATCATATACATTTTGGTTAATTTTTTGGATATTAAATATAAAAATAACTAATATATTCAAGTATATAAATCTTATTCGTATACTAGAAATATTTTGGTTCGGATCAGGTTTGATTCAAATTTCCTAGATATCAAAATTTTGAACATGTTCAGATATTTTACAAGTTTTGGTTCGGATTAGATACTACTTTTTGGATCAGATTCAGTTCTGTTTTCATTTTAGGATTGTTTTCTCAACCCTAGAATATTCCATATAAACACCCTAACTAAATTTCTCTAAGTTTTTTAATATTCATTTTTTTTCGCTATCTATCTTTACACCCAAAACAATTATTTTTAACTCATTTTAATATACTTATTTTAGAAAATGTGATCATATATATTCAACCTATGCTCATTTTAATAAAAGGTTTCAAACAAAACCTTAAAATCTCTAAATTTCAAAAAAGAATCTAAAAATTTCAAATTTTATTTTATTTTATTATTTAAATAATAAAAGTAACTGAGTTTTGGATAATCTGAAATTATATATAGTATTAGATTTAGTTTATTTTTTTTTCTGAAGTTTTAAAGTAATTTATTTATTTTATTCTAATTATATTTTTCTAAATTTAAAATATTAAATTTTATTTACTATATTCTTAAAACGTATCTTTAAGATTTGAAATTTTAAATATTTACTTTTCAACTTCAGAGATTTTTTTTTTTCAAAAAAATGTTTGAAACTCACTAATATTTTTTTACCAAAATTAGCATAATTTGGATATTAAAATGAGCACCGTTTTAAAATCTTGTCTATCAAAATAAGAAAAATAATTAGTTTTTGTATGAAACCGAACATCAAAAAGAATTTGGGTACTAAAAGTCCAAAACACTCTACAAAATTTAGTAAGAGTATTTTTTATGGAATTTTCCTGTTCCTTAAGTATATTAATGTCACTAAAGTAAATAATCAATTTATTCTGTCACAAATTTCTTCTAAGACAACAAGTTTTCCTTGTGAAGTATCAACCAACAAAAAAAACTTTGAGAAAATTGATTTGTAGACCAAAAAATGATAACTATGTCCTATTAGCTAATCTCATATACTTTATGTCATATTCTACTAAATATTTTAAAAATAACAATACTATCCTTAATTTCAATTAAAATTCGAAATAACAATTAATAAAAAAATTGTACAATATAAAATATAATGATTAACTAAAATATTTTAAGAATATATTAAAAATTCAAAAAAACTAAATATATCTAAATCATTATAATGTATTTAGATATATTTAAATATCTTACAAAATATAATATTATAACTGAAATTCGTAATTAATATTAATAAATCATTACAATGTATTTAGATATATTTATTTATATTATAAAATATATTACTCATATATGGAAACGAAATATTTCCAAATATTTTTTTCTTCCCATATTTCTAATAGATAAAAATTTAATTAAAATAATTAATAATATAAAACAGAAAAAACTATATAATGTATTCAAATGTGTTTTAATATATTAAAAATATTTTATTATGATTGAAATTCGTAATTACAATTAATAAATATATTATTACGATTGAAATTCGTATTTATTATTATAATAAAATATATTATCATATGTAAAACAACCAATAACATAAAACAGAAAAATCATTATAATGCATTTATATATATTTAAGTATCTTATAAAATAAATGGTTGTGATTGAATTAATATTTACAATTAACAAATCATTATAATGTATTTAGATGTATTTAATGTTATGATAAAATATATTATTCATATATAGAAATAGAGTATTTCCAAATTTATATAATAACATATTTTTAATAAATCAAAATTTTAATTTGAAATTTGTAACTATAATTTATAAATCATTATAATGTATTTAGATATATTTGAATATCTTATAAAATATAAGGTTGTGATTGAAATTCGTAAATAATAAATCATTATAGTGTATTTAGATGTATTTAATATTATAATAAAAATATATTATTCATATACGGAAACATAATATTTTCAAATATTTTTTTCCATATTTTTTCGGAACTGATTATTTTTATCCGTTGAATACAGAAATTTGTAAAACTCGGTATCCACAGGTTTTTAGATTTATAGTAATATATATTTTTTAATTTCTACAAGTTTTTCGATCTGTCAGGTTTCGCTTAAAACTGACATATTGAGATATTGAGATCTTAAGAACAAAGCGAGTTTTACAAATTTAAAAAATATATATTACTATATTTGTTCGCTTAAAACTGACATATTGGAATTTAAATACCAAGTTTTTCTTGTTGGAAAAACACCTGCCACTTAAAACTGACATATTGAGATCTTAAGCAGCTGTGTTCAGTGTTTTAATATGTTTCTTCTGCTTGCCAGAGAAGCAGAGAATTCTGTCTATCAGCTCCTGAAGCTGATCACCACATCATCTCATGAAAGAGTATACACAAAAACCTAACGAAGCAAGTCTCTGAAGAAGGATCAATCAGAAGATGCAGGGCAACAGTTATCATCACATGCTTAAGTACCTTGTCTGGCTTCATCAACGCCTATCTGTCTTTCCTTTACCTCTCTTCCCTGAGAACAAGTGCTTAGGTCGCAGAGTTGGTATAACTCTATCAGCTTCACCACGTCGTGCATTCTTGTATCCCTTTTCGTGTAATACCTTATAAAACCTTGTCTCAACCATCTATAAAGTTTATAAAACACATATAAACATTTTATAAGAGCTTTTTTTGTGTGTGTCGATGGGTTTAGAACATATTTATAAGAATTGATCAAATATATATGAAATATTAATCTACTTATAAGAGTTTATAAATCCATTTATAAGGGTTTATTCAAAAGATTATAAGAATTTGATTATCTTCATAACATAATTTATAAGGGGTTATAAATCAATTAAGAAGTATTTATAAATCAATTAAGAAGTGTTTATAACTCAATTTAGAAGAGTTTATTGAGCAAGAAAAAAAGGACTTGTATATAAATGCTGAAAAGAGAAAAAAGTGAGAAAAACATGACCACATGTTTAGATTCCAGCTTATTCATAACCACAAGCATGTAATGCGTTGCATCATTCAATTTGTGGAATCACCTCAAAGTTGAATATTTTGTTTCTTTTGCTAGTTATGTTTTGGAATATATTTAGCACATCGAGGCAATGAATTTGAGGTACTGTTTGCTAATATCTTATTATAAAGTTTGTAAATTATTTATAAATTATTTATAAAGTTTGTAACTATTTATAAATATTTATAAATATTTGTAAATTATTTTTAAGAGTATATAAACTATTTATAGAGATTTATAAATAATTTTATAAAGTCTATAAACCGTTTCTAGATATTTATAAAATAAATCAGTTAGTAGGTCTTTAAATCATTTATAAGAGTTTATAACCATTTAGAAAGGATTATAAAACAATTTATAAGGTTTGTAAAATAATATATCAGGGTTTATAAGAATATGTAAATAACTTATAAGAGTTTATAAATTTTGTACACCATTATAAAAGATTATAAAACAATTTATAAGGGTATGTAAAATTTCTGAAGCGGCGGAGCCTTGCTTGCTGTCCATATGTTCCTCAAAATCTGTCACGTATCATCATCTCTTTACCAAAACTTATAAGGGTGTGTAAAATTATTTGTAAAAGTATATAAATCATTAATAAAGACATATAAAATAAGTTATAAAATCCATAAACCATGTTTAAATGTTTATAAGAAATTATGAAAATTTATAAATAATTTATAAGGGTCATGTATACTATTAATAAAGGTTTGTAAATAGTATTTCAATTTATGAAATATTAAATTCAATTTATAAGGAATATTTTAAGAATTGTATAGGTTTATAAATCAACTAAAAGAGTCTATAACCATTTAAAAAGTCTTATAAAACAATTTATAATGGTTTGTATAATAATATATCAGGGTTTATAAGAGTATGTAAATAATTTATTAGGGTTTATAAAAATCTTTTATAAATTTTGTACACCATAATAAAAGATTATAAAACAATTTATAAGGGTATGTAAAATTTCTGAAGCGGTAGAGATTTGCTTGTTATCCGCATGTGCCTCAAAATCTGTCACGTATCATCATCTCTTTACAAAACTTTATAAGGGTATGTAAAATTATTTGTAAAAATATATAAAGCATATAAGACAAGTTATAATTTTTTTTTTTTGTCGGCAACAAGTTATAAAGTTTTTACAAAAAAAAAAGAGTTTCTATAATCATTTTAAGAGTTTATAAAAAAAATAGAAGGGTGTAATAGTAAGAGTTTATAAATCATTTATGAAGATTTATAAATGTTTATAAATACTTAAAAATATTTATAAGGGTTTATAAAGCATTTATAAGTGTAAAATAATTTATAAGAATTCATAAAGTCATCTTAAGGTGTTATAAATGTTTATAAAATCATTTACAAGTCTGGATTGTTTTCTGTATATATATTGTTCAAATCGCAACATGAATCTCACAAAAATAGAAAACTTAAGCCTGTATAGCTCACACTCACAATCTTAATCATTACAATAGTTCCCACTCAGAATCTTCTGATGCAAATGGCACGTTTGACTCTGAGCTTTTGGGGGTTACAGATGTTGTCGCATGTTTCTTGGTGTTCATCACATCACAACCCATTTGTGCATCTCCAAACCATATTGCAAGCTGCTCATATTCCTTCTCTCTTCTTCTTTTCGAAGTTAAAGCATCCATTATCTTCCCCTGGTAATTATGATAAAAGAAGAAACGAAATAGGAATTGACAGATTCTAAAATCAGTATTCAATCTCTCACAGGATGACTCTATAATCTATGGCCGTTTGTTCTGAAACTATCCGTTACTGTTGTAAAGGTTTTGTATGAGAGAGACAGACCCTGAATGATCTGAGCTGCCTGCTATTGTCACGAGCTGCATAAAGCTCCTTACAAATAATTTATAAACCATTATAACTAATATATAAATTATCTATAATCTGTACTTCCCTTTAGCTTAAGAAAGAATATCTCATTATCCAACATACTTACAGTAAACCTACGTCTACTTAAGTGAACCAAATTACGAATACGACCAGGGAATATATAGAAAAGAGGCCAAAGCCAGTTCATTTTCACAAAACTTTGTATGAGCTTCTATGCTCATCCATAAAATGGTTACTGCTGAAGTCCAAGAAGACACTAAACTAAACTTAACTAACATCATTGTCAATCATCGAACAAGGAGGTTCAGAGCATCAAACCTGATCAAGAACAACGTCAGTGATCATATCCCCAGCCACCTCCTTAGACTCAGAAACCACAGCCAACTCCCCGGCCACCCACTTCCTCCCGCCAGGAGCACCCACCAAACCTCTGCAGATCCCTCATCTCCTTTAACATCACTTTCGCCGCCTTTTTCCTCGCCAAAGCAAACACCACATGATCCATACCTTCATCATTCATATAAACCTCGAAACTAATCTCATCTTTACAAGGCACGCAGCAATTAAACAGCCTGGAGATCAGATCGTGCCTGCTCTTCAGCTCCAACGTCGCCAGAAGCCTGTGGCAGTACCTGCGCCCGCTCGCGTAGAACTTGAACACGTCTGTGGCCTCTTTCAATAGCAGAGGACAGTCTTCTCCTTCGCCGACGCCGAGCAAGCTGAAGTTCTTCTCGAAGATTGCGTCCTTGAGAGCGAACTTGGAGGCTCAGGAGAGAGCGAGGGTCTCATTGGCGCGTTTGCCGAGGAAGTAGTTGATTAGGTATGCGATCAAGATCGAGACGCAGACGACTGTGTAGGAGGAAAGCTTCTTCTTGTTCTCAGAGATGTCAGTGTCTTCGAGAGCAGATGGATCTGGAGTCTGCGGATCTGTGATTTCAGCAGCAATTAGAGATTCATCCTCCGTTGTTCGTTAATTAAACTAGGGGCACAATGGTATTTTGCTTAGTTAAATTTTAAGGGTAAAGATGATTAGTGTATTTTTGAAAAGTGGTACATTGAAAATTGTATTTTTTGCAATTTCCCTTCTGATTTCAACAGATTTTAGAATAATAGGTTAAGAGCAAACTGTGTATTTTAAATATTTGTAGAATAATATTATTTATGTAAATCATGTATTCTAAGCATAATAGATTCAATGAAAAACATGGATTTCATTTTTTACTTTTTAAAATGTCAATTATACTTTCTGTAGAATATAATATATAATTATGATTTAAACATTTTTAGAATTGAAAAAAATATCACAAAGTTGATATATGTATTTCATTAGTAATTACTATTTTTCCATTTTTTGTACTACTATTTATTTAATTTAGTTTTGAAAATATTAAAAAGCACTAGAATCAGAAATGGTACAAAATAGAAATTAGTCTAATGGAACATTAGTTACCATTTTTTGGTCTAAAAAACATTTTTCCCAAAAACTATTTATCAGAATAAGCAACAATTTCGTCATTTTCACAAGCTGTGACTTTGATCATCATAGTTCCCGCCTTGGTCGTTGGCAATAATCGACAACAATCTCTCCTTGGTGCCTGTAAACATTGACTTATACAATTGTAATGTAATCAATCAAAAATAAATTATTACATAGTAAAGGAACAACATTTATATTTACTACAAACCTTATTCCACCTATCTGGGTTAGACTTTTTGTAGACAAAGATCCGATTGATATCAGAAGGATCTGGTATCCCCCACTCACATTTAGGATTCTTTTCCTTGTGCCTAAGATACTCGCTAATTGTTGTGCCTGAAGAAGAATCATTAAGTGCGCGAGACATGTAAAACACTCGTGGTTGCTGGCAGTCAGTGTAGGTTATGGGGCGTGTGTTGAAAGCAACATTGGTGAAATCACGATGTTTGTTCCAGTCATTGAAAGTGCGAGTGGGCACTTCCATCATCCTTGCTGGCATATATGTACGTGTGATCTGGACAGTGTATCCCCACGAGACAGACATTGTCCACTGGTGAGTTGTGTCATAGCATATGGATTGTTGGACGAGGCTAGCTGAGTCGAGCTTCGCTGAGATCATGAGTCTCTTTACGGCCTTCACTCGGTCCATTCTTGGAAATATAGGCTCGACTACATCTAAGTGATGGATAGAGACTATAGGTGCTTGTGGATGGACCGACAAAAGACCCAAGAGGTTCCCATATACATCAAACTGTTTAAAATTATATAATAAAACGATTAGTCAAAATATGATTTGGTAGAAACATCAAAAAAATTCTATAACATGGATCACACACAAATATCAAATTAATGATTTTAAGTTTATACTTTGTTCACATTTTGTTTTAATATTAATTGATTTACTTGGTTAAACTAAAACCCAATCTCTATAAAACAAAAAAAACGAACCTGATGAAACCCAACTTCTCTTGTGAGAGGAACACCAAGCTCAGCCATACAAGCATGAATCCGGTCATCAGATCCGTATAGGTCAGCGTACCTCTCGATACACGGATCTTGCATCTTCTCCAAAGCCTTGGCCAACGGATAACTTATAGCAAAACCACCTCCTCCATATGCCATGCCATACGAAAAATGATTCAAATTCTGCAAATGGCTCTCAGAAGGAGCTCCGATATAATAGAACTGTTTGTGATCGTACTTTCTCAAAACCCTAACAAGATTCTCTGTGAAAAACACAGTGTCGTCGTCACCCATCACAATCCACCTCACGCTCGCAGATTCAGTTCCGTTTAACATCCTCACCGTGTCCGATACGATTCTGGTGATCCTGATCGCTGATCGGTGGCCTTTACGGTGACGGTACTTGAAATTCGACGTGTCTGATGAGATTCTGATCTCAGGCAAGGCGGAGGAGGAAGGTGAAGAAACGTTTTCGTTTACCGTAGGTTTTTCTAGCCAGGCAGCGCCCTTCATCTCACTGTCTGGTTTCCACCAAGTTTTCACGTATTCGCTCCGATGCTTCCACAGTTTGGAGGACGAGGCGATTCCGAAAACTATGTGCTTAAGCTCTGTTTTGTCCTCTTGCTTTTGACCTGATCCGAGTTGCACTAAAGGTGCATGGAGAGAGTTGGAGATTTTAGAAGGAGACTGTATAAAGGAGTTGAAACTGAAGGAATATAAGAAATATGACAGGAAGATCAAAAAGATCACAATCGCCATAAATGCGCAACGTGAAGAAGAAGAAGAAATGGATTTGTCAAAAGAAACTGGCTTTTGATCTTTGTGAGTGCTTTCTGCCATTGTTATTTACTTGTTTGATTCACTGATTCAATCAAGTCACTCTACAACACATTAGCAATGGAACGAATTAAGAATTTCTGCTTTTAAATAATTTAATTGGCCATTATCTTATTTTAAGAAAAATCTCACAGATAAATTAAATGGAATTAAAGAATATATTGTAACTGTAAAATGTTTGGATGGATTACAAGCTAATTATTGCACAAAAACATTGGTCAACATATACCATGCTCGGAAATCAAATTCAGAGTGAATAATAGCATTGTTGTAAACAAAATATTTTAATACTATAAGAATAAAATTGACTCTGATTACATACCAAATTATGTCAGTGAGAGAGAAATAGCTTTTGGATTAATCATCCAGATTCTATCTCCGGCCAAGCCGGTTTTGTTGTAAAGTATTTTGATCTAAATATTTACTTTTTATGATTTGTCGGATCCTAAGCAGTCCTGGGACGGGAACGAATACAGAAAACGGGGACGGGAACGGGGACGGGAAACGGCAAACTTAAAATCTTTAGATACGGAGACGGCATAGAAACGGCTACCAAATTATAAGAAAATATAAAAATATCTATAAATTAAAATATTAAAATCTGAAACATAAGTTTAACAAACAACAAATACACTTGATCAAAATAAACATCAACAGAAACAGCAAATACACTTGATCAAAATAAAAGTATCAACAAATACACTTGATCAAAATAAAAAAATCAACCAAAATGACCGAAACAGAAACAACAGCTTGATGAACTGGTAGATCTATTACCAATGTTGACAACTTCATAATCTTAATTTGAAATTACAGAACACATATGATACAACAATTACAGAAAACATATGATACAACAAGTAAATCAGAAACACAAGAAATCACATATGCTCATATACAGAAAACAAACAGAGAAAAAAAAATCAGAAAGTGCAAAGTTGTATAGTTTTCAAACCGTTGGTTTGAACCAAAACTCCAAAAATAAATAACAAAATCAGAAAGAGACAAAAACTTCTTACACGTTGTTTCTTGTTGCTGATAAAAGAAATCTTGATAAGGTACTCGACAGCAGGAATAAAAAAAACATAAGTTACGTGATCACTAGAAGGAGATATGGTCAAGAATCAAAGAGAAAGACATGGAGATGGGAGTAGAAAAGACTAAAAGGATACGTCTCATTTGGCATGAAACGTACCCGAGACGTCCCCGGTATCAGATCAAATCTGTCCCCGGTTAGTCATGCCGTCTCGGGTTCACGGCACATGTGTTGGGGATGTTTCCCAGCCGTACCCGAGACGTACCCGTCCCCCTGACGAACCCGATACGCGAGACGGCACTCAAGTGGCGTTTCTGTGCAACCTACTCGGATCTTTACTTTGTTTTGATGATTTTGATGTGTGTTTACAGTGGAAACCTGAGCAAATTCTGTATATTTTTTTGTATTCTCTGATTTTGGGTTGAAATTAATAAGGTTTCTGATTATAAATTGGATTTTTCGGTGTAGCATTCTACAATTTCGAATCTATTCCAACTGATTTCTCTTCTTTTTATTTTTTTTGTCAGTAACTGATTTCTCTAAAATATGATACGTCTACCTTTGATTTGATAATATAATGCTTCTTTGAATCTGTAATTCTTAGTAGGTAGGAATATCTTTGGTTTGAGTTATACCAGAGATGTGGGTGCACTCTTTTCAGATATTTGGAAAAGTTTCGAGGTGGACAAGATAAGCTTGAATTGAAATTGGATTAGGGACGTTGTAGACCAATATTGCTCCAACAGCGAAAAATGAGTTGCAGAGGTGATTTTGGAGTACCTTTTACGGCAGGCAAACCTTCACAGTGGCCGAGATTACTTTTTTTTTTTGCGAGAATGATTATTTTATTTTTAGACTATTTTTTTTCCTTAGACAATTTGAAATCAGTATATTTAATATTTAAGTATTAATTATAAAAAAAATATTCTTGAACTAGTTACAAAAAGGTATAAAATTAGCTCAATTGTCAACGTATAAACGGAAATAAATGATTTCCATCCAATTTTTAGTGGTTGACTATGTTTATCTCAATTTTGCACAGTCAACAAGTAGTCAGTGGCTAATGTAGAATTATTTTTTGATGGGTTCAAATCATATATAAACAAAAAAAGAACATCACTAAAATATGATATTTAATATTGGAAAATAATAAAAGTTGAGCTGTATTGTGTAAATTTTGAAATTTTATGGGGGCACTTACCACCTCGTGGGCTCACCTAGAACCGCCATTGCAAGCAGGGGCACTTACCACTTCGTGGGCTCACCTAGAACCGCCATTGCAAGCAGTTCAGATTTTTTTTTTTTTTTGCAAAAGTAATACTTGTTTATTAAATATGCCTACTGTAAGTAGTTGGCGAATAAAATTGTATTTTATTATGATATATAAGTTTCTAAGTCAAAATATCAATCGATTTCTTATAATTTTGAGTTGAAAAAATTTATCAAGCAAATAAACCAAAGAAAGCCGTAACTCTTTCTTCGCTAGGCGACTCGAGAAACTTCTCTTGGAGAAAACTCAATCTTCATCAATTCTCAATCAATCTCAAATATTCGATTATCCAAACATGCAATCTCAAGATAAAAACCTGGATTAAGGATTTGGTGGTTCTCCACAAATCATTCTTGAAGCCATGAGGATTCTGCACTGGAATTGCCAAGGGCTGGGGGGTACTTTGACAATTCCGCATCTGAAGGATATTAAGAAAACTCATAATCCTGATATCATACTCCTCGTAGAAACTAAGCATGTAGATACTTTTGTAAAAAACTTAGCTAAGGAGTTAGAATATAACCACTCTTTTGTAATCTCTGCTAAGGGAAGTAGCGGAGGGGTAGCTATAATGTGGAAAGATGGGGTTAAGATTCACATTTTGGGAAACCCAACTACGAATAAGACTGATATGTATCTGGAAGATGGAAGTAAAATCTTTTGTTTGTCTTATATATATGGAAATCCAGAAATTAAATATAGAAAGATCTTATGGGAACATATTATTAGAGACTCTGCTGCAGGTTTTTATCAGCATAGACCAAGGCTCATGCTTGGGGAATTCAATGAGATCAAGAGCAACAATGAAAATGAAAGGGGGTATTGTACGCTCAGAAGCTTCTTTCTCCTTATTCAGGTCAATGATCTCAATCTCTGGACTGCATGATTTAAAAACTATAGGAGGATACTTTACATGGGTAGGAAATAGAGCTCACTATCATATCAAGTCGCGTATAGATCGAGCAATGGCTAATTGTGATTGGCTTGATATGTATCCGACAGCTCACGTTAAGCTATTACCCTGGATAGGATCAGACCATAGACCCCTGCTCGTATGTACTGAAGATATTAAAATAAACAAGCATAGTCTATTTAGATATGATAACAGATGGAGATTTGAGCCTGAAGTCAAAAGAATTATTAAAGATGTGTGGGCTAATGAATGTACTAATATCCCTCCTAAGGAATTTCATAGGATTATTGAGAAATGCAGAAGGGCTTTGTTGAGATGGAGAAGTCAAAAGCAGATCAATACAGCGAAGAGAATCAATCAACTGAAGGACCAGATTCAACAGGTGTATCAAAGCCCCACACTAGACTATGCTGCCCTCAATATCCTCAAGGCTGAACTCAACCTGCAATATAGGATGGAGGAGGAATATTGGAAAACTAAAAGCCGTATTCAATGGCTCAAGGCAGGAGATAGAAACAGCAATTTTTTTCACTCTAAAACCAAGCAAAGGCGACGTCAGAATAGGATCATTCATTTAAAAGATGATCATGGAGATACCAAGACAAAGCCAGGTGATATTAGAAGACAAATTATGCACTATTTTCAGAGTTTATTTACTAGTGACGGGTGTGATATTGATGAAGATCTTTTGCGAGGTATTCCTGTGACCATATCTGAAGAAATAAATGAGAACTTAACTGCAAAAGTCACGGAGAAGGAGATAGAAGCTGCTGCATTTTCAATAAACCCGAATAAATCACCAGGGCCTAATGGTATGAACGCAGGGTTTTACAGGCATCACTGGGAGATCATCAAACAAGGTGTGATTTCTTATGTCAAAACTTTTTTAGATCAGAATCACCTTGACCCCAAGCTAAACAAAACACATGTTTGCCTCATCCCTAAAATAGATTCCCTCTCTACCATTAGGGATTATAGGCCAATAAGTCTCTCTAATGTAGCTTACAAAATTATTTCTAAGATCTTAGCAGAGAGACTGAAACCTTACCTTCACCAAGCCATATCTGAGAACCAATCAGCATTTATCCCTGGAAGGCTGATAACAGATAATGTTCTCATTGCCCATGAGTTGATGCATTCCTTACATACTAAGAATTTAAAAACTAAATTTATGGCTCTTAAGTTAGATATTTCCAAGGCTTTTGATAAGGTTGAATGGAAATTTATAGATCAGATTATGAGAAGAATGGGATTTTGTGATACTTGGTGTCAATGGATCTATAAATTCTTATCGACTGTATCTGTAAGACCCGATCCTGGATTACCTTAATCCAACCGAACCGCAGTCTTACTTAAGATCATCAGTCAGTTCGTTTGGTTGAGTGACAATCCTAAGGCATATTTTTCTAAGTGTTTTACATTGATTGAGGTTCATTCATTCAACATGATCATTGCACAGCGGATTAAAGGCAAACGTTATCTTATATATATAAAACAATGTAGTCATACAATCATTCATTCGTTCATACGTTCCAAATGCACACTAGGCTAAGTCATAATCACTAAGGTTGCACAATAGGCTACATAAATCCAATGCTACAAAAGACTTGTCTTCCACACACACATCCCATCCGCGGCTAGGTTCCTCACGGTTCCTTGGCTTTCCCACGATCACCTTTGCTATCTGGATCCATCAAACAACACACACAAACACATGATTAGATTTATCAACAACAATGCCAATCAATTGCATGGATGGATCCTATCCTAAGCTATCAAACCGTGTCAGACCCAAAAATGGTCATCTCAAATATACATGGAAAAATACAGTAAAATTCATGTAAACTCATGATAATTCACAACTAAGAGATTGGCCGAGTCGGATTCCACAGAACCGGTCTCGATCACCACGATCTCGACCTTGATCCACCAAACCGGCCACGACCCAATCTCCTTAGAACAATTCGATCAATACCAATTCTATACATGATAAATCCTTATAAATACTCAATAAGAAGAATCAATCATCGGATCCCCTCAAGTCCATCAGGAACTATGAGATCCGATCACACCTTTCAAACCACGGCCATGGAGGAATTCCTCCGAACCGGCCAAGGCCGAGGTTTGCCTTTACGAGTCTGAACCCATAGACTCGATCAGAATAAAGATGAAGTAAGTTGAATACATAGATTAGACAGAAAGGATGCTTCCAGAACAATCGACCCTTCACACCAGCCCGGACTTAACCGCGGTGAAGGAAGATGAACCATGGAGAGCATCACTGACCTTAGGCGTTCGTTCTTCAGGAGCCGGAGTCTTCTCCTTCTCCTTATCCTTCTCGTGATCCCTCTGACGAGTCTCCATGTCTTGCCACCGAATGATCTTGCTCCGGTAACCCCTTGGTCGGATAAACCTTCCCACGGACCGTCTCTCTCTCTTTCTCTCTTTATCTCTGTTACGATTTTGCCAGGGCTTCGCCTGAGTGTTCTGATGCCTTTTTCGAAGTCAGAGACTCTCTATTTATAGAGATCTCGATTGCCAACTTCCAATTAGGCGAACCGGTACGAGAGGAGAGAGATCGGACCGAACGGTTGCCTTTGGCACCGTTTCGCGTGTATCCGCCTAACTGTCCCTTTGGGACAGTTCCTAGTCACGGAGGGAACCTCCCCTTCCCTTGTAGGACGTCCCAGATCAATGCGCAAGACAATGGTCCCATCGTCACATATTTCGCATATGTACGGACCGTCGGACCAGTCCGGGTAACCGTCCAGCTCGACCAGTCTGGTCCGGACCCGAACACTCCGCCGAGGTGGGATGAGCTTCCCTCTAGCTGCCCCAGCTGACCCAGCTATCCCTTTAGCTCAGGCGAGCTGGACAAACCTCTGGTGAGCTAACCACACTCGTGATCCAGCTGGATGAGCTCGACCCGGACCATTTTAAGCTTCCGGTTCACTCGTCCAGCTTTCCTTTACCTCTTCCCGTCTGCCGATGGTCAAGTACTCGTCCCACGACCCACTTAACCATCCCTTTGGACCATGATACACCTGGTTTCAGGTCTAATGACCTGCCTTAGTGCATCTCCATGCACCATGGTCCGTCCCGCGGTCCTATCGAGGATCGGGGACATGACAAGTCTCCCCCACCAACAAAGGATTCGTCCCCGAATCCAAGTTAGGAATCTCATCCTGATAGAACTGTTTGTACCATTCCGGGTACTCAGCCTTCATTCTTGCTTCCGTTTCCCAAGTGATAAGGTCTTTACCATTGTACTCCCATACCACTTTTATCATGGGAACGGTCTTCTTCCTCATTGCCTTCTCTGATCGATCTACAATCCGAACCGGCCTCGTTTCTAAGGTTAGGTTCTTACCCAGATCATCAGGAATCTCAGGCAGTACTATCTCTTGCTCCGTTAGACATTTCCGGAGTTGGGACACATGAAACACATTATGGAAAGCATCCATCTTGGATGGCAAATCCAGTTTGTATGCCACTGCACCCACTCGTTCAATGATCTTGAACGGACCCAAGTACCTTGGACCCAATTTCTTTCTTCCAGAAATTCTAGTCCGTCCCTTAAAGGTTACCATCTTGAGATACACAAGATCACCCACCTCAAATTCCAAGTGTTTTCTACGCTTGTCCGCATAGCCCTTTTGACGATCTTGTGCTGCCTTCATATGGTCCTTAACCATACGTATTTTCTCTGTGGTCTCTTCCACAATTTCAGGACCCAACATGCTACGCTCCCCCACTTGGGTCCAGCATTGAGGTGTCCTGCAAGGTCTTCCATACAAAGCTTCATATGGTGACATACCAATACTTGTATGGAAACTGTTGTTGTACGCAAACTCCACTAAAGGTAAGTGTCTTTCCCAAGACTCACCCCAGTCTAAGACACATGCCCTTAGCATATCCTCCAAGGTCTGGATCGTCCGTTCAGACTGTCCATCCGTTTGGGGATGATATGCCGTACTCATGTTTACTCTGGTCCCCAAAGCTTTTTGAAAAGCTTGCCAGAAGTAAGATGTGAACCTCGGATCTCTATCTGAGACAATACTTGCTGGAACACCATGCAACCGTACTATCTCATCCAAGTAGATCCTTACTATCTCATCCACACCATAACCTTTCCGTATGGGTAAGAAGTGTGCTGACTTAGTCAGACGGTCCACTACGACCCATACTGCATCCTTTTTGTTCCGAGTGGTTGGGAACCCAGTCACAAAGTCCATTGTGATGTGATCCCACTTCCACTCCGGTATAGGTAGATTCTGAAGTAACCCACTGGGAACTTGATGCTCAGCCTTAATGAGTTGACAAGTAGGACACTTCGCCACCCACTCAGCCACATCAGTTTTCATCCTCACCCAATGGTAATACCTCTTCAAATCTCTATACATCTTATTCAATCCGGGATGGATCGAAAATTTAGACTTATGAGCTTGTCTCATAATCTCTTCCTTCAGTCCCTTATCATTAGGAACGCTGATCCTGCCATTGACTAAGATGGTACCATTACTTGCCGTTTGGTACTCGGTCTTGTCATTGGCAGCAACCTTTTTAAGGTTTTCATCCAAGCCTTGTGCTTGACGGATTCTGGTAAGGAGATCGGCCTGGTTTACTGCCTCCAACCCCAAAGGTTCCTCCTGACCCGTGAGAGTATCCAGGCGTAGTGACCTCACCATCCCTTCCAGATCATCAGCTTCCCTTTCTGCGGATACATCAGCTCGTCTCCGACTTAATGCATCAGCCACTAGGTTAGCCTTCCCCGGATAGTAAGTTATGTCCAGATCATAATCTGCAACAAACTCCATCCACCTCCTCTGCCTAAGGTTCAACTCAGGCTGAGTAAAAATATACTTTAGACTCTTATGGTCTGTAAGTATTTGCACCTTTGCCCCATAAAGATAAGATCTCCATATCTTTAAAGCAAAGACCACAGCTGTCATTTCCAGGTCATGGGTCGGATAATTTCCTTCATGCTTTCTCAGTTGTCGAGATGCATAGGCTATTACCTTCCCTTGCTGTGTAAGGACACATCCTAGTCCTGTGATTGATGCATCCGTGTACACTACATAAGGCTGATCCGCCTCAGGTAGTACCAGTACCGGAGCCTTTGTTAACATGTCCTTCAGTGCGGAGAAGCTCTTCACACACTGGTCCGACCATGCGAACTTTACCTCTTTCCCGGTTAGTTGTGTCATGGGTTGAGCTACACTCGAAAACCCTTTCACAAACTTCCGGTAATAACCAGCCAATCCCAGGAAGCTTCTTACCTCAGTAGCATTCCTTGGTTGAGGCCATTCACGTATACACTTGATCTTTTCCGGATCAACTGATACACCCTTGTCTGACACTATGTGTCCAAGGAAACCAATGCTCTTCTGCCAAAAACTACACTTGCTAAACTTAGCAAAGAGTTTCTGCTCCCTCAAGCGTTCCAACACTGCCCGGAGATGCTTTTCATGATCTTCCTTGGTCTTTGAATACACGAGTATATCATCAATGAAGATGATCACAAACTCGTCCAAGTATTCTCGGAATACCCCATTCATCATATTCATGAAAGCAGCCGGTGCATTAGTCAAACCGAACGGCATCACAACAAACTCAAAGTGACCATACCGCGTCCGGAATGCAGTCTTCTGGATATCAGTAGGTTCAATCGGAATCTGATGATATCCAGATGCCAAGTCCACTTTGGAGAACCACTTGGCTCCCCTGAGTTGATCCAACAACTCATCAATCCGAGGCAACGGGTACTTGTTCTTCACAGTGACCCGGTTTAATCCTCTATAATCAATGCACAACCTAAAGCTTCCATCCTTCTTTTTCACAAAGAGGACTGGTGCTCCCCAAGGTGATACACTAGGACGTATAAAGCCCTTATCCAACAACTCCTCAAGTTGTTTCTTCAGCTCTGCCATCTCGGCAGGAGCCATGCGGTACGGACTTTTGGACAAAGGAGCCGTCCCTGGTTCCAGTTCAATCTTGAATGGATCAGCCCTATCAGGAGGAACACCCTGTAGTGACTTGAACACATCCCCAAATTCCCTAACCAGCGGTATTCCCTCCGGGTCACCACCCCCCACGCACTCCTTAGTGGTGATGGTAGCCAAATAGGCCTCACAACCATCCAACAGCATCCTTTCCGCACGGAGTGCTGAGACCACTTTCAACCCAGGAGTCGAACACATTCCTTGGAACCAGACCGGACGTCCACACCCTGTATCAAACTGCACCCTTCCCCGGTGACAGTTCAGAGTGGCCCGATGCTTTCCAAGCCAGTCCATACCCAATATCACTTCGTGATTCTCAAGGGGGACTACGATCAGATCTACAGGCATCTCCCTGTCCGTGATCAATACCGGGATCCCCTTTACCAGCCCAAGTGAGTTCATAACATGGCCACCAGCCCCTCTCACTTTGCAAGGTTCATTCCCATCACTCAATTGGAATAATCCCTTTCCAATCATTCCTGGACTCACAAAACTATGTGTAGCTCCAGTGTCAAACAATACGTGTGTTTCCACACCACCAATACTTAAGGTTCCTACACAAGGTCCATTCAAAGTATCCTAAACCGTTCTAGATTCCATACCATGCAATCTACAAATTTAAAAGATCAAGTTTACAAAAACTATTACCCGTGATCGATTGGAATTGTCCAGCCTCATCCGTGTCCTTGCACAGCTCGTACACCCTTGGTGCGGATGACTGATTCCGGTTCTGGTTCGGCTTGCTCGACTCTCCACGACCCTTATCCATCCCGGGTGGGTTCTTGGGGCAATCCCTGCGGTAATGTCCCACCTTACCACACCCATGGCAAGTGGCTGAACCACTGTTGGAAGCCGGGTTAGGACAGTCCCGAGCCGAATGATCCATCTTGCCGCAGCGGGTGCAAGCTCCCATGGCTTTCCAGCACTCACCACCGTGGCGTCTTCCACATTTAGAGCACTCTGACTTACCACTTGAGGTCTTACCCTCTTCAGTCGAGTCTCTCTTCCTCTTCCGGTCACCACCGGATCCAACCGGAGTCGTGTGGCTCCGTGGCTTCAGTTTTGCTTCTTCAGCAATGTTAGCCTCAAGGATAGCCATTCTCTCAACCAGTTCAGACACAGTATGGAAGGTACGGACAGAGCAGTAAGTCTTCAGGTCTGGCCTTAGTCCACGTATGAACCTCCTGACCTGCACCGCTTCGTCCTCCAGTTCCCTTCCCACATACTTTCTGAGCCGGTTGAATTCTTCCTCATACTCACGAACCGTCTTGCGTCCTTGGGTTAAATCCAAGAACTTGGACTCCAAACGATCCCACGCCTCAGCAGGAAAGTACTTGTGGTTGAATTCAACCTCAAAGTCCGCAAAACGCTCAATGGTGCCATTGGTCCTTTTGTCCAGGGCCAACCACCAGTTGTGAGCATCACCTTCCAAGAAGTGGACTGCTATGTCCATCTTGTACTCCTCCGGACAACGAGTGGAGCTGAAGTTCCGAACCAGTCTGCTCCTCCACTCGTCAGCCTCAATGGGATCCACACTTCCAGCAAAGTGTTTGGTACCCAATCTGGATATATGCTCAAGCACCTTAAGGTAATCGACCTTATGGGCTCTTCTCACGGGTGGATCGATTTCCACCACATCCGCGGTACGTCTTGTACGCGTGGCTCTCGTCCGTGTGGCAGCACGAACTGGAGGATTAGCCTGACCCACAGAGGAGTTCACCAATGGGGTGAATGTCTGTGTCAAAGCGATCAACTGATCTCCCATGGCCTTCATGGCGTCCAGGACCTCTTTCATGGTTGGTCCCGGCACCACAGTCTCAGGTCCGGTCCTGCCCGCACCCGCAGCAACCTCCTGATCCTCGTGATCACCAGCATGGGAAGACTCAGCATCTTCCTCCTGTTCCAACATGTCCTGATCCTCAGGAATCTCCACACGCGGTTCACCAGGTAGGATTGGTCCCTGTGGTAATCCGGTCTCAGTGTTCACCATTCCATCCGCGGTAGGTAACACAGGTGTTTCAGTGACTATTTCAGCCACCACCGTTCCGGATCCACCAGCAGCCTCCTTTGCCCTCCTAGCCCTCTTCTTAGTTCCCTTAGGCACAACAACACAAACAAGAGATTAGTTTACAACTGTAATACTTAAACCTCTACACGCCTAAAGATAACCAAAATAAGCAATCAATTATTGCTAAACCCATAGCCTCACCGCAAGTACCCTTAGCCGGATGTGTGTGTGCACCATAACCCAACAAATCCTAGAATCAAGCATGCTCTGATACCAACTTGTAAGACCCGATCCTGGATTACCTTAATCCAACCGAACCGCAGTCTTACTTAAGATCATCAGTCAGTTCGTTTGGTTGAGTGACAATCCTAAGGCATATTTTTCTAAGTGTTTTACATTGATTGAGGTTCATTCATTCAACATGATCATTGCACAGCGGATTAAAGGCAAACGTTATCTTATATATATAAAACAATGTAGTCATACAATCATTCATTCGTTCATACGTTCCAAATGCACACTAGGCTAAGTCATAATCACTAAGGTTGCACAATAGGCTACATAAATCCAATGCTACAAAAGACTTGTCTTCCACACACACATCCCATCCGCGGCTAGGTTCCTCACGGTTCCTTGGCTTTCCCACGATCACCTTTGCTATCTGGATCCATCAAACAACACACACAAACACATGATTAGATTTATCAACAACAATGCCAATCAATTGCATGGATGGATCCTATCCTAAGCTATCAAACCGTGTCAGACCCAAAAATGGTCATCTCAAATATACATGGAAAAATACAGTAAAATTCATGTAAACTCATGATAATTCACAACTAAGAGATTGGCCGAGTCGGATTCCACAGAACCGGTCTCGATCACCACGATCTCGACCTTGATCCACCAAACCGGCCACGACCCAATCTCCTTAGAACAATTCGATCAATACCAATTCTATACATGATAAATCCTTATAAATACTCAATAAGAAGAATCAATCATCGGATCCCCTCAAGTCCATCAGGAACTATGAGATCCGATCACACCTTTCAAACCACGGCCATGGAGGAATTCCTCCGAACCGGCCAAGGCCGAGGTTTGCCTTTACGAGTCTGAACCCATAGACTCGATCAGAATAAAGATGAAGTAAGTTGAATACATAGATTAGACAGAAAGGATGCTTCCAGAACAATCGACCCTTCACACCAGCCCGGACTTAACCGCGGTGAAGGAAGATGAACCATGGAGAGCATCACTGACCTTAGGCGTTCGTTCTTCAGGAGCCGGAGTCTTCTCCTTCTCCTTATCCTTCTCGTGATCCCTCTGACGAGTCTCCATGTCTTGCCACCGAATGATCTTGCTCCGGTAACCCCTTGGTCGGATAAACCTTCCCACGGACCGTCTCTCTCTCTTTCTCTCTTTATCTCTGTTACGATTTTGCCAGGGCTTCGCCTGAGTGTTCTGATGCCTTTTTCGAAGTCAGAGACTCTCTATTTATAGAGATCTCGATTGCCAACTTCCAATTAGGCGAACCGGTACGAGAGGAGAGAGATCGGACCGAACGGTTGCCTTTGGCACCGTTTCGCGTGTATCCGCCTAACTGTCCCTTTGGGACAGTTCCTAGTCACGGAGGGAACCTCCCCTTCCCTTGTAGGACGTCCCAGATCAATGCGCAAGACAATGGTCCCATCGTCACATATTTCGCATATGTACGGACCGTCGGACCAGTCCGGGTAACCGTCCAGCTCGACCAGTCTGGTCCGGACCCGAACACTCCGCCGAGGTGGGATGAGCTTCCCTCTAGCTGCCCCAGCTGACCCAGCTATCCCTTTAGCTCAGACGAGCCGGACAAACCTCTGGTGAGCTAACCACACTCGTGATCCAGCTGGATGAGCTCGACCCGGACCACTTTAAGCTTCCGGTTCACTCGTCCAGCTTTCCTTTACCTCTTCCCGTCTGCCGATGGTCAAGTACTCGTCCCACGACCCACTTAACCATCCCTTTGGACCATGATACACCTGGTTTCAGGTCTAATGACCTGCCTTAGTGCATCTCCATGCACCATGGTCCGTCCCGCGGTCCTATCGAGGATCGGGGACATGACAGTATCATACTCTATTCTCATCAATGGTGAGCCTACTGATATAATTAGACCTCAGCGCGGAATACGCCAAGGGGATCCCATATCACCTTATCTCTATATTATATGTACAGAGGGACTATCTCAGCTTATAAAAAGAGCCATACATCAACAGAAACATCATGGGTATAAAGCCTCTCGAGGGGGTCCAGCAATATCTCATTTATTTTTTGCTGACGACTCTCTTGTTTTCTGTAGAGCAACCGTGGAGGAGTGTAGGCAACTGAAGGAAATACTGAACCTCTACCAAAAAGCATCAGGGCAAGAGGTAAATTATACTAAATCAGCCATCACTTTCTCAAAAGGTATTTCGTCAACAGACCAACAACAACTAAAAGAAGGAATGGGAATCAATAAAATAGGAGGTTTTGGAAGATATCTAGGATTACCTGAACGTATAGGTCGTAGAAGAAAAGAAGCTTTTGAATATTTGAAGCAAGGGATAAACAATAAACTAGATAGTTGGTACAATAGGTTTCTGTCCCAAGCTGGGAAAGAGGTACTCTTAAAAGCAGTCGTTACAGCTCTTCCTACTTATGCTATGTCATGTTTCTTATTGCCAAAATGTTTACTCAAAGAAATTACTTCTTATATGAGGAAATTTTGGTGGACTTCTATCAAAGACAAGCATAAGATCCCTTGGATAGGATGGAATAAAATTACTAAGTCTAAAAGGAATGGGGGGTTTAGGGATAAGAGATATGGAGAATTTTAATATTGCCCTGTTAGCAAAACAGGGATGGAGACTGATGAAGAATCCTCAATCTCTTATGGCTAGAGTTTTCAAGGCTAAATACTATCGCCATTCAAATTTCTTGCAAGCTAAAAGCTACACTACATCAAGTTACGGATGGCGTAGTATTATTCAAAGTCAGAATTTACTAAAACAGGGAAGTAAATGGATTTACTAAAACAGGGAAGTAAATGGATTGTAGGTGACGTGAAAGACATTCGAGTGTGGGAGGATAATTGGATTAAAACCAAGCCATCATCTCCTGCTTCTGGACCTGGATCAGCTAGTCACCCTCATCTCAGAGTCAACGATCTGCTGGAAAGAAACGATCACGCGTGGAACACCCAGTTGATTAGAAATCTTCTTACTGATGTTGATGCCAACTATGTTTTAAACATTTGACCAAGCCAAACAGGTAATCCTGATACTCTAGTCTGGTCATACAATAAGAGCGGGGATTATAGTGTTAAGACAGGGTATCATTTACAATGTGAAATGGAGGATCAAGATTCTCATTTAAATCAAGGAATGATCTAGGAGGAAGTCAAAAGATGTTGCTCAAACATATGGAAATTAAAAATTCCTCCAAAGTTAAAAACATTCTGGTGGAGAGTAGCTCATGATAGCCTCGCTGTGATGGATAATATGAGGAAGAGAGGAATTTCAGTAGATAATATCTGCCAAACATGTGGAGAGAGCATTGAAACACTTAACCATATGATGTTTGAATGCAGAGTCGCCAAAGAAATTTGGGAGATGATTCCTACTCGTTTTCATGTGTCTACTAACTCCTCAGATAATTTGGTTGTGAATATTAGTCGTTTGCTGGTATGTGCTAAGCATGATAAGAGAGAGCTTCTAAATTTCTTTGCAGGATGGAATATATAAAATGAGAAACAATATCTCATTCCATCATAAAAGAGATCATATACTGAAGGTCATACATGCAGCAATCAGAGAGAATCAGAACTGGAATGAAGCAATGGACAAAGAAAATCCTCAAGAACAGAGTACCAGAACACAAAAGAATCAAACCGAAAGCATACATGAGGTACTCCCGACATTAACAAGCTTATATTGTCTAGTTGATGCTTCCTGGAAGAGTGACATTGAGGTAGCAGGAATAGGATGGTCCTTACATAGTAAAGAAGGCACCAAAAGCTTAGGGGTTCCTCTTCTATCAAGGCAACAAATACATCCCTGGAAGCAGAGGCAATGTCATTGTTAATGGCAGTCCGACAAATCAAGAACTTACGGTATGAGAATGTGGCTTTTATTAGTGACTTTAAGCCACTAATTGATGAGTTAAATCAGTTCTTCACTGAAGAAACCATCACCGGTATGGGTATCACGGAGGCTTCTTCTATGATACGAGACATCTACAATATGACAAGATCTTGTAGTTTCACTTTTCACTTTATGTCTAGATATTTTTTAGCTGATGTAGATGTGTTAGCTAAGGAAGCAAGAACTAAAAATCAGAACTATGTAATATCTTGGCTTTCTTGATAATGAAATGAATAATGTTGACAAAGAAAAAGAAAATTTATCAAGCAGGATAAAACCAATTAAAGATATCCACTAACCTAATAAATTGTTGGACATTTAAGTTTTTTTACCATGGGAGAAGAGTTAATGGTTACGGTCCTATTAAATCATGTCATGTCTTATTTTTGTATACCAAAAACGATAACAAAGAAGTAACAAGCACAATGGCAAAATTTTGGTGGACTTTAGGAGACAATAATATAGGGATGCATTAGAAATGTTGGGATAAAAATTTATTCCTAAGGATGAAAGAGGGTTGGGTTATAAAAAATATGGCTATGCTTGAAAAGTAATTTTGTAGGTTGACTGAAAAACCAAACACTTTATTTTCTTGAGTTTTCAAAGGACGGTATTTCAGAAATACATCGCCTCTGAAGCCCATTAGATCGTACGTACCGTCATATAGCTGGCGTAGTATTGTCTCTGTTAGATCTCCATTTACCATAGGACTAATCAAAAGAGTGGGATCATGATCAACTATTTCAGTATGAAATGATTTTTGGCTCCCAACTAACTTTCCGAGACCAGCAAATAAAAATCAACACAATATTTTCCCTGATCTTACAGCGAATGCTCTCATCAATGCAAATTTGAGAACATGGAACTTAAGGTGGATCCTCAAGATGTGAAGATTATTTGAAAGTATACCACTCAGCCGGATACAGGTCGTCGATAAGATGTACGACATTTTCTAATAGTGGTTAATATACGGTTAAATCGGTCTATCAAGTGGACAGAGTTTACCCTGATAGAGAAAGAATGCTGCCAGAGTATAGACATACAATCTCTTCCCTCGAAATACTTTATTGGAAAATACATTGTCCAATTAAAATAAAGCATTTCATATGAAAAACTATATCAGGATGTATAATAGTAAAGAAAAGTCTGAGAAGGTTGAAGGTGATGGATTATGAGCCAGATGTAGAGACCTGAGAAATCCATAAATTATGTGCTTTTTGAATGTCCATCGACTGTTCAAGTTTGGACACTCTCATGGAACCCATCAAATCTATATATTTTTCCTACTCAGTCACTCTTCGCAAACATGAGTCATTTGTTTCCTCCCTCAAATATAAGACCATCAGTTTGCATGGATTTTATGATACATATAAAATGGACGAAACAGTACAGTTTTTAACAATACATAAAACAAAGAGGAGCATATGGCTAATTATATATCTCATAAGGTCCAAAACTGAACCAACACATATATAATATAAACATATCATTCTCTTTTTATCACTGTTGGGGTAGATCCACTGGTCTCCGCCGCCGGCTGATGAACTGACATCTGCCCACCGTGAAGAAATTCACGTGCAAGAGCTTGGAACTCGGCGCCTCCTCCGATACTGGAAGATTGCGGGACATCAAAGATATGATCCGATGGTCTAGGTTGTTGCTGCATTGCCCAAGTGGATGACATTGGCTCCAAGATTGGGGAGAGGTCGTACATCGACGGTGTTATTGTGGGCAGGTCTGATGTGGAAAGAGGCGGCAGAGATCCAGGAGACGTCACCGTGGCCGGCGGTGGTTGTGGCAATTCTAGAGTTGCTAAGTGTGCTTGTACATACGAAAGTTCATTTTGCAAACTCACCACCTGTTATTTTTTTGACAAAATCCATGCGAATACTTAATAGTGATAATAATGCCAAGAAAATATTAAAGAGATGTAATAATCTAAATATTGATACTTTCAGCAATAAATTATTACATGAATTTCCGAATTCTCGAGCAAATGTTTTTGATTCACTTATGCCCAAAACACACGACATGACTAATTGATCAATGAAAACAACCATTTTAGAAGATAGACACGAAATAACACAAACCCTATATATTATACCAGCTGAAATACACAATTTACATTAATATATAGAAAAATGCATGCTTATAACATTGAAAATATTTTTCACTAACATCAATTTATTGGATGCAAATGCATAAATATTCGAGTATGTAAAAGCAGCTATAATTTATCGCAATTCATATATATATATAGAAGAAGACGCTTAGAAATAAGCGTAGTGTTTGTTGCGAGCAGAGAAATACTTCTCTTCTCAATCAGTGGCTTGGATTAACTTAGAAAACATCTTTGTAAGCATTTATTTACAAAATGTAATACATTAGTTGCGAACATATTTATAGACTAATACAGACGTCATCAATATAAAGATATCACTTTACCAAGAGGCAAAAATAAGGGCTAGGAATGCAATTATGTATTTTTAAATATAAATTAATTATTTTTATTTTCTTAGAAGATTTTCAAGTTAATAATCTTAACACCTTATTACTAAAAACAAATGACCAAGAATGAGGACAATCGCAACTAAAACAAGACAGAATTTTTCGTCAATGCTTAAGAGAGAGACTTTGCATGAGCTTGGTTAGAAACGAAAAGCAAAGGAAAAGAGCAATATCAACAATTTTCTTTTGTTATTAAAAAAAGAAAAGGAAACTGGTAAGATAACTGATGAATGTCAGGTTACAAAAGAAATGAGAAAAAAAAACTGATGAATGTCAGGACCTAAAGACAGTAGATTGACTTAAAATCCTTGCGATTTCTCATCATACTATATGATTGTAATAAGTTATAGTATTAATGGAAGAATTAAATTACCTGTTGCTGAAGAGAGACGATGTGGGAGATGCAGCCGTAGACAGGGTCTCGGAGACGAGACTGAGCCTCGAAACAGATTGAAACGACGGCGTCTGCTCGTTTATGCTCAGGAATATGGTGGAGGAGTTTTGAAACGTTGCTCGCTCCGAACACCTTATGAACCGCCGTGAAGTGCGCCGCCCCTTGATCGGAGTCAAAATAGGGTGCGAATATGCAGCCGGGAACGCACTTCCGTCTCAAGAACTTACAGGCGCCACACGGTCCACCTCCACTGCTGCTGCTAGGACTTCCGCTACTGCTCATCTTAGAATGATTTTTGTCTCGTGATTAGCAGGAAAAAATTGGGAACGTTTGGGAGAGAGAAGGAGAGGAGTCGGAAGTAAACAAAACTAGGGCTTGGCTGGTGCTTATTTGAAACTTTTTATTTCGTCCAATAATACATTAATTAATAGTGAATGTAAGATAATTCAAGCCACAGTAATAATTTTTTTTTTTGAAAAAAACTTATGTAATATATTGTCTCAGTGTAAACATAAATTAATAATTAATTTATATTAAAAATTATAAATATAAAAAACGTATTAAATAATTTTTATTAACATTAAAATCTATCTTTAATTTTTCTAAACACACAGATGTTATTTGTTATTTAAGCCAAAAATTAATTTTTATTACTATACATATTTTTGATAGACAAAATACTCGAATAAAACTAATTTAGAATTTTATATATGTAAATTTTAATTAACATGTATATATATATAACAAAAGAAATTGATTTTCTTAATTTCACATAAAAAAAATTAAAATATTTAAATCAAAAAAAGTTTTAAAAAAAACAACTCTATAAATTAATAAATTATTACCGACCTAATATTATTAATTCATAGAGTTTTTACTATACTACTACTAGTTAAGAAAACAAATGCTATCAAAAATAGAAATCATTTATACTTTTCTTTGAAAATATCATTCAATTAGTTATGTTATTACCAAAAAAATAAGACGGTTAAGACTAGATGAAAAAAAAATGAAATTCTTCAAACCCACGCGATCAAGCGTACTTGTCTTGTATTAAGGTCTTTGCGTGAAGCAAAAATTCCATATTCCATATCTCTTAACTTCTTCATTGTCTACCTTCCTTTTTTTCTACTTCTTGTTTAAATTTATTATTGTTACACTCAGTCCACACAGATGCATCTTTATTTACATAGTAAATTTTTAAAGCAGGCTCAATTTAATCAAAACATTTTTATAGGTGTTTTTGGTGAGTTTTATTTGATATTTTTTTTCAAAAACATAAACTATCTAAAACGGTCTAATTAACCAGACTCGACAAAAAACTTTCAAAACTCAAAATGTAACGGTTCAATTGAGCGTTATATTTTTGTTTTATAAAATGGATACCGCGCAACGTGTTTAAAAAGTTTAAACCAATTTTGTTTCATTCAGATCCTCTTTAAAGCAATACAGTTTTTTTATTTACTTAATTTATTGTTTCTATAATTCAACTATGCTCACTATTAAATCTGAATCCAATATATAGAGCACAAACTAGCCAATGTAATAAAAAGTCAGTCTATCTATTAAGTTGTGGATCCTACAGCAATGTACTAAACTTTGTGAACAAATTAGTATATATAAAGGGAATATATACTTTCCCAAAAACTTAATTTTATGTACATATATACAGTCTGGAGTGAATAAGATATGCTCAACATTATGGGTCTTAGTGGTAACAATCGTAGAAACATTAAAAATGAGTAGGAAAAAATCGGAAAATAATAAATTTATATGAATGAAGAGGAAGATTATTCCTTATCAATGTTGGTGAGAAACAAATTTGTTCTATATTCTTATAGAATAAAATGAATGAAAATGAAAAACTATTCTTTATAACAGGTTTAGGAATAATAAGGACTGCATATTTTTCTTTCAATCCCTTGGTCACCTAGATCCTACAAGTACAATGAGTGAGCGGGATAAAATTGATATGCGCAATGTGCAATTGGTTACTTAGTATTCGATTAGGATATAGTAAAAAAATTGATTAGGATACAAAAAAGAGGAAAATCCAATTACACTGAATTTAATATTCATGTGCTTTTAGAACTTGTAAAATTACAAGGTTTGTGGAATATTCCTCCACAAAACAAAAAAAAAACAAATTAAAAATTACAGCACTATAAATCTGTTGACGGCCAAAGAAATCAGAGAGAACACGACACGAGTATGTACATTTATAGGATAAATTATGTATATCACAACATGTTTTTTTTTTGAACATTTATATCACAACATGTTGTGACGGTCCAGTAACCGATTGTAGCAATCGGTCTAGCTTAAATCTTCCAATTCAGGCGAAACGAGGTTCAAGTTGCAATGTCAAAATGGTTAGTGGAACTGGTCGATCTACTGATCGAAAACGTAACCGCTCTGTGCTACTTTGCTGACGAAACCATTGGCACCTTGGGAGTATGCGATTTACATTGAATATGATATTGTAACGCTTTTTTTTTTCAAAAATGTTACAAAATGATGGAAGATGAAAATAAGAGAGGTAAAGGATGAGAACATATTATATTTTTTGACGTCAAACACCATGTACTACTTACTAATTCAAGTCGAAAATGTTAGATTTGGAGTTAACTGGAATCAAAGAGTCATCAAAAACATAAAGTTTTGTGAGTTAACATATTTTACAAGGAAGTCAATTCTACTATTAAGGAAATAGAAAAAAACAGAAATGATGAAAAATGATACTCAGAAGAAAGAAAGAGTAACATCTTTGTGGCCCAAAGTGTCCAATTATTTCATTTAAGTACTACTAGATGATTATCCGCGCTACACTGCAGAATTCTTTTTTAAAATAAATTTAGTTTGTTAATTTAATACTACTATGTCCCAATATAAGTGGAGTTTTAGGTTTTTGCACATAGATTAAGAAAACACACATTTTTATGTAATTTATCTTGGTAACATAAAAATTTCATTAAATGAAACTAGTTTAACCAATAGAAAAAATATACAACATTTTATAATTGGTCACAAAAATCAAAAGATATTAAATTTTATCTAGATTAGTGAGAAAACCAATTATTTTAGGACAGAAAAAAATTTCTTAAACTCCACTTAAAGTGGGACGGAGGGAGTATAATTTTCTCTTCAAACTTGGTTATAACTTATAGTGTTTTCAGAATAATAAATTTATAAACAAATTTGGAGTAAACAGATGTTTACATAATAGTGTTCTATATATGTATATATTAGATAAATAATTTTCATTTTACTTAGGCAATATTCTATTTTATATTTATAATTGTTGTCAATAAAGAAAGATAAATTCATTAAGCATTTGAAAGTCCTCTGACGATCAGATATATCATGTTTTTGTTTCCATTTGGAATATCTATTTTCGTGCTTAAAACCTAAAAAGAAAGGCATGAGCACTATCAAATTAGCTGAAAGCTCTTTTTGAAGAAAATTCATTTGTTCCCATGATTGTTTAAGAAACCTCTTATTTATCAAGAAATCATATTTTAGGGATCTGAGATAAATACTGTTTTAAAAGTTATTATATATAATTCTCAGATTTGAGTTATATATCACATAAGTAGAGAAGAAAATGAAGATAAAACAACCAAGATAAGAGAGAAAGAGAAAATAAAAAAGAACAATCGATATGATCTTAATAGTTTTTAGTGATCTATTTTAATTCTTGATATCCCATTACTTTTATGATATTTAGACTTTTTAAAAAGTTTATTAAGATCATTTTAGGTTACATCTAGGTGTTTATATTGCATTTGCAAACATAATCGCAAAAACCAGGATTAACACTTGTAAATTTAAACACTTGTATCCGAATTGAAAACAAACATATTATGAGGGACCATCGTGCAATTAATAGGAAGGTCTGATCAGCACAATTAAAATATTTGGGGCTAAATCAAGAGAACTTTACAGTTTAAGAGTTTGAGGCACAATAAAATAATAAGATATTTTGAAGGACTGAAAATGAAAATATGAAGAAAGCAGCCATTGTCGTTAATTGTTCCTTCTCAATGCTAAAATCTGGGCTTGATGACGATGACGAACCTGTTCCGGCATATCGGAGACCTCATTTGGAGCTGAGATCACAACCCGGAGATGGAGCGGTCGTAGGCTTGAGACGTGGAAAAGCTGATGTTGAGCAGCCCGCGACGAAGAGCTCGGCCACGATGAAGTCGATTCATGGTGAGGATGAGAAGAAGACGGAGCCAGAACAAAGCTTGTGCTTCTGGTCGGAGAAGCCCGCGAGGACTGTCATGACTGCGGATCTCAGAGAAGCACTAATAGACCAAAGAGAAGTCGGGACGGTTTAGTTTCGCGGAGGAACAACAAAAGTTGCGGTTTGGCTGACAATTACGGAGCACCGGAGCTAGGACAAAGAAGTTACGTCACGGTTAGCTCTAGCGGTTGAAACAAGGCATCTATAAAAGAGAATCAAGAGATGTGCGTTTGAGGAAGGTAATGCTTTTGGCATAGTGATTGTTAAACACAGATTTTTGGTTGACGAAAGAAAGAAACAGGTGGATTATAGTTTCATATGATGTGTATAAATAAAATGACTTGATTGGTTTTCAAAGTTTTTTTTCATTTATTGACACGGCACTCTCACAAACATTTTAAAATCTGATGTGTCATGCTCTTGAAAGAACCTTGTGCTTTTACTGTGTTGATTTGAAAACATAAATGGAATGGATGATAGATGTACGATTAAATTAAAATTCTAGAAAGTATTTATATTCACCGGTTATATTTTCTTAAAACTTTATGCTTTGAAAATTTGCATCATTTAAATGATTTTTGATGGGGGATGACAAGAGTTATAGAGCAAGAAATTGGGTATTGAAAATTTTGCTTTACCAAGGTAGCATATTTGACCAATTAGATTAGCTACTGATCTCAAAACTTTTACATGGGAGATTATGTTGGGAAAAGTGTCTATTCCGACCCGAACAATTTCGATCGTGCCAAATACAACCCGAACAAATGATCAATGCCAAATACGACATGAACTCAACTAAAATTTTAAAAATCTATCTAAACTTTTTAAAATGTGCATAAATCTACCTTGACTCTAACAGAAGTTAGTCAGCATTTAATAAAATAAAACGACATCGATCGGGAAAAAAATGTCTATTTCAATCTAAACAATTTCGGTGGTGCCAAATGAACACATGTTCGGTGCAAAATACAACCTAAACTCAATTATAATTAAAACAAAATTACATAAACTTTTTAAAATATGTTCAAATCTACATTGACTTTGACAGAAGTTAGTCAATTGTTAATAAGATAAAACGATGTCATTTTGAAATATATATTTTTAATATATTTTCAAAATATGTCTAATATTTTGAACAAGATACCTTTGTGAGAGAAAGGTAAAAGGTATCTTAACATTTTTGAAAAAAATATCAAAATATATAATATTAACTTTGAAAAAAATACACTTAAGTTTATAAAATAAAAATAATCTATATAAGATTTTTATAAATAAATTCAAAATCTTAAGTATATATAAGATCGTGTAATTATAATTATTTTATTATAGCTATTTTAGTAAGATATAAGTTTATTGATGATATGATAAGTAAAAACATGTTATGTATTTATATAAATCAGAAACAAATATCACCAAAGTTTTAAAATTGAATATGATGAAGAAAAAATAGTAGTTTATATAGTTTAAAATTTGTAATTATATTTCAAAAAAATTACTTTTGTTTAGTTGTTAATGTACCTTTTTAAAAAGGTATCACAGCACATGTTTGAGTCCTCGAATGAATATATACTATATATATATATATATATCAAGACAACGTCGTTTTATCTTGTTAACAATTGACTAACTTATCGGGTAATTATTTTAATTATAATTGAGTTCATATCATATTTGGCACCGACCATGTGTTCGGGTTATATTTGGCACCACCAAAATTGTTTGGATTGAAATAGGATTTTTTTCTGCATATCAAATCGTCGTCGTTTTAATTTGTTAACGGTTGACTAACTTTTGTTAGAGTCAAGGTAGATATATACACATTTTAAAAAGTTCTGATAGGTTTTAAAATTTTAATTGAGTTCAGGTCGTATTTGGCACTGACCATTTGTTCGGGTTGTATTTGGCACGATCGAAATATGCACTCCCAGATTATGTTCGGGTAGAATATGCACTCCCAGATTATGTTCTCTCTGTTTGATTTTTTTTTAATATTCAAGAATAGAAGAATTAAAATATTAGCTATGTTCTCTATGCCTGGCAATTAGATTCTATATCTAAAACAAAAGCATTAATAAACACTTGATTAGCCATTAAATCCGAATATGCAGTATATAATAAGTCTTCCTTCCCCATTTCTGTTAAAAATATAATAAAATAAATACACAGCAAGTGCAAGAGTGTGATTTTGGAAAACTTTCTTGGCTAACCAACTCCAGATTCGATTCCACAAATGGAAATAGTATCCAAATATCAAATTGACTGAAAAACATACTCCCTCTGTTTTTAATTATAAGTACTTAGAAGACATCAGAAGTCTCAAGAGAAGTTTTCATAACTCGGAGATTATCCATATTTCAAGGACGCAGAACAAAATGACAGATAGTTTAGCACGAGATGTAAGACAACAGACGTCGTTCACTGTCCATATGGATACAGAGCGCCCAGTTTGGTTTACAGAGTCCACATGAGTCTGTAATTTTGTTGACAAAAAAAAAAAAAAAACTTGTTTCACAATATTAGTAGTTTATATATTTCAATGCACTTTTTCATTTATTGAATATTGTGTGACCAATAAAATAATGTTAGGTATTTTATAATTGGCTATTTGATTAAAATGATTTTTCTTTTAAAAAAAGTTAACTCATAAATATTTGTGCTTTTAGACAAAACTAGTTACAATTAGAAACAGAGAGAATATTAATGTAATATTTGAATAATTGGTATGCTAATTAGGGTTGAGAGTTTAGAATTTTAGAGGGAAGGTTGAGCCGTTGAGGTGTAGAGTTTAGGGTTTAGTAAACAAGTGTGTGGTGTTGGTTGAATTATGTGGTGTGATAATTAAATGTGGAGTGTTAAATCGTCGAAGTCATTGTTGTTCTCTCTTTGTTACTGGCAAAATAAGAGGGTAATGCTCAATAAAATTTGGTAAAATTGTTATGGATTTAATTATTTCAAAATCAATGCTATATCCTTAATTTCTAATGAGAATTTGGCTATTTAGCAAATTCACCTTTGCTTTTAACATGTAACTAGATCTTAACCCGCACTTCCGTACAGGTGTTTTATTTAATTATATTCAATATACAATTTTAAACCGTCGATTTAATAAAAAAATCTCCATGTTTGTAATTTTACGATTTAGTTAATTTCATTAAAATATGATATTATATCATTTTAATTCATGTGATTTTGTTAATAATCGTACAATATTAATATTAATAATGATCAATATATGAATATCGATTTGATTAGATAAACTTTGGAAATGTAACCAATTAATTTAAATTGATTATCAATACAATGGCTGAATATGTAAATAAAAAGAAATATAAAAAAGAAATACTTAATTTATTATAAATGCAATAACTAAATGTGCAAATAATAGAAATTAAAAAAAAATACTACTATCCAAATTACCAAACAATTTTCATTTAAACTTCTATCCTTGATTACAAACAGTACTAAAGATACTTAAATTTCATAATATAAATAGTTATTAATTTTAAATTTTTAGCCGCAGGTTTCACCGCTTGCATGAAATGACGAAATGGAATTATTATACAAAGTCACATTATTTAAGGACAATTAGTTAATAAGTGACTTTTTCAAAGTCATACAGCCCAATTTTCCTTACCAGAAATTATTTAAAGACATATCACTTATAAGTTTTTTTTTTTAAAACCAGATAATTTAGATCAAATTTGTATTTCAACTTAATTATGTAAATTGTTTCTCTTATAAATTTAGTTACAACGTTATTACAAAAAGGAAATTTTCACTCTCAAATAAAGAACGTGGTGATAAATTAAAAATCTATATTATAATTCCTACACATATAGCTCAATTTAAAAAGAAAATAGAAAAACATAAAAAAATATTTCAAAAGCTTTATAAGATAATAAGGTAAAAATCAAATGCTTAATTTTTATAAACATACGTAAATATTAATTTAACCTGTAATTTTATAATAAAAACATTATAAACTAACTATGTATTGACAACCGATATTATTTAAATAAAATTTCCTCACGTTATCGAAAATCTAGTATTTTATAATAAGTTTAAAATTATACGGAAAATTTTATTAGATAATATCTTGCTATCGAGTTCAAACTTGAAGAGCCATTACTGTTAGTGAGCCTACCACTTAAAGCCCAGATCCACGAATGTCGGTCAATTTCGACAATTGAGCAAAAATATCTGTTTCGCTGATAAAAACTCTTAAGAAAAGTTAATAGGGTTCCTTGCTTGCACGAGAGATTTTATCCCCTATATAAAATTCTCGATCTGTAAGTATGGCGGCAGAGCAGAAGGCGACGACTGAAGAAGTAAAGATGGATCTGTTCGAGGACGATGATGAGTTCGAGGAGTTTGAAATCAGCCAAGGTGGATTTCTATTTCGTTTTTGATTTATCGTATGATTGTAGTGATGATAAAAGAGAGTCGGATTCTGATTTGCTACCCAAGATTGAAGTTTCTACTTGATTGTGATAGTTGTAATGTTACATGATTCTGATTCTTATCTGACAAAGATAGTCTATTGTTGGTTTCTTGAGCAGATTGGGTGGAGAACGAGGAGCAAGTGAAGGAAGTTGGTCTGCAGTGGGAAGATGACTGGGATGATGATGATGTCAATGACGACTTCTCCCATCAGCTAAGGAAGGAACTTGAGTCTATTTCTGCTGATAAGAAATGAGGTGTTCATTTGAAATTGATTCTCACTCTTTTCCCTGCACATTTGACTCTTGGTTGCTAGTTCCTCCTCTCTTTGACGATAATAAATCACATCTTTTATGATTTCATTATCTCTGAATTAGTTTGCCTGGATTAGTATGTTTTAATTTTTTATGTTCAGTTGATTGAAACATGATGGTAGAACCCAAAGATTCATCTATGCAATAAGTAAAACAAGAAGTTAGTAAAACACAAGAAACTTGTATCTTCTACTTGCACCAACCGAACAACATTAAACCGATCTTGCTAACGGTTGTACTCGTATTGTCTCTCTTAGAAATCATAAAAATTAAAATAAAAACCTGGCCCAAACTCGTACACTAAGAAATTTGGTAGCCAAAACAGACAAAAAAAAAATCAACCAAACGTAACTACTATTGCATTCAGCAAGCACTAGCTACTTCAGCAACACCGTTTTGTGATATCTCGCTGGCAACTTGTGGTGATGTACTTGTCTCTTTGGTTTCGTGTTTGGGAGTGCCCTTTTTTTTATACTGCTGCTGCTTCTTTTTACCTTCTTTCATAATCTTTTCACGACTCTCATAGAATACAAAATCATTCAGCATGCAAGTCTTGCTCGCATGTTCCTTGAAAATCTTGATGACTTTCAAGCCTTGCTCTAAGGTTACCTGCAGATTAATCCACACAAACAATTTTAGTTTTTTTTAACCTTCACCGTGACCCAGAGAGAAGTAAGAACCACAGTCTCACCTCCTGTGTGTCTCGGCTATTTGTAACTGGCTTGTTCTCATTGTTCTCCAGAGTTATATGCCTCAAGGAACTATTTGGGATGTCTTTGACAATGTGCCACTTAACAGGGAAGCAACCAACCCACTTGTCCTGTTGCCAGTATTCCACTGTCTGATTAAAATCTACTGGTCCTACCATCTCAGCTAAACCAACAAATTGTCCACTTGTGTTCACCTGTAAATTTTAAACAACATTCAGAATTCTTCTTTAGACAGATTGGAATAAAACAATCCAAAAGTCGATGGTCTTTATAAAATCTAACATTCACTTACAGAGAACATTAGAAAAACAGGACAGGACTTCTCTTTAGCCTCATTATATGCAGCATCAAGCTTCTTATTGCCATTGGGGGTGCTGGACCACACATTGTATTTGATGCTTTTGTGAATATCATCTTCACTGTATGATTTGATTACAAACAGTATCACATTAGAGTAGGTTTCAGAGAAGTCTTCCTTGTTGTAGTCCTTAGAATCTGGAACAGAAACATCTTCACTCGTCTTCTTCTCGATTTCCAGAATTTCTGGCTGGCAACTTTCTTGGCAAATCTTGAAACCCTTGGCTCTTGGCCCTCTGTTCAACTCGTCTAACCCAGCAAAGTTCTCTTTGCCATACCCAGAATACCCGTAACCCATTGTCTTGTACCAATTTGGAGTTTGCTTGTAAGTACCGTAACAATAAGAATCATATCCGTAGCCACTCATGTAAGGACCATACATTGAGTAAATGCTGTCCATGTTGTATCCACAGGACTGACCATAGCTTCCTGATCGTCCCTGATATGTACTCTGCCACAAAACCAAACCAAACAAAACTCAATACAAAGTTATTATTATGATGGACAATTTATCGAACATACCAGGTAGGGATACTGAAGAGTGTTGTTGGTCTTTCCGGAAGAATAGTTCATGTCATAACCGTATCTCGGGTACTGATAGGCAGGAGTATAATAGCCAGTAGGGTAGGTGCCATAAGATCCCTTTTGATTGAAAGGAGCAGACTTCTGGGAAGCAAGTTTCTTTTGGTTCAATCCAGTTACACCATACACATCCTGCAAAATGAAATGGATAGAAGGGATTACCAGTTGTCTCTAAAAGAGAATACAGTAGCTTGGGACACAAAAGAGAGATACCTTAGGGTCAGGGACTTTGGCCATTGTTTCCGGATCAAGGGAGAGATTGTGCAGCAAATCTGCAGCTTCTAATATTACGAGATAGTGAAGGAATAACAATCTTTGCAACATACCACAGTAAAAAAAAACAAACATCAGATCTATGTCTAAACCTTAGCAAAACCTTCTGGTTCCAACTCAAAAATGAAAAATGAAATTTCCAATAAAATCAAGCGAAACTATAACAATGACAAGCTACGAGTCAGGGTAAAAGGAATAGGACGTGCGTAAAGAAAAAGAAGGATACGATCGGAAGGAGAAATGGTAGTAGCCATGGCTGTCTCTGCTACTATATCAGCGGCGGAAACTTGGACTGGGAGTGAGAGAGAAAAAACAACAAAACCCTAAGCAGATTTTGAGAGTCGTATTTATATTTCACTTTTTTTTTCCCATCCTTACGCCAACATTTAAACCGAGGGCAAAACATCCGGTTCAGTTATGGATTAATATTGTTCATTTATTTATATTGAAAAAAATAAAAATGGTTCACATGATTGGGTATCGGAATTTTTTTTTTTTTAACTCTAAATACTTCAATCATATAAATCAAGCCATAAAGCGTTCACAACAAAACCAACCAAAGCGAAAGACAAAAAAAACAGGGGAGAAGGAAGAAAAACAGAGCTTCCAACCCCTACAACCAGAGACAAAAAACGCCATAGATTAGAAACCTCTAAACCCCTCTGCTCTTCAGAAAGTAAGTCCTTTAACCAAGACGGGCTCCCTTGAGCAACATAAGACTGCAACCTCAAATATTTTGTCACACTCTGAGCAATTTTATAAGCAGCTTTGTTCACCTCTCTACCAACTGCACAAACCTTCCACTCATTTAAGTTATCCAAGACGTCTCGAAGCTCTCCACCATAAGCCCGGAAAGCAGGCCAAGCTTTTGGTTTATTAATCGAACCCACTAGATCATCGGCTTCAATCTCAAAAGTGACATGATCGATTTTATGGGAAGCCATACTCTCTGCAGCCCATATAAAACCTAACCTCTTTGCTTCCAGCAGAGTTAAGACTCCCGCGGGCCGGGTCTGTACAAGAAATATGCGGACGGGTTTGGGGATAGAAATTTAGACCCATTTGTTAGCGGGTTTCGTATCATGCGGGCTGGGCTTTTGAAGTTTGGGCCAATGTGGGTCTTGCGGGGTATAAAGAACAGACAACATTTCCTCTTTTATTGTATGATACTTAAAAAATAAAACAAGACACCGACGAAAATGGCGATCCATTGGAAGTCGAATCACCACTCCACCGACGAGGACCAGAGGAGATCCCACCATAGCTTCTCTTCTTCGTCGAGCCACCACTGGAGCTTCTCTCCGTCTTCTTTCCATCACCATAACTTCTTTTTCTTGGAGATCCCTCTACTGGAGCTTCTCCCCTTCCTTGAGCCTCCACCGGAGCATCTGTTATTCCTCGATCTACCAGAATACCACCATAGGTTATTAATTAGAGGGTTTTTGCACAAATTAAGTATGTATTAGCATTGGAAGCGCGTGAAAAATTATTTGAAATATGTGTGGTTATTGCTGGTATAAAGGACAAGGCGGGTCTGAAACTGGATGTGCAGAAAAAATAGAATTCAACTTTCAATATGATAGAAAGAGCTATCAATTTCCGTAAAACGTTTGTTAAAATAGAGACATTTGATAGAAGAGGTTATAAAATGGCTCCCACATATGAGGAATGGACAAGAGCAGAGAACATCTGCCGTTTTTGGGACCTTTGGTTGTGATTACAAGTTTGATGTCTTGTTCTAATTACCCTATTTCGGACTTGTATTTCTATCAGGTTTGGTTGGTCTACGACTGGCTTCGAATCAATGAAGGAAGCGAAGATGAGATTGTCAGAGACATGATGCCATCGATGAAAGAGAAGTTTGATAAATATTAGGAAGAAGTCAATTGTCTTTTCGCCATGGCAGTTGTCTTTGACCTACGTTTTAAGCTTTCTATTGTGGATTGTTGTTTAGGGAAACTTGACATGAGTACACATGATGCAAAGTTGAAAACCTTGCGTGATAAGCTCACTAATCTGTTGACGTCTTACACTACAACAAATGTGGCTTTTCATAGCATACGATTTATGCTATTATATGGTTTTTTATAGCAGTTTTATAAATGCTATTATATTGGACGCTATAACAGGGTACCTATATACGATAGCGTTTTTAAATTATGCTATTGTTGAGTGGCCTATAATAGCGTTACGTTTATGCTGTATTTATGCTATTTATGACACACTACTCGTGTTATAGGAAATTTATAATGACATTTTTCTAACGCCGTATTAATTATATTTATAACATGTTTTTTCGTGTTATATGAAACTATATAACAGCTGTTATCCTGTGCTGTATTAATTATATTTATAACGCCGTATTAATTATATTTATAACATGTTTTTTCGTGTTATATGAAACTATATAACAGCTGTTATCCTGTGCTGTATTAATTATATTTATAACACCTTATTCATGTTATATGAAATAGTATAACATCTTTTCTGTTATGTTGTATTAAACTTAATAATTACATCTAATTTGTGTTATATAAAATTATATAATATCATTTTTGGACTGCTATTTATATTTGTAAAATAGCTATATTATGTAGCCATGAATTATGTCGTAGTATCTCTGCATAGATGCTATTTGTGGATGTGGTTTTGATTTTGTATATATGAATAAATCCAATAAATCCATCTAATGTACTAGCAAATTCTCATAAAGAAATAAAGAAAGTCTGAATCCATTTTCATTTCTCCATAATAAAAATACAATGTCATAATTAAGTTTGAAAGAAAAAACAGAATACCATAGGTTCAGTAGTAATACTAAAGGAAAGAAAGTATAAGCCTTCAACCTCAAACGATGACAACTTTATCTTCAGACCATGCTACAGTGGTGCCGATAGCATCCTCCATACACTCAATTGCAGACGTTGGCCTCCAAACCTTGGCATCATTCACCTTCACTACATCAACCCACACACGAACTGCATTATTGCCCAACGGAACAAAATGCACTAACTGCTCAGGATTGTTCGAAGACCAGCGTCCTTCTGCAAGAACTACTTTCTCACCGGTAATATCCAACAGTTTGCACTTCTGACCCTCTTTAACAATCTGCATAAGATAACAATGTCAAATAGTGTCAGAAATATATAACCATTACCAATTTTATCATATTAACGATCACTACTACTAATACAGTTAGACTTACCTTCTGAGAACTTGAAGGAGGTTGTGAAAATGTGTTTGAAATCTTAGGAGGAGCTGGTGTAGTGTGAACTTGTGAGTACGTATGAGGAGTAGCTGTAGTTGGTGACTCTGTGTCTGAATTCTCGAATAAAACTCTGCTTACTGGCCATGCTACAAACGTCTTCAAACAATCGCGAAGGCTTGAGTGTTTTCTGTTGGCCGCCAAAGAAATGTCTCTGTTACCATTACCACATCCACATATACTTTAACAGCATTTGGTCCAAGAGGAAGGCCATCCACAAGGCGTTGGGATCACAACTCTCCCAACAACCTTCAGCAACTGTTTCTTCATCATCTGTTAGCCAATGTAACAGTTTGCACTTGTTCATTTCTTTTGTCTCTGGGCTCTGACAAGCAAACAAATCCAACATAGTTGACACATTAATAGATATTAGAAAAAGAAACTTTAGATAAAAATAAGATGAGTAGTGAAAACCTTACATTATTTGGAATGTCATTTGGAGAGAACTCCTCATCAAGAACTAGAATTGCATCCTGAGGCCACACAATTGTTTCTCCTACAGCTTGACCAATGGTATACATTTTTGGCGCCGGTCTCCAAAGAAATGCATCTTTTTCAAAAGCCGTCTCAACTACCACCTTAGCTGAATTAGGGCCCAAGGGTACATTGTTAACAAACTCCATCACACCAGAAGACAAAAAACGACCATCTGCTACTTTGGATTCCTTGTCACACCAATCGTATAGAATACACTTAGGCTATGGAAACCTTTTGTTTACACTCTGCAAATATTAATCAACAAAACTGTTACATTCCGTTCAAGTTGAGGAAACAAATAACCAAAGGACAATATATACTTAATCTTGAAGAACTTACTGATGGTGCTGAATTTTCACCCACTTCGGAGTCTGGCCGCTGCTAATGGACATAAAAATTAGGTTCCAATTTTGCTAAAAAAAAAATAACCAAAGGACAGTATATCTTTAACACTTACTCGACTATTCATTTTTGCAAGGGCTTCTTGTAATTCGTGGACCAGCTGCTTCAACTGAACTTGTGTCTGTTGCATTTAAGTCATATGCTTGCTCTTCAAGCCGAGCAACGCAAGTTTAGTCCCACTCATTCCTCTACCCATTGCCCTCAAGCGTCCAGGATTGTCAGATCCTAAGAGCTGACTAAGAGTGTCTTCTCTTGGGTTTGAGGATGATGCTCCTGGATCATCAGACCTAATAAACTCACTGGCCTTTTCCTTAAACATGTTGAAGTTATGATCAAATAAGGTGACTCTAATGTGAAGCTCATAATCAAATAAGATAATGACAGAACATATTACTATTTTTTCAGTAGCATCCATGTTTACTGCTGTCTCATCCTTTTTAGTTCGTGACTTGACCCATACATTCAGTCTGGTTACTTCACCGAGATCTGAGCTCTCGTTTTTCTGCATTAAAAACCAATGTCAAATATATCCACATTTTGCATAGGATTAAAGATCATTAGCAGTAAAATACTTACTAAATCTTCCGCCAATCTAACCATTCCTTTGCGGCTACATGTATGAGGAACCTGTTTACGTCTTCTTTCCTTGTATGCATCGCTAACAGCCTATATAGAAGTGTTACAATGTTGCATATGAAAAAAAAAACTAAATACAATTTCATACCTTGAACTCTTTACTAGTTTTCTCTTTCACAAACTTCCTCCACTCAGCCACTGTAATATTGTCTGGACGCAACTTCATTCTCTCTGAGTGGTTATCAGCTTTGATGATCTGATTAAGCAAGCGTGATTTAGAGGTCCTCCATAAGCATCCCATCTGTTTCATTACTGCCCCTTTTTCAAACTCTCCATCCAGTTCGAACCGTAACTACAAAAAAATAATTTTTTTAAAGAAACAAGAAAAAATTAAGACAAGCATAAATTACATTGAGCGCATGATTAGAAATACCTTAACAGATTTCCACAGAACACTCTTCCGGTCCTCACCAATTTTTCTCCAATCATCTATCACGACAGGAACATGTTCCCTTACCAAGGGACCTAAGTAAGAAGATAGCTTAACTGATCCTTCTCCACAAGGTTCTCCAAACTCGGTGAAATCCACTTTAAATTCCTGCATTAGGATCTCTTGCAATATCTTTCATCTTCGTTAGTCTTCTATGTTTCTTAGACCGTGGCTGTACCCTATCAATATCCTCATCAGCTATCTTTGCACCTTCGGCCTCTTTGTTGGGTTCTTCTCCACAAGCCGTAGCAGCTTCAGAATCTTTGTTGAGTTCTTCTCCACCATCAGTAGCAGCTTCAAAATCAATGATGGGTTCTTCTACAGGAGCATTAGCACCTTCTGCATCTTGGTTGAGTTCTTCTCCTTCGTCATTACCACCTCGTGGTTCATCAAGCTGTGGCTGTGTCGGGTTGTCTTTGTATAGAGGCAGTGATTCCTCAATCCCATGGTAAGTTGTGGCGATGAATTCAGGTTCATCATCTCGTACTTGGGTTTTCCTTCTCCACCAGCCATGAAAATCTTACAATAAAACTCATGAGATAGGACGACCTTCAAGGATGGAATGGCTCTCGTACTCAGTGTTTCTGTCCTCTTTGTCTTCTACATTTGTGGTAGTCTTCAAGAAAGCCGAGCAAAACTTCATGCACTCGTCTGCAAGATAAGACTCAGCTATACACCTCTCTGGTCGTGCTGTGTTTCTTACATAATCTTTCAAACTTTCATGTACCTGTTAAAAGTGAAAATACAAATTATATTAGTAATTTGAACTACAAGATAAAATTAATTTTTTTCACAAGAAGACATACCTTTCAAAAGGATACATCCATCGAAAATGGACATGACCACCAAGTCGAGCTTCTCTGGCTAGATGCACACACAAGTGAACCATGATGTCGAAGAAACTAGGTGGCCAAAATCTTTCAAAAATGCAAAGAGTGTAAGACCCGATTCTGGATTCCTTAATCCAACCGAACCGCAGTCTTACTTAAGATCATCAGTCAGTTCGTTTGGTTAAGTGATAATCCTCACTCATATTTTTCTAAGTGTTTTACATTGCTTTGAGGTTCATTCAGTCAACATGATCAATGTGGGAACCGAAATTCGCACTGTCGATTTTAGTTAAGTTTTATCGGAGGAAAACTAAGTAAACCTAGTTTTCCCTGAAGGCTCGGATTCTCTGCGACAACCAAACGAAATTGATAAAAAGATAACAATGCGGAAAAGTTGCGCTAAGGCGTTTATTAAATTGATGACAAGATGAATACAATATTCTTCCGAAAAATAGGAAGTAGAGATACGCTGAAGAGGAAAACAACGGAAAGATAGGAGACAAGACGTTCTAAGTCTTGCTCCGCTAGTCTAGCCTCCTAAGTCCTAAGTTCCCTAAGCTAGCAGGAATTTCTCTAAAACCCTAGATTTCGGATCTGGTCTCTCTCTCGATGATTTTCGCTCTGCCCTCCTTTGTCTCCCTAAGCTCCTTTATATACTCCTTCCTATGACGGTCTATCGTCCTTCTGGGCCGCAAGGCGGGCTTTTTCCATTTACGCTGAAGAGGAAAACAACGGAAAGATAGGAGACAAGACGTTCTAAGTCTTGCTCCGCTAGTCTAGCCTCCTAAGTCCTAAGTTCCCTAAGCTAGCAGGAATTTCTCTAAAACCCTAGATTTCGGATCTGGTCTCTCTCTCGATGATTTTCGCTCTGCCCTCCTTTGTCTCCCTAAGCTCCTTTATATACTCCTTCCTATGACGGTCTATCGTCCTTCTGGGCCGCAAGGCGGGCTTTTTCCATTTTCGTCGACCTTTATGTTTATCTTCGGGAAACTTGACATTTATCCTCCCGGAAACTTAGGATTTATCTTGTTGCGTAAATCGCCGTACCTATCCTAGATAATCGTAAATGGGTTGTCCGATCGCGTTTGGCCCCTTTCGGGCCGTTTCGAGGACTTCCGCTGTTTTCTACGATTTCTTCGGAAGATCTTCAATCCTTTGTAGAGTTGAGATGCGTGGTGTCTTAGATAACCATCATCGTTTCGTATGAATGATTTAAGATCTTCTTTTCCGTTGATATCTTACAAGTTTCCGAAGTGTTTCCGACGGTTTTTAATTGAGAGTAAGAACGGGAGTTTTGTATGCGGAATCTCAATGATTCATTCCGCGAGGACTTGGGAAGGATTCAAGGCGCAGATTACTGACGGTCGGGGCCTAGAACTCGTGCACAGAAGATTGTCGCTCGAGGACCCGAGGCAGCACGGGCGCTAGGCGCCCGGCGCCTAGAGGCAGCACGAGCGCTAGGCGCCCAGCGCCTAGAGGCAGCACGGGCGCTAGGCGCCCGGCGCCTAGAGGCGGCTTCGGGCGCTAGGCGCCCGGCGCCTAGAGGCAGCACGGGCGCTAGGCGCCCGGCGCCTAGAGGCAGCACGGGCGCTAGGCGCCCGGCGCCTAGGGGCAGCACGGGCGCTAGGCGCCCGGCGCCTAGAGGCAGCACGGACGCTAGGCGCCCGGCGCCTAGAGGCGGCTTCGGGCGCTAGGCGCCCGGCGCCTAGAGGCCGCACGGGCGCTAGGCGCCCGGCGCCTAGAGGCAGCTACGGGCGCTAGGCACCCGGCGCCTAGAGGCAGCTACGGGCGCTAGGCGCCCGGCGCCTAGAGGCAGCACGGGCGCTAGGCGCCCGGCGCCTAGAGGCAGCACGGGCGCTAGGCGCCCGGCGCTTAGAGGCAGCACGGGCGCTAGGCGCCCGCGGCAGCACGGGCGCTAGGCGCCCGGCGCCTAGAGGCAGCACGGGCGCTAGGCGCCCGGCGCCTAGAGGCAGCACGGGCGCTAGGCGCCCGGCGCCTAGAGGCAGCACGGGCGCTAGGCGCCCGGCGCCTAGAGGCAGCACGGGCGCTAGGCGCCCGGCGCCTAGAGGCAGCACGGGCGCTAGGCGCCCGGCGCCTAGAGGCAGCACGGGCGCTAGGCGCCCGGCGCCTAGAGGCAGCACGGGCGCTAGGCGCCCGGCGCCTAGAGGCAGCACGGGCGCTAGGCGCCCGGCGCCTAGAGGCAGCTACGGGCGCTAGGCGCCCGGCGCCTAGAGGCAGCACGGGCGCTAGGCGCCCGGCGCCTAGAGGCAGCACGGGCGCTAGGCTCCCGGCGCCTAGAGGCAGCACGGGCGCTAGGCGCCCGGCGCCTAGAGGCAGCACGGGCGCTAGGCGCCCGGCGCCTAGAGGCAGCACGGGCGCTAGGCGCCCGGCGCCTAGAGGCAGCACGGGCGCTAGGCGCCCGGAGCGCCCGGCGCCTAGGGGCAGGCTGCGGTCTGCTTGTTTCCTTCAGTTTGCGGGTGTTCGTGTGCATTCTTCGGAGGATTTTTCGTACGACAAATAGTCTTAGCCGTTGATTTCGAGATAACCGTTTTTGACCCCAACAGTTAGCCCCCCAGCGTGGAAGACGCGAGAGCGATTTTGCGCGCGGAAGATCTTATGTACCGAGGCTGTGCTTCAATCGATCGAGAGCACTCATGCCGCCCAGATATCGACGCTCGAAGCTAGGATCAGCGATCTCGAACGTGACTTGGGAAAGACTGTGAGCTCGCTGCTTAAGGCGAAGGAGGAGAAGAAGAGCAAGTCCTCGGAGGTTCGACGTCTCAGGAGGAGGATTCAGCGCTTCGAGGAGACGGGAGCCTGCGCTACGACGGAGCTTACCGACCCATCATCCTCGGCTGCCCTGGTCCCGGACTCGGAGATTCCAGAGGTTCAGGATGCTGGACTCGTCGCGGACAAAGGCGGCGAGGAGGTCGGTGCGGGCGATGGCGAGGCTGCTCTTGCTTCGGGCGAGTCGGAGGACGAAGGTGGCGTTCCGGAGGACGCCTAGGTTGATCAATCCCTTGAAGGGATTTTTATTTTGATTGTATTTCGGCCGTTGGTTGGCCATTATGTATGATTTCGGGACTGGCCGTTGGTGGCTTCGAATCCCTGCCCTTTTTAGGGCATTGTAATGAACTTGCTGTTTGCGTTTAAGAAATATTTTGTGCTTAGAACTTCTGTTTGTCGAAGTTAGAGGGGCAGGATATGAGTTGTCGTCTCATTCCTGCCTCCCTGATGATCACCGAATCTGTTGCTTGTACAAAGCGAGATTTTCCTGCGGTTTACGACTTACGCGAAAATTCGTGGAAACGTACAGACTCGAGTGAAGAGACAAGTTTTGGGATCTCGCGTCGTCGACGCTTTGCCTGTGAGATGTTAGGATACCAGCAAGGCTGGGTTTAGGGCAAGACCTAGGTTTACTCTCAGACTAAGGCTGTGCGATGAAAAATCGGCTTTCGTTTTGCCTGTTTGTGATTTTAACCTGATTCGTACCGTTTTAAAATCCGCGAAGTGGTATCGGCTTATATGATTTGTCTGGGCACGAATCGAGCTACTTCCTTTACGAAGTGCTGAACCAAATTTGGAGTTTTTGTATAGCGCGCTATGGGATCCTTGTCGGATGTAAAAGAGCCTACCCTTAGGTGGCTTGTCTGTTTAAAACGTTGGAGTTCGTTTGTTGTGATCAGCAACAACGATATGATGCCGTTTAGAAGGCGTATGAAGGTTTTAATCGAAAAACGAATGTTCAGGCACGAAGCGACGTCTCGCAGTGCTTTGAAGTTTGTTTTTCTTATGCCATAAAGGATTATGGGCTTTTAGGAATCGCGGAGCGTTTCCGGGTGGTAATTTATGATGTGTTTAGTGGATACTGGATCCGTTGTTGAGGTTGTTAAGCGATTTGATTGTGGAAAGTTTTCGAAAGTTAGGTTTTTTCCGAAAATTGTGGGAGTGTACGAGTGCACGCACCCCACTCCCCCCCCTTTTAAATCGGGGGGATAGCTGAATCCGTCGGTTGACGGGTTGCCTACGTACCTCTTTCGAGGATCAAGCCATCTCGTAGTTCTGTTATCCACGTTTTACGTTCTAGTGGTAGTATTTCTTGAGATGCATCGCATTCCAAGTTCTCGGGATTTTTACGTCTTGCATGTTTGCGATTTGATACGAACCTGGTCGGACGACTTTTATGATTTTGTATGGTCCTTCCCAGTTCGCTCCCAGTTTTCCTGCGTTTCGCTCAGCAGTGTTTTGGAAGACTTTATGTAAAACCAGATCACCTTCTTTGAATCTGCGATGGCGTACGTTCGCGTTGTAGTACTTTGCGGCGGCTTGCTGATAATTTTGAATCCGGATGAGGGCTTGGTCGCGACGCTCGTTGACGAGATCAAGATTGTCCAGCAGCATGGCGTTGTTCAGGTCTTCCCGTTCGGGAAGAAACCTCCCCCGTACGCCGGGGAATTCGACTTCCGCCGGAATCATGCATTCTGCTCCGTAAACGAGAGCGAAGGGAGTTTCCCCCGTTGCTCGTCTTGGGGTGGTTCGATGAGACCAAAGGACTCCTTCGAGTTCTTCCGCCCATCGTCCTTTCTTGGCTTCTAAGCGCTTTTTCAGTCCGTCCAGGACGATTTTGTTTATGGTTTCAGCCTGTCCGTTGCACTGCGGGTATCTGGGAGTTGACTTGTTAAGTCGTATTTTCCATTTCTCGCAGAACGCCTCGAATCGTGTGGAAATAAACTGAGACCCGTTGTCCGTTACGATTTCGTATGGGACGCCGTGTCTGGTTATGATGTTTTTCCAGACGAAATTCTCGACTTGCACGTCCTTGATGCTTGCGTAGGACTCTGCTTCCACCCATTTCGAAAAGAAGTCTGTGAGGACCAGTAGGAAACGTTTCTGTTTTGATTTGTGTAGAGGTCCGACGATATCCATTGACCATCGCATGAATGGGTACGGAGATGAGATAGAGGAGAGGATTTCTGCGGGCTGATGAATTGTCGGAGCGTGCCGCTGACACTTCTCGCATTTCCGAGCGAACTTCTCGCAATCCTTTACCATAGTGGGCCAATAGAAACCGTGGCGTTTTATTTTTGTTGCGAGAGATCTTCCGCCGGAGTGGTTTCCGCACGATCCGGAATGAATCTCTTCCATGATTTTTCTCGCCTTCTCTCCTTCTGCGCAAGTCATGAGAGGCCCGGAGAATTGCCATTTGTAGATTTCGCCTTCCACGGTTACGTATCGTGCTGCCTGGACTTTGATTTTCCGGGCTGCCCATTTTTCTGCGGGTAAGGTTCCATCTACGATGTAGGCTCTGATAGGTTCTAGCCAGGGAGTGTCGCAGCCGTAGTCTGTTTGGTCTGCGTCGTCTTCCGGCTGGTCTTCGTTTTCTTCAGCGCCTTCGATCTGCGCTCTAATCAGGTTGGCGATTACCGGCGGTCCGATGCTCGGGTGCTCGATGAATTCGACGGGGATTATTCTTTTAAGTCCCGGATCTGAGCTTGAGGCTAGAGCTGCTAAAGCATCGGCCTGGACGTTTTCCGAGCGGGGAATCCTGGTTAGCGCAAATTGCTGAAAATCGTGGGCCAAGTCTTGGACGACCTTCAAATACGCGTTCATTCTTTCATCCCTTGCTTCGTATTCTCCGCTGAGAGTCGCAGTAAGCGTGAATATTTTGAATCTTCAGCCCGTGGGCCAGTCGTAGGCCAGCAATTAGTGCCTCGTACTCTGCCTCGTTGTTTGATGCATGAAAATCCAAGCGGAATGATTGCTCGAGGATTTCTCCCGTTGGTGATGTGAGTCGGATCCCGATTCCGGATCCTTGCTTGGATGAGGATCCGTCGACATAGAGATCCCACGTTGAACCAGGCTCCTTGTTAGTTAAATCCGCTGTGGGTAATTCTACCAGGAAATCCGCGAGTACCTGCGATTTTGTGCAGGTTTTTGGACGATATTCGATATCGTACTCGCTTAGTTCGATTGCCCACTTCGCGAGTCTACCAGACTGGCTTGGACTGTGTAGAATCGTCCGTAACGGGAAAGTGGTAAGTACCACGATGGTATGAGATTGGAAATACGGTCTGAGTTTTCTCGCCGAGGTTATAACGGCGAGTGCCAACTTTTCCATTAGCGGATAACGAGTTTCGGCATCCAACAACGTTTTACTAATGTAAAAGACCGGCTTCTGTTCTCCGAATTCTTCTTGAATCAGAACGCCACTGACTGCTGACGCGGACACTGCGATGTAGAGGAACAAGGGTTCTCCGACTACGGGTTTCGCGAGGATAGGAGGGGTGGCCAGATATTGTTTCAGCTGTTGGAAAGCTTTCTCGCAATCCTCTGACCACTCGAACTTTTTGTTCCCCTTCAACGTTTCGTAGAAAGGGAGGCACTTATCCGTGGACCGCGAGATGAACCGGTTTAAGGCCGCGACTCGTCCGGTCAGCCTTTGAACTTCCCGCTTGGTTCTCGGGGAGGCCATTTCTATCAGTGCGTTGATTTGTTTTGGATTAGCCTCTATTCCGCGGAATGTTACGAGGTACCCGAGAAATTCGCCCGATGCTACGGCGAATCTACATTTAGCCGGATTCAGTTTCATGTTGTGTTGGTTTAATCTCTCGAAGCATTCCTCTAGATGGAGTACGTGGTCGCGTTCGTCGAGAGATTTTACCAACATATCGTCGATATACACCTCCATGGTTTTTCCGAGTTGCTCAGCAAACATTCGATTGACGAGCCGTTGATACGTGGCGCCGGCGTTCTTTAGGCCGAAAGGCATTACTTTGTAGCAATAGGTTCCTCTGTCGGTAATGAATGCTGTCTTCTCGCGATCGTTGGGATTCATCATGATCTGAATGTATCCGGAGAACGCATCCATGAACGATAGAAGTTTGTTTCCCGCGGTTGCTTCGACTAGACGGTCGATGTGCGGGAGCGGAAAACAATCCTTCGGACACGCTTTGTTGAGGTCAGTGAAATCGACGCACACTCGCCATTTCCCGTTCTTCTTCTTGACGACGACAGGATTGGCGAGCCAGTCGGGATATCTTACTTCTGTTATCGATCCAACTTTGAGGAGTCTTTCGACTTCCTCATTAACCGCGGTTGCCCGTTCAGGACCTAGCTTTCGCCTCTTTTGTTTCACGGGTTTATGAGTTGGATCAATGTTGAGTTCGTGACATGTTATGTTGATGTCGATTCCCGGCATATCTTCCGCAGCCCAGGCGAACGTATTTAGGTTCTTCTTGAGACACGCGATAAGTTCTGCTTTTAAAGGATCGCGAAGATTGGCCCCAATCTCCACACATCGTTCTGGGTTAGTCTCGTCGAGGCAGACCGAAATCACTGGTTCGCAGGTGGGCTCACGTTTCCCTTCCAGGGCTTCAGCTTTTCGCGACTGCCAGATGATTTCTGGAGGGTCTTGCGACGCTGGCTCGTGAGTTGCTTGCTTTTTCGAGTTAGTTTCGGGCTCGGAGTTTTTTCGTTTTAACCCAGCGGCTAAGCAGACTTCCGGCGCTTTACGATTTCCTTGTATTGTTTCGACTCCGAGGAGGGATGGAAATTTGAGGCAGAGATGGAAAGTCGAGGGTATTGCTTGCATGGAATTTAACCACGGAGTCCCGACGATCGCGTTATACGCTGCAGGGCCGTCGACTACCAAAAATTCCACCATCTTTGTGACGCTTCCGGCTCTGACCGAGAGATCGACCGAGCCGAGGGTCATTGTGATGTTTCCTGAGAGTCCGATTATTGGATTGGGATCGTCCGTGATAACGCTTAGGTCGAGTCCCATCCTCTCGAGAGTGTTTTTATATATAATATTTGTCGAGCAACCGGTGTCGACCAATATTCTTGCTACGTCGATGTCCTGGATCGTTAGTCTGATAACGAGGAGTTCGTCGTGAGGTTTGGCTTGACCAGCCGTTGCTCCGTCCCCGAATGACACGATGTTGCGGACGGGTGATGTGGCCATGATATCGTTATCAATCGTAGGTTTTTGAGTAAGAGAATCCGACCCCCCCCCTCCTTCTAGCGCCAAACTGTGGGAACCGAAATTCGCACTGTCGATTTTAGTTAAGTTTTATCGGAGGAAAACTAAGTAAACCTAGTTTTCCCTGAAGGCTCGGATTCTCTGCGACAACCAAACGAAATTGATAAAAAGATAACAATGCGGAAAAGTTGCGCTAAGGCGTTTATTAAATTGATGACAAGATGAATACAATATTCTTCCGAAAAATAGGAAGTAGAGATACGCTGAAGAGGAAAACAACGGAAAGATAGGAGACAAGACGTTCTAAGTCTTGCTCCACTAGTCTAGCCTCCTAAGTCCTAAGTTCCCTAAGCTAGCAGGAATTTCTCTAAAACCCTAGATTTCAGATCTGGTCTCTCTCTCGATGATTTTCGCTCTGCCCTCCTTTGTCTCCCTAAGCTCCTTTATATACTCCTTCCTATGACGGTCTATCGTCCTTCTGGGCCGCAAGGCGGGCTTTTTCCATTTTCGTCGACCTTTATGTTTATCTTCGGGAAACTTGACATTTATCCTCCCGGAAACTTAGGATTTATCTTGTTGCGTAAATCGCCGTACCTATCCTAGATAATCGTAAATGGGTTGTCCGATCGCGTTTGGCCCCTTTCGGGCCGTTTCGAGGACTTCCGCTGTTTTCTACGATTTCTTCGGAAGATCTTCAATCCTTTGTAGAGTTGAGATGTGTGGTGTCTTAGATAACCATCATCGTTTCGTATGAATGATTTAAGATCTTCTTTTCCGTTGATATCTTACAAGTTTCCGAAGTGTTTCCGACGGTTTTTAATTGAGAGTAAGAACGGGAGTTTTGTATGCGGAATCTCAATGATTCATTCCGCGAGGACTTGGGAAGGATTCAAGGCGCAGATTACTGACGGTCGGGGCCTAGAACTCGTGCACAGAAGATTGTCGCTCGAGGACCCGAGGCAGCACGGGCGCTAGGCGCCCGGCAACTAGAGGCAGCACGGGCGCTAGGCGCCCGGCGCCTAGAGGCAGCACGGGCGCTAGGCGCCCGGCGCCTAGAGGCAGCACGGGCGCTAGGCGCCCGGCGCCTAGAGGCGGCTTCGGGCGCTAGGCGCCCGACGCCTAGAGGCAGCACGGGCGCTAGGCGCCCGGCGCCTAGGGGCAGCACGGGCGCTAGGCACCCGGCGCCTAGAGGCAGCACGGGCGCTAGGCGCCCGGCGCCTAGAGGCGGCTTCAGGCGCTAGGCGCCCGGCGCCTAGAGGTAGCACGGGCGCTAGGCGCCCGGCGCCTAGAGGCAGCTACGGGCGCTAGGCGCCCGGCGCCTAAAGGCAGCACGGGCGCTAGGCGCCCGGCGCCTAAAGGCAGCACGGGCGCTAGGCGCCCGGCAACTAGAGGCAGCACGGGCGCTAGGCGCCCGGTGCCTAGAGGCAGCACGGGCGCTAGGCGCCCGGCGCCTAGAGGCAGCACGGGCGCTAGGCGCCCGGCGCTAGGCGCCCGGCGCCTAAAGGCAGCACGGGCGCTAGGCGCCCGGCGCCTAGGGGCAGGCTGCGGTCTGCTTGTTTCCTTCAGTTTGCGGGTGTTCGTGTGCATTCTTCGGAGGATTTTTCGTACGACAAATAGTCTTAGCCGTTGATTTCGAGATAACCGTTTTTGACCCCAACAATCAATACACAGCGGAATAAAAGCAAACAATTTCTTATATATATAAAACAATGTAGTCATACAATCATTCATTCGTTCATCATTCATTGCACACTAGGCTAAGTCATAATCACTAAGGTTGCACAGTAGGCTACATAAATCAAATGCTACAAACGACTTGTCTTCCACACACACATCCCATCCGCGGCTCGGTTCCTCACGGTTCCTTGGCTTTCCCACGATCACCTTTGCTATCTGGATCGATCAAACAACACACACAAACACTTGATTAGATTTATCAACAACAATGCCAATCAATTGCATGGATGGATCCTATCCTAGGCTATCAAACCGTATCAGACCAGGAAATGGTCATCACGAATATACATGGAAAAATACAATAAAATTCATGTAAACTCTTGATAATTCTCAACTAAGAGATTGGCTGAGTCGGATTCCACAGAACCGGTCTCGATCTTCATGATCTCGACCCTGATTCACTAAACCGGCCACGACCCAATCCCTCTATATCAATACGTTCAATACCAATTCTATACATGATAATTCCTTATAAATATTCAATAAGAAGAATCAATCATCAGATCTCCTCAAGTCCATCAGGAACTATGAGATCCAATGATACCTCTCAAACCACGGCCACGAAGGATTTTCCCCAAACCGGCCAAGGCCGAGGTTTGCCCTTGCTAGTCTGAACCCTTAGGCTCGATCAGAATGGAGATGAAGAGAGGTAAATACAAAGACAAGACAGAAAGGATGCTTCCAATACGATCGTCCCCACACACCAGTCCGGACTTAACCGCGGTGAAGGACAATGGACCATGGATAGCATCACTGACCTTAGGAGTTCGTTCTTCAGGAGCCTGCGTCTTCTCCTTCTCCTTATCCTTCTCGTGATCCCTCTGACGAGTTTCCATGCCTTACCACCGAATAGTCTTGCTCCGGTAACCCCTTGGTCGGATACTTCTCCTCACGGACCGTCTCTCTCTTTCTCTCTGTTTCTTTGTGTTACGATTTTGCCAGGGCTTCGCCTGAGTATTCTGATGCCCTTTTCGAAGTCAGAGACTCTCTATTTATAGAGATATCGATTGCCAACTTCTTTTTAGGCGAACCGGTACGAAGAGAGAGAGAACGAACCGAACGGTTGCCATTGGCACCGTTTCGCGTATATCCGACTAACTGTCCCTTTGGGACAGTTCCTAGGCGCGGAGGGAACCTTCCCTTCACATGTGGGATGTCCCTGACTAATGGGCAAGACGTTGGTCCCATCGTCACATATATCACATATGCACGGACCGTCGGACCAGTCCGGGTAACCGTTTAGCTCGACCAGTCAGGCTCGGACCCGAACACTCCGCCGAGGTGAGATGAGCTTCCCCCTAGCTGTCCCAGCTAACCTAGCTAGCTAGTCAGCTCCAGTGAGCTGGACAACCTCAGGTGAGCTAGTCACACTCATGATCCAGCTGGATGAGCTTGATCCGGACCACTTCCAGTTTCCGGTTCACTCGTCCAGCTCTATTTTACTTCCTTCCTTCCTCTGATGATCAAAGTATTCCTATCCTGAATCACTTAACCATCCTTCCGGACCATGACACGCCTTATTTCAGGTCATATGACCTGCCTGAGTGCGTTCCCAGGTATCATGGTCCGTCCCACGGTCCTATCTAGGATCGGGGACATGACAAGTCTCCCCCACTAACAAAGGATTCGTCCCCGAATCCAAGTTAGAGATCTCATCATGATAAAACTGATTGTACCACTCCGGATACTCAGCTTTCATCCTTGCCTCCGTCTCCCAAGTGATAAGGTCTTTACCATTGTATTCCCATACCACTTTTATCATGGGTACGGTTTTCTTTCTCATTGCCTTCTCTGATCGATCCACGATCCGAACCGGCCTTGTTTCTAAGGTTAGGTTCGTACCAAGATCTTCAGGAATCTCAGGCAATACCACTTCTTGCTCCGTTAAGCATTTCCTGAGTTGGGAAACATGGAACACATTGTGGAAAGCATCCATCTTGGATGGCAAATCCAACTTGTATGCCACTGCTCCCACTCGTTCAATGATCTTGAACGGACCCAAGTACCTCGGACCCAATTTCTTTCTTCCTGAAATTCTGGTCCGAACTTTGAAAGTAATCATCTTGAGGTACACAAGATCCCCAACCTCAAACTCCAAGTGCTTCCTACGCTTATCAGCGTAACTCTTTTGACGATCTTGTGCCTCCTTCATATGGTCCTTGACCATACGTATTTTCTCTGTGGTTTCTTCCACAATCTCAGGACCCAACATGCTACGCTCCCCCACTTGGGTCCAGCATAGAGGTGTACGACAAGGTCTTCCATACAAAGCCTCATACGGTGACATACCAATGCTTGTATGAAAACTGTTATTGTACGCAAATTCTACTAAAGGTAAGTGTCTTTCCCAAGACTCACCCCAGTCTAAGACACATGCCCTTAGCATATCCTCCAAAGTCTGGATCGTCCTTTCAGACTGTCCATCCGTTTAGGGATGATATGCCGTACTCATGTTTACTCTGGTCCCCAAAGCTTTTTGAAAAGCTTGCCAGAAGTAAGATGTGAACCTCAGATCTCTATCTGAGACAATACTTGCTGGAACGCCATGCAACCGTACTATCTCATCCAAGTAGATCCTTACTATCTCATCTACACCATACCCTTTCCGTATGGGAAGGAAGTGTGCTGACTTAGTCAGACGGTCCACTACGACCCACACCGCATCCTTCTTATTCCGAGTGGTGGGGAATCCAGTCACAAAGTCCATTGTGATGTGATCCCACTTCCACTCCGGTATAGGTAGATTCTGAAGTAACCCACTGGGAACTTGATGTTCAGCCTTGATGAGTTGACAAGTAGGACACTTTGCCACCCATTCTGCTACATCCGTTTTCATTCTCACCCAATGGTAATACCTCTTCAAATCCCTATACATCTTATTCAATCCTGGATGGATTGAAAATTTAGACTTATGAGCTTGCCTCATAATCTCTTCCTTTAGTTCCTTATCATTAGGAACACTGATCCTGCCATTGACCAAGATGGTACCATTACTTGCCGTTTGGTACTCGGTCTTGTCATTCGCAGCAACCTTCTTAAGGTTCTCATCCAAGCCTTGTGCTTGTCGGATCCGGGTAAGGAGATCGGCCTGGTTCACTGCCTCTAACCCCAGGGGTTCTTCCTGACCCGTGCGGGTATCAAGGCGCAGTGATCTTACCATCCCTTCCAGATCATCAGCTTCCCTTTCTGCTGAGACATCAGCCCTCCTACGGCTTAATGCATCAGCCACCAGGTTAGCCTTGCCTGGATAGTAAGTTATGTCCAGATCATAATCTGCAACAAACTCCATCCATCTCCTCTGCCTAAGATTCAACTCAGGCTGAGTGAATATGTACTTGAGACTCTTGTGGTCTGTAAGTATTTGCACCTTTGCCCCATAAAAATAAGATCTCCATATCTTTAAGGCAAAAACCACAGCTGCCATTTCCAGGTCATGGGTCGGATAATTCCCCTCATGCTTTCTCAACTGTCGAGATGCATAGGCTATTACCTTTCCTTGCTGCGTGAAGACACACCCTAGTCCAGTTATAGATGCATCCGTGTATACTACATAAGGCTAATCTGCCTCAGGTAGAACCAATACCGGAGCACTAGTCAGCATATCTTTCAGTGCGTTGAAACTCTTCTCACACTGATCCGACCATGCAAATTTCACATCCTTCCCGGTTAGTTGTGTCGTGGGTTGAGCCACACTCGAAAACCTTTTCACAAACTTCCGGTAATATCCAGCCAACCCCAGGAAGCTCCTAACTTCCGTAGCATTCCTTGGTTGAGGCCATTCACGTATGCACTTGATCTTCTTTGGATCAACTGCTACGCCCTTGTCTGACACTATGTGTCCAAGGAACCCAATGCTTTTCTGCCAAAAACTACACTTGCTCAACTTAGGAAAGAGTTTCTGCTCCCTCAAGCGTTTCAACACTGCCCGGAGATGCTTTTCATGATCCTCTTTGGTCTTTGAATACACGAGTATATCATCAATGAAGATGATCACAAACTCATCCAAGTATTCTCTGAACACACCATTCATCATGTTCATGAAAGCAGCCGGAGCATTTGTCAACCCGAACGGCATCACTACAAACTCAAAGTGACCATACCGCGTCCGGAATGCGGTTTTCTGGATATCATTAGGCTCAATCGGAATCTGATGATATCCAGATGCCAAGTCCACTTTGGAGAACCACTTGGCTCCCCTGAGTTGATCCAACAACTCATCAATCCGGGGCAACGGGTACTTGTTCTTCACAGTGACCCGGTTCAACCCTCTATAATCAATGCACAACCTAAAGCTTCCATCCTTCTTTTTCACAAAGAGGACTGGTGCTCCCCAAGGTGATACACTAGGACGTATAAAGCCCTTATCCAACAACTCTTCAAGTTGTTTCTTCAGCTCAGCCATCTTGGCAGGAGCCATGCGGTACAGACTTTTGGACAATGGAGCCGTCCCTGGTTCCAGTTCAATTCTGAATGGATCAGCCCTATCAGGGGGAACACCCTGTAAGGATCTAAACACATCCCAAAATTCACTAACCAGCGGTATTCCGTCCGGGTCACCACCCCCCATGCACTCCTTAGTGGTGATGGTAGCCAAATAGGCCTCACAACCATCCAACAGCATCATTTCCGCACGGAGTGCTGAGACCACTTTCAACCCAGGAGTCGAACACAATCCTTGGAACCAGACCGGACGTCCACACTCCGTCTCAAACTGCACCCTTCCCCGGTGACAGTTCAAAGTGGCCCGATGCTTCCCAAGCCAGTCCATACCCAATATCACTTCGTGATTCTCAAGGGGGACTACAATCAGATCTACAAGCAATTCCCTGTCCGTGATCAATACCGGAATGCCCTTTACCAGCCCAAGTGAATTCATAACATGGCCACCAGCCCCTCTAACCTTGCAGGGTTCATTCCCACTTTCCAATTGGAATAATCCTTTTCCAATCAATCATGGACTCACAAAACTATGTGTAGCTCCAGTGTCAAACAATACGTGTGTTTCCACACCACCAATACTTAAGGTTCCTACACAAGGTCCATTCAAAGTATCCTAAACCGTTCTAGATTCCATACCATGCAATCTACAAATTTAAAAGATCAAGTTTACAGAACTATTACCCGTGATCGATTGGAATTGTCCAGCCTCATCCGTGTCCTTGCACAGCTCATACACCTTTGGTGCGGATGACTGGTTCCGGTTCTGGTTCGGCTTATTCGACTCTCCACGGCCCTTATCCGTACCGGGTGGGTTCTTGGGACAATCCCTTCGGTAGTGTCCCACCTTACCACATCCGTGACAAGTGGCTGAACCACTGTTGGAAGCCGGGTTTGGACAGTCCCGAGCCGAGTGATCCATCTTACCACAGCGGGTGCAAGCTCCCATGGCTTTCCAGCACTCACCACCATGGCGTCTCCCACACTTAGAGCACTCCGACCTACCACCTGAGGTCTTACCCTCATCAGTCGAGTCTCTCTTTCTCTTCCGGTCACCACCAGACCCAACTGGAGTCGTGTGGCTCCGTGGCTTCAGTTTTGCTTCCTCAGCAATGTTAGCCTCGAGGATAGCCATCCTCTCCACCAGTTCAGACACGGTGTGGAAGGTGCGGACAGAGCAGTAGGTCTTCAGATCCGCCCTTAGACCACGGATGAACCTCCTGACCTGTACGGCTTCGTCCTCCAACTCCCTCCCCACATACTTTCTGAGCCGGTTAAACTCCTCTTCATACTCACGAACCGTCTTGCGTCCTTGAGTTAAATCCAAAAACTTAGACTCCAAACGATCCCACGCCTCAGCGGGAAAGTACTTGTGGTTGAATTCAACCTCAAAGTCCGCAAAACGGTCAATGGTGCCATTGGTCCTCTTATCCAGGGCCAACCACCAATTGTGAGCATCGCCTTCCAAGAAGTGGACTGCTATGTCCCTCTTGTACTCCTCCGGACAACGAGTGGAGCTGAAATTACGAACCAGCCTACTCCTCCACTCGTCAGCCTCAATGGGATCCACACTTCCAGCAAAGTGTTTCGTACCCAACTTGGATATGTGTTCAAGCACCTTAAGGTAATCGACCTTATGGACTCTTCTCACGGGTGGATCGATCTCCACCACATCCGCGGTACGTCTTGTACGCGTGGCTCTAGTCCGCGTGGTAGCACGAACTGGAGGATTAGCCTGACCCACAGATGAATTCACCAATGGGGTGAATGTTTGTGTCAAGGCAATCAACTGATCTCCCATGGCCTTCATGGCGTCCAGAACCTCCTTCATGGTTGGTCCCGTCACCACAGTTTCAGGTCCGGTTCTGCCCACATCCGCAGCAACCTCCTGATCCTCATGATCACCAGCATGGGAAGACTCAGCATCTTCCTCCTGTTCCAGCATGTCCTGATCCTCAGGAATCTCCACACGCGGTTCACCAGGTAGGATTGGTCCCTGTGGCAATCCGGTCTCAGTGTTCACCATTCCATCCGCGGTAGGTAACACAGGTGTTTCAGTGACTCTTTCAGCCACCACCGTTCCGGATCCACCAGCAGCCTCCTTTGCCTTCCTAGTCCTCTTCTTTGTTCCCTTAGGCATGACAACACAAACAAGAGATTAGTTTACAACTGTAACACCCAAACCTCTACACGCCTAAAGTAAACCATAACAAGCAATTACAATGCTAACCCAATAGCCTCACCACGAGTACCCTTAGCCGGATGTGTGTGTGCACCATAACCCAACAAATCCTAGAATCAAGCATGCTCTGATACCAACTTGTAAGACCCGATCCTGGATTCCTTAATCCAACCGAACCACAGTCTTACTTAAGATCATCAGTCAGTTTGTTTGGTTAAGTGATAATCCTAACTCATATTTTTCTAAGTGTTTTACATTGCTTTGAGGTTCATTCAGTCAACATGATCAATACACAGCAGAATAAAAGCAAACGATTTCTTATATATATAAAACAATGTAGTCATACAATCATTCATTCGTTCATCATTCATTGCACACTAGGCTAAGTCATAATCACTAAGGTTGTACAGTAGGCTACATAAATCAAATGCTACAAACGACTTGTCTTCCACACACACATCCCATCCGCGGCTCGGTTCCTCACGGTTCCTTGGCTTTCCCACGATCACCTTTGCTATCTGGATCGATCAAACAACACACACAAACACTTGATTAGATTTATCAACAACAATGCCAATCAATTGCATGGATGGATCCTATCCTAGGCTATCAAACCGTATCAGACCAGGAAATGGTCATCACGAATATACATGGAAAAATACAATAAAATTCATGTAAACTCTTGATAATTCTCAACTAAGAGATTGGCCGAGTCGGATTCCACAGAACCGGTCTCGATCTTCATGATCTCGACCCTGATTCACTAAACCGGCCACGACCCAATCCCTCTATATCAATACGTTCAATACCAATTCTATACATGATAATTCCTTATAAATATTCAATAAGAAGAATCAATCATCAGATCCCCTCAAGTCCATCAGGAACTATGAGATCCAATGATACCTCTCAAACCACGGCCACGAAGGATTTTCCCCAAACCGGCCAAGGCCGAGGTTTGCCCTTGCTAGTCTGAACCCTTAGGCTCGATCAGAATGGAGATGAAGAGAGGTAAATACAAAGACAAGACAGAAAGGATGCTTCCAATACGATCGTCCCCACACACCAGTCCGGACTTAACCGCGGTGAAGGACAATGGACCATGGATAGCATCACTGACCTTAGGAGTTCGTTCTTCAGGAGCCTGCGTCTTCTCCTTCTCCTTATCCTTCTCGTGATCCCTCTGACGAGTTTCCATGCCTTACCACCGAATAGTCTTGCTCCGGTAACCCCTTGGTCGGATACTTCTCCTCACGGACCGTCTCTCTCTTTCTCTCTGTTTCTTTGTGTTACGATTTTGCCAGGGCTTCGCCTGAGTATTCTGATGCCCTTTTCGAAGTCAGAGACTCTCTATTTATAGAGATCTCGATTGCCAACTTCTTTTTAGGCGAACCGGTACGAAGAGAGAGAGAACGGACCGAACGGTTGCCATTGGAACCGTTTCGCGTATATCCGACTAACTGTCCCTTTGGGACAGTTCCTAGGCGCGGAGGGAACCTTCCCTTCACATGTGGGACGTCCCTGACTAATGGGCAAGACGTTGGTCCCATCGTCACATATATCACATATGCACGGACCGTCAGACCAGTCCGGGTAACCGTTTAGCTCGACCAGTCAGGCTCGGACCCGAACACTCCGCCGAGGTGAGATGAGCTTCCCCCTAGCTGTCCCAGCTAACCTAGCTAGCCAGTCAGCTCCAGTGAGCTGGAAAACCTCAGGTGAGCTAGTCACACTCATGATCCAGCTGGATGAGCTTGACCCGGACCACTTCTAGTTTCCGGTTCACTCGTCCAGCTCTATTTTACTTCCTTCCTTCCTCTGGTGATCAAGTATTCCTATCCTGAATCACTTAACCATCCTTCCGGACCATGATACGCCTTATTTCAGGTCATATGACCTGATTGAGTGCGTTCCCATGTACCATGGTCCGTCCCACGGTCCTATCTAGGATCGGGGACATGACAAAGAGTCTCCACAATTTCAGTTTCCATTAGCTGCAGTTGTTCCATATCAAGTTCTCGTTGGCATAGAAGGTTAAAGAAAGCGCATAAGCGGAAAATGGCTACCCTAGGACCCTTGGGTAGTAAGCCCCTAATTGCTACTGGCAGCAGTTGTTGCATTAGTTCGTGGTAATCATGAGATTTGAGTCCCATCACCTTACACTCCTCTAGGGATATACAACTAGATATATTTGCAGAGTAGCCATCATGACCTTTAAAATCGAAGAGCCGCTTACAGAATGTGTGTTTCTCTGACTTTGACAAAGACCATGGAGCTGCTGGGAGTAATGTCCTTTTACCCTGAGGTTTTGGATGCAAATCCTTCCTGATACCAAGACTTTCAAGATCCTTTCTAGCCTTTAAACCATCCTTTGAATTGCCACAATGTACCAATGTGGCAATCAAGCTTGCAGCCACATTCCTCTCGACGTGCATAATGTCTAGATTATGTCGAGCTGGGAGCTCTTACACATGTAAAAGCAAATAAAGAAATCAATCAGAACAACTGTTATATAATTAACCTTCTAGAAAATCGAATCTTTATTCATACCTCCCATTAAGGCAATGAGAAAAAAATTGAACGTTTCTTCCATCTAGACAATTCCTCTTCATCTTTCTCTCCCATAACTTCATCTTTATCAGATTCACTTAGTTCCTCCTCGTTATCAGATGGTATGTCAACTCGAGCAGCTCTCTTTTTCCCAGACTGTTTTCTATTACCAAAAACATTCTTGTAATTTCTCAGCACAAATGAGACATTCCTACCCGTCAGTATCCTTCCCTTCGTCCGTGTTCAGTTTTCCCATCAAACCAAGTCTTCTTTCCTCTGAAACTATGTAAGGGAGGCAAACATTTCCGATGGCCCATAAATACAAATTTCCTACTATTACTTAGCCACAAACTATCCGTGTACTTCCCGCATATAGGACAACCCATCTCACCCTTCACTTTACAACCAGCAAGATTCTCATATGCGGGGAAATCGCTAATAGTCCAAAGAAGCATTGCCTTAAGCGTAAAGGTTGTCTTACTAACTGTATCGTATGTTAACTCGCCTATGCACCACAGATGTTTTAAATCTTCTAACAGAGGTTCTAAGTATACATCTATACTATTACCCAGTTGATGGGTTCTTAGAATCACCAGACTGAGCATTATGTTATCCTCCTTCATACATAGGTCAAGAGCCATGTTGTAATTAACCAGTAACATAAGCCAACAACTGTATCTGCTGTTCTTCATACTGAAGGGATTAAACCCATCTGTTGAAAATCCAAGTCGCAAGTTCCTCTCCTCCGCAGCGAACTCAGGTTACTTGTCATTCATTGACTGCCAAGTAACATAATCTACTGGATGGCGCAGTTTCCCATCTGTGCTCTTGTTTGAAATGTCTTCGTAAATCCATTGCAAGTTGCTCTGATCGGAACATCCTTTTCAGGCGAGGTATTACTGGAAAGTATCTCAAAACCTTCTGTGGAACACCCTTCTTGATTTCACTAGTATGCATGTTGGTCTTCCATCTAGACGCCTTGCAGTTTGGACAACTCTCAGCCGTCTTCAGTTTCTTTCTAAATAAGCAGCAGTCGTTCACACAAGCATGAATTTTTTGATATCCCATATCAAAACATTTGAAAAACTTCTTGACATCATAAGTTGATGTGTGCAGCACATTGTCTTCAGGTAACATGTTGGGAAATGTTTGCAGTAAGTCATCAAAGCTCTTGTCTGACCACCCATTCTGAGACTTAATCCTGAACAATGAAACTACAGCTGATAGCTTGCTATGACTCGAACATGTTGGATACAAGGGGGTTTCAGCCTCTGCAAGTTTAACTAAAAAATCATCTTCTTTCCTATCCTCACCCTCAACTGACTCACGTAGCTCTGACCCCCTCATGGCTAAATCCTCATCTAAGCAGTTTGCGGCTTCATATACACTAAGGGTCTCAGCATTCCAGCATCTATCTTTAACTTCCACTACATCAACTGAGTTACAATCTCCATGGTGAAACCAATCCGAGCGTAATTTGTAAGCATCATCCATTCCATTTTATAACCAAATGAGAGACAACCTCCTCACTTGTATGGCGATCTAGATTACGACATCGGGCGCATGGACATACAATCTTCCCATTAACTCCTAACTTTTCAGTAACATCATTGACAAAACTCCTCGGACCTCTCTCATATGCAGAATCAACTCTTAAGTTCATGTGAAAAAAAAATTATTAATGCCAAGAATTGTCGAAATGCATAAACTGAACACTTTAAAAATTTACATACTTACAGAAATGCACCCATGACATGTCCAACATTGTTAAGACCCTTGCCATAGTTCAAACAAGCGTACATGGTTCAAGCAACAATGAGAATATAAATTACACTTCAAAGTGTTAACCTCAAACAACAAACGTAATGTAAAAAAAACATAAATGATCACCCAAAAAACGATGATAAAATCATTTGACAAATATGTTAGTTACATCAAAACCTATCTACTTGCAGAACATGAATCAATCGAGAGAATCAAACCTAACTAAATCACTGCAATAAGGATTCACTTTCAGTTTAGAAGCTCGATTTGAAATTAGAGATGATGATGGCTTAAAACTAATTATCAAAGCAATAAGCAGTCAAAACCAATTAACTTTCAGTTTATAAGCTCGATTTGAAATTAGAAAAAAGGGGTGATTGCAAAGGTAACTCAATACTTGGAGTCAAAAAGAAAACTAACATTTTCTTTTGACTCAGTTATTTTTTGAGATTTTCACCCCATACCTGCATTTTTATCTACGAAAATGCCATTAACTTTTTTTTTGTTTTTCGAAAATGGCTTTTTTACTGTCTCAACCTCACCGTCTTCAAGTATTTACAATATTACCACTAGCATGAATAGTTCAACAACCTTGTACTACCTGTTTGGAATTTTTAATGGCCTTTAATGCACGTAATCTCTTTACACTGTCTCTGTTTCAATTGTTATGAACTAAAAACAACATTTCTTTCACTTTCTCTCCATATTCATCCAAAAAACTCAAGCTTTTGATTCAAAATATTTTATGGTTGAAAGAGCCATATTTATTTCGTTTTGACTTACGGTTGCTTTCGTTTGAGGTTCTGGGTGGTTGGAGAAGATCCTGTGTGCAAACGAAGTCATCTCACCTAGTTTAAGGTACAAATTTGAATTCTTTTCAAGATCTGTCCGCGTAGAAGACTTACCCGTAAGTCATTCGTATGTAGAAGACTTACTGATAAGTCTTCTGGTCAAACGAAAGACTTAATGGCCAAGTTATCTAGTGGCCTACCCATAACGAGATTGTTCACTTCAATCTGCTACACAGCCCAAATTCACAAAACAAAAAACCAGTTCCATTACAATCTATATTATGTATAGATCAAATCACCAAACAATCGATTAAGAAACTAAAAGATAACCTTAACTAGCTTAAGTTTCTCACAGACATCCTGAAGCACCTTGTAGTTCTGAATCATCCCGTACTCCACTTTCGCTCATGACTTTGTGCATCGGAACAGCTCCAGGATGAACCAAATCCACGAGCTAACAGTGAGCTGCGCCTGAACAGACCTATAAATCCATATTCAGATCCATACGAATTCATCAAATCCTTACTCAAATCCAGAACAAAGCAGGGATGAACACTTACCTGAGCCAAAACGAAAATCATGAACTGGTGGGGTTAAAAACTAAAGCTGCTGCATGCAGATCAAAGAAGAAATCAAGACGGAAAGTAGATCTCTTCCTCAATTAGTCTCTGTTTTGGTCGAGCTTTGGTTGATTCTTCATTTCTCCTCGTTCCAATCTTAGATTAACAGCATCTCCAATTTGATTATTCATTCCTTCTCGTTCCAATTATTAGATTAACAGCATCTCCAACCAATGTATACTTCTATATTTTCTTTTAAAATAGAGATCTCTATTATAGAGGTGGAATTGATCCAATGTAAAGGAAAGTTACTTTTTGTCTTTATATTTAAAGGTGAAAAGTACACATCTCTATATTTTCTTCTATAAATAGAGAAACTCTATTATAAAAGCATACATTGGGGCAATTACACCTCTATAATAGAGTTTCTCTATTTTAGAGAAAATTATAGAGATGAAAATAAAAGTGGATTGGATACGGTCTAAGAGGTTGATCGGAAAAAAATAATAAGGGAAGCAGTCGGTGACCTTTTGATGTCTCTATTGTAATCTTTACTATATAAAAAGAGCTAATTTCAGAGTTCCTAAGCTATGCCACATAAGCACAAATATTCTCATCCAACCAAACTTACACGTCAGCTACTCCTTTGTCACGTAACAAACGTAACCCATCAGAAAAGGACCAGACTTAAGACCAACAGACTACAATGAAATCTAATTCCTGGCCCAACTAAACTATTCACCGTCTTTTCAAGTTGATCATTTTCAATAGCAAAACCTCCCTCCTGCCATTCTGAATCTCCTCCGTAATGTCCCTTCTCCACCATCAAAGCCCTTAATTCTACCTATTCAAATCCTCAAGCTTAAACCTCAATCTATATACATGCAATTCCCAACTCCACCTCTTCAAATATCCTCTCTTCGTCTCCTCCACATTAAGTTAATCAGCGGAAGCATCTCTAACAACGTCGAATATTGAGGGAATGGACGGATCAACGCTTCAACGAGTCTTGATTCACCTGCAACTTAGAGATCAGACTGTTACAATTACATTGTACAATCCCTTTTCATGTGTTCTCTTATGCTATTAGCTGACTGATCTTATATTTTTTAACCGTAAGGTTTTATTTTGGTACAGTTGCATGCTGTTTTTATTGCCTATTTTTTATTAGAAAATGATTGTATAAGAATGACAATAGTGTGACATGTGCAAGACATTGTTAATGAAAATTTTGTACAATATACTATCTCTCAATCCTCGCAGTTGGGATGTTTGGAATTCTTCTTAACAAGTTTGCCCAGGTATTACTGTTAACGGCAGCAGTAACGATCAGGTTCCCTCAGGTATTGCAAACTTTCCCAGTTTTCTTCGTTCTTTTTTTATTAAATATTTAACGTACTTTCCCAGTTTTCTTCGTTCTATTTTTTATTAAATATTTAACGTACTTTCCCAGCTTTCTTCTTTCTTTTTTGTTAAATATTTAAAGTAATATTTTCTTTGCTTCAGACTTGATTAATGAATCCATGGTTCTGAGTTAGTTGTTCTAGATTCATATATATGTAATTTCAGGATGGGAAAACATGTGGCTTCGACAAATAGCATATTACCGTTTGCCAGATAATAAAATAATGAACTAGAGCCATGTTCTTTGACAACAAAAAGATATATGTTCTCTCTATTTTGCTTTCTGTATGCTGTTTTTTTGTTCCGTATTTTTCTTACTAATCATCCTAATTGATTTAATAAAACATATTGACTTACATGTTGTGAGAATATTTTTCTGCATTTCTATAGAAAAATCTTTTCAATTCACTATTGAAATTTGAACATATTCCAATAAGTAGACAGTTTTGTTTCTCCTGCAAGGGTCTGGCTAACTTACATGTAAATATTGGAAATATTTATGGTGTGGTTTAAGCATTTGGAGTCCCTTTCACTGATTTTGTTAAAGATTCATTTCCCAAATTTTCAGAAAGGGGGACGTATATGAATGTGAAGAAATACGTCGTCTAACTGCGGACGTATTTGCAACGGCGGCTCACATGTTGCCAGTGGCGGATCTAAGAATGGATTTAAGAGGTGTCAAAAAAAGTAATGGGTGTCATCAATGAGTTTTGAACTGGGGTTTAGGGGTGTCAAGAGGGCAGTTTTACCATCAGAGATGCTGATTATTCAGTGATTTAAGGAACAAATTAAAATTTACTGGAATTTAACAGGTGTCACTTGACACCCCATTCAATCAAATAGATCCGCCTCTGCATGTTGCAGAGTCTAGGGATGACATACCTCAAAGCAAATGGTAAAAACCAGTAAGCAATTGAGTATTTCAATGTGCATTACTGCATTCCATAAAAAAAATGACCTATATTTTTTTTGAGGATATTTAATTGTATTGTCTAACTATCCTAACTAATATAAGTATGCTAAGATATAGATTGTGTTCTCACTCAGGCTGCAAGCATCTCAATCTTAGCTGATTGAGCTTCATTTGAAAATTGTTATCCATACTAAATAAAAGTCTACTGGAATTTAATTGTCAGAACTTTTTGGAGACGTGTATACCAAGCAAGAATCTAGATTCACATCACAGAAACCTGCTTCAGTCATCATATCTAAGCTGGAAGAAGTGGCATGACAGTTGGAACGTTCAAAAGAGGGAAGAAAAAGAGTATTGTCGATGGATGCTGAAATATTTCAAATGCCAACATTGCACATGGTGAAAGTGAAGAAATGTGATGGAGATGCTTTGGAATATCAGAAATTAGTGAAAGAGGATCTTAGGCCTGCTCTTGCAGATATATTGTTTATGTTGGGCAGAACAACAAAAATGACGAATTAATGCCTGCTTCACAGCAAGAGACAATTAGTGAAATGTTTCTTACAACAACATGACGAGTTTGTGTTCACCATTCTTTATATCTCAGCATTTTGACTTCCTCTATTTTTCTTTGCCTCTTTTAAACAACCCAAGATAAAAAAAAATCTGATTTTGATTGATCATTGTTTTACTTTAGAAATCCTGACGTGGTCTTGGTGGCCCTTTGGGATTGTTTTTTAATGAAACTGAACTATTTTTTTTAGTTTTGATTAGTTTGGTTTAAATAGATTGATCTATGCCATATAAAAAATCAACAAAGATATCTAATTAAATAATTTAGACTAAACATATCATGATAAATTTATAAATAAAATATTTAGATCAAAAAAAATCTTATATTGATTGATCATTGTTTTACTTTAGAAATCCTCACGTGCCCTTGGCCTTTGGGATTGTTTTTACTTAAACTAAACTATTTGTTTTAGTTTTGATTAGTTTGGTTTAACTAGATTGATCAATGCTATATAAACAAATACACAAAGATATCTAATTAAATAATTTAGACTAAACATGTCATAAAATAAATTTATAAATAAAACATTAGATCATTTATCTTTTACATATATTTAAAACAATGATATCTTTCCTGTAATTCTATCACAAATTTATCCTCCAGTTAATTGTTAATGGTGTACTAATTTTTTCGCATTGTTGAAACAAATGATAAATATTTATCCAAATATTATAAAGTACAATTTACATTTAAATATAATATAAAATCAAATATTTTGTGTATATATTCCGTGCGTAACGCGGACACAGACCTAGTGTTAATAAATAAACTAATAAGGGAAGCGGTAGGTGTCTTCACAAGAACATCAGTCATACAAAACACAGCAAAGTTAATAAATAAATAAATAATGTAAATATCAATTCCAAAACCATAAAACTCAGTTTGACAAAAAAAAATCATCCTAGACTCTGCGGAGGTAATAGAACAGAAGCTTGGTTTGGTTTCTAACTTTCTTATCTGCATAGGTTTGTCATAGACCGGCTTTCAAATCAAATAAACCAAATCTAAACACAAGCAACCCATCCTACGATTTTGACGATTCTGATATCTAATTTTAACTAGGTTTAATATATATATATATATATATATATATATATATATATATATATATATATATATATATATATATATATATATATATATATATATATATATATATATATATATATCATTAAAATAGTATAAAAAAGTATGATACTATATTTTTTAAAATTTATTATTTCATTAGTAAATGTAAAATGTTCTAAGAATCAATACATTTGAAAAATAGTGAAAAGTGACATAGAAAATATGTTTCCGACGCAAATAATCTGAAGTTAAATACAAAAATGGAAGATTTAGGCTGTCTTGGCTTTCTATGTATATATCAAGTCGTTCGCCATTCATGGTCATGCGTGAGCATATTATCAAAACAAATATGAGACTATGTTTTCTTTGTTCTACCATATAAGATAAAAAATAATATGTATCTTCCATTTGCAAACCGACCCACATGATATACTTCCAATCTGATGCGTTTTTTTCTTCATCCTTGCCAAGCTTCTTAAAAGTTTATTCAAAGCCTTTATCGCAACTTGGTATATGGGTTTGGTAAGCCTATGGTCTTGGATCTACATTTGTCTGGAGTGTGAATCATGGGAGAACCAAGCGTTGATTGCATTTGGTCTCCATGGTTGAACATGAGAGGAAGGTTGCCAAAGCAGGAGCAAATCGGGGCTTATATTGTCCAGGGGAAGGTTGGCTAAAGGTAACAGTAACATATCTCCAACATCTCTGGCGGTGATTGCACTAGAGACAACAGTGAGATTTGTAAGCTTAGTAACACTTGTAGAGCTTAGCAACAGCAGTGAGATACATAGGAGACTGCTTTGAGGATCTTGTGTGTTAAAAACAGAGGTTCTCTCTGCTGTTGAGACCGCCATAATGAAGATTAAGAATCCGAGAAAAAAAGAGTTGTAGAGAAACAGAGTATGGAGTTGCAGAGTAATAGCAATAGAAGAGAGAAATAAAACTTTGGGATATACCCTGGCCTGCTCTTATACCATATTACAACATGGACTTGCTTGCTTTATTCATATGTGCATATCGTGTTTAAATACAGAGAAGAAGAAGACTAAATGATTTTTTTTTTCAAAAAAAAAAGAAGAAGACTAAATGACTTTTTAAAAAAAAAAAAAAGAAGACTAAATGAGAGTATACAATCACAGGTAATGATCTCATATACAAGTTAACGCTTCCTAATTTTATCCTTGACATCTTGAACAAGATGAGAGACCATGCCATCAAACGAACCACTTGCATAGTGTAGCAAAACCAGCTATTGTAACATATTTGCTATATTTTAAAGTCACAACTTGCAACAATTTTTTTGTCATTGTTTCGTATGAATTCGTGACAACATTTAGTCTTTCTATCGTCATATACGGCAACAAAAAATTCAGTCACCCTATTCGTCATATTGGTAACAGTAAACGCAGTCACAATTTTTTCTCAACAATTGTTACGTTTAGTTTGTAGTGTATATGTCTAATTGTGACAAAATTTTGTTACACAAAAAACAGTCATGTTACACAAAAAACACTTACAATATTGTGACTAAGAAGCTACTTTTTTTTAACGTAAAATATAAGTAACAAAATAGTTTCTATTATGTCACAAATATGTGACTGAAAATTTTAGTATCAAAAAATCGTAACAATATCCCCTTTCTTTTGTAGTGTATGATATATCTTTATAAAATTATGCAAATTCAAAATAGTGTTAAATTTATTGTAATTCAATCAAATCCGGTTCGAACCCTTCAAACCCGATCAAACCCGGTCGAATCACAATAACATGTGACCCAAAATATTTTTCGTTTCGGTAGTCGATCCGGTTTTAAAAACAGTGCTTCTAATTCAGAAAATCAGGTTCCCCCTCTCTTTTTTTTTTTAAATTTGAAACCCTATTTTATTTTTTAAAAGGAAAAATTAGTTTTTTGTTAATAAAATTTTGGTTTATTTAAGAACCATGATTTGATTGGTTCATTGGGTGACTGGTTCCCAAATTATGAACGATTTAATAAGGGTTTTAAACTGGTTCAATTTTAATTGGGTTTGGCATTAATCCAACCCGGATTTGTATCCGGTTCATGGTTGAATCTGGTCCAACCGCTAGTTCGGTCCGGGTTTAAAAACAGTGGGAAAAACCAATACAGACCGGTTCTCCAGATAAACATAGTTTTCATGATACCGGTTATAGTAAACGATGCATTGGGCTGGACACGGACAATATCTATAATTTTTATTCTTTTTGACTACATACAGTATCTACTATACTATTATTTGCGAAGTAAATTTTTGCAACAGAGCTCTCACGTTAAAAGTTAGAGTTATTAATATCGTTTATAACTTTAATGAATAAAATATATACTATTAAAGCAGCTGACAGTTTGTGAACCTGCCCCTGAAATCTTAGCCGATTTACCGAAAATTCTAAAAAATATTTGCAAATCAGAGCTTTTTATCAACATCTTTAACCTATTTGCAAAAAATGGCTTCTCATTTACTAACAACAAAAATCGCAGGCCCAAGATATTTCTGTTAAATTTGAATTGCAAGCCCAATAATTTAAATCTATTTTCACACAGTATGAGCTTCCAAATATCTATATTAACCCATTTAGATTTTGATGGAATGTTTTATAGAAACAGAAATTCAAAATCATTATTTAAACTTTAAAATAAAGTTCACTCTCCAAAATCAATATACAATTAATGAGTATAAATTTTTACAATATAGGTTTTTCCGTTAAATATGTAAAATATGTATCAATTACAAACGGGTCTTACAAATGCGTTTATTATTTCTATTGTGATCTAACAAACGGGCTAATAATTTTATCAACATAAAATAATTATTTATTTTCAAAAATATAGATGGAGATATTCTTATTTATAATATTAAGAGGTCCACAAAAAAATCTCTCGCTTTTAAAGAAATTAAAAAACATTCTTAAGATAATTACAAAACATGGCTTTTTATTTTTTAAAAACTAAAGCGCAGGCCCAAGATATTTCTGTTTAGTTTAAATTGCAAGCCTAATAAACACAATCTATTTTCACATCGAATGAGCTTCCAATCTCTTTACTAACCCATCTAAACTCAATGGAATGTTTTATAGAAACATAAATTTAAAATCGACATATTAATATCTGACATATTAGTTGGTATTGATTATATTCTCTTGAATTGCTACAAACAGAAACATGAATCTATATTTTCCAAATTCTATTGATAGATATGGGTAAAAAGAGTATTTACCATAATCTGTCACTGAATTATATTTAAGCAGTCAATTTTCGATGGAATTTTTATAGAAACAGAAATTCAAAATTAAAATCGACATATTAGTTGGTATTGAAATGGAAACGGGATAGACATAAGATGTGATTAAAATAAGATTTTCCAAATACTAATCATAATTTATTAGTAAGATCCGATAATAAAGAGATTGTACCCAACTTTCTCTCCAAGTTTCAACTATATATTCTGTTTAATCGCACATATTTCAGGGTGGGATCAAAACAAATCCATGAATATTCTTAACAATTAATGTGAATGATAGTATATAGAAATAAGATTTTGTGATTTAAATAAGATTTTTCAAATAGTAATCCTAACTTATTAGTAAGATCCGATAATAAATACCACATCATATAATGTGCTCTTGAACTGATACAATAAATTTAAACCTGTTGCAGCATATATTCTAATAATATTGTGGTATTTAATTTAGTTTCCAAATGCAATTAGCACCGAAAATTATGCTGCAAGTTAAACAATATCTCGGCATTAAAACCCTAAACATACATTCTCAATTCATTATATAATGATATTTTCGATTCATTAGTTGACACATACACTTTTTTTTTGTAAAATAAACATAGACTTTTCGTTTTCATATGGTTTTAGTGTTTTATCTTCTTACGAATTAGTGTTCTAATTTAAATTTCATGTTTGTTCTTATGCAGGTCTAATATATCCTGGAATGATGGCTACAACTGAAATATATTTTCTGACTTATATGTAAGGTATTCTATAAGTTTTTTTAGTCTTTTGATTAATTAACCTAAAATTTTCTTATTTGATTGGTTTAACATTAATTTATTGGCGTTGTTATGTTCATCACCGGACAGTGACGAGCTCATCGGAACTGGGGTATCATAAGGCAGATCGAGAAACCTTCATGTATTATTTCCCGAGCACCATAGTCTCACCATATAATCATCTCTGTAACAGTACTCCCTAGCTTATATATACATCTATCTCTCACTTTTAATCTTCTCTCGATTGATTAGTCTCTCTATATAGATCTAATATTCATGGTGAATTTTCATTTTCAGTAAGAGGTTTAAGCTTAAAGGACATTTGTATCCATGTCTTGAACCGTATGAGGAAGGAAAAATCCATGAAAATATTTGATTTTTAATTGTTTTTGTGAAACTCAACTGCTTTTTTCTTTGCGAGTTTATATTTTGGGTTTGTTTGGATCATAATTAAAGATATATTTGTAATTAGATTTTAATAAGTTTTGGTGAATATTCGTGCAGGTACTAACATGATTAACAGATGAAGAACTCGTGAATTTATATGTCGTTGAGGGTGACAAAAGGTGTTGTAAACTGTGTGTCTAAAATTTCTAAATCATAGATTAGGTATGCATAACTGAGGTATGCTTATCACGTGTATATTTTAGTTAGTCATTTTGTAAAATCTTGATATTTACTTTTAATATATTTTAGTTGGCCATTTTTGATCCGGAAAAATAATGATTAAGGATGGTTTTCCGGGTACCCATACGGGTTTGGTTCAGATCGGTTTGCGTTTCGGGTTTTCAAGGTCAAAGATTTCAGCCCTATTAGGATGTTTCTAAATTTTTGTTTGAGTTTGATTCGGATCTTTGCGGGTGTGGTTCGGGTTTGGATAACCCATTTAAATTATTTTTAAAGTTTTAATTCACTATATATTTTAAATTTCTCAAAAATATTTAAATAAAATAATATATTACCTATAAATTTAAATAGTTTATGGACTCTTTATCCTTATTATTTGAAACACGAATTTAGAAACCAATATAATTCTTCTATTTATTTATAATAACACCAAATTAATCAATCAAACTCCGGTTTCAATCTTTACAACCGATAAACCTAAAAAATACAAAATCTTTAAAAAACCATTAAAATAGTTGATACATATTTTATGTTGAAATACATTCGTTACAAAAAAAAATTGACAAAGGAAAGAAACCTGCGCTTTGAAAGCGCGGATCAAAATCTAAAGTAGGTTTACAATACAGGTTGTTCCATTAAATATGTAAAATAGGTATCAGTTACAAACGGGTTTTACAAATGCATTTATTATTTCTGTTGTGATCTAACAAACGGGTTAATAATTTTATCAACATAAAATAATTATTTGTTTTCAAAATATAGATGGAGATAATCTTATTTATAATATTAAGAGGTCCATAAATATATATTATATGATGAATTTCGTCTATCATTTTTATATAGTTCGTTCCGCTCTATTTTTAACATATATTTTTAAATAAGACTATATGTTTATATTAATCTAACATAAATTTTTTTTAAAAGATATCCCAAAATAAATTTTATTATACATAACATAATATAATAAATTTCATATACATATATAAATTATTATAAATTTGTTACATAAAATATCTTTCAGATGTATAAAATTATAAATTTATATTTTTATTTACAATCTATGTTTTTGACATGATAATTATATTTACACTAATCATTTTTTTCATATGCAGATCTTTGTTTGAGTGATGAAGAAAAAAACAATATGTGCACGGACCGGATATCCGGGATATTTTAGGATATCCGGATCCGGATCCGTCAGATCCGTGAAATTGCTACCCGAATCCGGATTCGGGTCTTCCGGGTATCTGGGGTTAGGATATCCGGATTAAAATCTGGATACCAGCGGATATCCGGATCCGAGAGGATTTAAAAAAAAAACATATTATTTTAAAAAAAATTAAATTAAAAACCAACTAATTAACTATTTATTTGGTCTATTTAAAATTTTACTTAAAAATAAAACTGAAAATTAATAAAATTTAATAAAACTAACTTTTTAGTTATTTTATATATAGTATACATATATAAATATAATTAAATATTAAATATATAAAAGGTCTGGATCTGGATCCGAATATCCGGACAAAAAATTTCATTACCCGTATTCATATCCGGATCCGTCGGATCCGTCGAATCACTACCCGGATCAGGATCCGGACCCCCCGGATACCCGTTTTTCGGATCGGATCGGACCGGATCCCGGATCGGATCACTGATCCAGATATTAAGTCCCAGTCCTGCTTATAATAACACCAAATCAATCAGTCAAACTCCGGTTTCAATTCTAACTACCGATATACCTAAAAAATACAAATCTTAAAAAACCATTAAAATAGTTGATACATATTTTATGTTGAAATACATTCGTTACAAAAAAAATTGACAAAGAAAAAAAAAACCCGCGCTTTGAAAGCGCGGGTCAAAATCTAGGTTATACTATTAAAGGAGCTGACAGTTTGTGAACGTGCCCCTGAAATCTCAGCTGACTTACCGAAAATTCTAAAAAATATTTGCAAATCAGGGCTTTTCATTAACATCTTTAACCTATTTGCAAAAAATGGCTCCTCATTTACGACCAAAAAGATGAAAAGGCCCAAGATATTCAAACACACCTAACGGGCTTACGATATATGTTTAAGAACCCACCTACATTTCGATATAATTAGAAATGGAAACTGAAATTCAAAATCAAAATCGACATCTTATAGTTTTCCATTCTTCGCACATATTTTCGGAAACAAGAATTTCGTGATTTAAATTATAGATCGCACATATCTTTGATCGAACAAATTTTTGGAAAGGGATCAAAACAGTCCCATGAATATAATCTTAATTATAAATGCCAGTGATAATATATAGAAATATGTTTTCGTGATTTAAATCAGATTTTCCAAATACAAATCCTAACTTATGTTCGAATCTCCGATAATAAAGTGATGATCCCCAACTTTCTCTCTCCAAGTTTCAACTAAAACCTAAGCACCTCTCTTTAAATCTAATATTCTATAAATACCCATCACCCTATTCGTATTCAAACCCACTCCTTCGAACAAACCAAGAAACAAAAGTATGGCGAATAAAATGCAGATTCAGCCATCCAGAGGTCTTAATGAGACGGATGTGGCCGCCGTGGAGGACTTGAAACCATGGAAAAACATGTGGTTCGTACATGTGAAAGTTCTGCATTCCTGGAAACAAATCATCCAGTCTGTGGAGACCATGTAATTTGTCTTTGCTGATGACAGTGTAAGCATTTGTTTCAATTCCTATTAGAATATGGTTTATGTTTTATTTAACATTTTGTTCATGAATTCTAATATATCTATTTCATATGTCACGTTTAAGGGACACAAAATTTATGTATATGGTTTGTTTTCTATTTTACATTTTGTTCATGTATACTAATATTTCCATTTCATATACCATGTTTAAGGTACACAAAATTCATATATGGTTTATGTTTAATCTAACATTTTGTTCATTTATAATAATATTTCCAATTCATATGCCATGTTTAAGGGACACAAAATTCATGCAACATGTAGAAGGACATTGATTGAAAGTAAGACGAGGCTTCTTACAGTTGGTTCATGGCGCTACATCCGGAATTTTCAAATTGCTCCTGCCGGTGGTGCATATCGAACCACCAATCATTCTTGGAAGATGAGCTTCAATCAGAATACCGCCGTTACTCGATCTAATCACGTTAATGACGAGTTGTACATGTCTCTGATCGACTTTCAAACCGTATTGTCTGGAACACTCGATGATAATTTCCTAATTGGTAAACCTTTGTAATTTTTTCTGATACGCTTTTGATGCTTCGTATTATTTTTTTCCAAGTGTTGACATAGACGTTTTAATGTATTGCAGATGTACTCGGTCAAGTTATTGATTGTGGTGATGTTGAGACCATGCAGTGTACTGGGGGAAAGCAACGAAAGAAGCTTGAGTTCACTTTAAGCGATCTCAAGTAAGTCATTCTCATTAAGTCTTTTTAGGAACATATTTCATGAAATCAGAACGTATATTACTAACCTCTTTTCATGACTGTTTATAGTGATACCCGTTTAACATGCTGCATATGGGGAAACTGGGCGGACAAACTTATTTCTTCAATTAATCAAGAAACTGGAATGGTTACTATGCTTCTCAGATTTGCTAAACTTGGAAGATTTAGAGGTAACATAATTTGAGTTATTAACCATTTTACAACCACTAATACCATTTATATTTGATATTTACATTTAGAGTTTTTTGATAACTTATAGGAGAACTGCAATTCTTTAATGCGTTTGATGCTTCCGTAATGATGCTAAACCCTCCAATACTTGAGCCGAAGCATTTAAAGTTTTGTAAGTCCATAAGGCTATACTCGATGGAATTAACTAATGCATCAAACTAAGTATTTCCTTTCTATTCTATGTAGGATCAACGATGATGCGATGACTCTAACATCATTCCAGAGTAATGACGATTCTCAAGATGACAACAACAACCGAGTTGGAATTGTGGGGAAGCGTGGTCAGCGTGATAAGTGGTTACTCTTTCCCACGAAGACCATCTATGAAATGATAACCTCAACTCAAGTAAGCAATTATATGAGTTAGATATATTCTTATATTGTGCTTTTTCCTTTGTTTATATTTTTGTGAAATCTATTATAACAACCGGTTGAAAAATGTTTAGTGAAGTGCGCAGTGTATGCCATTGACATGGATTGGTCTTGGTATTATTTTGGTTGCAAATCTTGCAACAAGAGAGTGCTAAAAACTGGAACCACGTTTAAGAAATTGAATGGCAAAGAGATCGTTCAACATAATTGGTGGCGTGAGGAATGCAAAGACAGTGTCATTGATGTTTCACCAAGGTTTTATTTTAAATTTGTCTGACTTACTCTAATATTTATTTAAATCGATCCACGATCATTTCAGAAAACTATTTCTTATTTTTTGTTGTAACAGATTTTGGCTGCACTTGATGGTCAGTGATGATTCAGGCATCTCGAAGATAATGATCTTGGATCGTGTTGCTAACAACATTGTGTCTGAAACTCCAGAAAAACTCCTCAATGGAAGCTGGGAAGAGGTAACAAATTGAACAAATGTTGACGTTTAGAACTTAGTGTAATTGAATTATACTTTTTGATATGAAATATTTATTCAGCTTCAAGATCCAACATTAGTACCAGACTGTATTAATGATTTGGTTGGCAAAGAGTTCGCGTTTGGAGTCTATATTGACAAAGAAAATGTTGCTTATGGGAGTGAATTTTATAAGGTGGGAAAAATCTATAAAGATAGACTCACTTCTGTTCCTGATCCAATCACACCAAATATATCGAGCAAGCAGTTGACATTAACCAGTGGTGAAGAGGTACCATTTCATATATTCATGAAATATGGCACGATTTATATAATACATTTGAAATTTCTAAAGTATGATTCACCTTAATTATTTTGGTACATGATTCTGTCTACTTATGTGAAAATCAAGAACACTTCGATTATAATTCTACACCCTCCAGTAAGAGAAAAGAAGAGGAGATCACTAATCTTATCGATCTCAGCTCAACATCTAAGAAATCATGTACAAGGTCGGTCAAGATTGAAAAGGTCCAAGATGCGAATAAGAAACGTTGAGGCACACTCCTCAGTACTTAGCATTTCCTTCTTAGTTTGTTTTTAAAACTCATGGAAGATCTTGGTATTTGCAAGTTTTAACTCTTTATGCATGTTTCGTTTATTTCAATAATTTGTGGTAGTACTTTATTTTTATGTTTGAGTTTATTTTTAAATAATTTATTTTCACCAAATCCAGGAATAAATTTGGTATGGTTTGAATATTTTATGATTGTACTTCTATTATTTGATCGGGGATTCTCTTTTTAAACAAGTAAAGGTTGAGTGTCTTCATACGAGAAATATATCTACTCCTACTAATTCATTTACTTTTTTAAATATATCAATAATCGAGTATATTCCTCTTCCTCGAAAAGATGATAACTCATATTCAAGATTGCGATGGTTTTTTTTATGACAATACATTTTTTGTATTGACTGAATTTGAACAACTATAAGTATATACTTTTGATTATATCTAGGATCCTAATGATTATCCATATTTAAAAGTAATTTAAAATCAATAAATTAAAATATTTCTCTAACTCGAAAACCGTAACTATATACTTTGTATTATACCTAGGATCTTAATGATTATCCATATGTAAAATATCTTATTGTAAAACAAAAAATTAAAATATTTCTCTTACAACCAAAATCCGTAAGAAGATTCTCCTATATATACTCACGGTTATATAACACTTTCGACAAAGGAAACAAAACCACGCTTGGTAGTTGGTTTTTCAAATAAGATCTTATGGTTATTTTCAATATATCTCTCTTTTTTTGTTTGTCTTATTTAAATGCTTTGCGACAACTGATTTTTTATATTAATTAAACATGGGTTTTTCAATTGTTTTAATCGCCATTCATAACCACTTATAAATTTTTCCAAGGTTCAATTAACCAAACTCATCGAATTCGACAAATATCTGTGTTTCGAGAGAGAATAATGCATAAATTCAAAGTAATCATGATTTTGATATGACAATACATTTATTAGTTTGACTGTAATAAATTTGTTTCGGCATATACTTTTTATTTATTGTTAAAAAGATAATTAAAAAATTAAGAAAGATATTTCTAACCCTCAAATACCATAATAACTGCTCATCCTATAAATAGGAGCATTCCACGCTTAGTAAAGAAAACCCTAAAAACTTTTAACCGACTTCTTCAAACTTGGTCTTCAGTTTCCAAACAAAAGTAAGTTTCTCATGTTCTTTATCTCCATTTTTTTGTCTGTTAACGCTTATATTCATAGTTTAGGAATGAAATATATACTTAGATAGATTGAAAAAAAATGTTATATATATCGTGTAGTTGCATAGTTCAATCGGTTGATCTATCTTAGTTAGTTTGGATTTTGTTCTTTTATGATTTTGGAATTCCGTTTTAAATGATAACCGTTATTGTTAGTAAATCGTAAGTGAGTACGAATCATTGTATGGATTTCCTTTGTTTATAAGTAGTTACATTTTTCATATCTGTCCAAATCTTTTTTTTAAATGGTATAATGTTCTTATAGATCTGATCTTGATATTATATTTCATAGAGAAGTAATAATTGGTTTTTCGAGTTGTCTTCTCACACAAGACTCTCCAGTTTCCTTTGTGTATATTTTACAACTATTTTGTATATATATTCTTCTTAGCAGAAAACTTGAACCGTTTTTTTGCAAATATATATGAAGATTTGATTATCTTTCTGTATATTGTATAATAGATTCATTTTTATATATATAAACATTTAAAATTTATATGCTTGCAGAGTACTCAATGGCAAGTTCACGCGATCTTATGATGAAATAGCCGATCGTTGATGACTCGGCAAGAACCTTTGAAGATGGTTTCAAGGAAGCCAAGTTGGACACCACCGTTCACTACCGTGCACTCCTTCGTATCTACAAGGAGCTTCATGATGCTGTCAAGGCCAAATACCTCGAGGAGTGTGAGGTGGAGAGGCACGAGGGAAAGCTTGAGATGCTCAAGCAATTGCAGAAAGGCGCTGATCCTGTCAAGTAAAAGGAGAGGGTCAAAATGGAACTCCAGATTGCACGGGAGAGGAGCGACGAGGTGAAGGTGCCAAGTCACTGTCCCCTATCTTTAAAACTTTTTTTAATTATCGTTTAATAAGTTCTGATCAAACTTGATCGGTTTATGTTTAATTATGTTTTTTTAAACTTTTTAAAATAATGTTTATTTAATTTTGGTTTCCTTTATATTCCTCTATAATTTTTGTTTCGTTTTTAACTATATAAATTATCTAATAAGTAAATAATGCTTGATTATATTTAGCATACAACCCAATAATAATTGTGTTGAGTTAATATGATCCATAGTGAATATTAGGAATATTCACTTACACAATATCTTTTATTTCTATATAGTGATGAATATAATTTGAAATGACAACACCTATATGAAATGATTGTAAGAGGGTTACCAAGACACTCAAAAAGATGGCAAAATCGAGAAAGAGGTTATTCATTTGACATATATTTTTTGATCCACTTATCAAGATACTTGATTATAATGAAACTGTTTTGATAAATAAGTATTTATTATTACTACCTATATAGAAATATATATTTTCTATACACAATTCATACTTACTAAACTAGATATTACTAATCTAGAAAGAGTAATAAATTAGCATACATATATAAAAAATCAGTTACTTTTCTTAACTCAAACATTTTTATTTTATAATATATAGCCAATTTATTTAAACATCTCTAAATCGAATCTATATATGTATTGCAAAACAAGATCATCTTGCGAATTTATAGGCTATCCAATATAGAAACACTGATAAAAAATATTTAATGCGATTGATAATAGTTAACCGTTGATATATATCCATAAACTTGGTTTCAAGAATCTTTTTCTCAAGTAAATATGATAAGTATCAAGTAATTACGAATATATTTATAATAAATGATAGTACAAAAATCATTAATACAATCTTGAGCTCAAGCAAATATTACTAACCTTTTGAAAACTTGATTTGCCATACTGTCAAAGTATATTCTATCCCAAATATATACCGTCACAATATTCGTAAATTTCTTTTGCACGCAATCACTCCTTATAATCTGTAACATATATTTGTCACCTCCCTGTATAAGTAGCGATCTTTCTCCATATCTCACGGTAAAAATATCAACTACTATGGCTATGGTTACAAACAAACAAATTACTTTGATGAATAATATCAACCCAGTTAAACGGACTTGGAAGATTGAAGTCAGAGTCATTCATGCGTGGATAGAACATGAATGGAAAACCAATCGATACTCATTCCAGTACGTTTTCGAAGATAAAATGATATATGTATACTGTTCAATCTATTTGTTTTATTTATATAACTACAATACATAAATAATTAATCCAAGTATGTTACCCACTATCGTAGGGATGCATGATACAATGTTCGTGTAAGAGTCTCTTGCTTGCTCGTGTTACTAATTTTCATGTTGGCCAATGGTGTTTCTTGGAGAATTTCTCCATGGTTCCAGCCGTCGGGATGCACAGAAAAACCACCCATCGTTTTAAGATATCCATCATAGATTATACCATCGTCACCAAGATTTCCCCGACTACCTTCGGAAAAGTAAACCGACGTATAATTCCTTCAAACATAACAAGCTAATAGTTTTATATTTGAAGTTAACATCTTTAACCTTGATGTATAATTCCTATTATACCAAACTGATTTTGAATTTCTAGATGAGTGATCATAACCCAGGCTGTAATTCTGGAGATGCTTCAAGTTCTTCTTCATTAAACGTAAAGAACGACAAGGCGAAAGTGATGACATGAATAATACAGCAAAGAAGATATGTGATAACAACATCACATTTGAAGATCTAAAGGAAGATTAGTTTTGTTTTGTTCCTATTGGAGCTGTTAGTTTCAGAATTTTTTATTTTTTTTTTCATGAATTTCACTTTGTGTTTTTTATTACGCTTCATTTATATTGTTATTTTTTTCAATAAAATTGACTTTTCATACGAATCATGGTTACTGAAGTACAACTCCATTTTTCGTGCCAAAAAATTATAAATAAAAAGATGTACAACCACATTCAAAGCGAATACCTAACTAAGATCAATCAAATATGTAACACTCTTAGTAAATCAATTGAGTATACTCCAATAGTATACTTTGGTAAACAAAATTGTATATTGTATAAAAAAAATATATTGTATAATCATAGAAAACAATAAGAATTTATTTGGAAGAATATTTTTTATTGCAGATTGATCACATATTAAATATAAACTTATAAATTATTTCACGGAGGAGATCCTGCTATATTTTGTTAAGATTTTATGACTTATATTATGGTAAATAATATCTTTCGAGATATTGAAACCCGATTTTAGGTCGTCTTTGTTAACCTATATTGATATTCAATTTTATTACCTACCCATGAATACACAATTTACGTAATTTCTATTGTTGCAGAATCTCAATGAAGAAAACGAACAAAGACGTCCCTTTAGGACCACACAATATCGTATCAGCCCAAAAGAGGAAAAGAGAGAATATAGCCAAGACAAAAGAATCAGCAAATACGCAGACATGTAGTTCGAACACGAACAAGACTTCAACTTATGTGCCCCTGAGCAAAGTTTCACCTAGGGTTCTAGCTGATATATCCAACATTCATCCGCATCACAACAAATCATCGCCTATTGGTTGGTTCTTGAATTTCTATCATTGTGGTTTTTTAAGATTAAGATCTAATGTAATTGTTTTATTTATGTTCTTCATTTCAGATAATTACAATGAAGTTATGAGTATGATATACCAAAACGATTTAATAGCAACTCTGATAAATTCTTGAGTAAGTATAAAAGATGGTGGCATCCTATCTTATATGACAACAAATATTGTGTTCAAACATATTCTTCTTCAAGTTTGTTATTTTATAGAGTTTGACCCGTGTTATGTTTATGAAATTAGCTCCAGGAAGCAATCAAAGTAATGTCAGCAATAATATTGGAGGATGTGACAGCATCTCTAACCCTAATCTTAAGAGAAAGAGATCTACAATCAGGAAAGGCTCTGACAGTACACATTCTTCTTATTCTGGAAGGGAAAATTCCTCCAAAGGAGTTGTTCTATCTGATATTACTAATATAAGTCCATCCGTCAACACCTGTCTGCCGAAGCATCAATCAACGTTTGCAAGTGGTTCATGTGTTTCAAAAATATCTGCCAAAGGTGTAAATATTTAAATATAGATTTTATAATTATTCATTATTTTGACAGTGATACTGTCCACTTTTTGGTTTTTTAGACAAAGGGAAAGGAAATGTTGCTGTTGGAGATAACAAGTTAAAGAGGAATCATAAAACCAAGAGTTGTAGGAAAACATTGGAACAACAATTTGATGGTTGTCTAGATTATTCGTCCAGTGAAGATGAAGACGATCAAGGATACCAATGCTTTTACGAAGGTTAAAATTTAATTTCGTAGTTTAATTTGACGATTTTGAATGTACTTTCAATGGTTGATCCAAATTTGGCGGGTTTTTAATTTTAAAAAATTTGCAGAAGAATCGAAATTATACAAAGACCAAGCTTACGACTGCAGTAGCAAAGAAAATGACTCATTTGATCCAATAGAGTCTACATATTGTAATCAGAGATCACCCAATGTGTTTCCAAACGAGACATCTTCATCAACCATTACCCATGTTAGAAAAGTGACAACTCGCAAACAATGTGGTATTAAATCTTTAAAGTTAACCAACATTTTCTCAAGAGGGTTGTTGTGTGGTTGCAGCTAATAATTTTTTTTGAACACAGGTTACATTTATGATGGTGATCCTATTCACAAATGTCCAGCTTGTGGAGCTATAATGTGGTACGGTGAAAGGTTAAACAACAATAGAGCTACCCATAAACCAAAATTTTCTCTTTGTTGTGGTCAAGGGCAAGTCCAACTTCCTCTGTTAAAAGAGTCACCAACTTCATTGAGACAATTACTTTATGGAAATGATGCAAAAAGCAGATACTTTCGAGAGAATATCCGTCAGTTAAATATGGTTTTCTCTTTTACATCCCTTGGTGGCAAATGTGATCGGTCTGTTTCAAAAGGATGTGGTCCTTTAAAAATGTTTGTACTTCAAGGGGAGAACTATCATCTAATGGGAAGTTTGAAGTCTCCTCCAGGAGACCATGCTAAGTTTGGACAACTATATATTGTAGACACAGAAAATGAAATTGTCAATCGTGCTTCCATTATTGGGTATCATTTTTTGCATGTATTACTTATTTAAATTCTATCCTTGATTGGATCATTATAATACTGACTATGGTTTATATTTTATGTATTCCAGAAAGTACAGGAAGTCAACAGAATCGTCTAAAAGGCAAAAATTAGAGAGGAAGTAATTGAGATTTTGCTGAAGATGCTAAACGAAGTGATCCCCTACGTCCATCAGTTTAGATCTGCTAAGAGTAGATTTAACACTAATCCGGAAGAATCATTCCATATGTGCATTGTTAGCAGTCGTGAAAAAGATGGAAGGACATATGACACTCTGACAGCTTCTGAGGTTGCGGTGTTAGTTCCCGGTGATTTCAATTTGGAAATGGATAAAAGAGATATTGTCTTGCAAGAGAAGCAAACCGGTTTTCTAAAGAGGATTAGTGAAATTCACCCTTCCTATCTGGCACTTCAATATCCTCTAATATTCTGTTACGGGGAAGATGACTTCCGACATGGGATTAAGAAACGAGAAACAGCGGCTACAGCTAAACTTAAGAGGCAGGGTATCAGTATGAGGCAGTGGTATGCATTTCGTCTACATGAAAGAGATAATGAATGTCACACACTACTGAATTCTAAACTATTGTTTCAGCAGTTTTTGGTCGATTCTGATACATCCATAGAGTCTAACCGGCTCTCATATCTACGGATGAATCAAAAAAGCCTCAGATCAGATAGCGATGACTCTATAGCTCAATCAGAAAACAGTTATAAATCAGATATGAAGGACCAATGCAGTCAATTTTTAGTTCCAGCCTCATTCACTGGAGGTCCTAGATATATGAAGAACTGCTACTTAGATGCAATGGCCATATGCAAATATTTTGGGTTTCCCGATCTGTTTAGCACATTCGCTTGCAATCCTAAGTGGCCTGAGATCACTAGGTTTTTAGAAAAACACGGTCTTATTGCTGATGATAGACCTGATATCATTGGAAGGATTTTCAAAATCAAGCTCGATTCCCTCATGTATCATCTAACGGATAAACAACTTCTTGGAAAGACAGTTGCTTGTGAGTTATTATTATGTTTTTATAAATTTATAACCTGGGATTTTAACAGATACTAACTGTAACTAACTTTTTTACTCTATTTCAGCAATGTACACTGTTGAGTGGCAAAAACGTGGTCTACCTCATGCACATATTCTCTTATTTATGCATCCTGATTCTAAATGAACAACCATTGATGAAATTGACAAGCTAATATCGGCGGAAATTCCAGACAAAGAGAAAGACCCGGAACTTTATGATATTGTCAAAGATATGATGATTCATGGTCCTTGTGGAGCTGCTAATTGGAACTCACCATGCATGGAAAACGGTGTATGTTCGAAGATGTATCCTAAAAATTTTGCTGATAAAACTACTGTTAACAGAGACGGGTTTTCGGTTTATAGAAGACGAGAAGATGGGAGATTTGTTGAGAAGAATGGATTCAAGTGTGACAACACCCAAGTGATACCATACAACCGTGATTTGTCTATGCGATTTCGAGCTCATATCAATGTGGAATGGTGTAATCAATCAGGGTCTATAAAATACTTATTTAAGTATATCAACAAAGGGCAGGATCGTGTCACTGTTGCTATTGAGCCCCCAAACACATAAGATTTGAGTGAAAAGAAAAAGAACGAAATCAAAGATTTTTTTAATTGCAGGTATTTGTTGGGGTCAAAAACGGTTCTCTCGAAATCAACGGCTAAAACTATTTATCATGCGCGGACTTTCCATAAAACAAAAGTCGAAAGCAAGACAAGTCGTATAGCTTAAAGAACCTATGTTAAAGTCGTTCGTTCTTGATTTACACGATAAACTTTACGAGAAAACCAAATAAGATTTAGTCGTAAAACTTCGATGATACAATCAAGAAGAACCGGGAGACATTAGGTCCGTAGCTAAGATGACACGACCATACGAAAGTATACGGAAGAAACGGGAAGTAATCTAAGTTTGGACAGGCCGAACGACAAAAAATCCGCCTTGAAACTTCAAAGAGCCCGTTCTCTCAAACCGTGAGGACCCAGAAAACGAGCAAGATATCAAATCGAAGCCCTCGCCGAGACGCACGTGCTGCCTCTCGGCGCGCCGGGCGCCTAGCGCCCGTGCTGCCTCTAGGTGCCGGGTGCCTAGCGCTGCCTCTAGGCGCCGGGCGCCTAGCGCTGCCTCTAGGCGCCGGGCGCCTAGCGTCCGTGCTGCCTCTAGGCGCCGAACTCCTAGCGCCCGTGCTGCCTCTAGGCGCCGGGCGCCTAGCGCTGCCTCTAGGCGCCGGGCGCCTAGCGCTGCCTCTAGGCGCCGGGCGCCTAGCGCTGCCTCTAGGCGCCGGGCGCCTAGCGTTGCCTCTAGGCGCCGGGCGCCTAGCGCTGCCTCTAGGCGCCGGGCGCCTAGCGCTGCCTCTAGGCGCCGGGCGCCTAGCGCCCGTGCTGCCTCTAGGCGCCGAGCGCCTAGCGCCCGTGCTGCCTCTAGGCGTCGGGCGCCTAGCGCTGCCTCTAGGCGCCGGGCGCCTAGCGCTGCCTCTAGGCGCCGGGCGCCTAGCGCTGCCTCTAGGCGCCAGCGCCCGTTGCTGCCTCTAGGCGCCGGACGCCTAGCGCCTGTGCTGCCTCTAGGCGCCGGGCGCCTAGCGCTGCATCTAGGCGCCAGGCGCCTAGCGCTGCCTCTAGGCGCCGGGCGCCTAGCGCCCGTGCTGGCTCGGGTCTTCGAGCGACAATCTTCCGTGCACAAGTCCCAGGCACCGGCCGTCAGAAGTCTGTACTTTGAGTCTTTCCCGAATCCTCGCGGAATGAATCATTAGGATTCCGCGTACAAAACTCTTGTTCTTACTCCGAACTAAGAACCGTCGGAAACACTTCGGAAACTCGTAAGATATCAACGGAAATGAAGATCTTAAATTATTCATACGAAACGATGATGGTTATCTAAGACACCATACATCTCAATTCTACGAAGGATTGAAGATCTTCCTAGAAGTCCTAGAAACGGCCCGAAAGGGACCAAATGCGATCGGACAATCCATTTACGATTATCTAAGATAGATACGACGATTTACGTTTATCTTTACGTAACAAGATAAATGCTAAATTTCCCGAAGATAAATGTCAAGTTTCCCGATAAACATGAAGGCCGACGAAAATGGAAAAAGCATGCCTTGCGGCCCAGAAGGAGAATAGACCGTCATAAGAAGGAGTATATAAAGGAGCTTTGGGAGAGGAAGAAAGGCAGAGCGAAAATCATCAAGGGAGAAAGCAAATCCGAGATTGGAGACCTAGAGAGCTCCTGTTAGCTTAAGAACTTAGAATTGAGGCGGTAGACTAGCAAGGCAGGACCTAGAACGTCCGGCCGCCTCTCATTCTATTTTCATCTTGTCCGCAGACCCTTATTTCTCGCGGAAGGATCTACCAATCCTTTTACTTAGAGTTCCGCACATAGAAACCCTAGGCATTATTCTCGACATGCATGTTTCTATGACTAACGCTCATACTAGACGAACTCCGCCAGGCAGTTCGATCTCTTGTTCAAACCCTTCCAACTGAACTACGTCCGACTTGATCCTCGAAAGGGGTACGTAGGCAGCCTTCCATAAGGTCCAGTCCCAACTCTTAACAAAAACATTTTTGTACGATTTTCGTCTTTTGTTATCTTTCCATATCTTCCGCACTTGTTCGGTCACTTGTCGTTGGCTGTCGCAGAGAATCCGGGCCTTCAGGGAAAGTTGGGTTAACTTGGCTTTCCTCCGTTTTTACTTATCAAAATCGACAGTGCGAATTTCGGTTCCCACAGTTTGGCGCTAGAAGGAGGGGAGGACGGATTACTCTTACTCTTACGGCCGCAAAACGCTTGATCAAAGCAATGTCTGGAAATATGAAAGACAAACTCGCAGCTCACTTCGACGCTGGTAAAACAACTTCAGCAGTGACTGCTCCTACGACCAACGCTTATGCAAACGGTTGTCTAAGATTATCATCTTACGGAAAAACGTCCCGAGAACGGACCATCCCGACCAAGTTCGGGTCCTATCAACCATGCGCCCCCGTCCAAGTTCCTGCAACACGGTCCTCGGGTCCATGGACACAACCCCCTCGCTCGGAAAAATTCAAAAAATGACTTGGTAATCGAGAAGGATTCCTGCCTCCCGTATACGACGGCTATGGTTAGCTTGAACACCAGTTGCCTTAACTATACGGGCAATCAAAATCCTTTCGGAAAAACCAGCATCACATCAACGGCTATTTCTAAAGAAAAATCGTAAAAACGTCTAAGTCCCAAGACGGCCCAAAAGGGGCCCGAATCACGGCTAAACGAGCCATATACAATTTTAGAGTAGGATCGAGCCCAAGGCTGATATGACGGTCTGATTACCGAGCAGATTTTCGACTGGAAATGTTTTTTAGAATTTCCCGGAAAAATAAAGACTTGTTCTCCTGGAAATCGCGAAGAAACCCTAGATTACTCGTAAAACAGAAAGCACGACCGACCGGGTTACCAATCAGCGTTTCTAATGCTAAAATTCGATAACATTTTACGGAACACCTTTCGTAAAATAAATTCTCGAAATATTTCACGAGACAGCTTTTGCACGATTAAACTCGACAACATTTTACAAAATTGTTTCCGTAAAATTACCTCGACAACATTTTGTGAAATAACTCTCGTAAAATAAAATGTCAACAACGTTCTAAGAAACAATTCCTTGCTGGGATCATGATGAAATCGATGTCCAAAAGTCTCGGAAAGAAACCTCGAGAGACTAGTGTCGATCGAGAAACCTCTAAAAAACCGAGAAAAATAGGCAGGTCCCGCGAGGAAGCACAGTCCCGGGCGGCTAGGCACGCCCGTGCTGTCCCTAGGGGCCGGGTGGCTAGCACGACCGTGCTGTCCCTAGGCGCCGGGCGGCTAGCACGCCCATGCTGTCCCTAGGCGCCGGGCGGCTAGCACGCCTATGATGTCCCTATGCGCCGGGCGGCTAGCACGCCCGTGCTGTCCCTAGGCGCCGGGCGGCTAGCACGTCTGTGCTGCCTCTAGGCGCCGGCCGGCTAACACGCCCGTGCTGCGCTGGTCGTCGGGCAACAAATCATTCATCAAGCAAGGCCAATCCTCGTAAAGATTGACCCAACGACTATCCAAACCAATTTTACGAAACAGTTTCCGTAAAATTAACTCGACAACATTTTGTTGAATAACTCTCGTAAAATAAAAGCTCGACAATATTTTACGAAACATCATTCGTAAAGTATAACAAGATCGTAAGCTTCTTGATCTGACCAGTTCTCTCATAGCTTGACGAAACAAGAAGCCTCACTCAAGTGACGTCTTGCCAATCGTTTTCACTTGTCTACCCACCTTAGCCTTCTTCGAGTTTCGCCTACTTCTCCTCCCTTTGCTTCAACGATTCTGCAACGATTCTGCACTGTTCCTTCGGGTTTCATCAAAAATCGATTCTCGATTCAGTGTCAGACTTTTCGAAGACCTTTGGCAATGAAACGTTAAAAGACAAAGAGGAACGGACATGACGCAATCTCGAGTAATCAATGAGACTAAGGTACGACCGACTTTGAAAGTTTTATCAAGGTTTTAATTTTTTCGTAGGAAAGGAATGAGAACGTCTTGTAAACTGCCGTAAAATTTAGGGAACTTAGAACCTAGGTGGATAGTCTAGCAAGCTAAGTCTTAGGCATTTTTTTCCAGTTTCGTTCTATTGTTCCTTGACTGTCTAGGCAGAACGCGCAAACCGATCTAATCTCTCGGAAAACCGAGAAACGATCGCCACGCATCCTTGGCATACTCATTCTACTTCATAAAGAAAAAATTCCTTTCAAAAGGCAAACGGCACTCTAAGATTCGTCCGAAACGCTAGCGTCATAACGGCATGGTCAAACCGCTACAAACATAGTCTTGAAAACTCTACACCGTCTCTTGTTGCAATCTCGCGACAAGAAACTCGTACAACGTCAGACTAATAGCACGACGGTGAGCTACAAAATTAACGGAATAACCTTCGGTAAAACTCCATGAGTAATTCGAAGCAACTTTCGCCAAAAGACGAAATCAAAGCGGAAACATTTCCCGTGTAACCCATAACTCGGAAAATTCCGCTAAGATTTGCATGTCTATCTCAATGAACGCTATTCAGCCATCGGCCGACTACGCCTTTCCATAAAGCCCGAACCTGAATTCGGCATCACCATTAAGGACAATCGTGAACCAATATGACCTTAATGCGAAAGGATCGCAGTCTGATCGTTTACCAACTCCTTGGTTAAACGGCTGAACATAGCCTTCACCCCAAGACAAAACAGCTGAACGATCGCCGCTCCAATCACTTAAGGGCCAGACGATAATCCACGATTTGTCATGAAACTCCAAGTGACCATTTACGTGAGCAACTCTGTCGCATAGCCCAAAAGCGGAAATCATGCGATGAATTTCTCGTAATAAAATCAGTCCTAACAGCCATACGGTTAACGGAAAAATTTGAACTTAACATCGACTGATTAAGTTCTATACGCCCCGTAAACAAAGCATGAAAAGAAACACTCGTGACAAAGCTCCAAGAGTTATACGAGTCGTCCTTAAAATCCCGGAAGGCCAACACTTCGCAAAACAAAGCAAAGGTAGACGCTTCTCCCTAGATCAAATATACGCGACCCCTGGTCCTAATTTCTCGATCAAAATTTTATAACTTGCACGTCAAAACTGAAACAACAGTTTCTGACTACGGACATTCGCAAAACATCTCCAAGCCCGCGAACATTTGAAATGCGGCACAAGGGAAAATTAACTCGTACACATTTGAAATGTGTATGCTTGTATAATCCCACGTTTTTTGAAGAAACCGGATTTTCGAAACTCTTTACAAACACAAAAACCGAATTTTCGAAACTCTTCGCAAACAAACTCGCCAAACGCTAAACAGCCTCAACAATGGATCCAGTATCCACCAAATAAATCATAACCTATCGCCCGGAAACATTCTGCGATTTCTAAAAGCCCATAGTCCTTTATGGCATAAGAAAAACAAACTTCAAAGCACTGCGAGACGTCGCTTCGTGCCTGAACATTCGTTTTTCGATTAAAACCTTCATACGCCTTCTAAACGGCATCATATCGTTGTTGCTGATCACAACAAACGAACTCTAACGTCCTAAACAGGCAAGCCACCTAAGGGTAGGCTCTTTTACATCCGACAAGGATCCCATAGCGCGCTATACAAAAAAAATCCAAATTTGGTTCAGCACTTCGTAAAGGAAGTAGCTCGATTCGTGCCCATACAAATCATATAAGCCGATACCACTTTGCGGATTTTAAAACGGTACGAATCAGGTTAAAATCACAAACAGGCAAAACGAAAGCCGATTTGTCATCGCACAGCCTCAGTCTGAGAGTAAACCTAGGTCTTGCCCTAAGCCCAGCCTTGTTGGTATCTTAACATCTCATAGGCAAAGCGTCAACGACGCGAGATCCCAAAACTTGTCTCTTCACTCAAGTCTGTACGTTTCCACGAATTTTCGCGTAAATCGTAAACCGCAGGAAAATCTCGATTTGTACAAACGACGGATACGGTGATCATCAGGGAGGCAGGAATGAGACGACAACTCACACCATGTCCCTCTGACGAAAACTCACACCATGTCCCTCTAACTTCGATAGACAGAAGTTCTGAAAACGCAACATTAATATTTTATAAAGATTGAGCCGCAGAGTTTAACAGATGCCCTGAAAAAGGCCGGGATTCGAAGCCACCAACGGCCAGTCCCACAAATGTACATCATGGCCTCTTAACGGCCGAAACACAATCAAAATAAAAATCTCTGAAAGGATTGATAAACCTAGACGCTCCCCGGAGCATCACCTTCATCCTCAAAACTCACCCAAAGTAGGAACGGTCTCACCGTCGCCTCCATTGGTCGCACCACCGCTGCATGTTTCATATGCGCCGGCTTCACGATCCTTGACTGCATAGTCCTGGTCCTCCGAACCCTCCGAATCCTGGACAAGGGTGCACACGGGTTTCAGACCAGCGAGAATCGAGTCGAAGTCCTCTCCGTCAAACTTGCGAGTCCCCGTCTCCTCAAGACTCTGAATCTTCTCTTGAAGACGATGGACTTTCGAGGATAGATGTTCTTCTCTTTCTTCACATTGAGCAACGAACACACGGTCTTTCCGACGTCACGTTCAAGATCGCCAATCAAAGGTGATGTGGATGTCCGCAATGAAATATTCTTAGCCACAAATTTTGACTTTCAACTCATAATCTTCCGCCCGCAATATCGTCTCCGCGTCTTACATGCTGGGGGGCTAACTGTTGGGGTCAAAAACGGTTCTCTCAAAATCAACGGCTAAAACTATTTGTCATGCGCGGACTTTCCATAAAACAAGCGTCGAAAGCAAGACAAGTCGTATAGCTTAAAGAACCTATGTTAAAGTCGATCGTTCGTGATTTACACGATAAACTTTACAAGAAAACCAAATAAGATTTAGTCGTAAAACTTCGATGATACAATCAAGAAGAACCGAGAGACATTAGGTCCGTAGCTAAGATGACACGACCATACGAAAGTATACGGAAGAAACGGGAAGTAATCTAAGTTTGGACAGGCCGAACGACAAAGAATCCGCCTTGAAACTTCAAAGAGCCCGTTCTCTCAAACCGTGAGGACCCAGAAAACGAGCAAGATATCAAATCGAAGCCCTCGCCGAGACGCACGTGCTGCCTGTAGGCGCCGGGCGCCTAGCGCCCGTGCTACCTCTAGGCGCCGGGCGCCTAGCGCTGCCTCTAGGCGCCGGGCGCCTAGCGCCCGTGCTGCCTCTAGGTGCCGGACGTCTAGCGTCCGTGCTGCCTCTAGGCGCCGGGCGCCTAGCGCCCGTGCTACCTCTAGGCGCCGGGCGCCTAGCGCCCGTGCTGCCTCTAGGCGCCGGGCGCCTAGCGCTGCCTCTAGGCGCCGGGCGCCTAGCGCCCGTGCTGCCTCTAGGCGCCGGGCGCCTAGCACTGCCTCTAGGTGACGGGTGTCTAGCGCTGCCTCTAGGCGCCGGTGGCCTAGCGCCCGTGCTGCCTCTAGGTGCCGGGCGCCTAGCGCCCTTGCTGCCTCTAGGTGCTGGGCGCCTAGCGCCCGTGCTGCCTCTAGGCGCCGAGCGCCTAGCGCCCGTGCTGCCTCTAGGCGCCGGGCGCCTAGCGCTGCCTCTAGGCGCCGGGCGCCTAACGCCCGTGCTGCCTCTAGCCGCCGGGCGCCTAGCGCCCGTGCTGCCTCTAGGCGCCGGGCGCCTAGCGCCCGTGCTGGCTCGGGTCTTCGAGCGACAATCTTCTGTGCACAAGTCCCAGGCCCCGGCCGTCTGAAATCTGTACTTTGAGTCTTTCCCGAATCCTCGTGGAATGAATCATTGGGATTCCGCGTACAAAACTCCCGTTCTTACTCCGAACTAAGAACCGTCATAAACACTTCGGAAACTCGTAAGATATCAACGGAAATGAAGATCTTAAATTATTCATACGAAACGATGATGGTTATCTAAGACACCATACATCTCAATTCTACGAAGGATTGAAGATCTTCCTAGAAGTCCTAGAAACGGCCCGAAAGGGACCAAATGCGATCGGACAATCCATTTACGATTATCTAAGATAGATACGATGATTTAAGTTTATCTTTACGTAACAAGATAAATGCTAAATTTCCCGAAGATAAATGTCAAGTTTCCCGATAAACATGAAGGCCGACGAAAATGGAAAAAGCCTGCCTTGCGGCCCAGAAGGAGAATAGACCGTCTTAAGAAGGAGTATATAAAGGAGCTTTGGGAGAAGAAGAAAGGCAGAGCGAAAATCATCAAGAGAGAAAGCAAATTCGAGATTGGAGACCTAGAGAGCTCATGTTAGCTTAAGAACTTAGAATTGAGGCGGTAGACTAGCAAGGCAGGACCTAGAACGTCCGGCCGCCTCTCATTCTATTTTCATCTTGTCCGCAGACCCTTATTTCTCACGGAAGGATCTACCAATCCTTTTACTTAGAGTTCCGCACATAGAAACCCTAGGCATTATTCTCGACATGCCTGTTTCTATGACTAACGCTCATACTAGACGAACTCCGCCAGGCAGTTCGATCTCTTGTTCAAACCCTTCCAACTGAACTACGTCCGACTTGATCCTCGAAAGGGGTACGTAGGCAGCCTTCCTTAAGGTCCAGTCCCAACTCTTAACAAAACCATTTTTGTACGATTTTCGTCTTTTGTTATCTTTCCATATCTTCCGCACTTGTTCGGTCACTTGTCGTTGGCTGTCGCAGAGAATCCGGGCCTTCAGGGAAAGTTGGGTTAACTTGGCTTTCATCCGTTTTTACTTATCAAAATCGACAGTGCGAATTTCGGTTCCCACAGTATTGTGAAAGATATTTTAAATGACACCAATCTATAGTATATGCTAATGTTTTTTTTATAGTGCCTAATGCTAACTCCTTCTTAAACTAACCTTTATATTATCAGATACGTCTCAGCCTGTGAAGGTGCTTGGAGGATACTTACGTTTGATATTCACTATAGATCAACTCCGGTTGAGAGAATCCAGTTTCATCTACCAGGGAAACAAATCATCGTTTTCAAAGATAAAGAGACATGGGAAGAAGTGAGCCGGAAATCAATTGAGAACACAATGTTTATGGGATGGTTTGAATTGAATAAGATCAGTGCAGTTGCTTGGACACTGACTTGGGCTGAGATTCCAACAATGTTCACCTGGAGGAAAGCAGCAAAATAGGAAGAGAGGATTCGCTATCGGCCAAATTAATTACGCTCCACGAAAGATCGAAGAGGCTTTCTATCTTAGGGTTTTGCTTAACATCGTGAGAGGTCCAACATGTGATGACGATATTAGAACGTATCATAACGTTCTTTATGAGACATACAAGGAAACATGTTTTGCTATGGGGCTATTAGATGAATCAAAAAAGCCTCAGATCAGATAGCGATGACTCTATAGCTCAATCAGAAAACGGTTATAAATCAGATATGAAGGACCAATGCAGTCAAATTTTACTTCCAGCCTCATTCACTGGAGGTCCTAGATATATGAAGAACTGCTACTTAGATGCAATGGCCATATGCAAATATTTTGGGTTTCCCTATCTGTTTATCACATTCGCTTGCAATCCTAAGTGGCCTGAGATCACTAGGTTTTTAGAAAAACACGGTCTTATTGCTGATGATAGACCTGATATCATTGGAAGGATTTTCAAAATCATGCTCGATTCCCTCATGTATCATCTAACGGATAAACAACTTCTTGGAAAGACAGTTGCTTGTGAGTTATTATTCTGTTTTTATAAATTTATAACCTAGGATTTTAACAGATACTAACTGTAACTAACTTTTTTACTCTATTTCAGCAATGTACACTGTTGAGTGGCAAAAACGTGGTCTACCTCATGCACATATTCTCTTATTTATGCATCCTGATTCTAAATGGACAACCACTGATGAAATTGACAAGGTAATATCAGCAGAAATTCCAAACAAAGAGAAAGACCCGGAACTTTATGATATTGTCAAAGATATGATGATTTATGGTCCTTGTGGAGCTGCTAATTGGAACTCACCATGCATGGAAAACGGTGTATGTTCGAAAATGTATCCTAAAATTTTTGCTGATAAAACTACTGTTAACAGAGACGGGTTTTCGGTTTATAGAAGACGAGAAGATGAGAGATTTGTTGAGAAGAATGGATTCAAGTGTGACAACACCCAAGTGATACCATACAACTGTGATTTGTCTATGCGATTTCGAGCTCATATCAATGTGGAATGGTGTAATCAATCAGGGTCTATAAAATACTTATTTAAGTATATCAACAAAGGGCAGGATCGTGTCACTGTTGCTATTGAGCCCCCAAACACAGAAGATTTGAGTGAAAAGAAAAAGAACGAAATCAAAGATTTTTTTAATTGCAGGTATTGTGAAAGATATTTTAAATGACACCAATCTATAGTATATGCTAATGTTTTTTTTATAGTGCCTAATGCTAACTCCTTCTTAAACTAACTTTTATATTATCAGATACGTCTCAGCCTGTGAAGGTGGAGGATCCTTACGTTTGATATTCACAATAGATCAACTCCGGTTGAGAGAATCCAGTTTCATCTACCAGGGAAACAAATCATCGTTTTCAAAGATGATGACACATGGGAAGAAGTGAGCCGGAAATCAATTGAGAACACAATGTTTATGGGATGGTTTGAATTGAATAAGATCAGTGCAGTTGCTTGGACACTGACTTTGGCTGAGATTCCAACAATGTTCGCCTGGAGTAAAGCAGCAAAAAAGTTTAATCACAGGAAGAGAGGATTCGCTATCGGTCGAATTAATTACGCTCCACGAAAGATCGAAGAGGCTTTCTATCTTAGGGTTTTGCTTAACATCGTGAGAGGTCCAACATGTGATGACGATATTAGAACATATCATAACGTTCTTTATGAGACATACAAGGAAACATGTTTTGCTATGGGGCTATTAGATGAATAAAAAAAGCCTCAGATCAGATAGCGATGACTCTATAGCTCAATCAGAAAACGGTTATAAATCAGATATGAAGGACCAATGCAGTCAATTTTTACTTCCAGCCTCATTCACTGGAGGTCCTAGATATATGAAGAACTGCTACTTAGATGCAATGGCCATATGCAAATATTTTGGGTTTCCCGATCTGTTTATCACATTCGCTTGCAATCCTAAGTGGCTTGAGATCACTAGGTTTTTAGAAAAACACGGTCTTATTGCTGATGATAGACCTGATATCATTGGAAGGATTTTCAAAATCAAGCTCGATTCCCTCATGTATCATCTAACAGATAAACAACTTTTTGGAAAGACAGTTGCTTGTGAGTTATTATTATGTTTTTATAAATTTATAACCTGGGATTTTAACATATACTAACTGTAACTAACTTTTTTACTCTATTTCAGCAATGTACACTGTTGAGTGGCAAAAACGTGGTCTACCTCATGCACATATTCTCTTATTTATGCATCCTGATTCTAAATGGACAACCACTGATGAAATTGACAAGGTAATATCAGCGGAAATTCCAGACAAAGAGAAAGACCCGGAACTTTATGATATTGTCAAAGATATGATGATTCATGGTCCTTGTGGAGCTGCTAATTGGAACTCACCATGCATGGAAAACGGTGTATGTTCGAAGATGTATCCTAAAAATTTTGCTGATAAAACTACTGTTAACAGAGACGGGTTTTCGGTTTATAGAAGACGAGAAGATGGGAGATTTGTTGAGAAGAATGGATTCAAGTGTGACAACACCCAAGTGATACCATACAACCGTGATTTGTCTATGCGATTTCGAGCTCATATCAATGTGGAATGGTGTAATCAATCAGGGTCTATAAAATACTTATTTAAGTATATCAACAAAGGGCAGGATCGTGTCACTGTTGCTATTGAGCCCCCAAACACAGAAGATTTGAGTGAAAAGAAAAAGAACGAAATCAAAGATTTTTTTAATTGCAGGTATTGTGAAAGATATTTTAAATGACACCAATCTATAGTATATGCTAATTTTTTTATAGTGCCTAATGCTAACTCCTTCTTAAACTAACCTTTATATTATCAGATACGTCTCAGCCTGTGAAGGTGCTTGGCTGATCCTTACGTTTGATATTCACTATAGATCAACTCCGGTTGAGAGAATCCAGTTTCATCTACCAGGGAAACAAATCATCGTTTTCAAAGATGGAGAGACATGGAAAGAAGTGAGCCGGAAATCAATTGAGAACACAATGTTTATGGGATGGTTTGAATTGAATAAGATCAGTACAGTTGCTTGGACACTGACTTTGGCTGAGATTCCAACAATGTTCACCTGGAGTAAAGCAGCAAAAAAGTTTAATCATAGGAAGAGAGGATTCGCTATCGGCCGAATTAATTACGCTCCACGAAAGATCGAATAGGCTTTCTATCTTAGGGTTTTGCTTAACATCGTGAGAGGTCCAACATGTGATGACGATATTAGAACATATCATAACGTTCTTTATGAGACATACAAGGAAACATGTTTTGCTATGGGGCTATTAGATGATGATCAAGAATACATTGACGACCTATTGCGAGCAAGTTTTACCGAGACTGGATGTTATATGCGTCATGCTTTTATGATTATGCTCATGTCTAATACTTTGTCAAAGCCAGAAGTCGTTTGGGAACATACTTGGGAATTCCTTTCCGAAGACATTGAGTATATGAGAAGAAGGCTATTGCGTAGACCAGGTACATTATAATCATAAAATGATTTGTTTACAATTTGTTTGTTTTGACCTTATTATAGAGCCACTTATCCAAGTTTATATATTCAGATCTTTGTTTGACCGACGAAGAAAAAAAAATATGCCCTTATAGAGATTGAGAAGCTTTTAAAGAGTAACCGTTCTTCTTTGGAGAACTGGAAATCTATGCCTCAGCCAATACCAGACGTTGTTAATAACAATGTATTGATCATGGACGAGCTCAGTTATGACCGGGAAGAGTTGGAATCTGTCATTGAACATGACATACCAAGACTAGCGGAGGAGCAAAGGAATATTTTCGATGAGATTACTGATGATTTTTTCACAGAACGAAGAGGTGTATTCTTTGTAAATGGTTTTGGTGGTACATGAAAAATTTTCTTATGGAGATGTCTTTCTTCTGCAGTACATATCAAGGGTCAAATTTGTCTGAATGTTGCTTCGAGCGGGATAGCATCTCTTTTGCTTCAGGGAGGTAGGACTGCACATTCTCGGTTTGCAATTCCTATCAATCCAGATGAGTTTTCAACTTGCTCACTTATACGAGGAATTAATCAAGCGGATCTGGTGAAAGCAGCCTCACTTATAATTTGGGACGAAGCTCCAATGATGCACAAGCATTGTTTCGAATCATTGGATAGGAGTATGTTGGACATTTGTTGAGATCCTGAAAATAGACTTTTTTGTGGGAAAGTTGTTGTTTTTGGTGGGGATTTTAGACAGGTATTGTCTGTCATTCATGGAGCTGGAAGGACTGAGATGTTGGCTGCTCTAAATGCATCTTATATATGGAAGCACGTAAAAGTGTTGCACTTAACCAAGAATATGCGGCTCTAGTCAAATAATTTATCCCCTGAAGATGCTAAAGATTTGGAGGAGTTCTCACAATGGATATTAGACATTGGAGATGGAAAGATTGGTGACGGAAATGATGGAAAGCACTTATTGATATTCCTGAAGAGTTTCTGATTCTCGATATTGATGACCCAATAGAAGCTATAAGCAAAGCAGTCTATGGAGATTCCACTTCTTTACACGAGAAGGAACCTAATTTTTTTCAAGAGAGAGCTATATTATGTCCTACTAACGAGGATGTCAACATGATCAATCAACACATTCTGGACAAGCTTGATGATAAGTAAAGAGTGGATTAATATTTGCTACATAGTAGATTTTTTTTATGTGTATCTCATGGTCATTAGACTAACGTTTTAGGTTATCAAATGCAAGAGAGGAAATAATTTACTTAAGCTCTGATTCAATCGACGCTTTTGATAGGTTTTCAAAGAACGACTAGGCTCTGACTCCAGATTTTCTAAACAGAATTAAAGCGTCAAGACTTCCAAATCATAGTCTGCGTCTGAAAGTGGGTTGTCTAGTCATGTTGCTAAGAAACATAGATCCTATTGGGGGATTGATGAACGGAACTAGGCTTCAGATTACAGAACTGTATGACCTCATGATAAAGGCAAAGGTTATTACAGGGGACAAGGTTGGTAGTACTATGTTTATTCCCAGGCTTTCAGTTACCCCTTCAGACAAAAAATTTCCATTCAAAATGAGGAGGAGACAAATTCCTATTGGTGTGGCTTTTGCTATTACTATCAACAAAAGTCAGGGACAAACATTGTCTGAAGTTGGTATTTTTCTACCAAGATCTGTGTTTTCACACGGACAACTTTATGTGGCTGTTTCCAAAGCGACTTCAAAGAAAGGTTTGAAGATTCTGATTGTCGACAGCGAAGGCAAGCCTCAACGCCAGACAAAGAATGTTGTCTACAAGAGGTTTTCAATAATATTTGATTTATGTTTTCATCTATAATTTTTTTAAAGTTTTGCATATTTTTTGCTTTTACTTGCAGACACGGGGTTTATGTTATACGTTTAGTAAACGTTTAAGAATAATAACATATCTATAAATCGAGCCTATCAGATTTTCATTTAAAGTATACATTTGTCCCTATTAATTGTAACAAGAATTTATATATAATAACACCAATGCAATCCAGAAAATCTTTTTTAAATCCTGAGAATCGATAAACCTAAAAAAATACAAATCTTAAAACACCATTAAAACAATTGAAAAATATATTTTTCACAAAGAAACCAAACCCGCGCTTTGAAAGCGCGGATCAGAATCTAGTCTATCTTATTAAAGCTGAAGTACAGTTTAGAGTTGTTTGGAAACAAAGATAGTAGTAAAAAAAATATAATATTGTTTAAAAACATAGATAACACCATATTAAAAGAATATGCTTAACTTGAATCATAGATCATTATGGCCCAAAATACAATTAATATTTATTATTATGTTTTATATGATTGTTATTAATTTGTTAAAGAAAATTATTAGAATTATTTAAAGTTTCATTTTAAGGGTTTTTTGAATAAATAAAAAAATATAATCTATATAATATATATTTTGTATTGTTACTTTTTGTTTTCATATATTTTAAATAATTTCCCAAAATTTCTTGATATATAATTTAACAAATACATTATAATTATAATTTATTCACTCATGAATTATTCTGTGTATTTAAGAATGATGTATTATTAAGTTAAAAATATTAATTTACATAAAGTATATATATTTGTAAAATTCTTACTACAGTGATTACGGTTTGCATTATATTTCGGACGCTCCTATTACACGACATAAAATATGTAGCATGAACAATAAAAAATTAGTAAAACTGAAATCGTAAAATTTTAACTTTCTAAATTTTGTATATACTACATATATATTGTAAAACATGTACCCGCACAGTTGTGCGGGTCAAGATCTAGTATACTATTATTTGCGAAGTAAATTTTTACAGTGGAGCTCTGACGTTAAAAGTTAGAGAGGTTATTATCGTTTATACCCTTAATGAATATAATATATAAATCATATATTAAATAAAAACGAATTTTAACTTTGTAATTTATATAAAAACAAATCTAAAAGTATTTTCACAATATACAGATAATTCCTATATATGTTTTTTTGTTATCTAAAATTATTTTAAAAAAAACAGAAAAGACAAAATTTAATAATCAAGTAAATTATTAATTTTATAGAATTGAAAACAATATATTTTTATTTAGTAATGAATGTATTAAGTAATAGTTATAAAATATTTATGTTCGCATCTGCGGGCCAAACAACTACCCTTAATATCGTAACTACCCTTAATGAATAAAATATATGAATTATATAAAAAACTAAAAACGAAAAATAATTTATTTGATTAGATAATTGACTAAATTAAAATTAATAATAGTAAAAATTATCAAAAATTTAAAAACATTTTTCAAATAAAAAGATAATTCCTATATATTGTGGAATAATTGTTATATATATATATATATATATATTTTATTTCTGAAAGTATATAACTAAATATTAATCAGATAAAATATTAATTTTATATAATTGAAAAAAAGAAGAGTGAAATTTAAGATATCTTTTTATATAATAAACATAGTATACAAATAAATTTTAAGAAAAATATAATTAATATTTAATGATTATTCAACCAAAAATAAAAATAATAATTTATCATTATAGTATCTTAATTAGTAACACATGTATTTATAAGTAATTATAAAATATGTAAAAAAATATGGTTTATTATAATAAAAATTATCCAAATATATAATCTGAATATATTTTAATCATAAAGAAAATTAGTTACAGAATATATAATTCAAAATATTTCTATGATATATTTCAATAAATTAAACGCAACAATGAATATATATTTCGATAAATAAATTTTTCATACATAAATAATTTGAAATTTTATAAGAAAATTTTAAAAACATAAAATATTTTTTGAATTAGTAATGCATATATTAACTATTAAATATTGAAAATATATATTAATTAGTAACTGTAAAACATTAGGCCCGCTTGAGCGGGAACAACAACTAGTTAAGTAATAAAATAGGATCTAAACTATATATTTAAAAACAATATTAATGATAATCACTAAGAAAATAGGGCAGACTTTATTAAGCTATTCGTTTGAATTTGGTTCGAATCTATTTTGATTTTAGGTTTATAAAATTAGATATTTAGGCTTCTATATTTTAATATGTTGGTTCAGCTTCGAGTTAGATTTTTGCGGGTTCAGCTTGAGTTTCAATATCTATTTAAATACAAAATAAATAATCTCAATATACCTTAAATCCAAAAATAAAAATAAAATACAATATATACATTTGAATATCTTATGGTAAATATATGAGATAAGGATGAAAATTAGGTACTCTTAGCTACTTAGATAGAGAACTAATAAGTATTTTACTACTTTGAGTATTTTTGAATATTTTAACTATTTTCAAATAATTTGGATAACTTTGATTATTTTCGAATATGTTGGATAATTTTAGTACATTACCCTAAATATTATTAATCTATTTAAATAGATAACTCTTTTGAGTTATTTTGAATACCCCATTTTTTTTGGTATGGATCGGATTTATATCCAGTTCTTCATATACCAAAATTTTGAATCTGTTTGGATTTCTTAAAAGTTTTGGTTCAAATTCAATATATTTTTTTTGGATCAGATTCAGATATTTTGGTTTTGGATTTACGGAGTTAGATATGTAAGCTCCATTCAGCTGTTTCAATATTTGGGTTTAGTCTCAATACAGATTTTTGCGGGTTTAGTTTGAGTTCGAATATCCATTTAAAATTATATAAAAAGAAATCCTCAATATACCTTAAATATAAAAGTAAAAATAATATACAGTATATAGATTTTAATATCTTATGGTAAAAATATGAGATAACATGAAAATGAGTTATTTTTAGCTACTTGGATAGAGAACTAATAAGTATTTTAAATATATTTCAGATAATTTCAAATATTTTTTTAGTATGTTAGATAGTTTTAGCACATAAGGCTAAACATAACTAATATAATGAAATATATTACTTTATTGAGTTATTTTGAATATCCGAAATATTTTGGTATGGATCGGATTTAGATCCGGTCCTTTATATAACAAAATTTTGAATCCGCTTGGATTTCTTACCTGTTTCGGATCAAATTTAATATAATTTTTTGGATCAGATTCAGATATTTTGTCCAACCTAAAAGCTTTGATAAACAATTTCTATATTTATATCATTTCATTTTTTAATTTTATATTATTTTTTTTGACGTCGAAAGGCCATTCTATTATTCAAGCTTGAGGTGGTCTGGGTAACCAGACCGGAATAGAACAACCAATAAAAAACAACTCTGTACGGAACGATCTAGCTGTCTTAGCAAGAAAATATGCGGTCTTGTTCTGAGCTCTAGGGACATAGATGATGTTGAAATCCGGAAAGCAAATCTTCAATGTCTCCAACCTTTCCAATTCTGTCGCGTAGCTCGGCCAGGCTTGAGGCTCCTTAATCATTGCTATCAACTCTTTGCAGTCTGTCCCAAATTTTTGACATGATAATTGTTGGAGCATGCTCTCCATCGCCCATCGTAACGCTTCTACTTCCTAGTGCAAAGCTGATTCTCGTCTTGCTATATTACGTGTCCCCATCAATTGTGGCCTTCCCCCAATGTCCATCCAAGCCCATCCACATCCACTATACTCTGCATTTGCCGTCCACGATCCATCCACCAAACATATATTACCCAAGCGTATGACTTGGGGGATCACATTAGTACTCTCTTGTACCTCAGGTGGTATCATCTCATTTGCATTAAACCAAGCTTGACATTCACTCTCTGCATATCTAACCAGCTCCAGTGGGTCTCTGTCTATCCCTCTAAACAGCTTATCATTCCGAGCCTTCCATATATACCAGATTATCCAAGGATAAGGGTCTATGTCTTGTTCTGGTTCAATGATGCTATTCTTCCTCCAGAATAGGTAGTCCATATTAGTGTAGATGCTCGGCCTTGGGAATATATATGGGCTAGTCGAAGTTGCCGATAGGGTCCATACTTGAAGGGCTGGTGGGCATTCGAATATGGCATGAGTCACAGATTCTTCTTGCTCTCCACATCGCGGGCAGTAGTTATCACATCTCATATTAGGCCTTACCAAGTTTCTTGTTACTGCCACATAACCAGTCAACAGTTGCCATATAAGATGACAAATCTTGCTGGGCGCTTTTATCCTCCATGCAAAGGCTTGGAGTTTCGCTATACTTGGTTCCACCACTCAGTTTTCCTCCTCTAATCTCAAGATGTTTTGAGCAACTCAATAACCAGATTTAACTGTATATTGGCCACTCTTGGTGTAACTCCAACAGTATGTATCTCGTCGATGGCCTGAGCTGATGGCTAGGCTCCGCACCAATGGTATATCCTCAGGGTGAACATAATATCTTAATATTCCAATATCCCATTCCTTTGTGGTCTGATCAATGAGATCGCTTACTCGCATATTCATATTCATCACTGGTGCAACAGGGATAGCTGGTCTAGCAGGTTTAGTCGGAATCCATGGGTCCTCCCAGGCTCTTACTTCATATCCAGAATGAATCTTTTTCCTGATCCCCAAAAGTAACAACTTCTTTGCTGCCGAAATGCTAGTCCACACATAAGATGGGTTGCTAACTGTTTCTGCTCTCAGCGGTGTGCTCAACCTGTGATATCTTCCCTTCATGACTCTAGCGACCAGCGAGTCAGGGTTCTGTACTAACCTCCAAATTTGCTTTGCCAAGAGAGCCAGGTTGAATTCATGGATCATACGGAACCCAATTCCACCTTCCTCTCTAGGTAAACAAACTTTCTCCCACTTTGCCCAGTGTATTCCTCTTTTTGGTGGGTTTGAACTCCACCAGAATTGAGCTATAGCACTTGCAAGGTTTTCAAAAATCTCCAAAGGGAGAAGAAAAGTAGACATTACATATGTTGGAAGCGCGAGTAGAATGGACTTTATCAGCACTTCCTTGCCTCCTTTCGATAATCATCTACCCGTCCATCCATTTACTCTATGCCTCAGCTTATCCTTTAGGAAAGCAAAGAGCTTGCACTTCGACCCACTAATATCTTCAGGGATTCCTAAGTACATTCCCACTCCTCCCTCATTCTGAATTCCAAAAACATCTTTAATCTCTTGTCTGTTGACTGCGTTAATCCTCTTACCAAAGAGCAAGGAAGATTTATCAAAGTTGATGCACTGGCCTGATGCTTTCCAATAGATCCTAACTACTTTCATCACTTCTTCACATTCACGGGGCTCCGCCTTACAGAAGAACAGGCTATCATCTGCAAAGAGAAGGTGTGATACCGAGGGACATGCGCGTGTAACACGCATCCCCATTATCAACCCTTGATTCTCAGCGTGATTAAGAAGGCTAACGAGCGCTTCCGTGCATAGAATAAAGATGAAAGGAGATAGAGGATCTCCTTGTCGCAGGCCTCTCCCAGGCACAATATTTCCTCTCGGTTGTCCATTCATGAGAACTTTGTAATTAACTGTCGTGATACATCTCATGATCCATGTAATCCAGGTCTCAGAAAAGCTCTTTTTCCTCATGACAGCTTCTATGAAAGACCACTCCATCCTATCATAAGCTTTACTCATGTCCGTCTTAATGGCCATTCTCTTGTTTCGTCAGCTTGGCTTAGTTCTCAGAGCATGGAACATTTCTTAGGCTATCATGATATTGTCCGAAATTTGCCTTCCCGCAACAAAGGCTGACTGGGTCTCTGAGATCAGCTCTGGCAATATCTTCTTTAATCTCTGGCATAAGACCTTAGAGATAATCTTATAACAGACGTTACACAAGCTGATAGGTCTAAACTGAGTCATCTCATTGGGCCTAGTTGTCTTTGAAATAAGACATATATTCGTATCATTCAGTCCGTTCGGTATCGTCCCTTCAACAAGAAACTTATTAACCATAAAGATTAAATCCTCCTTGACAATATCCTAAAAACATATTAAGAAAACATATCCGCGCAAAAAATATAGTATGATCTTATTAACAACGTTTTACCAAATTTCCCCATTAGTTCGCTTAATCACGGTGGCTGGCAAATCATACCGAAAATCTGGTCAACATACACGTAAAAAGTCCGACTATTCTCTAGCCCCACCATACAAACAAAACACTAGAGAAATTCGTTGAGGTGAACTTTTAAGTTGCATATGGGCAGAGGAAAATAGAAGCTTTTATTTCTTTTATCATCTACTCCAACAGATGAAAATGTACATTAAATTTGAGTCCAGCAAACAAAGTACACAATGCGTCATATTATCAAATCTTGAGAACATTAAAGTAAACCATAGAAGAAAATCAATCGAACACAGATCCTTGTCTAACTTCTCCTGGGCACAGCACGAGCCTTAAGGGGATGCTTCATAACGACAGTGAACTCCAGCTTCTCAGTCAAATCAACTTCATAGCCTTTGACTTCCTTCCACTCAAACTCCTTCACCATATTCGCCACGTAGTACTCCAAATGCAGCATAGCCAGCCCTATCCCTGGACAGATTCTCCTTTCCCGAATCCTCGCGGAATGAATCATTGGGATTCCGCGTACAAAACTCCCGTTCTTACTCCGAACTAAGAACCGTCAGAAACACTTCGGAAACTCGTAAGATATCAACGGAAATGAAGATCTTAAATTATTCATACGAAACGATGATGGTTATCTAAAACACCATACATCTCAATTCTACGAAGGATTGAAGATCTTCCTAGAAGTCCTAGAAACGGCCCGAAAGGGACCAAATGCGATCGGACAATCCATTTACGATTATCTAAGATAGATACGATGATTTAAGTTTATCTTTACGTAACAAGATAAATGCTAAATTTCCCGAAGATAAATGTCAAGTTTCCCGATAAACATGAAGGCCGACGAAAATGGAAAAAGCATGCCTTGCGGCCCAGAAGGAGAATAGACCGTCATAAGAAGGAGTATATAAAGGAGCTTTGGGAGAGGAAGAAAGGCAGAGCGAAAATCATCAAGAGAGAAAGCAAATTCGAGATTGGAGACCTAGAGAGCTCATGTTAGCTTAAGAACTTAGAATTGAAGCGGTAGACTAGCAAGGCAGGACCTAGAACGTCCGGCCGCCTCTCATTCTATTTTCATCTTGTCCGCAGACCCTTATTTCTCGCGGAAGGATCTACCAATCCATTTACTTAGAGTTCCGCACATACAAACCCTAGGCATTATTCTCGACATGCCTGTTTCTATGACTAACGCTCATACTAGACGAACTCCGCCAGGCAGTTCGATCTCTTGTTCAAACCCTTCCAACTGAACTACGTCCGACTTGATCCTCGAAAGGGGTACGTAGGCAGCCTTCCTTAAGGTCCAGTCCCAACTCTTAACAAAACCATTTTTGTACGATTTTCGTCTTTTGTTATCTTTTCATATCTTCCGCACTTGTTCGGTCACTTGTCGTTGGCTGTCGCAGAGAATCCAGGCCTTCAGGGAAAGTTGGGTTAACTTGGCTTTCCTCCGTTTTCACTTATCAAAATCGACAGTGCGAATTTCGGTTCCCACAGTATTGTGAAAGATATTTTAAATGACACCAATCTATAGTATATGCTAATGTTTTTGTTATAGTGCCTAATGCTAACTCCTTCTTAAACTAACCTTTATATTATCAGATACGTCTCAGCCTGTGAAGGTGCTTGGAGGATCCTTACGTTTGATATTCACTATAGATCAACTCCGGTTGAGAGAATCCAGTTTCATCTACCAGGGAAACAAATCATCGTTTTCAAAGATGATGACACATGGGAAGAAGTGAGCCGGAAATCAATTGAGAACACAATGTTTATGGGATGGTTTGAATTGAATAAGATCAGTGCAGTTGCTTGGACACTGACTTGGGCTGAGATTCCAACAATGTTCACCTGGAGGAAAGCAGCAAAATAGGAAGAGAGGATTCGCTATCGGCCGAATTAATTACGCTCCACGAAAGATCGAAGAGGCTTTCTATCTTAGGGTTTTGCTTAACATCGTGAGAGGTCCAACATGTGATGACGATATTAGAACGTATCATAACGTTCTTTATGAGACATACAAGGAAACATGTTTTGCTATGGGGCTATTAGATGAATCAAAAAAGCCTCAGATCAGATAGCGATGACTCTATAGCTCAATCAGAAAACGGTTATAAATCAGATATGAAGGACCAATGCAGTCAAATTTTACTTCCAGCCTCATTCACTGGAGGTCCTAGATATATGAAGAACTGCTACTTAGATGCAATGGCCATATGCAAATATTTTGGGTTTCCCTATCTGTTTATCACATTCGCTTGCAATCCAAAGTGGCCTGAGATCACTAGGTTTTTAGAAAAACACGGTCTTATTGCTGATGATAGACCTGATATCATTGGAAGGATTTTCAAAATAATGCTCGATTCCCTCATGTATCATCTAACGGATAAACAACTTCTTGAAAAGACAGTTGCTTGTGAGTTATTATTCTGTTTTTATAAATTTATAACCTAGGATTTTAACAGATACTAACTGTAACTAACTTTTTTACTCTATTTCAGCAATGTACACTGTTGAGTGGCAAAAACGTGGTCTACCTCATGCACATATTCTCTTATTTATGCATCCTGATTCTAAATGGACAACCACTGATGAAATTGACAAGGTAATATCAGCGGAAATTCCAGACAAAGAGAAAGACCCGGAACTTTATGATATTGTCAAAGATATGATGATTTATGGTCCTTGTGGAGCTGCTAATTGGAACTCACCATGCATGGAAAACGGTGTATGTTCGAAAATGTATCCTAAAAATTTTGCTGATAAAACTACTGTTAACAGAGACGGGTTTTCGGTTTATAGAAGACGAGAAGATGAGAGATTTGTTGAGAAGAATGGATTCAAGTGTGACAACACCCAAGTGATACCATACAACCGTGATTTGTCTATGCGATTTCGAGCTCATATCAATGTGGAATGGTGTAATCAATCAGGGTCTATAAAATACTTATTTAAGTATATCAACAAAGGGCAGGATCGTGTCACTGTTGCTATTGAGCCCCCAAACACAGAAGATTTGAGTGAAAAGAAAAAGAACGAAATCAAAGATTTTTTTAATTGCAGGTATTGTGAAAGATATTTTAAATGACACCAATCTGTAGTATATGCTAATGTTTTTTTTTATAGTGCCTAATGCTAACTCCTTCTTAAACTAACTTTTATATTATCAGATACGTCTCAGCCTGTGAAGGTGGAGGATCCTTACGTTTGATATTCACTATAGAACAACTCCGGTTGAGAGAATCCAGTTTCATCTACCAGGGAAACAAATCGTCGTTTTCAAAGATGATGACACATGGGAAGAAGTGAGCCGGAAATCAATTGAGAACACAATGTTTATGGGATGGTTTGAATTGAATAAGATCAGTGCAGTTGCTTGGACACTGACTTTGGCTGAGATTCCAACAATGTTCACCTGGAGTAAAGCAGCAAAAAAGTTTAATCATAGGAAGAGAGGATTCGCTATCGGCCGAATTAATTACGCTCCACGAAAGATCGAAGAGGCTTTCTATCTTAGGGTTTTGCTTAACATCGTGAGAGGTCCAACATGTGATGACGATATTAGAACGTATCATAACGTTCTTTATGAGACATACAAGGAAACATGTTTTGCTATGGGGCTATTAGATGAATCAAAAAAGCCTCAGATCAGATAGCGATGACTCTATAGCTCAATCAGAAAACGGTTATAAATCAGATATGAAGGACCAATGCAGTCAATTTTTACTTCCAGCCTCATTCACTGGAGGTCCTATATATATGAAGAACTGCTACTTAGATGCAATGGCCATATGCAAATATTTTGGGTTTCCCGATCTGTTTATCACATTCGCTTGCAATCCTAAGTGGCTTGAGATCACTAGGTTTTTAGAAAAACACGGTCTTATTGCTGATGATAGACCTGATATCATTGGAAGGATTTTCAAAACAAGCTCGATTCCCTCATGTATCATCTAACGGATAAACAACTTTTTGGAAAGACAGATGCTTGTGAGTTATTATTATGTTTTTATAAATTTATAACATGGGATTTTAACATATACTAACTGTAACTAACTTTTTTACTCTATTTCAGCAATGTACACTGTTGAGTGGCAAAAACGTGGTCTACCTCATGCACATATTCTCTTATTTATGCATCCTGATTCTAAATGGACAACCACTGATGAAATTGACAAGGTAATATCAGCGGAAATTCCATACAAAGAGAAAGACCCGGAACTTTATGATATTGTCAAAGATATGATGATTCTTGGTCCTTGTGGAGCTGCTAATTGGAACTCACCATGCATGGAAAACGGTGTATGTTCGAAGATGTATCCTAAAAATTTTGCTGATAAAACTACTGTTAACAGAGACGGGTTTTCGGTTTATAGAAGACGAGAAGATGGGAGATTTGTTGAGAAGAATGGATTCAAGTGTGACAACACCCAAGTGATACCATACAACCGTGATTTGTCTATGCGATTTCGAGCTCATATCAATGTGGAATGGTGTAATCAATCAGGGTCTATAAAATACTTATTTAAGTATATCAACAAAGGGCAGGATCGTGTCACTGTTGCTATTGAGCCCCCAAACACAGAAGATTTGAGTGAAAAGAAAAAGAACGAAATCAAAGATTTTTTTAATTGCAGGTATTGTGAAAGATATTTTAAATGACACCAATCTATAGTATATGCTAATTTTTTTATAGTGCCTAATGCTAACTCCTTCTTAAACTAACCTTTATATTATCAGATACGTCTCAGCCTGTGAAGGTGCTTGGCTGATCCTTACGTTTGATATTCACTATAGATCAACTCCGGTTGAGAGAATCCAGTTTCATCTACCAGGGAAACAAATCATCGTTTTCAAAGATGAAGAGACATGGAAAGAAGTGAGCCGGAAATCAATTGAGAACACAATGTTTATGGGATGGTTTGAATTGAATAAGATCAGTACAGTTGCTTGGACACTGACTTTGGCTGAGATTCCAACAATGTTCACCTGGAGTAAAGCAGCAAAAAAGTTTAATCATAGGAAGAGAGGATTCGCTATCGGCCGAATTAATTACGCTCCACGAAAGATCGAAGAGGCTTTCTATGTTAGGGTTTTGCTTAACATCGTGAGAGGTCCAACATGTGATGACGATATTAGAACGTATCATAACGTTCTTTATGAGACATACAAGGAAACATGTTTTGCTATGGGGCTATTAGATGATGATCAAGAATACATTGACGACCTATTGCGAGCAAGTTTTACCGAGACTGGATGTTATATGCGTCATGCTTTTATGATTATGCTCATGTCTAATACTTTGTCAAAGCCAGAAGTCGTTTGGGAACATACTTGGGAATTCCTTTCCGAAGACATTAAGTATATGAGAAGAAGGCTATTGCGTAGACCAGGTACATTATAATCATAAAATGATTTGTTTACAATTTGTTTGTTTTGACCTTATTATAGAGCCACTTATCCAAGTTTATATATTCAGATCTTTGTTTGACCGACGAAGAAAAAAAAAATATGCCCTTATAGAGATTGAGAAGCTTTTAAAGAGTAACCGTTCTTCTTTGGAGAACTGGAAATCTATGCCTCAGCCAATACCAGACGTTGTTAATAACAATGTATTGATCATGGACGAGCTCAGTTATGACCGGGAAGAGTTGGAATCTGTCATTGAACATGACATACCAAGACTAACAGAGGAGCAAAGGAATATTTTCGATGAGATTACTGATGATTTTTTCACAGAACGAAGATGTGTATTCTTTGTAAATGGTTTTGGTGGTACAGGAAAAACTTTCTTATGGAGATGTCTTTCTTCTGCAGTACGTATCAAGGGTCAAATTTGTCTGAATGTTGCTTCGAGCGGGATAGCATCTCTTTTGCTTCAGGGAGGTAGGACTGCACATTCTCGGTTTGCAATTCCTATCAATCCAGATGAGTTTTCAACTTGCTCACTTATACGAGGAATTAATCAAGCGGATCTGGTGAAAGCAGCCTCACTTATAATTTGGGACGAAGCTCCAATGATGCACAAGCATTGTTTCGAATCATTGGATAGGAGTATGTTGGACATTTGTCGAGATCCTGAAAATAGACTTTTTTTGTGGGAAAGTTTTTGTTTTTGGTGGGGATTTTAGACAGGTATTGTCTGTCATTCATGGAGCTGGAAGGACTGAGATGTTGGCTGCTCTAAATGCATCTTATATATGGAAGCACGTAAAAGTGTTGCACTTAACCAAGAATATGCGGCCCTAGTCAAATAATTTATCCCCTGAAGATGCTAAAGATTTGGAGGAGTTCTCACAATGGATATTAGACATTGGAGATGGAAAGATTGGTGACGGAAATGATGGAAAGCACTTATTGATATTCCTGAAGAGTTTCTGATTCTCGATATTGATGACCCAATAGAAGCTATAAGCAAAGCAGTCTATGGAGATTCCACTTCTTTACACGAGAAGGAACCTAATTTTTTTTAAGAGAGAGCTATATTATGTCCTACTAACGAGGATGTCAACATGATCAATCAACACATGCTGGACAAGCTTGATGATAAGTAAAGAGTGGATTAATATTTGCTACATAGTAGATTTTTTTTATGTGTATCTCATGGTCATTAGACTAACGTTTTAGGTTATCAAATGCAAGAGAGGAAATAATTTACTTAAGCTCTGATTCAATCGACGCTTTTGATAGGTTTTCAAAGAACGACTAGGCTCTGACTCCAGATTTTCTAAACAGAATTAAAGCGTCAAGACTTCCAAATCATAGTCTGCGTCTGAAAGTGGGTTGTCTAGTCATGTTGCTAAGAAACATAGATCCTATTGGGGGATTGATGAACGGAACTAGGCTTCAGATTACAGAACTGTATGACCTCATGATAAAGGCAAAGGTTATTACAGGGGACAAGGTTGGTAGTACTGTGTTTATTCCCAGGCTTTCAGTTACCCCTTCAGACAAAAAATTGCCATTCAAAATGAGGAGGAGACAAATTCCTATTGGTGTGGCTTTTGCTATTACTATCAACAAAAGTCAGGGACAAACATTGTCTGAAGTTGGTATTTTTCTACCAAGATCTGTGTTTTCACACGGACAACTTTATGTGGCTGTTTCCAAAGCAACTTCAAAGAAAGGTTTGAAGATTCTGATTGTCGACAGCGAAGGCAAGCCTCAACGCCAGACAAAGAATGTTGTCTACAAGAGGTTTTCAATAATATTTGATTTATGTTTTCATCTATAATTTTTTTAAAGTTTTGCATATTTTTTGCTTTTACTTGCAGACACGGGGTTTATGTTATACGTTTAGTAAACGTTTAAGAATAATAACATATCTATAAATCGAGCCTATCAGATTTTCATTTAAAGTATACATTTGTCCCTATTAATTGTAACAAGAATTTATATATAATAACACCAATGCAATCCAGAAAATCTCTTTTAAATCCTGAGAATCGATAAACCTAAAAAAATACAAATCTTAAAACACCATTAAAACAATTGAAAATATATTTTTCACAAAGAAACCAAACCCGCGCTTTGAAAGCGCGGATCAGAATCTAGTCTATCTTATTAAAGCTGAAGTACAGTTTAGAGTTGTTTGGAAACAAAGATAGTAGTAAAAAAAAATATAATATTGTTTAAAAACATAGATAACACCATATTAAAAGAATATGCTTAACTTGAATCATAGATCATTATGGCCCAAAATACAATTAATATTTATTATTATGTTTTATATGATTGTTATTAATTTGTTAAAGAAAATTATTAGAATTATTTAAAGTTTCATTTTAAGGGTTTTTTGAATAAATAAAAAAAATATAATCTATATAATATATATTTTGTATTGTTACTTTTTGTTTTCATATATTTTAAATAATTTCCCAAAATTTCTTGATATATAATTTAACAAATACATTATAATTATAATTTATTCACTCATGAATTATTCTGTGTATTTAAGAATGATGTATTATTAAGTTAAAAATATTAAATTACATAAAGTACATATATTTGTAAAATTCTTACTACAGTGATTACGGTTTGCATTATATTTCGGACGCTCCTATTACACGACATAAAATATGTAGCATGAACAATAAAAAAAATAGTAAAACTGAAATCGTAAAATTTTAACTTTCTAAATTTTGTATATACTACATATATATTGTAAAACATGTACCCGCACAGTTGTGCGGGTCAAGATCTAGTATACTATTATTTGCGAAGTAAATTTTTACAGTGGAGCTCTCACGTTAAAAGTTAGAGAGGTTATTATCGTTTATACCCTTAATGAATATAATATATAAATCATATATTAAATAAAAACGAATTTTAACTTTTTAATTTATATAAAAACAAATCTAAAAGTATTTTCACAATATACAGATAATTCCTATATATGTTTTTTTGTTATCTAAAATTATTTAAAAAAAAACAGAAAAGACAAAATTTAATAATCAAGTAAATTATTAATTTTATAGAATTGAAAACAATATATTTTTATTTAGTAATGAATGTATTAAGTAATAGTTATAAAATATTTATGTTCGCATCCGCGGGCCAAACAACTACCCTTAATATCGTAACTACCCTTAATGAATAAAATATATGAATAATATAAAAAACTAAAAACGAAAAATAATTTATTTGATTAGATAATTGACTAAATTAAAATTAATAATAGTAAAAATTATCAAAAATTTAAAAACATTATTCAAATAAAAAGATAATTCCTATATATTGTGGAATAATTGTTATATATATATATATATATATATATATATATATATATATATATATATATATATATATATATATATATATATATATATATATATATATATATATATATATATATATATATATATTTTATTTCTGAAAGTATATAACTAAATATTAATCAGATAAAATATTAATTTTATATAATTGAAAAAAAGAAGAGTGAAATTTAAGATATCTTTTTATATAATAAACATAGTATACAAATAAATTTTAAGAAAAATATAATTAATATTTAATGATTATTCAAACAAAAATAAAAATAATAATTTATCATTATAGTATCTTAATTAGTAACACATGTATTTATAAGTAATTATAAAATATGTAAAAAATTATGGTTTATTATAATAAAAATTATCCAAATATATAATCTGAATATATTTTAATCATAAATAAAATTAGTTACAGAATATATAATTCAAAATATTTCTATGATATATTTCAATAAATTAAACGCAACAATGAATATATATTTTGATAAATAAATTTTTCATACATAAATAATTTGAAATTTATAAGAAAATTTTAAAAACATAAATTTTTTTTTGAATTAGTAATGCATATATTAACTATTAAATATTGAAAATATATATTAATTAGTAACTGTAAAACATTAGGCCCGCTTGAGCGGGAACAACAACTAGTTAAGTAATAAAATAGGATCTAAACTATATATTTAAAAACAATATTAACGATAATCACTAAGAAAATAGGGCAGACTTTATTAAGCTATTTGTTTGAATTTGGTTCGAATCTATTTTGATTTTAGGTTTATAAAATTAGATATTTAGGCTTCTATATTTTAATATGTTGGTTCAGCTTCGAGTTAGATTTTTGCGGGTTCAGCTTGAGTTTCAATATCTATTTAAATACAAAATAAAGAATCTCAATATACCTTAAATCCAAAAATAAAAATAAAATACAATATATACATTTGAATATCTTATGGTAAATATATGAGATAAGGATGAAAATTAGGTACTCTTAGCTACTTAGATAGAGAACTAATAAGTATTTTACTACTTTGAGTATTTTTGAATATTTTAACTATTTTCAAATAATTTGGATAACTTTGATTATTTTCGAATATGTTGGATAATTTTAGTACATTACCCTAAATATTATTAATCTATTTAAATAGATAACTCTTTTGAGTTATTTTGAATACCCCTTTTTTTTTTGTATGGACCGGATTTATATCCAGTTCTTCATATACCAAAATTTTGAATCTGTTTGGATTTCTTAAAAGTTTGGTTCAAATTCAATATATTTTTTTTGGATCAGATTCAGATATTTTGGTTTTGGATTTACGGAGTTAGATATGTAAGCTCCATTCAGCTGTTTCAATATTTGGGTTTAGTCTCAATACAGATTTTTGCGGGTTTAGTTTGAGTTCGAATATCCATTTAAAATTATATAAAAAGAAATCCTCAATATACCTTAAATATAAAAGTAAAAATAATATACAGTATATAGATTTTAATATCTTATGGTAAAAATATGAGATAACATGAAAATGAGTTATTTTTAGCTACTTGGATAGAGAACTAATAAGTATTTTAAATATATTTCAGATAATTTCAAATATTTTTTTAGTATGTTGGATAGTTTTAGCACATAAGGCTAAACATAACTAATATAATGAAATATATTACTTTATTGAGTTATTTTGAATATCCGAAATATTTTGGTATGGATCGGATTTAGATCCGGTCCTTTATATAACAAAATTTTGAATCCGCTTGGATTTCTTACCTGTTTCAGATCAAATTTAATATAATTTTTTGGATCAGATTCAGATATTTTGTCCAACCTAAAAGCTTTGATAAACAATTTTTATATTTATATCATTTCATTTTTTAATTTTATATTATTTTTTTTGACGTCGAAAGGCCATTCTATTATTCAAGCTTGAGGTGGTCTGGGTAACCAGACCGGAATAGAACAACCAATAAAAAACAACTCTCTACGGAACGATCTAGCTGTCTTAGCAAGAAAATCTGCGGTCTTGTTCTGAGCTCTAGGGACATAGATGATGTTGAAATCCGGAAAGCAAATCTTCAATGTCTCCAACCTTTCCAATTCTGTCGCGTAGCTCGGCCAGGCTTGAGGCTCCTTAATCATTGCTATCAACTCTTTGCAGTCTGTCCCAAATTTCTGACATGATAAATGTTGGAGCATGCTCTCCATCGCCCATCGTAACGCTTCTACTTCCTAGTGCAAAGCTGATTCTCGTCTTGCTATATTACGTGTCCCCATCAATTGTGGCCTTCCCCCAATGTCCATCCAAGCCCATCCACATCCACTATACTCTGCATTTGCCGTCCACGATCCATCCACCAAACATATATTACCCAAGCGTATGACTTGGGGGATCACATTAGTACTCTCTTGTACCTCAGGTGGTATCATCTCATTTGCATTAAACCAAGCTTGACATTCACTCTCTGCATATCTAACCAGCTCCAGTGGGTCTCTGTCTATCCCTCTAAACAGCTTATCATTCTGAGCCTTCCATATATACCAGATTATCCAAGGATAAGGGTCTATGTCTTGTTCTGGTTCAATGATGCTATTCTTCCTCCAGAATAGGTAGTCCATATTAGTGTAGATGCTCGGCCTTGGGAATATATATGGGCTAGTCGAAGTTGCCGATAGGGTCCATACTTGAAGGGCTGGTGGGCATTCGAATATGGCATGAGTCACAGATTCCTCTTGCTCTCCACATCGCGGGCAGTAGTTATCACATCTCATATTACGCCTTGCCAAGTTTCTTGTTACTGCCACATAACCAGTCAACAGTTGCCATATAAGATGACAAATCTTGCTGGGCGCTTTTATCCTCCATGCAAAGGCTTGGAGTTTCGCTATACTTGGTTCCACCACTCAGTTTTCCTCCTCTAATCTCAAGATGTTTTGAGCAACTCAATAACCAGATTTAACTGTATATTGGCCACTCTTGGTGTAACTCCAACAGTATGTATCTCGTCGATGGCCTGAGCTGATGGCTAGGCTCCGCACCAATGGTATATCCTCGGGGTGAACATAATATCTTAATATTCCAATATCCCATTCCTTTGTGGTCTGATCAATGAGATCGCTTACTCGCATATTCATATTCATCACTGGTGCAACAGGGATAGCTGGTCTAGCAGGTATAGTCGGAATCCATGGGTCCTCCCAGGCTCTTACTTCATATCCAGAATGAATCTTTTTCCTGATCCCCAAAAGTAACAACTTCTTTGCTGCCGAAATGCTAGTCCACACATAAGATGGGTTGCTAACTGTTTCTGCTCTCAGCGGTGTGCTCAACCTGTGATATCTTCCCTTCATGACTCTAGCGACCAGCGAGTCAGGGTTCTGTACTAACCTCCAAATTTGCTTTGCCAAGAGTGCCAGGTTGAATTCATGGATCATACGGAACCCAATTCCACCTTCCTCTCTAGGTAAACAAACTTTCTCCCACTTTGCCCAGTGTATTCCTCTTTTTGGTGGGTTTGAACTCCACCAGAATTGAGCTATAGCACTTGCAAGGTTTTCAAAAATCTCCAAAGGGAGAAGAAAAGTAGACATTACATATGTTGGAAGCGCGAGTAGAATGGACTTTATCAGCACTTCCTTGCCTCCTTTCGATAATCATCTACCCGTCCATCCATTTACTCTATGCCTCAGCTTATCCTTTAGGAAAGCAAAGAGCTTGCACTTCGACCCACTAATATCTTCAGGGATTCCTAAGTACGTTCCCACTCCTCCCTCATTCTGAATTCCAAAAACATCTTTAATCTCTTATCTGTTGACTGCGTTAATCCTCTTACCAAAGAGTAAGGAAGATTTATCAAAGTTGATGCACTGGCCTGATGCTTTCCAATAGATCCTAACTACTTTCATCACTTCTTCACATTCACGGGGCTCCGCCTTACAGAAGAACAGGCTATCATCAGCAAAGAGAAGGTGTGATACCGAGGGACATGCGCGTGTAACACGCATCCCCATTATCAACCCTTGATTCTCAGCGTGATTAAGAAGGCTAACGAGCGCTTCCGTGCATAGAATAAAGATGAAAGGAGACAGAGGATCTCCTTGTCGCAGGCCTCTCCCAGGCACAATATTTCCTCTCGGTTGTCCATTCATGAGAACTTTGTAATTAACTGTCGTGATACATCTCATGATCCATGTAATCCAGGTCTCAGAAAAGCTCTTTTTCCTCATGACAGCTTCTATGAAAGACCACTCCATCCTATCATAAGCTTTACTCATGTCCGTCTTAATGGCCATTCTCTTGTTTCGTCAGCTTGGCTTAGTTCTCAGAGCATGGAACATTTCTTAGGCTATCATGATATTGTCCGAAATTTGCCTTCCCGCAACAAAGGCTGACTGGATCTCTGAGATCAGCTCTGGCAATATCTTCTTTAATCTCTAGCATAAGACCTTAGAGATAATCTTATAACAGACGTTACACAAGCTGATAGGTCTAAACTGAGTCATCTTATTGGGCCTAGTTGTCTTTGAAATAAGACATATATTTGTATCATTCAGTCCGTTCGGTATCGTCCCTTCAACAAGAAACTTATTAACCATAAAGATTAAATCCTCCTTGACATTATCCCAAAAACATATTAAGAAAACATATCCGCGCAAAAAAATATAGTATGATCTTATTAACAACGTTTTACCAAATTTCCCCATTAGTTCGCTTAATCACGGTGGCTGGCAAATCATACCGAAAATCTGGTCAACATACACGTAAAAAGTCCGACTATTCTCTAGCCCCACCATACAAACAAAACACTAGAGAAATTCGTTGAGGTGAACTTTTAAGTTGCATATGGGCAGAGGAAAATAGAAGCTTTTATTTCTTTTATCATCTACTCCAACAGATGAAAATGTGGTTGCGCAAGTTTGAGTCCAGTAAACAAAGTACACAATGCGTCATATTATCAAATCTTGAGAACATTAAAGTAAACCATAGAAGAAAATCAATCGAACACAGATCCTTGTCTAACTTCTCCTGGGCACAGCACGAGCCTTAAGGGGATGCTTCATAACGACAGTGAACTCCAGCTTCTCAGTCAAATCAACTTCATAGCCTTTGACTTCCTTCCACTCAAACTCCTTCACCAAATTCGCCACATAGTACTCCAAATGCAGCATAGCCAGCCCTATCCCTGGACAGATTCTCCTTCCCGCTCCAAAGGGCATCATCTTTATCCCCCTACTTCCGGTTATATCCACAGGTTCTTCTTCTCCCATGAACCTCTCAGGCTTAAACGCCATTGGCTCCTCCCAAACCTCCGGATCTCTCCCTATCTCAGCCACCATGAAGTTAACTGTCCCTCTCTTCGGTACCTTGTACCCTCCCAGCACAGTGTCCTCTGTGACGCTGTGCGGAAGCACGAAATGTCCAGGAGGATGCCTCCGGAGACCTTCCAACACCACTGCCTTGAGGTACGGCATCTTTTTTGCCTCTTCTTCCTCGATCTCCTTTCCTTCTTCTCCTCCCGCAACGCTTTTGATCTCCTCGTATAACCTCTCTTGGATTTCCGGATTTTTAACCAAATTCGCCATGATCCACTGCAACGCCGTAGCTGTGGTGTCGGTTCCACCGTTGAGAAACTCCGAGCATAAGCTCACGATTTCTTCTTCGTTCAGCTTTCTCTTCTCATCCGGAAGCTCGAGATCGAGGAGAGTGTCGACATACGACTGCACGTAGTCTTTGTTGTTGTTATCTTCTGATCTCTCTTCAACAATCTTTCTACGAGCTCGAATGAGAGGAAGCAAAACATCTCCTTGCTCTTTCCGCATCTGATGAAACTCTTCCCATCGGCTTCGGAATATCAATCTCGTTAGCTTCGGCCAGAGGTTAAGGATATTGAACCTGGAGAAGCTAAGAAGCTGTCTTCTCTGAACAAACTCCACCTCTTTGATCTGCTTCTCATCGAGCTTATCTCCAAAACACATAAGAACCAGAAGCGCGAACATCGCGTAGTGAAGATGATCAACAACAACGATGGCTTCTTCTTCGCTTCCATGCTTACGAAACCGATCGAAGAGGATATCGAGAACCCAACGACGAGCGTGGGAGTATGATCTCACACGGGAAGGATGGAGGATCTCCGAAGTCAGGTTTCTTCTTAGAAGACGCCACGTGGCCCCGTAAGACCCGGAGCTGATGTTGTGCTGGTTGCTGGAGACGATTTTGCTGATGGGAGGCGCGGGTGGACGATCGGCGAAAACGGCGCCGTTTAAGACGAGAGCTTGGTGAGCGAGGGAACGATCGGCGACGAATATGGCGGGACGGGAAGTGATTCGGAGGGAGATGATTGGGCCGAGACGGTGGTGGACGGAGCGGAGGTAGGTGTTGAGACCGCCTAAGCCTTGTCGGAGCCACCAGATGGTTCCGAGGAAGGGGAAGAAGTTGGGATCAGGAGGGAGCGGAAGAGAGGATGAGTTACGTAGGCGAAGGAGGAGGAGATGGAGGAGAAGAGATACGCAGAGAGAAACAAAGATGAGTAACCATATGTCCATTATTCTTGCAGATAACTTTCTTTTTTTTTTATTCTTCCTCTGTATCAGTTCGTATATATAATAGAACTGTAGACACGTGTGTGGCCAAATCTTGCAGTGTGTAACAAGTATTTCTTCCGTAAACGTGGTCGTATATAAATTGTTTTTATAATTTCAAAAAAAGATGTGATTATCTGTTTTTGTGCGGTCTTCGTATCATATTACGTGGAAATAGATATTCTAATGAAAATTATTCAGAAGGGACGTTTCTGGGAGAAAGTTATCAGATTTTCTTCTTTTTTAGCTTTACATATTTTTGTACTACACTACAAATGACAGCCCATCATGAATTCTTTTGACGTCATCGATTGCGTATTTTAACTTAGTGTTGTGAAGTTTTATTATTTTCTTTAAAAATAAAAGCGGAAGATTTTTTCCTACAGATGGAAAATGAGACCTTCCGCCCAAAATGAAACTAATGTTCTTATGTGGAAACGATGATTATATTATTGAGAAGTACAAGACGACGCAGTCGCTTAACTCCAAAACATTTTAGTGGACTGGCAGGCATTTACTCTAAATTTACGTAACTTGGTGAACTGTCATTTTTGTAGTTAAAATGTCACGAAGAATTGAATGTTTCTTAAATCAGTGTAGATAATTCACTATTCTGAAAATGACATAAAATTAACAAAGTGAGCGTGGAGAACACTTATCCTGTCCTCATGGTGGCATATCTCTTTGACCGATTGTCCAGATTTTGCAAGATATTTATTTCACTTTCATTTGTGTTTGTATCTTTTGTAAGTTGTTACCTTTTGCAAGATAAAACTAACAAAGTGAGCGTGCAGTGATGTCAAAAAAAGCGTGCAGCACACGAAATACATGATATAAATTAGAAACTTTATAAACTAATATGTGATAAATTAATAAATATGATAAATTCTTTCTCAAAAAAAACAAAATAAATATGATAGTATAAAAATTAATATATTTTTTTATTTTAACAAAAATATATAAATTAGGCCGATTCAAAATATGATATAAACCAATAAAATTTTAAAATATCATAAATTAATAATTTCTATGTTTATACATTTTATATAAGTACAAACAAATCACTAAATTGTTTGTTAGATATTCACAATAGAAATGTTTCTATATCTTCTAATACTTCAATATCAATGATGTTATTTAGTAAAATGAATAGGACAAGACCCGCGTCTTGAGTCCTGAAAAAAATATTACTATATTTGGCTTTAAATTTTTAATTTCCATAATAGTTTAAATTGAAATGAAAAGTTTGACTACAAATGGTACTTTGCAAGATGACATTTATATTTCCGTGTGCATTTCGGGAGAGAATGCATATAGTTAAATATTGAGTGCAACATGAATTAAAAATTGTGGCATTCATTTCTCCAATCACATGTCTGAACATTTAATTGGACACTATATAGAACGATAACATTTGAGAACGAAAATAAACATACGCCCAGAATTATGTCTAAAAAGTGACATAAAGAAAAAAAATTGAGCAAAGAGTTGATTGTTGAGTGGTTAACAATCCTTAAAGAAGGGAAATTCTTGATATGATAAATTGAAAATGTGTTTTTGAAAAAGCAAACATTATTGAAAATAGTAAAAAATATAAAGGAACTCGTAGGTTTCTTCAGAAAGCAGTATTTGGAATCCTATAAGATGAAATGAAAAAAATACTTAATTACTAGATAAACACATGTATTAAACTGGCCATACCTCTTCCTGAAGGCATGTATTTCTTCAACATCTTCAGGGTCGAACAAAATCTTGGAAAACTCTTCAATGGTAGTCACATTGTTGAAGCCCCCTTTCAATAAAATAGTTATTTAGTAGATTGCTTATCAAACTAAATCTTTACACAATACATAATTCCTCTTTGTGTTTAAAAATTTTACTTTATCCCCAATCAATTCGCCAAAACTGTAAAACACAAAGAACAACATAAGCATTGTTAGAAGACCAGAAATCATGTAGTTGCTGCGCAACATTCCATAGGCCATACACTTTATCTGTGTAAACCCAGACCAAGTATAGTAATGGTTCTTGGTTAGTATTTAATCTAGGTTAATACTCGATTGTTGTATATAGAAGAATAATATTAGTACATACTGCATATTAATCAAGGAAAACTGAATCCTACGGTTCACAGTGACCGGCATTCGTCCATTAACCTCCTGTTGAAAATTTTCAATATCTCCAACACCAACCAAAGCTCCATAGAGAATACCTAAATAATGTTATAAGAAACTTGGTTGATAAAATATCGTAGAAATTCCTAGCAATATCATGTTTCCAATTTGTACATAACCAACATATAAAATATTTAGAAGTTACCAATAGAGAATTTTGGGAGATTTAGACCACATATTGTCATTTTGTAGCTTGCAAAGTCATAGTAGCTTACATACGATATTGCACTAATCTTGGTGATCAGCGAGGTGTCATCGAGGTTAATGTGGTATCGGTTCCTACTTCCTAGATAATCTCATCAAGCCGTCTGCATGAGTTACTTTGAATCTTTTTAATTTCATAGCAGTCACCTTCATCGAGAGAGAGATCATTTGATTAATTAAGATCTTCGTAGTAATAGCTTTCTTGGATTGTAGTGTTTGACAAAAGAAATTGTATTAGTATAAAATACATTATTGCAAGATCACTTCGATATGTAGAAGGTATATATATCCTAGTGGCTTACTCTCTCATCACCCAAAACCAGTGACGTTTTGTGAAAGAATGGTCCATATTTGATCATTCCCTTGCAGATCAACTTCACGGCGCAACTTTTGCTTGTTATCCTTGAGGTGCAAGTTAGACAGTAAGGTGATAAGTGCCATATGAGTTTAGGTTTGCAAGTAAACTGTTTTTGGTATGCAAGAAAAAGATACACAATTTTCGTTATATAACGAGGTACCGTGATTACAACATTTACGTAATATGCTTACAAAAAAATATGTAGCTATGATCTTGTAATCAATATAATTAATATAACCTACCATGTTTATCAAATTTAAATTCGATAACATAGAAAGTACATGTTTGATTTTTTGGTGTTTTCATTATGGCTACAAACCGTTTACCAAAATTAATTATCTTAGTCAATTAGATCTTGTAGTATATATATATATATATATATATATATATATATATATCTTTGTGATTCAATGGATCAATATCGATAGTTATTAGACATATTCGATTTATAAAATTGTACGTTTTTGATTGTAATTGATTCCCACTCCTATTTATTATAATGATAAAGACGGTAGCTGTCAATCAATTCTTAGCTATTCTTCAAAGTTTTTTTCTTTATATTCATCTTTCAGGAATTAAGATTTACATAGACATTGAAGGAAATAAAACATATTAAGCGGCACACTAATAACTTGAAAACCATAAAATCTGTATGAAATAGGAGTGGACTAGATGAGCACACAAGTCTAATAAAGGCTTGTGTTTGATTTGTTTTTTTAAACAACAACTTTTTTTTCTTTCCTTCCAAAATCAAAATTCTTCTTTAAGTGTAAGCTTTCTTTTGTTTTATATATAGAACTTAGGATAATTGTTTTCTACAAATTTTAATATTAAAATATACAAAATGATATATATATATATATATATATATATATATATATATATATATATATATTAATTATTAATAAATTTCATAAAAATATATATAATTTACATATTCAAAAAAGTATAGAATTTTTCTCTAGAATAAGTTTACAAAGATTATTTATTCTAACATGATAAACACATAAAAATTAATGAACATCCAATAAAATATAAAAAATAACGGTAAATTATTATTTCATTTAAATAAATTATGAAAATGTTAATTTATTATAAATAACATAAAATTGATATTAAATAATACATAATAAAAAATTGTATTTTCTCTTGAAATATATTATAACTGATTCATGCATTTAAACATCTATTACTTTAATATTATATATGTTAGTTTAATGAATTTATGTATCTTATTTATCTTAAGCATATTAATTTTAATATATATATATATGTAAAAATTAATATATTTATAATTAATTATTATTTTTTTTAAAAACATTATATGTCCTAACTATAACACATGCATGTATTTTAATCTTATATTTTATTTTTCAGTTTTTCTATTGTATCTATGTTCATATAATTAAACTAATAGTATTTTCAAATATATAGATATATCGTCTAACCATATAAATATGTTGAATTTAATTCATGTCATACAGACCTGATCTGCATTTGTTCTACATAATCTTTTTGATCTACAATTGTTCTGCATAATATGTTTAATCTGCATTTATCCTGCATAATTTGTTTGATTTGTACTTGCTCTACATAATCTGATTGACCTGCATTTGTTATGTTTGATCTGCATTTTCTGCTTGATTTGCGTCTTTTTATATGCATACCATATAAAACCACTATTTTAAGTTAACAAAATCTTGGTTATTAATTATTCTCAGTTTATTTTGAATTTATCTCTGAAATTGATAATTGAAAGAGATATTCAAGCGGTGTAGTAAAAAAAATCATCTCAAAGAAGTTTTCAACCAGCAAAAATATCTTTAAGCCATATCAATAGTGGTTACATCTTCTCCTCCTCTTTTGAAAATATCTAACCTATATTTATTTCCCATATTCAAAGAAAACCGAACTGCAAAGGTAAAAGTTTTATTTATTGATGAGGTTATCAGATGATTCACTATGTTGTATCCTAACTCAGCTATCCACAAAATATTTGATACGCACCAGCCTTTTGTCAAAATGATGGAGAAAACTTTGATGGAACTTGAATTCTAAAGAGACTCATATCAAGCTGTTTGATTATTGAAATTTTAGTTATAGTTACAACATCCCCGGTGATTTATTTGGAGTTGTATTTGTGTAGTATCAGCACCGAAAAAATTCAAATTAGTGTATGCGTGAAATATTTGAAGATCATAATCTTGTTCCTAAAGTTGAAATCGTTTCTCCAAGGCTTCGTACTTGAGTGTCCATGATTACAAACCTAAAAGTTTCAGTATACTCAGTATTAGTCATTTCGCAGAAGTAAACGTTGATGTTATGTTTGATGTCGAGTATGATGATGCATTGAAGAGAACAAGGATCCAGAATTTTCTTAGAGGGATATTTACAGCCCGCGAAATTATCATCTCGGCTTGAAAGCTAAAGTTACACATGATTGATTATTTAACATTAAGCTTGTTCAGTTGTAAATATGAAATTTTATTTCTTTTATTTCTTACTTTTATCAGATAATCAAAATTATCTTCCACTTCTTACTTTTACCTCAGTTCTGAAATTGTCTCGCTTGGATGTCTTGTTTATTGAATATAATTTGGAGTTGTTGCTAACTATTCTACAATCCATCTTAATGGTACGTCTCGTTTTCCTGTGTTTACGTAATATTAATCATGTTGAGATTCATATCTAATCTTTTTTTTAATATCTAGGATTTTCGCTGCCTTTCAGAGAAATATGAGATAAAGCTTTGATATGTAACTCCATGTTTCCAATTATCTCTCGAAATTGTTCAGGTGGAAACACCAATTACAGTCACAAAAAAAACAGCACTTAAGATTAATCTAGCAAAATAATTTATGAGGAATTATGAAGTTTTAAATATGATATGGAGGCGAGTTTTCATGTAAAATGGATTCCGAAATGGTCTACTGTGTGTAAAATTTTCATGCTAAATAAAAGTTGTGTATCAAAAATCCAGTTTGTCACCAATAGCTTTACCAATAGTTTGCTAGTAATCAAATTCAGCAGACACTGGCTTCAGGCTTGACCATATTGCACTTTCATACATGTTTTTTTTTGTGAATTCTTATGTTTCATCATTGGAAGCCTCGTAGACCTCAGCACTTTATTGAATATTGTAATTGCATAATACTGTTTTTAGCTTGTTTAAATTAAAAGTTAAGATTTCCATGGATTTGATTTTATCAATATATAATTCTGATTGACTTGGTGTTTATCAAATACCAAAATTTAATATTAAAAATGTATGTATGATAACTTATGAGATAAAATAATTGTTCTTTAAGTAATGAAAAAATGTGGTAAGGTGGACTATATGGGCACACAAGTCCAATAAAGGCTTGTGTTTGATTTGTTTTTTTAAACAACAACTTTTTCTTACTCATATTATTTTTTCTTTCCCAAATCGAAATTCCTCTTTTAAGTGTAAGTTTTTTTTGTTTTATATAAATAACTTAGGATAAATTTTCTTCTACAAATTGTAATATTAAAATATACAAAATGCTATATATATATTAATTATAATAAATTTCATATATATATATATATATAATTTACATATACAAAATTATAGAATTTTTCTCTAGAATATGTTTCAAAAGATTATTTATTCTAACATGCTAACCACTTAAAATTTAAAGAACATCCAATAAGAAAATAAAGATAAATTATTATTTCTTTTAAATAAATTAAGGAAATTTTTATTTATTATAAATAATATAAAATTAATATTCAATAATACTCAATCAAAATTTGTGTTTTATCTACAAATATATTACAACCCATGCATGCATTTAATCATCTATTACTTTAATATTATATATGTTTGTTTAATGAAATATGTCTCTTATTTATCTTACGCATATTATTTTGATATATATATATATATATATATATATATATATATAAATTAATATATTTTATATTTGATTATGATTTGGAAAAATAATTATATGTCCAAACTATAACACATGCGTGTTTTTTAATCTTATAATTTATTTTCAGATTGTCTATTGTATCTATGTTCATATAATTAAACTAATATTATTTTCATATATATAGATATAACACCTAACCATAGATAAAATGTGGAATTTAATACATGTCACCCATACTTGATTTGCATTTGTTCTGCATAATCTTTTTGATATGCAATTATTCTGCATAATATGCTTAATCTGCATTTATTATGCATAATCTGTTTGATTTGTACGTGTTCTACATAATCTGATTGACCTGCATTTTTATGTTTGATCTGCATTTTATATTTGATTTGCGTCTTTTTATATACATACCATTCGAAGCCACTAGTTTAAGTTAACAAAATCTTGGTTATTAATTGTTCTCAGTTTATTTTGAATTTATCTCCAAAATTGATAATTGAAAGAGATATTCAAACGGTGTAGTAAAAGAAATAACATCTCAAAGAAGTTTTCAAGCAGCAAAAATATCTCTAGGCCATATCAATAGCGGTTACATCTTCTCCTCCTCTTTTGAAAATATATAACCTATATTTATTACCCATATTCAAAGAAAACCGAACTCCAAAGGTACACACTTTATTTATTGATGATGTTATCAGATGATTCGCTATGTTGTATCCTGTCTCACCTATCCACAAAAGATTTGATACGAACCAGCCTTTTGTCAAATGGATGGAGAAAATTTTGATGGAACTTGAATTCTAAAGAGACTCATATCAAGCTGTTGATTATTAAAAATTTAGCTATAGTTACACAACCTGGTGATTTATTGGGAGTTGTATTTGTGTAGTATCAGCACCAAAAAACTTCAAATTAGTGTATGCGTGAAACATTTGAAGATCATAATCTTGTTCCTAAAGTTGAAATCGTTTCTCCAAGGCTTCTTACTTTAGTGTCCATGATTACAAACCTAAAAGTTTCAGTATACTCAGTATTAGTTATTTTGCAAAGGTAAACATTGATGTTTTGTTTGATGTCGAGTATGATGATGCATTGAAGAGAAAAAAGATCTAGATTTTTCTTAGAGGGATATCCACAGCCCGTAAAATTATCATCTCTGCTTGAATGCTAAATGTACACATAATTGACTATATAACATTAAGCTTGTTCAGTTGTACATATGAAAATTTATTTCTTGCTTTTATCAGATCATCAAAATTTTCTTCCACTTCTTACTTTTACCTCAGTACTGAAATTGTCTTGCTTGGATATCTTGTTTGTTGAATATAATTTTGAGTTGTTGCTAACTTTTCTACAATCCCTCTTAATGGTACGTCTTGTTTTCCTATGTTTACGTAACAGTAATCACATTAAGGTTCATATATGATATTAATGTTTACTATCTAGGATTTTCACTTCCTTTCAGAAAAAGATGAGATAAAGTTTTGATATGTACGTCCATGTTTTTAATTATATCTCGAATTTGTTAAGATGAAAACACCTATCACAGTCCCGAAAAAAATCACTTAAGACAAATCTAACAAAATAATTTCTGAGGAATTATGAAGTTTTGAAAATGATATGGAGGCAAGCTTTCATGTTAAATGGATTCCGAAATGGTCTGTAGGGTGTATATTTTATGATTAATCAAGGTTGTATATCAAAATTCCAGTTTGTCACCAATTGATTACCAATAGTTTGCTAGTAATCAAATTCAGTAGACAGTGACTTCAGTCTTGACCATATTGCATTTGCATGCATGATCTTATGTGAACTCTTTTGTTTCATCATTGGAAGCTTCATAGACCTCAGCTCTTTATTGAATATAGTAACTTGCATAATATTGTTTCTAGCTTGTTTAAGTTCAACGTTAAGATTTTCAAGGACTTGATTTTATCAATGTATCCTCTAAAAATTAATAAGATTGACATGAAATACCTAATTCTAATTGACTTAGTGTTTATCAAATACCTAAGTTTCATATAAAAAATGTATGCAGGATAACTTATGAGATAAAATAATTATTCTGTAGGTAATGAGATAATGTGGTATGGTGGACTAGACGAGCACATGATTAGCCTAATTAAGGCTTGTGTTTGAGTTGTTTTTTTTAAACAACAACTTTTTCTTCTTTACTCATATTTTTTTCCATCGCAAATCAAAATTCCTCTTTAAGTGTAAAATGTTGTAAACCATACGGTTAGGAGGTTTAGGAATGCCTTAACCGAGTCATGTTTTACTTATTGTAAACCGGTCAATCCTTATGTGGATTGGGCCTTAGCTTATTTCATTAATCCAGCCGACTTTCTTAGTATGTTAAGAAAGTCCCACATTGCTTAAACACCTTTGTAATGTTGGCCATAGCTCCATATATAAGGAGGGCCTTTGCTTGATAATGAAATAACACAACCATTACTATTACCTAAAGCCATACGGCCTCCTCTCTTTCTCTCTCTCTTGTTCGAGTTTCTATAACAAGAACACTAGGTTTAGAATACGTTATCAGCACGAAGCTCTCAGATCAACCATCAGGAGCTCAGAGCCGAAACCCTAGCAGCCGCCAACCACTTCTTTCTTCTTAAAGCTTCTTACTTAAGTTTCATTCTTTAGATCTTGATACTAATCGACCCCTTTACTTCCTGGTTGATTGTTTTAAGGTTTCTAAGAGAGAATCAAAGGAGAAAAGCGGCTAAGAACAAGGTAAACTCGAAAACCCTAATTTTCTACCTTGCGGACCAAGCAAAATCTTTTCAAATATTTTTCAAATCTTTTTAAATATTTCATAAGCTTGGATCCGATTTTAATTATTTTTAAAGGTTGATTTTAATAGTTCTTGTTTTTAAAATAAAATAAAATAAATTAGACCTAATTTGTGTAACCTAACCGATTTTTCAAAATTATATCTCAAAACCGATTTCTAAAATTTTATAAAACTATAAACCGATCATATATGATCAGATCCGAGTCTTACAACCCTAAACCATAAGATTCGGATCCTAAAACCCCAAAACCTTAATATACGGTTACATGGTCCTTTGTTTTGAGGACAACAAGCGATACCCCTTTAAAGATGACACGCTATATGTCAAACAAAACCTTAGACCAATGTTTCTGAGTAATTATAAACCTATTGTTTGAATGGACAACAAGTGATACCCCTTTTAAGGATGATACGCTATAATGTCCAAACAAACTTAAAATTAGATGTTTTCAACTACTTTGATCGATGATCCGCACCATAGTGTGGTTAGATCCTAATAAGAATTATTAATAAGGGTTAAAAATTACCAAGGGTCGATGATGTTCACCATACGGTGCAACTAGACCATCACCTGTGATCATCGATGATCACGGTGATCGCCTACGATGATTCTCGGTGAACCACGATGATTCATGGTGATCGGGTGCGGTGATTCACGATGATTCTCGGTGATCATCCGCGATGTCTCCGATGATTCACGTTGATCATAAGCAATGGTCCGCGATGATCCATGGTGATCCGCGATGATCAATGACTCGCACCACAGTGCGAAGAGATCACGACCAGTTTTGGGTCGTTGATGAGTGCCAAATGGTACTACTAGACCATTAAACCTGCATGGGTCGATGAAGCGTACCACGCGGTACGGCGAGACCGTGCACTCGTCCATCTCATTTTAAAAGAGGTTTTTCAAACCAGATTTCAAATCTAACATTTCAGAGATGGGCCAGACATGAAATTTGTAAAGACCTAAACAATCTGATCTTTGTTTTCAGATGGCCAAAATAGCAAACTTGGACTTTGCACCTCTAAGTGTGAGGGGTGACAATTACTTGCAATGGGCACTAGATGTCGAGATTTCTCTTGGAGCCAAAGGCCTTGAGCATTGCATTGTTGAGGGAAACAATGCCAATAAGAGAGATAACTCTAAAACTCTCATGTTGATCCGACATCACATTGAGGAGAGTTTGAAGTCTCAATACCTCACAGTGGCTGATCCATACGAGTTGTGGAACGAGCTTAAGATGAGATACAAACACCAGAAAACTTTGATTCTTCCGGGTGCCAACTATGAATGGACCCATCTCAGATTTCAGGATTACCAGACCGTGGATGAGTACAACTCAGCCTTGTTCCGGATAGTCTCAAAACTGAGGCTATGTGGCGATAATATCTCTGATGAGCTGTTGTTGGAAAAGACTTTCCAGACCATGCCGCAAGATAACATGATGCTTCAGCAACAGTACAGACAGAAATGTTTTAAGACCTACAGTGAGCTCATCTCATGTATGTTGCTTGCGGAAAAGAACAACGAGCTTCTCATGAAGAACAGTGAGCTTAGACCGCCTGGTAGTAAGCCATTCCCTGAGGCACATCATACCTCAAATGAGCCTCAAGATGATGCTGAAGCCAACCATGTCCATTATGACCAAAAGGGCCGCGGTTCCTCATATGGAAGAGGACGTGGCCGTGGAGGTCATGGGCGAGGACGTGGGCATGGTGGCTATGGCAAAGGGCGTAACACCCCTTATGACCGTCCGAACCAGTCCAGCAATGGACGTGGTAAAGACAAAGGCAATGGGACATCTTCAAAGCCACAAAATTCTGGAAGCTCTCCATGTCACAGATATGGAATGTTGAATCATTGGGCAAAGAATTTCCGTACTGCCAAACATCTGGTGGATCTCTATCAAGGGAGTCTCAAAGGCAAAAATCCGGAAGCACATATGGTGTATAAGGATGGTGGGGATGATTTTGATCATGACAAAGATGATCTCATGGATTATGAGACTTCAGACCTTCGGAACTTGCTGGAAGATGACCAAGTTAAATGATGTAATGCAACAACCGATTTGTGTTTGATTGCTTTTGGTGTTTTATTTAGGCTTTAAAGATTTTGTGCTTTTGCTATTTTCAAGATAAACTATGTATTGCTTTCATTTTTTAATAATAATATGAATGATTCAGATTAATTTTTATTGTCTAGAATGAAAGGAAGTATGGACACACTTGTGGTTGATAGTGGATCAAGCCACACGATTTTAAGGGATAAGCAATTCTTTGTTGATTTAACATTGAAAGATGCCAATGTAAACACAATAGCTGGTGTATCATCACTCATTAAGGGCCACGGCCAAGCCTATGTCCTGTTACCAAACGGAACGCATCTAGAAATAGATGAGGCATTGTACTCTCCAAAATCTAAGAGAAGTCTCCTGAGTTTTAAAGACATTCGCAAGAATGGTCTTCATATTGAGACTGTTGGAGAAGGAACCAAAAAATTCTAAATATTTATGAATTCGACCAAGGCCATAAGAAGGTTTTGGAAACCGTACCAGCTATCTCAACTGGTCTTTACCATGCTCAGATCAGTGTGGTCGAAGCCAATACCGTAATAAGTAAGGAATTCAAAGAGAATTTCAACTTGTGGCACGACCGGTTAGGGCATCCCGGAACATCCATGATGCGTAGACTTATCCAAAACTAAAATGGTCATAACCTTAAAGGTAGACGAGTTGTTCCTAAGATCCATACGTGTGTACCTTGTGCACAAGGAAAACTCATTATCTGACCATCACCAGTCAAAGTGACAAAGGAAACAATCGGTTTTCTGGAAAGGATACAAGGTGACATCTGTGGACCAATACACCCACCGAGTGGGACGTTTAGGTACTTCATGGTACTCATTGATGCGTCCACAAGATAGTCCCATGTGTGTCTATTATCCACACGAAATCTAGCCTTAGCTAGATTACTTGCTCAAATCATCAGATTGAGAACACACTTTCCAGACTTTCCTTTGAAGACCATACGTCTTGATAATGCTGGTGAATTCACTTTCCAAGCCTTTTATGAGTACTGTATGTCCATGGGGGTGACAGTTGAACACTCCGTGGCACATGTCCATACACAGAACGGTCTAGCCGAGTCCTTTATCAAAAGGATCCAGATGATAGCTAGACCTTTACTCATGAAAAGCAATCTCCCTGTCACGGCTTGGGGACATGCAGTATTGCATGCTGCGGAACTGATACGCATCAGACCATCTAATGAGCACAAGTATTCACCATCCCAACTCCTAATGGGTCGAGAGCCGTACATCTCACATCTTAAGACTTTTGGATGTGCCGTTTATTATCCAATTGCTCCACCACAAAGAAAAAAGATGGGAGCTCAGAGACGGATAGGAATATATGTGGGATACGATTCCCCTTCAATCATAGATTACCTTGAGCCGACCACATGTGACTTGTTTAAGGCTAGGTACGCAGATTGCCACTTTGTGGAATCTGAATATCCTACAATGGGAGGATATAATAATAAGCTGGTAAAGGAAATTACATGGAATAGTACATCCCAAACATGGCAAGATCCTCGAACTCAAGCATGTGACCTTGAGGTTCAGAAGATTATACATCTTCAAGGGTTAGCCAATAAATTGCCTGATTCCTTTGCTGATCCAAATAGAATGACCAAGTCATACATACCAGCTGCTAATGCACCAATATGGATTGATGTCCCTAAAGGAAACAATCAAGTTGTTACTGATTCCAGGGAACGTCTAAAACGTGGTAGACCCATTGGTTCTTTAGATAAAAAGCCTCGGAAAACTAAGAAAGGTGCAAGGTCCGAGGAAGAACCACAAGACATGGTCGTGACTGACCCTACCCGAGTTGTGGTCACACCCAAAGTCCCTGACCAGGACATTGGTCCGGACGTACCAAAAGATGTTGCTCAAGACGCCTTGCAACATGGTACTGAAGTTCCTGATAACAATGAGATCTCCATAAATTATGTCTTGTCTGGAAAACAATGGAATCGAAAAGATTTCGACATCAGTGATATATTTGCTTATGAAGTAGCACTTGAACTTATTGATGATGACGATCATGAACCCACGTCCATTTATGAATGCATGCAACGAAAGGATTGGCTTAAGTGGAAAGAAGCCATAAACGTGGAGTTGAACTCTTTTAAGAAGAGAGGTGTTTTCGGAAAGATAGTCCTAACACCACATGATATAAAACCAGTGGGATACAAATGGGTCTTTGTGAGGAAGAGAAATGAGAATGGTGAAGTCGTTAGGTACAAGGCCCGACTTGTTGCACAAGGATTCTCACAGAGACCAGGAATTGATTATGAGGAGACTTATTCTCCTGTAGTAGATGCAACCACATTCAGATTCCTTATAAGTCTGGCCATAAGAGAAAATCTAGATTTACGGTTAATGGATGTAGTAACCGCATATCTTTATGGACCACTGGACAATGACATATACATAAAAGTACCAGAAGGTATTGAAATACCTAAGAATGCTAAAGGTTCTCGAGAACAACATTGCATCAACCTTAACAAAGCTTTATACGGACTGAAACAATCTGGTCGTATGTGGTACAACAGATTGAGTGAGTATTTACTGAAAGAAGGCTACAAGAATGATCAAGTAAGCTCATGTATATTCATTAAGAAATCCGGCCAAGGCTATGTGATCATAGCCGTGTATGTTGATGATTTAAACATACTTGGAACGGCCAAAGAAATATCTCAAACACTTGAGTATCTCAAGAAAGAATTTGAGATGAAAGATTTGGGTAAGACCAAATTTTGTCTAGGACTAAAGATTGAACATCTAAAGAATGGAATCCTTGTTCACCAAAAGACCTATACTGAAAAGATTCTTAAAAGGTTCAGTATGGATAAGTGTCATCCACTTAGTAGCCCCATGGTTGTAAGATCCCTAGGTTTGGATACTGACCCGTTTAGACCTAAGGCTAAAGATGAAGAGGTCCTCGGCCCAGAGTATCCTTACCTCAGTGCCATTGGTGCCTTGATGTACCTGACCACTCATACTAGACCGGACATAGCCTTTGCAGTGAGCCTACTGTCTAGGTATAGTTCATGTCCGACCATGAGGCACTGGAATGGGATCAAGCACGTCCTACGGTACCTTCAAGGGACTAAGGATGTGGGATTGTTTTATGCTAACCAGAACAAAGGAGATTTGGTTGGTTTTGCTGATGCAGGTTACAATTCCGATCCACATTGTGCTAAGTCTCAAACCGGCTATGTTTTAAAATATGGAGGCACGACCATATCATAGAGATCAGTCAAGCAGACCATTTCCGTAACCTCATCCAACCATTCGGAGATATTGGCAATTCATGAAGCAAGCAGAGAGTGTGTATGGTTGAGACTCATGACACATCACATCCGGACAGCATGTGGGATCACAGACGGCAAGGATGGTCCGACCATTATCTATGAAGACAATGCAGCCTGCATAGCTCAACTCAAGGAAGGATACATCAAGGGTGACAAGACCAAGCACGTTCTCCCCAAGTTCTTCTTCACCCACGATCTTCAGAAAGAAGGAGAGGTCAAGGTACTCCAAGTCCGGTCCAGCGAGAATTCAGCCGACATCTTCACCAAGGCATTACCAACATGTACACTCAAGTAGCTTATGCTGCAGATTGGTATGCGTTCACTGAGAGACCTTCAGTGATGTTCACTTCAGGGGGAGTAATACGGCTGTACTCTTTTTCCTATCCATGGCTTCCCTTTTTACCACATTGGGTTTTGGGTTTACCATGGAAAGGTTTTAACGAGGCAGTATCCCAAACGAATTATGAGCCCTAGATGGTTATGGCATTCAGAGGGAGTGTTGTAAACCATACATTTAGGAGTTTAGGAATGCATTAACCGAGTCATGTTTTACTTATTGTAAACCGGCCAATCCTTATGTGGATTGGGCCTTGACTTATTTCATTAATCCAGCCGACTTTCTTAGTATATTAAGAAATTCCCACATTGCTTAAACACCTTTGTAATGTCGGCCATAGCTCCATATATAAGGAGAGCCTTTGCTTGATAATGAAATAACACAACCATTACTTTTACCTAAAGCCATACAGCCTCCTCTCTTTCTCTCTCTCTTGTTTGAGTTTCTATAACAAGAACACTAGGTTTAGAACATAAGTTTTCTTCTGTTTTATATATAGTACTTAGGATAAAATTTCTTCTACAAAGTATAATATTAAAATATACAAAATTCTAAATAAATATTAATTATTATTAAATTTCATAAAAATATATATAATGTATATTTTAAAAATTGTATAATTTTTCTCTAGAATATTTTACAAAGTTTATTTATTCTAATATTACAACCAATTAAAAATTAAAGAATATCCATAAAAATAAAAACATAACCGTAAACTATTATTTCTTTTAAATAAATTATGAAAATTTTAATTTATGATAAATAAAGTAAATTAATATTCAATAATACTCAATAAAATATTTTTTATTCTCTACAAATATATTATACTGATGCATGCATTTCAACATATATTACTTGAATATTATATATGTTAGTTTAATGAATTTATGTATCTTATTTATCTTACACATATTATTTTTAATATATATATTTAAAATTAATATATTTATAATTAATTATTATTTTAGAACAACATTATATGTCCTAACCGAAATTGTCACACTTGGATGTCTTCTTTGTTGAATATAATTTGGAGTTGTTGCTAACTATTCAACAATCCATCTTCATGGTACATCTAGTTTTCTTATGTTTGCATAATATTAATCATGTTGAGATTCATATCTAATCTTTCAGTTTAATATCTAGGATTTTCACAGCCTTTCAGAGAAAAATAAGATAAAGCTTTGAAATGTACCTCCATGTTTCCAATTATCTCTCGAATTTGTTCAGATGGAAACACCAATCACAGTCACAAAAAATATCACTTAAGATAAATCAAAAGAAATAATTAATGATGAATTATGAAGTTTTAAAGGTGATATGGAGGCAAGTTTAAATGGATTCCAAAACGGTCTAAGGGTACTTGCAATAATCATGCTAAACCAAAATTGTGTATCAAAAATCCAGTTTGTCACCAATAGCTTTACCAATAGTTTGCTAGTAATCAAAGTCAATAGACACTTGCTTCAGGCTTTACCATATTGCACTTGCATTGTGAATTCTTATGTTTCATCATCAGAAGCCTCGTAGACCTCAGCACTTTATTGAATATTGTAATTGCATAATACTGTTTGTAGCTTGTTTAAGTTAAAAGTTGAGATTTCCATGGATTTGATTTTACCAATATAGCCTCCATAAATTAATAAGATTGAATTGAAATACATAATTCTGATTGACTTGGTGTTTATCAAATACCTAATATTAATATAAAAATGTATGCATGATAACTTATGAGATAAAATAATGCTCTGTAAGTAATGAGAAAATGTGGTATGGTGAACTAGACGAGCACACAAGCCCAATAAAGGGTTGTATTGATTTGTTTTTTTTTGAACAACAACTTTTACTTCTTTACTCTTATATTTTTTTCTTCCCAAATCAAAAAAATATTATATGTCATGACTATAACACATACGTGTATTTTAATCTTATGTTTTATTTTTTAGTTTGTCTGTGGTATCTATGTTCATATAATTAAAGTAGTATCATTTTTAAGTATATATATATATATATATATATAGCATCTAACCATGGAAAAAATTTGGAATCTATTACTTGTCATACATACTTGATTTGCATTTGTTATGCATAATCTTTTTGATCTGCAATTGTTCTGCATAGTATGTTTAGTCTGCATTTATTTTGTTTAATCTGTTTGATTTGTACTTGTTCTGCATTATCTGTTTGATCTGTATTTTTTTCTGTTTGATCTGCGTTTTCTATATTATTTTCGTTTTTTTATATGCATACCATGCGGAACCACTATTTTAAGCTAATAAAATCTTGGTTATTAATTGTTCTCATTTTATTTTGAATTTATCTCCAAAATTGATATTTGAAAGAGATATTTAGGAGGTGTAGTAAAAAAACAACATCTCAAAGAAGTTTTCAAGCAGCAAAAATATCTCTATGACATATCAATAGTGGTTACATCTTCTCCTCCTCTTTTGAAAATATCTAACCTATATTTATTACCCATCTTAAAAGAAAACCGAACTCCAAAAGTAAAAGTTTTACGTATTGATGATGTTATCGGATGATTCGCTATGTTGTACCCTCTCTCAGCTATCCATAAAAGATTTGATACGCACCAGCCTTTTGTAAAAGGGATGAACAAAAATTTGATGGAGCTTGAATTCTAAAGAGACTCATATCAAGCTGTTTGATTATCGAAAATTTAGTTATAGTTACACATCCTGGTGATTTATTGGGAGTTGTATTTGTGCAGTATCAGCACCAAAAACTTCAAATTAGTGTATGCGTGAAACGTTTGAAGATCCTAATCTTGTTCCTAGAGTTGAAATTGTTTCTCCAAGGCTTCCTACTTGAGTGTCCTTGATTACAAACCTAAAAGTTTCAGTATACTCAGTTTAGTCATTTTGCAAAGGTAAACGTTGATGTTATGTTTGATGTCGAGTATGATGATGCATTGAAGAGAACAAGGATCCAGAGTTTTCTTAGAGGGACATCCACAGTCCGTGAAATTATCATCTCGGCTTGAATGGTAAAGGTACACATGATTGATTATATAACATTAAGCTTGTTCAGTTGTACATTTGAAATTTTATTTATTTTATTTCTTGCTATTACTCAGATCATCAAAATTTTCCCCCACTTTGTACTTTTTCCTCACTTCTAAACTTGTCTCGCTTGGATGTCTCGTTTGTTGAATATAATTTGGAGTTTTTGCTAACTACTCTACAATCCCTCTTAATGGTACGTCTCGTTTTCTTGTGTTTACGTAATATTAATCACGTTGAGATTCATATATAATATTTTTGTTTACTATCTAGGATTTTCACTGTCTTTCAGGGAAAGATGAGATAAAGTTTTGATATGTACATCCATGTATCTAATTATCTCTCGATTTTGTTCAGATAGAAATACCAATCACAGTCATAAAAAACATCAATTTTGATAAATCTTTTTTTTTGTTAGCCAATTTAGATAAATCTAGCAAAATAATTTATGATGAATTATGAAGTTTTAAAAATGATATGGAGGCAAGTTTTCGTGTTAATTAGATTCTGAAACGGTCTATGGGGTGTAAAAGTTTCATGCTAAATCAAGGTTGTATATCTAAAATCCAGTTTGTCACCAATTGCTTACCAATTGTATGCTAGTAAACAAATTTAGTAGACACTGGCGTCAGGCTTGACCATATTGTACTTGCATGCATGATCTTTTGTGAACTCTTATGTTTCAAAATTGGAAGCCTCATAGACTTCAGCTCTTTATCGAATATTGTAACTTACGTAATATTGTTTCTAGCTTGTTTAAGTTAAAAATTGAGATTTCCATGGACTTGATTTTATCAATATACCCTCCATAAATTTATAAGATTGACATGAAATACCTAATTATGATTGACTTTGGTGTTTATCAAATACCTAAGTTTAATATAAAAAATGTATGCAGGATAACTTATGAGATAAAATAATTATTATGTAGGTAATGAGAAAATGTTGTTTGTGGGATTAGACGAGCACATGAGCCCAACAACATTTATACACAAAACAAATTAATTTTTCATATCGGAAATCTTATTTATTGTATTTAATCGTCTAGCATCAGTCGTCTGTTTATTATTTATCTTATTGCGTTTGTATTGGGCAAATAGTTCTATCAAAATATGAACACAATAAAATATTTAAAATCCTTTCCTATTTAATATGTATTTAAGAAAATGTTTATTTACAATTTTATGTGGTTTCAAAATCTTTATGTATTAGTAACAAATAATGATTAGTAAAATACCAGAAACAGTATTTTATTGAATATCATCTATTTTTTTTTAATTTGGAACATTGGCTAATGAAAAATTGCAAATGATTTTAAAATTTTTTTTTCCAAGTTAATCAAATATAAATATTTTCTGAAAGTAGCATTTATTAAATGCAAAAACTATTTTTATATGATATATGAGTTTAGGCCATCATGATTCAAGATTAGGGATATTGTTAAAGTAGTTGAAGGTTTGTTAGATCATTTTTGGAAAAAAATAAATATTGGAATTATTTTGTTATTTTACCATTTATCATATACTAATTTGTGTATTTTATGTGTTGGGTGATATTTTTTTTGGAAACAAATAATTGGAAATTTTATTAAAAATACTATTTTATTAATTTTTTGTGTAATATGAAAATCATACACAAAACAAATTTGTGATATTTGAAATCTTATTTATTGTATTTAACCGTCGAACATTAATCACTTGTTTATTATTTATGTTATTGTGTTAGTATTGGACTAATAGGTCTAAAATAATATCAACACAATAAATATTTAAAAATTCTTCGAAAAAATATACAATTCTCTCTCATACTTTTAATTACTTTTTTTTTGTATTTTAATAGTATGGAACTTGTTAAGAACCTTGCAATAAACATGTTCTTAGAAGTACTGTAATATATAATTTCTAGGTTTCAATTAAAATTAGTTTTAATGGTTTGTCTTTACTGCAGAATTAATATTTTGTAATGATCGAACAATATATGATAGTATAAGCGTATTATCGAAACTGTATATATTTTCATGAGTTTATTTTTTTTTCTTTCGAGTGAATTCAGCTATCAATTTTTTTCTATTTGAATTTAAACATGATAAAAAATTGTTTTATTATAAAACTAAATTTGATGGGATGAAAATTGTTAAAAGTATCATATCAACTTTTATAATATTGGTTACTTGTAATGCAATATCTTTACATTAGCCATCATGGTTTTTGACAAAAAAATTATATGTTTTTGATTGCGACATAGATAAAGAAATATTTTTGAAAGGTTTCAGTTAAATTTATATAAATCTTTATACTAGTTTATTTGATTGTAATATTCAAATAGTGCCAAGCCTTAATCTCTCAGTAGTATCTTATAAAGAAACATTAAATATTTCGATAGAATGTAACAAAAAATATAAAATTATAAACAAGAAAATACAGATAAAAATAAATTATGAAAATAATTTTAGAAATTATGAACATTTTTTTCAAAAAATAAAAATATAATGAACAACAAAAATGAAGAGAAAAATAGAATGAAATGTAAAATTATAAGAATAGATGACAAACTCCCTACGATTTATACTATTGTAATTATATGAGATTTAGAATCTTATCATACATGAGCATGTTTTAAGGAGTCATTATTTGTACTATGGCTTTTCACCGGGCCTGTTAATCTTTTTTTATTATTATCTATATAAATTTTTTAGTTTAAGTTTGATTTTTTTTTATAAATCTTTATAAGCAATATATTTTCATTAGATTTTCCTTGTTTACCTAGAAGATTTGTAGCATGTTTTTTTTTAAAAAATATTATACTCTATACCACATATATTTTAATATTATCAAATAGAATTGATCTCCCTATATATTAAAAGAGAAGTCACTTTAGTGATTTATGACACATGTCGCTCATACAGAGCTTCTCAGCAAAAACGTTATAATTTTATTGGTTGAAGGTTTTTGATTTTTTGCTTTTATTTTTTATTTTTTTAATCCAAACTCGCTTGCAAATGTGTTTGGAAAGTCATTAATACACGGTCATTAATACATATATATCAATACCATATAAACGATTCTATACAACTATAAGCAATCGCATTTAGAAAGGCAATCATATTATAGTTTTGGTAAGTTTGCAAAAACATATGAATGAAACTAGAATTTCTCTGTAAAAAACGAAATAATATTAGTGTGACAAAGAAATCATAATAATAGTTTTTAAAACTTTAAACTCTGTTTATATGACAAAACCAAGATGAATTATTCAAAATTAGTAATTATTATACAAAGCCTAAATTCATATAGTTAACATACAGATGATTTAGTTTCCTCAATGATGATTTTGATTTGACATTTCGAAATTGTATCAAAATAAATAAATTGGGGATTTAGAAAATTGTATTTAGTTTCCATAATGATGATTTTGAGGTCGGCTTCTTGATTTTGAGTTGATAATTTGAAATTCTAGCAAAAATAACTTTATGGGCAAGGCAATCGTATTATAGTTTTGGTAAGCTTCAAATAATGAATCAATGCAAATTGAATTTCTATAGTCAAATAAGGCTAATATTAATACATATTTGCCAAAATACAAGCAAATAAAGTAGAATATTCTCTAATAAATTCAATTTATTAACTTCATACAAATAAATTACTTGCACAAGAATTATGTTACCTTATTTAAAATATAACATTTCTAGCGCAAGTTAATAAAACTAATAAGTGGATAACTTGCTTTAATCTATTTCGATATTTATTGTGATAAATATATATACCAACTTATTTATATATAACTGTCGTCAATATAAATTTTTTTCTTGTTGATAATATACATTTCTTGCGCAAGTTAGTATCACATTAATTCCATTTATAAATGGAAATATCATTAATTCTCTTATCAAGTGATTTCGTTTTTAATGAATTACCTTATTTTAAATATGCAATACTATATATATATATATATATATATATATAGATACTATAAGTATTTTCAGAACCTCTTGGTGATTCCGGTGAGGGCTAGGGTTACGGATCAGAGGTTATGTTGTTCTCTTGATGCCAGGGAGTAAGCCAGCGTCCAGTGATTGATATGGTTAATGATATGGTACGTTTTGTGAACAAAGTTCTTTCTTAAGTTTCATGCATATTGTGGACATATATCTACTTTCTCTCATTTTCATTCTAGGTCAATAACATGTATGTAAATGGGATCCAAAAACAAGTGGAAGTCTTTCGGTCTAGATTTAACAAAGAAGGTAGAGCTTTCTCTTTTGCTACTTTTTCCCTCTAGAGATTTTAAAGTTTCTTAAATCATTCACCAAAGCACCAGTGATCCATCATTGACCATCTGCAGTCGGCTTTGTGCGGGTCAGACGCAAACAAACGCGGCGCGCTTCACTTTGCCGCGAGAAAATATCAAACTGAGATATGCAGATATCTTGTGGAAGAGATGAAACCTTACACCAACACAAAAGATAAAGCTGGTTCGTTGTTTACTTCTACTTAACAGCTATTTTTCCAAAATGTCATTACTTTTGAAACTTTGTAAATGATGTTTGGCAGGGGATACTCCACTTGTTCATGCTGCGAGGCAAAGACAGATCGAAATGGCCAAGTATCTAATAGACCACGGAGCTGATCCCAACATTGGAAGTGAACTCGGAGCTACTGCATTGCATCATGCCGCTGGGACAGGTTCGGTTTTGTTGAATATTTTATTCCATTTCACTTCCTCAGGCCATGAAGTCATGTATGTGTTGTGCTGATATCATTAGGTGAAATCGAGATGCTAAAGGAGTGGCTTTCTAGAGGTGTTCCTGTTGATTCTCAAAGTGAGTCTGGCACGCCGTTGATTTGGGCTGTTGGACATGACCAGAAAGATACGGTCCAAGTCTTGCTAGAACACAATGCTAATGTAATAACTTTAGCATTGTGTTTCCATCTAAAGTGTATTGGTTAATGAACCTTAAATTTTGTTTATTCTAATGAATTTTGCAGCCTAACGCTGATACTGGAGATGATGTCAGACCATTGTTATCTGCAGTGGCAGCTGGTTCAGTGGCATGCTTAGAGCTTCTGGTCGAGGTTTGAGATGCTCCTTATTATAAGTGTTATCTATACATTTTATTAGACCAAACTTGGTTCTTATTTTTGTTAATTACATGCAGGTGCCAAAGCTAATGTATTTGCTGGTGGTGCAACTCTGTTGCACATTGCTGTTGATATTGGAGATCTTGAGTTGATCAACTGTTTACTTAAAGTTGGAGCTCATCCTAATCAGAAAGATGAGGTAAAGAGCTCTTTAGCTATTAAATTTTTTGTTTTGTTCACTTAATCCTATCTGAACACAGACTCTGTGATGTTTCAGGAAGGCAATAGGCCACTGGAAGTTGCAGCTTTAAGAGAGAACAGAAAGATCTTTGAGACTCTCTTCCCCTCGACGACAAAATCTGAATATGTTTTGGATTGGTTAGTAGATGGAGTTATTGCTCACATGGAATCAAACAAAGAACAAGAAGACAACTCAAACAAGGCCAAATATGGAGAGGCTGGTATCAAGAAAGACCTTCCTGAGGTATACTTCATACTTGGATCAATATGATGCATTGAATTTCTTAAAGCTTACCATTGTGTAAACTTGCACATGTCTCTCCAGAAGCAAAGGCTAAAACAGCAGAAACTAAAGTTGAGGACAAGATGCTTTTCGTATAAAGGATTACCAGATGGCCATTGACGCATACACACAAGTATTAAAAACACTTAAAACTACTTTACTGAGTTCTTCATTTTGTAAGTTCATTTTTGTGAACCAAGGCTATTGATTTTGAGCCTACGGATCATACTTAGTTCTCAAACCGAAGCATCTGTTGGTTGCGGTTAGGACAAGCTGAGTTTGCCTTGTCTGATGCCAAAGCATGCAGAGAACTTAAACCTGATCGGCCTAAAGCTTCTTTCAGAGAAGGTGCTGCTCTTCGTTTGCTACATGTAATAACAATTCCATTGATTTTTTGAACATTGAAACGATATAATTCACCGAGGTTTTGTTGAATCTTTGCAGCGTTTTGATGAGGCAGCCAATGCTTTTTACGAGGGAGTGTTTCTAAGCCCTGAAAACAAAGAGCCCACTGATACTTTCAGGTCTGTTTTGCAACCCTTATGACGTTTTTGGCTTTTTAACCGGTTTGTATCAGTTTATAATTGATGGGTCTGTGTTTTTCTTTCTTTGATCTACAGAGAATCCGTAGATGCTGGAAGGAATTTTCATGGCAAGGACAAGATTACACACAAATGATAAGATGTTCGCTAGATTTCTCTATTCTTTAGTATATGTGTTAAGTCTTGATTTCTGCTTCTTACCTTGGTGACTTGATCTCTTCCTTAACAGTTGTCTATTTTTTTTTTACTTAAATATGCTAAAAACTTCAGGAACAAAGCTTTGTTTGTGCTCTTATTTGGTTCAAATTTATAAATTTATGCATGTTCTTTGTGATTCATAGCAAGATCAAATTTATCAAGAAACTAAGTGGATGTCCGCAATTTTGCAGGTTTAAATGTTTAAATTGTTTTTATGAATTTCTTTCATTTAATCAATTAAAAAAATAAATAAAGTTTTGTGAGGTCACAATAAATAAATAAATGTTATATTAACAATGTATAGAGAGAAAGAGGTATTTAGAGATAGAAAGGGAGTGATACCGAAAAAGACTAAAATATATATAAAGAGAGGTGGATGCTAGGAAATTTGCGGGCTTGAATGTTTTGTAACAATATATTTATTGTAATTTGTCAAATCAAAATATGTATTTATCATCGAAATTGGATATGTCTTTTTTATAAATTCTTTTTCTAAGATAAGTTTTCTTGAAAAAGATAAATATGACTATTTTAAATGTTTTTGATATTTTTTATTCAAAATTGTACTAAAATTAGTTGTATATAATATTTGTTATTCAATTTTTAATAAAATTATTAAGTTTTGAGAGAGAGGGAGAGAGAGAGAGAGAGAGAGAGAGAGAGAGAGAGAGAGAGAGAGAGAGAGAGAGAGAGAGAGAGAGAGAGAGAGAGAGAGGGAGAGAGAGAGAGAGAGAGAGAGAGAGAGAGAGAGAGAGAGGGAGAGAGAGAGAGAGAGAGAGAGAGAGAGAGAGAGAGAGAGAGAGAGAGAGAGAGAGAGAGAGAGTGAGAGAGAGAGAGAGAGTGAGAGAGAGAGAGAGAGAGAGAGAGAGATAGAGAGAGAGAGAGAGAGAGAGAGAGAGAGAGAGAGAGAGAGAGAGAGAGAGAGAGAGAGAGAGAGAGAGAGAGAGAGAGAGAGAGAGAGAGAGAGAGAGAGAGAGAGAGAGAGAGAGAGAGAGTGAGTGAGTGAGAGAGAGAGAGAGAGAGAGAGGGAGAGTGAGAGAGAGAGAGAGAGAGAGAGAGAGAGAGAGGGAGAGGGAGATGGAGAGGGAGAGGGAGAGGGAGAAGGAGAGAGAGTGAATGAGAGAGAGATGAAGAGGGAGATGGAGAGGGAGAGGGAGAGGGAGAGAGAGAGAGGGAAAGGGAAAGGGAGAGAGGACGGTAGTATTATGTAAAATATTGAGTACCAACATTTTTCTGTGTCTGATGCTTTTTCCCAAGAGACGGTAGTATTATGTAAGATATTGAGTACTATAATTTTTCTGTGTCTGATGCTTTCTCCCAAAGGACGGTAGTATTATGATATAAAATCTGTTACTTCTAAAACTATGTACTACTTAGTCCATAATTTGACTATGTTTATGTCCGCACAGGTGCGGGCGGTCATCTAATATTCCTTAAACCAAATAACAGATGCCATGACTAACACACTAAATAGAGGAATTAATTTGATACTACCTTTTTTCTTTTCAGTGTATATTCTCCTTTCAAAATACATAAAGTCATATTTTTATATTTTTTCAATTCTCATTTAACAGTTTGAATAGTGTTTATGAAATTGTTGAAGTAAATTATTTTTAATGGTGTTACTGTGAATACTTACTTTCTGGCACTCTTTTTATTAGTTTTAAAATGTAGAGAATATGGTTAATTAATATAAGTTTTAATTTTTATATATATTTTTAATTAATTCTGTTTCAAATATTTCTTTTTCTTTTTCCCTTTTTGATATTTTTAATTATGTGATAGTATCTATTTTTCATCATCTTAACCTGATTTTTACTGTATTCTTACTTATATATAATAAGTATACATCTACCTTTATTTGCCTTTCGGTTTTAGAGGTTGGATCTTTGTATGTTGTGTATTTTGCCATTTATATTTCTTAAGTTGGTATTTATTTTAATTATCAGGTTTTTAGTTATTTTATTCTTCATCTTTTTATTTTTAGTTATTGTATTCTTCACCTTTTCATTTGTTTTTGTGGCTTGCATTCTTTTGTAACTGTGATAGAATTTTTGTTAGGGCTTTTTTTTATTTTAAATAATATAAAAGTTATTATTTTTACATTCTTTAAACCAAAGATGTTGTTCAAAACAATTACGGGATAATATGATAAACAGTTGTGATTTCTTAAATTGATTAACTTTACTTTTTCTCAGTTGTATCTCATGTTACATTTTTGTATAATTTCTTGCAATTCTTTTCACATGTGTTGTTAATTATTCATTTTTCACTATATTAATATATGAAAAAGAAAATTGTAACAGTGTTTGAAATATTTTTATCCAAAATACTTATTGTTCATCAAACATAAAAATAATAATTTGAAATATTATTTTAGTCAAATATATCTAATCTTTTTAAGCCCGTAAATTAAAACTGTTTTAAGTTTCTAATTTTTAATTATCCATATCACATACAAAATGAGAATAAATATATAATACTAGTTAAGTAATATTTTTAGCTAACATGTTACTGTTTATTTTACACCATTTTCAATAGATTAGTTGCATATGTGTTGTATATTATTTGAATTTCAAATATTATTTGTTTCATCCACTTCTTTGTGGTAAATTAAATTAATGATTCCATTTAGTTTTCTTTACTCGGCTCTATATAACGGAAAACATAGAGATATATATGTGCATTACACTCTTTCAAAACAAATATGTAAATGATCTCTAAGAAAACTGCTTCTCAATTGAAACATAGAAGATGAATATATCCTTTCAGATAGATTGAATTTTTAAGATCCAACTCGTAACGTTATGTAAATTAGACCACTCAACCAAAACAAATATTCAAATGGTCTGATACTTATGAAATCATTATATAATAATTGGATTTAAAAAACTACAGTGTCATATATTGAATGTGAAAAGATAAAAAAAACTTGCTCACTATTAAAAACTTAAAGTGAAAACCACCACCCAAAGATTGAGATATATATCATATAAATAAAACCACATTAAGCAAAGCTTCTTGGCCTTAGAAAGATTCTACATTGTTATTTACACTCCGATTAATTAAGAGAACTTGTTTACACAAAATTAACAAACTTAGAAGGGAAGAAGCATCAGTGTTTGGATAACCTCTTTTGATTGAGGATGTACCTTAGGCACGAGATTGTTACCATGAAGTAGACTGCAGATCTTTGAGTACATCACACATGTGACGGGTCTCCTCCACCACCACTACTTTGTGATGCGAGCTTGAATTTTCCGTCAGCTTAGTTTTCTCAAAAACATACTGCTTCTCTGCCTCAGCCTTGGTCATCCTCTGTTTCAGATGTTACTTTTGCATTCAGATCTTACTTGTGAAGTATCGAGAGCCAGGTTTAAGTTTCTGAACATCCTTATCTTCTCCTCAGACACTTTCCATTTTACTCACCCTCACATGCAACTATTCACATCCTCTAACTCTATATCTTCAGAAACATGGTAATTAAAAAGGTTAGACTAAACAGACAGAGTAATATTCACATCCGATTCTCTCAAACCTGATAACTATTCACATCCCTCTGTTTTTAAAAGATAGTAGTTCTAGAATTTTCACGTATATTAAGAAAATTCATTAATTTTGATTGTAAATGCATTGTTTTTTGCAAATAACAATTTTCAATAACTTTTTGCCAATAGAAATTCAATAAACACCATTAATATTTTTGAAACTTACAATTTTTCATAAAAGCATACATTGAAAAAGTAAAACTACTATCTTTTTGAAACAAATTTTTTTCCTAGAACAATCATCTTTAAGGAACGGAAGGAGTAACTTTTACCATCAGAATAATAACAGTATTTTAATGTCAAATTAAATATATATGAAATATTTTTTGGTGTTAGATATGTGTCTATCGTACTTACGCTCCAGATACCCAACTGTCCCATGGAAAATATGCCGAAGACATGAAAGGCCATATCAACTGCCAATTTAGACAAACTGAAATCTGAAACCTTTGCCCTCATGTGTTTATCAAGTAAGATGTTACTTGTCTTGAGGTAATCCATTTGTATGATCTCTTGAACATTATGTGCGAAGATGCTTGATCCTTAAATAAAGACAATCAAAACAATTCAAAAGCAGTTACCCCAAATTACTTGGAACAGAGATTAAGGACTCTAACCGTTATGCTTTGTAATAAGATTCCCAGACCTCAAACTGCATCTTTTGCTAATTGAAGCCGTTTAATCAAGAGCATAATGTTTTGTAGAATGCATCCATAGTGTTTTTGATTCCTCTTGTTGCTGCATCTTTTTAGGTTTTGTTCTCACCCAGAGCAAACCGAATAGAAATCTTGAAAATTCCCCATATACCATATGCGACGATCAAATAGCTGAGATGACAAATATTTCAAATAGTTAACGCTTGGGCAATGAAACCATCATAGGAATAAATGAATGAACCTGAAGAAGCTGAAGAAGGGCATACATGAACATATGAAAGGCATGTGTGTTTGTTTGTTCCTAAATATCAGCATTGCCACTCAGCCTTTTAGTGTTATTGATGTAAACTCAGATTTCTCATTAAAGAATAAAGCCTGTTACAATCAATCATATATACATTGGTAACTGACTAAACCGATAACGGCAACTGATTTACATCATAATTAAGTTGATAATAAACCGGACATTCCAGAGCCCTTAACACTATAGTGAACCAACTATACTAAAAGCCCCCCTCAAGATGGAGATATGAAGATGTTAGTCATTCCCATCTTGCCAATAAGCTCTCGGAATGGTGCAGGATGCAAGGCTTTCGTCAACGTATCAGCTAACTGATTTCATGTTTTAACAAACATGGTTTTGAGAAAACCACAGTCAATAGCTTCTCTAGTCTTGTAACAGTCCAACTCAATCCACTTGGTTCGCTCATGAAACACGGAGTTGTTAGCAATGTGAAGAGCTGAAGTATTATCGCAGTAGAGGTATGCTGGTGGTTTGAATGGTACGCGGAACTCAAGAAGTAACCGTGCTAACCAAATCATTTCCTTAGTCGCCAATGCCATAGCTCTGAACTCTGCTTCAGCTGTACTACATGAGACTGTATCTTGTTTCTTTGATCGCCAAGAAACCATTGAGTCACCTACAAACATACAGATACCACTGACAGATCTTCTCGTGTCTTTGCATGCTGCCCAATCAGAGTCTGAAAAACCTCTTAGATCAAATTTGTTATCAGCTGGATAGAAGATCCCTTGACCAACAGTACCCTTCAAATACCTCAGGACTTTATACGCTGCATTGAGATGAATATCTGTAGGAGCATGTGAGAACTGACATAAAGTGTTGACTGCATAAGAGATATCAGGTCTCGTCGTATGAAGATACATCGATTTCCCAATCAGTTTTCTGTACGAAGAAGAATCTGATAGTGGAACACCTTCTTCAATAGAAAACTTCACACCTGGATCCATCGGTATAGTAGATGGTTTACATCCAAGCAAGCCAGTCGTAGATAATAACTCCAAGATATACTTTCTCTGACACACTGATATTCATTTTGACGATCTAGCAATCTCCAAGCCTAGAAAGTACTTAGCTGGACCAAGATCACGCAGCTTGAAATGTGACTGTAAGCCTTCAATGAAACGAGTGATCATACTGTCATCATTACTCACAACCAGTATATCATCTACATACACCAATACTCCCATGATAACCTCTTCTATGTGTCTCATGAACAGAGTATGATCAGAGTGTGACTTAGAAAATCCCATACCAGTGAGTGTAGAAGAGAGTTTAAGGAACCATTGTCTCGAAGCTTGTTTCAACCCGTATATCGACTTGTGTAGTTTACACACTGCATTCTTGGGCAGAACCTCTCCAGTGATCTCCTCATAACCCGGTGGGATCTTCATATATATCTCCTCAGTCAGATCACCATTCAAAAACGCATTCGAGATGTCTAATTGATGCACAAACCAGTTCATCTTCGCTGCTAGAAGTAAAAGCATCCGTACTGAAGTATGCTTAGCAACAGGTGAGAAGGTCTCTTCATAATCCAACCCTTCCTGTTGAGTAAACCCCTTCGCCACCAAACGAGATTTTGGTCTCTCCACTGTACCATCTGCATGATACTTGATAGTATTTACCCATTTACATCCAATAGCTTTCTTATCAGAAGGTAAAGTAGTAATACTCCAAGTCTGTGTTCTTGTCATAGCTGAAATTTCCAATCCCATCGAATCAATCCACACCTTATGACCCTTTGCCTCTGAATAGGTTTGTGGTATGAAGTCTTTTGTGATGGTATTAATGAAGGCACGAAAAGGCTCAGATAGTAAGGAATAAGAAATATAGTTTGACATAGGAAATGGAATTGTGGAAGAAGTATTATAACAGTGAAAATCCTGCAAGTGTTTGGGTGGTTTCTTTGGGCGTTGAGACCGTGATTCAGAAGGAACCGCTGTCTTAGAAGATGAGACATCTTGATGTGAATGTTCATCAGAAGATGACGTTCCAGAAGGAATATCATCAGGGGTTGCAGGTGAATGAAAATGAGGAAAGAAATCCTTGGTTACGTCTTTAAGATGAGACGATGCCAAAGGGAAGATTTCCTCATGAAAAACGACATGTCTTGAAATGGAAACGGCATGTGTCTCTATATCTAACAGCTTATACCCTTTGTACCCGATGGGATATCCTAAGAAAACACATGCTCTAGCCCGAGGTTCAAACTTATTTCTACCCTTCGGAGATGTTGAGCAGTAACAGAGACACCCAAAGCTTTTCATAGAGTGATAATCTGGGGTCTTAGTTGTAAGTTTTTCATAGGGTGACTTATTATCTAATACTAGAGAGGGAAGTCTATTGATAAGGAAAACAGCCGTCAACACGCAATCCCCCCCAAAACTCTAGAGGAACATTCGACTGAAATAAGAGAGATCTAGCTACATTCAATATGTGCTGATGCTTTCTCTCTACCACTGAGCTTTGTTGAGGAGTTTCAGGACATGAATGATATGCAACAATGCCTTTTTCAAGAAACAATTCAGTAAACTTCAATTCATGAGCATTATCAGATCTAACAGCTTGAACTTTCAGTTTGTATTGATTTTCTATCATAGCTAAAAAACCGGGAAATATATGCAACACATCAGACTTGTTTTTCATCAGATATATCCAAGTAGCTCTGCTATGATCATCTACAATGGTCAAGAAATATCTATGATCATCAACAGTAGGAATCGAGAATGGACCCCATGTATCTATATGTATCAGTTCAAATGGTGTAGCACGGATGTTGTTCCTCGATGTAAAAGGTAAATGCTTTTGTTTTGCAAGATGACAAATATGACAAATATGCAAACTTTGCTTTTCATTCTTAAATCGTTTGATACACAACAACTCAGATATTACATCAAATTTTGAACTAGATGGATGACCCAATCTATTATGCCAAGTAGAAGAATCAATCCTAAAGCTAGAACATACCGGTGGGAAGGAACAAGTGGTTGAAGTATCTTGTAAACAAACTGACTGCGTACTCTTATTGAAATCCATAACATACAAATTTCCAACTTGACTACCTTGACCAATCATTAATTCCCTTGTAAGATCCTGAATAAACCAATGATCACAAGTAAAACTTACTTTAGAATGCAGAGTTTTCGTTAAAACACTCACACTGATCAAGTTGAATTTAAATGCAGGAATATACAACACGTTATGGAGAGAGATTGCATCAGTTAATTGAATGAAGCCAATTCCCTCTATATGAACCGTGTAACCATTTGGGAGAGTGACAAATGTACTATCTAAAGGTCTATACTCTGTATAAAGGTCCTTTGTATGAGAGACATGATGAGTAGCCCCTGAATCTAATACCCAAGCTCTAAGAGACACAGCCGATTCCGTAAATACTGAAGAAATAAGCATGTCGTAATAGGATTTTGAATATAGATCAAGGAAAGTACATGTGATCTGTGAGACAACAGGCACAGAATTTGAAGTCGAAGCGTAGGGTTCAGGCATGGACTCACTTGATGAAGACTGAAGTTTGGAGCTTAGATAGGAAATCATAGACTGGATTTGATCTCTTGACATATCTTCCTTCGAGTGATTAAACCTCTCTGACTGTTGTTCTGAAGCAGCTTGAACTGGTACAGTAGCAAAATTAGTAGAACCGATTGTCTGAGGTTTCTTCCACTTCGAAGGACCAGAACCCGGGGGATAACCATGTAGTTTATAGCATTTGTCAGCTGTATGGCCCATCTTATGACAGTGATAACACTTGGATTTCTGGTGGCTAGCTTGAGTCAAGAGAGTTTGAGGTTGCTCAACATTGGAACTCTGAACTTGAAAAGCTGACGGATTAACTGTGCCCTTCAAAGAAGTATGACCAACCATACGTTGGCTTTCATCTTGATCGAGCATATTGTATATCTCTGTTAATCCTGGCCGTGGTTTCATGTTCAAGATTTGACCTCTGATGTTGGCAAAACTGTCATTGAGCCCCATAAGAAACTGAATGATCCTACTCGTCTCAGCTTCTTCCATAAGTTCCTTCACATGATCGCAATTGCAACGCTTCACAGTAGCAGTCCTTGTGTTTGCCAATTGTTCCCACAACGTCTTCTTCTTAGTGTAGTATGTGGAAAGATCAAGGCTCTCATGCTTCAAAGTCATGATAGACTGTTCAAATTGATACTTCCTCGGAAGATTACTCACTCGAAATCACAGATACAAATCGTTCCACATCCCAACTGCATCCTCATAGTATAAAATACTATCATATATCTCCTTGTTCACCACATTCAATAACCATGCCTTCACCATACTATTGCATCTACTCCAAATCTTGAAAAGACTATCATCAACATCTGGCCTAGGAAGCGATCCATCAACAAAACTCAGCTTATTCTTCGCATCTAAACTCATACGCATAGCTATTGACCAGTTGTTATAGTTCGTTCCATCTAAGATATGAGTGACGATTGATAGACCTGGGTGATCGGCGGAATGAAGAAAGAACGGACTGTGAACGTTGTCGTATGATTCTTTCTTCTTCATCGGAGAAACTGGTGAGTGACTGTGATGACTCGCAGATCTACGAACAGGAGAGATCGCGATTTCACTCGACGTCGGATGAGCTGGATTTGGAGTGTGATTTGGTGAAATCGATGTACGTCCTCTCGCTTTTCTTCCTTGTTTCGCCATTGAGAGAGATCGGAGCTCAAAGTTGAGTGAGTGACGTCGGAGAGATTGCCGAAGGTGATTCGGATGCTTCCGAGCTCAAATCAACGAGAGAATCAGCTTCGTATCTTCAATTTGATGGTGAAAACGTCGAGAAACGAAAGAGACGATGAAGAATCTGAGCTCAATCGAAGAATTCTTCGCGGAAAAGCTCTGATACCATTTTAGTGTTATTGATGTAAACTCAGATTTCTCATTAGAGAATAAAGTCTGTTACAATCAATCATATATACATTGGTAACTGACTAAACCGATAACGGCAACTGGTTTACATCATAATTAAGTTGATAATAAACCGGACATTCCAGAGCCCTTAACACTATAGTGAACCAACTATACTAAAACAGCCAAAACAATTTTAACAGCATAGTGCACAGGAGACTTCTCGGTGGAGACTATTCATCGGATTTCATCTCCATAGCTTCAACTTCTTCAGTGGAGCTTTTCGTTTTTGATTGGATTAAATCTAGGTGAAAGGTTTATAGAGAAGGAGAAGAAAAGGATACAAAACGAATTCATAAAGTGGAGCTTGAAGAACACAATTTATTGATAATATTGGTAGCTATAACGTAGATTTCATGAAGATGTAATGGAGAAGACGAAGTGGGAGAAACTTTTGATCGAAGCTTCCTTTTAGTTTTATTTTCGACAATAATTACGTGACATGGCAGAAACGATTTCTCAAATTGGTTGATTTTTTTATTTGATGTGGACTCTCTCTCTCTCTCTCTCTCTCTCTCTCTCTCTCTCTCTCTCTCTCTCTCTCTCTCTCTCTCTCTCTCTCTCTCTCTCTCTCTCTCTCTCTCTCTCTCTCTCTCTCTCTCTCTCTCTCTCTCTCTCTCTCTCTCTCTCTCTCTCTCTCTCTCTCTCTCTCTCTCTCTCTCTCTCTCTCTCTCTCTCTCTCTCTCTCTCTCTCTCTCTCTCTCTCTCTCTCTCTCTCTCTCTCTCTCTCTCTCTCTCTCTCTCTCTCTCTCTCTCTCTATCTCTCCCTCTCTCCTTCTCCATCTCTCTCTCCCTCCCTCTCTCCTTCTCTCCCTCTATCAATCTCCATCTCTATCTCCCTCTCCATCTCTCTTTCTCCTTCCCTCTCTCTCACTCTCTCTCTTTCTCTCTCACTCTCTCCCTCACTCTCTCTCCCTCTCCCTCTCCCTCTCCCTCTCCCTCTCCCTCTACATCTCCCTCTCCCTCTCCCTCTCTCTATTTCTCCCTCTCCCTCCCTCCCTCCCCCTCCCCCTCCCCCTCCCCCTCTCTCCCTCTCTCTCTCCCTCTCTCTCTCCCTCTCTCTCTCCTCCTCCCTCTCCCTCCCTCCCTCTCGCTCTCCCTCCCTCTCTCAATTATTATTCTGATTTTGGTACAACGGAATTTAATAAGGTTAATAAATATTATTAGTACATTTGATATATCGATTCACTTTATGTTTCAGTGATCTAATAAAACTGAAGAGCTTATATGACAATACTATGAAAAGGAAGATGTAACAAAACTGAAGAACTTATACGATAATAATGAGAAAACGCCTTTATTATTGATTTATGACATTACAATAACGCGAATTCCACAAAAGTAAAACAAAAAAATCAATTAATAAAAAATCTAACAAAAGCCACAACTTAACCAATAGAAGAGTATACTATTCATAACATGTTTCAAAACTTAAACAATGTCAATGAGTTTCCGTTCAAACGCATGATTGATTCAATCTCCTCCAAAGATAAACTCTTAATTTGAAATTTTTTTTGACATATGTACGTGGAAAAGCTTCGACAAGGTTGTGTGTGACTATGAAACCAATCAATGGAGACAGCGACAACCTTGAGCTTCTTAAGGAGGAATCGCGTTTCAGAGAGGAAGGTGAACCTTCCAACTTTTCACCTCAAGATGACAGTGGTAGCTCATCGAAATCGAATACTGATGTTGATCACGGTCATGGTAACTCGAGCGACCGGTAAGAAGATGATGATGTCGAGTTAAGTGGAAAAGAAGACGTTAGTGGAAAAAGTATCTGCTGTTCTTTGGTGGATGTTGTGAAGAGGGGTGAGACGTTTGAAAACAAAATGAAGTTGAAAGCAGCACTCGAAATGTCAGCAATGAAGCATAACTTCGACTACAGAGTTGTGAATTCGGACAGAAAACTTTGGTACATCCGATGAATCGACAACCATTGCAACTGGAGTGTTCGTGCTGAGGGATTATCAGGATCCACGTATTTCATCATCAAAAAATATGTGGCGGATCATACATGTGCTGCGTCGAGTAAGACAAAAGGTGGTCGGACAGCTTATGCAAAAAATATTGGCACTCTAATAATGCATAGGTATGATGGTGTTAAAGAAGGTCCCAAAACTAATGATATCATACAGATTATGAGAATGGATCATGGATGCGAGATATCACGTACCTCAAGTGCCAATGCAGTAGAAGACTTAAACATGTTCTAGATATAGGACCTCATTTCCTCTTCAAGATCTCTATATTTTTCGGTTGATCTTTGGCAAAGTAACTTCTTCTTCTTTGACTCAGCACCAGTATCTTTGAACTTGTTCTTCCTTTTCCTTGCAGCAGACACAGGTGTGATATTTATTTCTTCTTCCATTTCATTCTCGGTCGTTTCTCCACCCTCTTCTTCATCCGAACCATCTTCGTCAGAACCATCTTCCTCAGAACCATTCTCAGATGGTTTTACCGCATCCTGATAAGCCCACACATGCTTACTCCAGTCATACTTGTTTTCAATCATCTCAATGATCAGATCGACTCTTTCATCCTTCATCTCAGAGTCTCGATCAAACTCGGTTGGAAAACCGCCATTGAAATTTCCATAAGAAGAGATGTATGGAAACAATACTCCTACAAAACATAGAAAAAAATTACAAAGATTAGGCACAAACATTGACAACTATGCAATTAAATCACATCACTTAAAGGAAAAATAACTTACATTGGATCCAAAATTAGACTCCATGGTAGTAATATCATCATATGAGACCTTAGCAAATCCTTTCCAATTCGCACATCTCATGCTACTGACGCTTTGTCGGAGTTTCTGCCCCAAAGGAGATCAAATATCGGGAATAGCCTCCATCAACCAAATCTGAAGTGCATATGAGAATCCATCTATGACATAACTGTTCTTCAGCACCCTAGTTCGACATTGGATAACGGACTTCACCAGCGCATCAAAGGAGTGAAGACCCCAAGGATATTACCTCATCTTATGGAAATCCATCACAAGTTTGATGTACTTGTGTGGGATCCACACCTTCGGATCCTTCGCCATAACTATACCAGCAATCACACACAAGTACACCAACCTCAGCCTATCAAGATGAGACCACTTATGACAAGATTTCAGATGTACCTTCCTGATTTTCTTTAGGCTAATCTTCTCTTTTTTCCTCAGCAACTTACTCCAAAACCCTTTATCATATTTCCAGTCATCAATCTTCAAGTCACCCTCGTCTTTATACTTCAGACCAGTGATTGCATAGAATTCTTGCATTGAAAATCGGAGAGGCCACTTAGCATAATGGAACCATAACTCATGACGCTTTGCGCTCACAAGCTGCTTACAAAGAAAGGTGTGGATCACTCTCCCTGAATACTGAAGCTTGTGTTCATAAATGGCCATAACCTGAGCAAATAGCGGATCAGCCAACACTTCCTTGTGCTTTGTTTCAATGTACTTCTCCACCTTCTTTAGTATGGAAGTTCGACAACTGTTGTTGACCTTCTCAACTTTTGTTTCTGTTCCCTCTTTGAATAGACATTTAGGCAACTGATCCACTGTCATAGCTGTGAACAGAGAAACAAATACAATCACCACAGTCAGTACTCATGCGAGTTTAACTCAAAAATCATACATCTTAGTCAACGCAAAACAAAGACAATTAAGCAAAACCGAGAATTAAGCAAAACAAAGACAATTATCAAACATTGATATCATATAATCATAGAGAGAAAGACATGCAAAACGAATCACAACTTCTTCACCAAACCTGAAACCAAAACTACATAGGTTTTAGAGTTAAATCCAAGCCAATACGATTCCATTACATCAATCTCAACAAAAAAAAAAACAGACATAAAATATATGAGACAACAACTAGTTCACCACAAAATCATCAAAAGTAAGAAACTTTGTCATCCTAGTAACCAAAACCATTGTTGGAAACAAAACTCGAAACCTGTTATGATCAAATTGTGATTCAAAACACTCAAATCAAAAATCGAATGACATGCAAAATGAATCCCAAATCGAATGACATGTAAATCTATAATTTTAAAAACACCAAATTGAGATATGATTTGGGGGAGAAAGAAGCTTGATATCCCCGACGATTCCTCCCGATGAGTTACCTAACACCGAACGCGAAGTGAGGGCGAGAGCGCAAGACGACATCGGTGGAGACAGAGACCGATTCAGAGGAAAACCAGTGAGACACGGCTCGATTCAGAAGAAAACGCAGGCGGAGTCGATGTGAGGAGTACGAAACGGAGCCGGCAAAGAGAAGAAGCGTTGTGATTTTAAAGCTCTCCACAATCGGACTTCATCGGAGAAAATAGGAGTTAGGGTTCTAATTTTTTTTAATTTGAGGATAAATGGTGATGGACACTCCTCTTTTTGATTTCTTTTTTTAAAGTTTTTTTTTAATATCAAATATGAAATATAATTAAAATAGAGATAATTGAGATAGGATTAGGAGTTAATTTGGATTTACACAAAATATTATGGTATTAGGACAATGTTATGGTCAATATATGGTAGAGGGACAATCTATCTTTTCTTCTGTGGCATATTTCCAATTTTACCTTAAAAATTAGTCATACCGAGGACTAGAAATTTGAGACGGATCCAAAACATCATCGACCAAAGGTAATAGGTTTTTGCTCAATGCTAAAATTTCGTGCTGATAACGTGTTGCAAGTAAAAAAGAAAATTAAAAAAAAGGACTTGGGAAATTAGAACTTCAGTGTTAATTTTCTTTTTAATATTGTCGATGATTAAAATACATTTACCTTTCAATTGAGAAAACACAAATGTAATTATTTAGAGTGGTTTTTTTAGTAGTGTCGATGATTAAAATAAATCAAAAAAAAATTAGAAAATCAACCAATAATATCATCAGAATTTTTCTGAGAAACTATGTATGAATGCCAACTGGCAAATGCATTTCTCTTTTAATATATAGATGGATATTAATATTCAACGTCATGTTTTATAAATACCATAAACAAACATACCTGGATGGACTACATGACGTCTTTTATTTATTTAAATACAAATTCATGTTCTACATTCTAATGCATCCCATTAGTAATTTTTATACACTCCCCTTGGTTTTGATTGAGTCATAAATTAATGCAAATACAAATACAGATATTGGTTTACATTATGAGAATTGACTCGCTTTATTTTTTCTTTGGATAAAATTAAGTACAATGAATCTACATTATTTGTAAGAAGACCAGGTTAATTACTAAATTACTAAGTCAGATATTCAAGGAAACATGTGATACAAATGAATATGTTTCATAACAGATGAACCTACAAAAACAACATTTATATAAGGTGACTAAGAACGCTCTAATCAGTGAAGGAATCAACCATTCGCCATTTCAAGACCCTCTTGACATCCAATTATGAATCCTTTGAAGTTCTTGTTAATCGTTGTGACCATCTTGGTCGCCTTATGTCCAGAAATAGTCCAAACACGACAAATAAAATGTGATCGGTTGGGTGAGAACTGCATCAAGGATGGAGAAGAAGAGACCATGAAAATGAGAGCAGGTTTGGATGTGAACCGTAGGATTCTCCAAGCCATGCAATATATAAATTACGATGCATTGAAGCACAACGTACCAGCTAAACAATATGGCCAAGAAAATCGACCGGATAACACATACCGTCGAGGTTGTACTCTCGCTACAGGATGTTATCGGCTTACGAATTAAATAAGATGACCACTAATTTTTATTTTTGTTGCAACACAGAGACAAAATATAGTTTTTTTTTTCGTTTACCAAAAAAAATATATAATGTTTTTTCCCTTAATTTACATTTTCTGTTTGTGTATTTATTACCTTTGATAAATTGAAAAGTTCATTACTAATTTCTCTAACATCTAATCTTATATATTAAAAAACAAATTATGACTTTTTTCATGTGTGATTTTTTTTTTTAATTTGGACCATCACTTAGAAATTTTATTAAATGTATTTTATTAAGATTAATAATATATAACCTTTATAATACTTTAATTATAATATCTTTTGATATCTTTTTATTTTAAATGTAAATATATCTATTTTAAAATTCTAACAAATTTGTTTCAAAAGATTTTTATAAGATCTTCATTTTTCAAAACTATGGGTAAATAAACTGAACCCGAAAATTCGAACCAAACCCGATCCGGTAAAATGAATCCGAACCGATCCGAACCCGATATAAATACAGAATGGATCTATTTTTGGGTATATTGGGTTATGGGTATTATCCGAACCGAACCCGAACCTAAATGGATATCCGATAGAATCCGAATACTTTAAGATATTATTGAATTTTTAAAATAATTATTTATTATAAGAAGGTTGATGATTGGAGGTGGCGGTTGAAGCTTGATGTTTTTATATTTTTGGTTTTCTTTTAATTAAGTAATGTTTATCACTTCATGATAACTTAGTTTTTGTTTTATGATTTCATTTATTTGGTTTTCTTTCTATAAATAACTATATTTATATTTTGTTTGATTTTGAATGATCACGTTGATGTTCTTTTTTTTGAATCGAATGTACTTATGTTTTGGTTATTAAAATATGTGGTATCCGTGTACACGCATACCAATTAACCTAATGTGCACACTACGACAATCGAATGGTATGTTGATGTAGCACTTTAAGATCGAATCCACAGAGACCAACTATTACACTTTATATTTATAGGATAAATATCAAGCTAAAACAATATGGGGGTTTTGAGATTAAGGTATCGTAACAAGAAAATAACAAAGATGATTTAGTTTCAGATTATAAAAGAACTAGGTTCAGGGTGATTTATTGGGATACTTGGGATCATGAGGTACACAACTATTCGGAAAACATTACGAGCCAATCTAGAACTTGAACAACAAGATTAGATAAACTCACTGTCGTGGTGTCTACCAATTTATCAAACAATCCTAATACCTAAACTGTCGTTTGGATTAGACAATGATGACACGCAATAAGTTCAGATTCAAGGTTCACGATTTGCCTTAACATCAGCTTTCCTTGGCTAAGGACAAATCGCCTATCTATGCTTTTTTAGCAACCTAAAATACTTTTGATGAATAGATAAAACCTAATATCATATGCTAAATGGTCAATTTAACACAGGCAGTAAGTATAACAGTAGATAGAGATATCAAAAGACATATGCTAAACACAATCCTATTTGTGTCTAGCTCATTGATCCATGATCCCTAACACCCTAAACCTAACAAGGCGGCTACTCATCCATAACCAGAGAAATCACAGAGATAACATATGAAGAAAACATGCTGGATAAATAAAATAAAGAGATAGGGTTCAGGATTCTTCGCAAGAGTGTAGAGATCCTTCTCCCTTTACAATAAGCAAATCCCAACAATGGAGTTTTAGAGGCTGGTTTCTCTATGTGAAAATAGCGTAGTATCCTAAAGAAAAAAATAGAAAAAGAAGTTATAACAAAGCCACAGGCGGCTGGGAGAGAAAATAGGGAAATTAGGGCAAAATCCCGAAATATTAATGGTTTCCATAAAAATCTCTGCCGCGGAACAGTCACCGAGAACAGTCATCAGACTGTTCTGCGTGAAAATCACCAAACTGCATTATTTTCTGCCTCTTTTGCTCATACTGGTCCATATCTCAACCAGTGCGACTCAAGACCTGTAATGACTAGAAAAAGACTAGAAAGACTCGATAAAGACTTGAAAACCAATTAGAAAACATATATACAATAATGTATAAAACACCATATATCAATATGTATAAATCAAGTATTTTAAATCAAAGAACTGATTTTATTTAAGTTTTGGTTACAAAATAAGTACAAATCATGTATTATTAAACCGAAGAAACCATTGGGACCCAAACCAGAGAGTATCATGAGTCATACCGGTGATGATTTACTAACCTCGATCTGAACCCGGTAGAATCCGAACCGATCTCGAACCAAACTTTTGTATAATCAGAATATGGCTTATTTTAATAAACCCGAAAAACCAAAACCCGATTGAATAAAACGAAACCCGATTGGGACACCGAATGCCCATGCCTACTTAAATATTTCCAGTAATTTCGAAACCTAAAAATATTTAAATATTTCCACTATTTTAATAATGATATATTTTCATCTTACATATAAATATATATTTTAAAAGTTCTAAAGTCTTTAACAATAATTATTAATACAAACTATATAATAAATGGCTAAAATTTAAAATATCTTAGACTTTTGTATATACAACAACCAACCACAACTTTCTATAGTTCTTCACTACTCCTAGAGGCTTGACGGGGTATACAAGGGTGCGGAGCGCTAAGAAAGAGAAAGCGTTCGTCAAGTAGGGGCGAAGCCGTTGCTTGTTTGCTCCTTCGTATAGGTTCTAAAATGAATATGTATGAAAAATATTGGTAATAGGAAATACATCTTCGAAGGACGAGTCATAATTTAGCATAAATTTAATACAAAATAATTTTCAAATATCTTTTATCATGAATATATTAATTTTGTTAGTAACTAGATGCAAATACAATTTGATAAATATATAATAAAAAGTGACAAATACAAAATTGATTAATTATAACATGTATTGTACTTGAAATAGTTATATAAATATTTAAGTATATGATTAATGTGAAATCATATATCACTTATGTTATAAAACAAATATTTATGAATATAAAAATGAAAACAAACACCTGCACAGTTACGCGGATCAAAATATAGTTCATATAGCTAAATAGCAATTGTATATATAAGAGAAATGATGAGCATCCTACCAAGCCACTTACACTATATTAGCCATATACCAAAAAGAAGAAAAATGGCATATGTTCTTCGTGTCCTTTGACCCTGCTACCCCTACTTGAAAAACCTCCCTTTAACCTATACAAGTAAGCCAAAACTACGTGACTTTGATAGGTGATATCTTGCAAAAGATTTGATGAAATCTTATTTTCTGCATTTGTTTCTTTTTGAACAAAATCCTCTCCACTTATATCTTTTACTTCTTCTTACATCTCATTAACATCTTCTTTTTTTATCACTCCATGTTTTCTAATTTCAATATCTTTCAGCAGTGCACCAATAAAACTCATGCTCCGGTGGTGCACTAAAATCTCAATCTCGTCACCTTCACTCTGCTCCGTTGAGGCTCTCTGCCCTATGAAGCTCTCAGATGCTGCATCTCTTGTGAATTTTGCGGACTATGCCGGTCAAGATCTTTGCCTCTGGTCTCCAGTGAATCTTTCAGCCATTGGGTCTCCGCTGGAACTCCCGAGGTTGAAGCTATGGAAGCTGAAGTAGATCATCACAATCATGAGAAGAAAGATCATGAGATAGGTGTATTTTCTTGAAGAGCAACTCGAAGATTTTTTAAGGTATACGACGGTTTCTCGGCCTTGCATCTCAGTTCAAACTCTCAGCAGTTGCGTCTCCAGTAAAGCTCTCTGCAACTGAGTCTCCGGTGAAACATTATTCATTTGTTCATTTCGAATTTCATAGTTGTGATCTTGATTTGTGTGGTATAGAGATGTAATAGATGGCTAACGATATCAATATTCCTATAGAGAATGTAATAGATGGTTAACAAGATGATTTATATGGTACAGAGAATGTAATAGATGACTAACAAGATGGTTATCCCTATAATATGCTCAAATGAGCTTCATATTTTAAGATTGTTCAAGGTATACGTAAACTTTATTCGTTTGTTCATTTTAAATGTCATAGTTGTGATCTTGATTTGTATAGTATAAAGAATGTAATATATGGCTAACAAGATCAGTATCTCTATAGGGAATGTAATAGATGGCTAACAAGATTATTTGTATGGTATAGAGAATGTAATAGATGGCTAACAAGATGAAGATCCTTGAATTGATTTCAGTAGCTGGCTACGCACACCACATGGAAAGTTAATTTAATCTATAGATGGCTAACAAGATGGTTATCCCTATAATATGCTCAAAAGAGCTTCATATTTCAAGCACCATAATCGAACCCTACAACAGATTGTCATAGTTGTGATCTATGATATAGCGAATGTAATAGATATAATTCAAACAAGGTTACCGAATAACTTATTTGTTAACCATGAAATTATTATATTGCATATCTATCAACCTCACATTATCAACAAATCAGTTTTTAGCCTAAGTAACTCATTTTCTAACCGTGTATATATATTATATCAGATGTCTAACACTTTGTAGTTCCAATGAATACATACATTTTGACCCACAAAACATATACATAAATATTTAAATTGCATATAACATTTTAATAAAATTAGTATCATCCAAATCCATTTTTAGATTGCTAACAATTATGATAGCCTGAAAACAACATGTTCTTGGGTTAAACAAATATACATCTATAGGTTTTGTGTACAGCTATGATGATATACATCTATGATAGCCAGAAAACAATTATGATATACATTATGATAGCCAGAAAACAATTATGATAGCCATAATACATAAATTTTGACTCACAAAATCTTTATCAAGATTTTGTGTACAGCTGCACTGTTTGCGTCAGATATATCACGTAGACAATGTAAGTTTTTGTTTACCGATGCAATCACTTAGTAACAAAATCTTCTTGTTATGTTCCCATATCTAGTTAATATTTTGTGTCAAAACTCAAACCCTAGAAGTCTAAACACGCGAAGAGGAGTGCTGAAGTGTCAAGGATAATGACGTCTTTTCCCCTTCCATTTTGGTGACATGTCGTCTCAAATTTTGGTCAATTGGTGTTTTCCTAATATTGGACAGTTCTGTTCTTTTTGAGCTAAATTGATCTATATATAACTAGCCGATCTATATAATTCTTATCATATCTCTGCTAATATTTATGAAGTGATTTTGCTTATTTGTCATGCTTTCCATAATTTTAGGTTATTTTGCTTATGTGTTAATTTTTTCATTATTTTAATTTTAAGCTTAATCAATAGTTTAAAAAAATACTTTAGTATATTTAATTAGTAAATAATTTCTCCATGATTTTAGGTTTTGTCATTAGTTGTCTTCAATATTTTTATATATTTAAATATTAAACAGTTTTGGAAACATGATAGTTACAATTTTTACAATATCATACTTATAAAATATTTGATATTATTTTATCTATACTATTACATATGAAGTAATTTTTATTATTATATAAAAAATATGTTAAATTTTAGTTGTATCAAAAAGTTTAATGAATAATTTTAATAATATTTATTTATTCGACAACAAACAGTTTTAAGAAAAATAATATTATATGTATCATCTACAAAACTCAAAAAAAACATTCATGAATGATTTTAATAATATTTACTTTATTCGATACTGAACAGTCTTAAGAAAAAAATATTATATTTATCATCTACAAAACTATTAGATAAATCTCACTAATACTATATAAAAATATTCTTCTCTTATATGAAACGAAAGGGTTATATTAGAAGAGGGGTTAAAAGTCATATATTTTTAGGATTTTGTTAATATAAACTCATTGATAGCATATACAAGTTATTCGAGTTTATTTTTTAAAAATATGTTTTCTACCAATAATATTTTTTTGTAATATGTGTTACGACAAAAACTTATGTTTATGTTCTACCAAATCAAAACTCGGTTACATGTCGTATGAGAAACACATACAAAATAATTGCAAACAAAAATGCATATTTTAGAATATAAGAGATTTCCTAAACATTTAAAAAATATTTATGGAATTATTTATTTATTATAAATCATAATTAAAAATAAGATTCTTATATATATATATATATATATATTCTTTTTGTTATTTGGAAATAATATTTTTCTATAACAAAAATTAAATAACTAACAAAAACATATCTATAAATATATTTTTAAAATATTTTTAACATTTTAGTATTTTTAAAATTTTAACTCAATAATAAGCAGATATATTTTGATGAAAGGTTTTTCATATATGAGTAGTTTGATGTTTGATTTATATTTTTTGGAGAACATTTTAATTTGCAAACAAAACACTTAGTATTATTATGAATTCGTAATTGAGGAAACAAAAAACAAGCTTCAGATTCTTAAGATTTAAACAATTGAGAATTAGAACGAGTAAGGTTTTGGAAGATCGACGAAGGTTAGATAGTTGAGGAACAATTGGTGAAAAAGGATCGTGTATTTTTACTACATTTATTTTTAACAGAAACAATAGAAGGATAATTTCTATTGTAGAGTAATAAAATTCCATCCCCTAATCCAAGACCAAAACATATCACTTTGATCCAAAACTCAAAAATGAAAATCAAAGGCTTGAAAGCAGTAGCTCTCACAGTAGATATTTCTCCACGACTGTCCTGCCAAACTTCTCTTGAACATCCTTTGGCGTTTCCACCTGCAAATATGAAACGAGGTTTTAAATTTCGTCTCTATTTTCTTTATAACTGATTCTCCTGCCATTAAGCTGTGAATACTTACCGCATTCAACGCCTTTAATACTGCTTTGACTGTGTTGTATGAATTCCTTGAACCAATCACCTGAAGAAATGAGATTTATTAAACCAAATTTGAAATAGAACAAGAAACGAGTGTTATATCAGCATGAAGCAAAAATGCACCTTAGACTTGATGTTCTTGAACCCCGCTAGGAGCAGCATTGTTTTCACAACTCTCCCAGCTTTCATCCCAGTTGTTGTTGGGGCGGGCCATAAATACAACTAGTAGCAGATTCAAGTCTATTAATATAAATTGGTAAGAATAGATCACGCGGTAAAAAGGTACTCAAATAAATACCTTAGTTTTCTTGTAAGAAGTCTGTATTGCGTGTGCAATTGTGTGCTCCTCATGACGTTCTATGTAATGCAGATTCTGAAAGCATTTCTCATACGCCTGTTCGGTAGTTGTTAGAAATGAGATCATGAGAACTATGTAAAGACAGGATCTACAAAGATGTATAACGGCATCATAACAAAACAAGAGTTGCTGGCAAAAAAATAACAAAACAAGAGTGGAATAACACAAGCTTTTTAAAAAGTTACATGCATCTTCGGTCAATTCAAAAGAATCGATGTACAAGTAAAGACATCTATGCAACTGTCAACCAGCCTAAAATGGAACATAAACTTTTCACTGATATCGGCATCAAGGAAGTCGAATTAAAGACACTCATGCACAAAAGAACGCTACAGCGTAAGGTTTATTTTTGAGTTATAAACTAAATTTATCTAAAAATCAAGCTTTTAGAATATCTCTCATATCCTCAAACGTTTAGCTTAGCAGCACAAAGAAAAAAACACACAATTTAGCTTCCCACTGTATCAGAATCACTTAATTGACTATCTTTGCTACAACGAGATCCTGCCATAACTAACATATGTACAAAGTGTCGAGACCACACAAGACCTGTAGTATCTACTATCCTCCATTCATTCTAGATGACAAATGGTAATGTGAGATTACCTTCTGCATTGCAGCCTGGCCGGTCTCAGCTTTTGCTTTTGCGTACCCAATGACACCTTCGTAGTTCCCGCATACCATCAACGCAGTGTACCTTTCAACCCTGCCACCCTAAAGCACAAGTTTCTCTTTTTGTAACCGTACAATAATTGAACTAACAAAGAGATATGAGAACCGAATTAAAAGATGCAAAAGAGAGACCACAATACCTTGGTGACCTTGGCAACTTTTTTAACATCAATTACATGCACATCGTACCCCTGCAAAAATAAGACATAAACCTGATCAGCATAAAGAATAGTGAAGAAAGTATGCACATAATCTTTCTTCACGGTTAATAATATCAGTGATAAATCGAGAGACAGAATGTATGCCAATACCAACCCAGGTCACGAAAAGAATATTGCACAACATAATTTTACCATTTAAGCTTAACTTCTTGAAGTAAAATAAACAGATGTAACTTCAAACGTATTTAACCACATAGCATATGGAATAAATATACAGCAGGGATAATAATAATTTTTAGCTACGAAATTCTTTAAAACCAATGTACAAAACACTAAATCTACACCCCTCCAACAAACTCTACTATTCAACGAGCCTGAATGAAAATCGTGTGTCATATATAAGTCAATCTGAGACATTTTAAACTTACGTAACAGAGATCATAACGAACTATATCAACTAATTTCACTTTCTACTTTTAGTTTCAACATCAGAAGAAAAATAATGTGAGAATAAATGGAGAATCAATCCACTTACTTTTCTGTATAAAGGTTGTCGTTTCTTCTCAGTCAAAGCATTTCTCTCCTCAGCGAGATCTCTAATCTCGTCTTCCAACCGCTTCCCCTTCTTCCCAAAAGTATGCTCAAGCTCAGAAAGCTTAGTCTCAAGTAACTTGTCGATGGCATTAAGCTTCTCCAGAAGAATATCATCCCTTTCCTTCATGTCATCAAACTCCTCTTCATCATCATCATCATTATCCTCCTTAGACCCCTCTCCCACAAGACGCTCTTCTTTATCCTCTCCTCCACCTCCTTGAACATTATCACGCTCAATAACTCCATAGTTGGCCGGGTTGTTAGGGTCAAAGGCCTGCTTCCACTCAACCAACCTCATAGCTCTGTTGATTTTCTGCTGGAGGACAAACTTGTCTTTTCCCTCAGCTACCTTCAACCGATTCATCAGCTCACCAATAACTCTGTACTCAGGTCCGAGTTTGAAATGCTTCTCCTCGAATTTGTCAAGCTTAGTCATCCACTTGTAGGCCTCATCGAGCGTCTCCGACTTGGTGAGTGTCTGAAGAAGCTCTTTATGCCTCTGGAACTTCTTGTTGAAGATGTTTTCTTTCTTCCTCTCTTCCTCCCAATCGACTTCGTCGAGCTCACTATCCGAATCGGAGGATTCTTCCCGCCGGTTTAGCTCGCCGTCGTCTTTCAAGTTCTGCTTCTTGAGCTTCTCGATGAACGGCTCGATCCCGAGGTAATCCTCTTCGTCTTCGTCGTCGATGTCTTTGCAGTCTAGTCCTAGTCTCTGCCTCTCCTCTCTCTCGCGCTGCTTCTCCTTCTCCACCTCCGCTAAGAGCTCTCGCACTACTCTGTCGGCTTCGGCCGGTGAGATTGTGCTTGCGGAGGAGGAGGAGGAGGAGAATCGGTGGTTGCTCTGCGACGAGATCCATGGCGTTATTCTACTGGCAAATGCGGATCGTGAGGCGTCGAGAGTGGAGATTTGACGGGAGGATCTGGGATTACGGCGGAGGAGAAGACGGGTCAAGGACGAGGCTCGGGCTCGGAACGACATTTGGTTCAGTGGGGTGATTGTTGAAATGGGGAGGAGAGATGTTGGAAAAACCCCTCTCTGCTTTTCTTAGGGTTTTTGTCACTTTTTCTTACCATTGGGTTTCGCTCATTGGCCCAATATGGTTTTCGGGCTGATTCTCAACTTAGTAACAACCATTGCCTATTAAATAAACAAATGACTCAATTATTCAGATATGATAATGCATGGATTTTGTGAAAATCAAATGGCTACAGAATAAGAATATGATTGAACTAGATTTTTTAAAAAAATATATAATATGTAGTGATTGTTTGAGGTTATTAGCTTGAAATAGTAAAATTATTTTTTATTTGAAACCGTAACAAATATGTGACATTTTAACTAAATGGGTCTGGATCGTGTATTTTAGGTTTTTTTTTTAATAACTAAATGGGACAAATTTTCAAAACCTGTAAAACCTCAAAAAAAATTTGGTTGCCAGTAATATCCAATTCATATATGGTTATATACATCTGAAATAACCAATTTACCATGTTTTTTGATCCGGGATACCTAAAGTAACATGAGGCAACAAGTAGTTAAAATAAAGAACATAACTTCAATAACAAACATCAACCAAACATGTTCTTTCAACAATAAGCCGAAAACATGAAAGAAACAACATTAAACCGATAACTTGAAATATAAAGAACATCATTTTCAGAACCTGAGTTCAAAAACAACAAAAACAAAGTGTCTTAAGTATTCACCATCCAAACTTCAATAGAAAAAGTGCTTCACACTCAGAAGTAGGCATGCATCAAAGTAAAGAAAGACTTATTAGCAAATAAGCAATAATCAAAGGCTTCAAAATTCAACCTTCACGTAAATGGTGTTTACCTTCTAGCCAGGAAGCAAACTGATTTAGCCTTCTTTTGCAGTGTTAGGCTATCATACTCTGAAAAAAACTGTTATAGTTAGTAACAGTTACAAAGATCGAGAAGAAAATTATCTCTTTTAAGCTTGTCTTCATAATCACGTGTAGATGACTATTATTCCACATGTATTTTATGGTATATCTGAAAGGTTCATAATGAAAAATTTCAATGGTATTGATAAAGATCACATCGATAGTTTGCATTGGCAGAGGCATAATCGACATTGTGGACTGAAACCGAAGTCACATGCCAAAGTGACACACAAATTTGTATTTTTAGAGAGGAAAAAAATCCAAATAGTCATTTACTAGAGTAGGAATGGTGTTTTGTGGTCGGATCATGAAAGGAGAATGAGGCTTTCCCAGGACAGAATTGGTATAGTATGCTTGAAGTAAAAAATACAAGATCGACTCTCACAACTCTAGATTCAGAACTTGAAACTCTCATTTGCGCAATTAAATGCACGAAAAGTTTACGACAATTTATTGTGATTTGTGACTGTAATAAAGATTGTTTCTAAACCAGATGAATTACTTGCTTTTTCAACATACTTGGAGAAAATCAAAGATGTAAGGAAATGTTCATCATGTTTTAATCACACAAAAACTCGAAACTAAAACACAAGGGCTAATTAACTTGCATGTAATGTTAGAAGACACATAGTCTTGAGATTGGTTTATAGAATCTGGATTGAATATGTTATTTTGACGAAACACATACCTTTTTTTAGATCTCAAAATACATACCAAACAAACTTCAACTACAAAGGCCTCGATTGGTGCAACTGATGATAAAGCAGTAGTAGTATATTGCTGGAGAAGTAGTATGCTCTTATTAAAAGTTCTAATAAGTGACTGGTAAATCAATAGCAGTATACAGTCTTAAATTATCATAAAAGTTAGTATATAATATATTTATTTTAAAATTTATATATATATATATATATATATATATATATATATATATATATATATATATATATATATATTAAATAATATATTTGTTATTAAAAATAATGAATCTTAATTAATTAAATTTCCATTGTGAATTATTATTATTTAAAAATGTAACATTTATTTAAAAATAAAAAAAAATTTGATAAAAGGATAATTTTTTGATATTACTAAATAAAATATTAGTTATTTCTAATTTATATATAAATTATCATTATTTATTTATTCGGGAAACAGTAAATGATTCATATATAATATTATAGTGAAAACTCCTATATGATATATAATTTATTTATTTATAAATAAATAATATATATATATATATATATATGTAATCTTTTTTAAAAAATGTATTATATAATTATATGTAATGTCATGTCTTGTTATTAAAAATAGTGAATGATATGGGTATTTATATAAGTTATATTACATTTTAAATGTGAATAGTTTTCTTTTCAAATAGTTGAAAATATTTAATCGCAAATTTTATTTGTAAAATACACATTTATTTTTTCTGATTAATAACATATTTTTATACTATTAAATAAAATAAATTAATTATATATAATATATTTATATATATTATAACAACAATTGCTCAACCAAAAGCTTCGTATGTGAACATTTGGAAAGAATTAGCATCTTGTAAATGTTTTTCTTAATGCTTCTGTAATAAATAAAAATCAAGTAGATAAGTAAATATTAACTAAAAATTAACATCTGAAATCAAATTGTACATTAACTAAACTAAAAGCTTCATCTAAACTTTCCAACTATTAAATCTGACACTTACTAGAATGAAACTTTAGAAGAATTCTCAGTTCAACCAAAAAAAAAATCTACTATCTTACAATCCTATCACAATGACAGAAAAGATGCTAAGCACGGAAAATCTAAACTATTAGGGTTTTCTCTCCCAGTGGAGACACTCACTTATTTAAAACCTACAAACTTGACTAATACTCGAATGATAAAGCATCAGGGAATCTTGAAAACGTGAAAAGTAATGTATACTACTCAATACATTTTGACATTAGGCCCTAAACTCTCTAATACATGTGGTGTACATACACATTATAACAAATGGTGGCACATATTAAGAGTTACATGAACAAGAGGAGTGTGAATGAGATAGAGATAGATGAGTAAGTTACCTGAAGCCAATATTACATCACTGCTTTGTTTCTCAGCTCAGATTACATAAGAAGCAAGGAAGATAGAATAAAGAGAGTATTCCCCTTTTGTTCCCTGTCTATATACAACATTCACAGTCTCTCTATGGCTCTCATTTAATAAAAATGTACAAAAACAAAATCAATTCTTGAGGATCATTGCCTCCATTTTCCTCTTCCTCGCTGCGTGTTTTAGTTTCTCAAGCGCCACAAGCCCCACCTGTCTAACCCTCTCTCTCGATAATCCTATCCTGTTAATTTCCCAAAGAATAAAACGTTAAAGATCTTTGTTTGAAGATGTTACAACAAAATGGGTCAAAATGAGGCTTAAGGTTGAATACATACCGTTTGCTAATGTCTTCCCATGTGAGACATTCTTTGTCTAGACCATAGTATAACCTAATAATTTCCCTCTCCCGTTCTCCAAGTGTTGCACTTATAAGATTGCTCACTTCATCCTGCAGTTATAATGTTATATCCTCAAACTTCAGTGAACACCAAGTAGTACAATTTTCATAAAACACACAACCAGAAGCATATAAATGTAACATCAGTTAATGACTGTTGGTTTTACCTTGAGTGCCCACTCATCGTACCCGTGCCACGGATTGTTCTCCAAACGATTATCCGCAATGTACTGAGAATATTAAAACAAATCAGCCAAATGTTATATACTCAAGTAAGAATGGAAGGTGAAACTAAAACAGTCATTTTCTTGTAGAGAATCAGGAACAGAGAGACTCACGCTGTGATGGGTTTCTCCAGGGAGACCGTTTAAAGAAGGGAATGCATCTCTGTCTAGGGAAAATATTTTGCTTACAGCCTGCAGTTTTCGAATGCAAGAGCATGAGCACAAATATACATTGACCTCAAAAAAAAAAGAAAGAAAGGGACATGTACCTCTGTTGCATTTCTAACTTTCTTCTGAGACATGTTAAGCGACTCTGCAATCCGCTGGAAACAACAATAAATATAAAACGTGAGATACGTAGACAAAAGGATAAGCCAGAATTGTTGAAATGTTCAATAACATGCTTACATCAATGGAGGGTGTGATTCCTTTCTCTTGGAGTCTAAGCTTTGCATTTCGGATTAAACCAAGCCTTTCATGCAGGTGAGTAGGCAGCCTCAAGGTTCGTGAGTTGTCCACTAATGCTCTTGAGACACCCTTTTATTAGAAAATAAATTTGAAACAAAAAGCATTCAGTATTTTTGCTTTCAAACGGCAGAAAGAGAAAACATCTGAGGTGAAGCGCTATCCTCCTCACCTGTCGAATCCACCAGTATACATAAGTTGAGATTCTGAAACCTTTGGAAGAATCAAATTTCTCTATTCCCCGCAGAAGTCCGATAAGACCACCCTTCAGAGTAGGAAACAAATAAAAAAAAAGTCTTTGTTTAAAGAAAAGTTGATGGTAAAAAAAAAAAGAAAATAAATCCAAGAGAGATTTGGAAAATACCTGAACAAGGTCAGACATTTCTGCTCCCATATTATCGTAACGCTGAGCAATAGACATAACCAAACGAACGTTGCTCATAGCTAACTTCTCCCTAGCTAGATGACATTCCATCAACCATGCCTGCAGCTCGGCACGAGATATCTTCAAGGATATTGCAAGCTGTTCATCAGAAGGCTCACATCCTAATCTATCCTTCAACCTAATGTTTCCACCACACAGAAAGAAAGAAAAAAAGAAAAACAATTTAGTCTTTAAAATTTATTATAAATAGTTTTTTTCAGCGGTTTTTACCTTGACTTGTGGTCATCAAGATGAAGGCCAGATTTGATTTTCTTGGACAAGCGCACGACTTCAGCGTGACTAAGAACATCGTCACTTATGACACCCTTCACATAGCCCTTCTTGACACGGTTGTTTTCGAACAAGTCTGAACTGATCTCTGAAACCACTTTACTACTAGTTTTCTTCTTAGCACCGATTCTCCTTTGCCGAGCTGAAATCCCTGAGCAGGTTACGGGAATCTTCTTCTTCCTTGTAGGAGTAGTAGTCCTCTTCTCAAAGGAAAGATTCCACTGTTTTTCTAACAAAGACCTCTGCAGCAACAAGAGTGCCTCAACGGTATCATCCTCGTAGTAGCTTTCCTCTTCTAATTCCTGATCAGATGATGGCTGCACAGAAGAAGCAACGCTCTCCTTGAGAGCCTTGGCAGATTGTGTGTGACGACTCGATGAGGGAAAGCTCGGACTGTAGTTCGGTGGTGTCGTCTTCTTCGCAGTTATTCCACTTCTTGATGATGCAATATGGACGTACTGTGATGAACAAAGATCATTTACAGATAGAAATTTCTCGGTGACGTCGGAGTAGTAAAAGGATGAACTCAACAGTCTTTTCCCTGCGTTGAGTCCTACAACTGCTGTTGTGGCCATCATCCCATATAATAATAAAAAAAAAAACTCTTATCGCTCAATTCATCAACTCTTTGTCTCTTCAAGATCAACCTTCTTCTGCTAACAAAAATATCAAACACTTTAGATCATCATATAACAAACACAATTTCATCAGAGAACTATTTCATTAGTGGAACAACTAAATCAATATGAGATTCAACTGAACTGAAAGTCAAGGAGGCAGAATCAACCGTCCGGACAAGTTGTAAGGTAATGAGAATGATTACATTCACCTTATCCGGCAAAAGAAATGGTTCAATTCATCATCACTATCCAAAATTCAATAACCCATTAAAACCCAAATCCAAAAATCATATATCTTGAACAATTAAGAAGATGCAAGCAGAATCATTCAAGTTTCAAAAAATTTGGCATAAAGAAAAAGAGCTCAGTAGGAAATCAATGTTATTGGTTATCTCGACAAAGATTATAGATCAAACTTAATTTGGCTCACCTGAAAAAAAACTTTGAAAGTATGAGAGAGGTGGGTGTGTGTGTGGCACAGACGAAGCGAAAATGGCTTCTATTTTCTTAGTTTTATTTACTCTCAAGAGTTTGATGGCCTAAGATTTTGTAAGAACTTTTTAAAAAAAGGATATATGTGGTGAGGTGAAAAGTATAATTTTATTAGGAGAGGATATTTAAAAGAGATATGGGTTGAAGCGATGGGATTGGTGGAAGCAGATACTGGCTCCATGTTTCTGTGGTCGTTAGCCTACTCTCTCTCTCCTTTACATTTTGTTCACTGTTTATTAGTTCTATATGCTTTTTATCCTTTTCAATTTATTTATTTTATACTATTACAAATGACCATTCTAAAAAAAGTATACAATACGGGTGTTGTATCTATTTGTTAAATAATTAACATGCCTTATTTATTTGATATTTATCTTATTCAAATAAAACTTGTTTATATATATATTTTAATTAAAACAAAGATCGATTTTATACCTCTGATTTAGTTTTTCAGATAGATAAGTTGACATTTTCTCAGTTTAGCATATGTCGTAAAAAAAAAAAGAAATTAAATTAAAAGTACATAGAGGTGAAACTAAGAGTAGATTTCACACGCAAACAAATTCTTTATCGTCTTTTCATTTTTGTTTCTTGTTTCGAGATCTTCTCCTGTCTCTCGTATGCTTCGCTAGACTGTGAGAAGGCCTCCCCGCTCTCCTTTAATTTTATAGATCTTCAAGCCAAAAGGCGGAGCAGCAGCAGACATGTGGATCTCGGTGGTGCTCGTCCTTGTATTCTCTGATTTTGGGTTGGTCTTTGGATCGGTGGAACTCGGTAAGAGCTCTATAGCCTTGGTGGTTTGTTTGAGCTCGAAGATCAGAGCTTTCTTCTAAATGACAGTGGAGAGGTGGTCTAGAGTTTTGCATGTTAGCCATTGGGGCTTGGCACTTGTCTTGCGCATGTTGTGAGGGATCTTGTTGACAGATCTTGTTTACGGTGGGTCAATGGCGATGATGGCGGTTCTTCTTCGTAGGTAATCCTGCTTGAAGAGGTAAATGATTGTGGAAATCGATGTGACTACCATTGTATAGGTCCTATAGGACTTGATTACTATTCAATCTAGTCGATCAGGAACCAAGTTGAACGAGTTGGAGATGGACGAGCATTGGCTGAAGGATATGCATGAAGAGCTGGATGATGTGCATGGAAACATTTGGTCGGGTATGGAGAGGAGATGGAAGGTGATGCACATGAACTCAACATGAACTAATGAAACAAGACTGTTCGTCCAACATTTCCTGAGGAACAATCTAGGCGAACCAAAATGGTGGGAGATCAGCTTCAACTTGGAGATGGGAGAGAAAATGCCTCTACGACCCAACATAAGGCTTATAATCAGATTGAGTATCCATTGATTTTCTTGGCTGGGCCTATAACAAGAGAAAAAGCCAAATTCATTCCATCATTTATCGGTTTTCGTGCAAAAAAAAAGAAAAGAAGATAAACAAAGAGGAAAAACTGATTGAGGGGTTCATATTTTATATGGTTGATGATTTGTGATTATGTTTTCATGTAAGCCAAACACAATTAGATTTAAGATTTGAACCAAGTAAACCAAGTCTAATTAGAACCATGATCATCAAAACCCATTTTGATTTAGGAATACAATTTTCTTTTCTTAGAATGAGACGACTTGTATTTTCTTTAAAACATATTACCAGCTAAGTTTGGAACTAATCATAAATAAATAAACATCGAGCTAAAGCTTTTTCAAATATCACTTTTTCCATTCAGCACAAGAACATTGATCTCACTTACGGAAACGAATCTCCATGTGAGCCATCTGAGGCACTAAACAAAATTATCTCATGCCTTAAGAGTAGCAACACAACGTGATCATAGCATAGCTCTAATGTGAAATCCATTGTCCTCAAAACAGGGCTAGTAGCCTCCAGGAAAATCTCCATCCATCCCCTTCATGTGATCCAGGAAGAAAAGTCTATCCATGGTATCAGAGCTACTTGAAGTTACAGTTATGATCTTCTGGTCATTTCACTCCAGAAAATCTCTTTGTCCTATGAATCTTTTGTAAGTAAACTGAGCCACTCTTTAAAAAGATCATCTATCCAAAAAAAGTTTGAGAAACAAAAAAAAATCTTAGGAGAATTAAAGCTCAAAAAAATCTTAGGAGAATTAAAGCTCGAGTATTGGTTAGTGCCGAAAAACACCTAAACAAATTCATGTTTGGTTTGGCAAAATTTAAAGGGCTTGTTTAAGGTTAGATAATGGGCAAAGATAACGACGAAACATATTTTTGCGAACCTTACTCTGATAAAGTAATAAGCATTGATTTGTAGAATTAACCCAAACTGAATTAACGTCTATTATATTGAGTTTTTTTAGTTGGAAATTATATAGATGAGAGTGAAAGTTCAAATAGATCGAGCGTGGATTCAATAGTGGAGAGTTTTGTGAAGTAACTTGAAGAGACAAAGATTTTGACTATTTCTGACTACAAAACCAGTACATGATTATTGATTTCCAACCAAAAATCCAAATATTTGATAAACCAAAACCAGGTATAGTCTATATCATCGGTGTAACTGCTGGTACTATAGTCTCAAGCGAAGGAATTGAGATCATCATCCGCAACTCACGGGATAATGCTTTTGCAGAAATATGTGTATAGGGAAAACCAATGAACCACCTCTACGAAGTGGAGAGAACACAAGTTTCCTCCTACCCACGACCATTATCATCTTCACTATCGTCGCTGTCATCGCTGCAAATATAATATAGTGCACTTAAGTGAGTCCATCCGAACTTTATCCACAACAAGAAAGGTCCCGGCATCATATGCGTGCAAGCATTAATTATGGTTCTAAAATGTTTTTATACGTTTATAGATTTCATCATTCTATGAAGGACTGAAGGATAAAAGCCATATCTGGAATCGTTTGTCGAGAAATATAGATGCATGACTAAAATGTATAAAGTGAAATGTAATGAAGATGAAGTACCTTTGTTCAGGCATCTTGGATAACCGTCGGGCATCCAATCCTGTGATATATTTTTGAGCTGCTTGAACATTTTCTGCGCCTGGAGAGGCCAACAAAAGAAAAAAATTAGTAACAGAAACATGCACATGCACTCAAACTGTGCCAGCGTATTGTGCATAAATGGAAGTGTCCAGAGATATTATGCAGATTCAATACCCTTCGTTAGTTGGAACACGTGCATAGCACACCTTTCTGCAGCAAGTCTCACTGGTGTGCTTCCATCTTTCAAACATTCAGCAAGCGGAGGCCCTATAACACTGACATTGTCACTGGTTGCTGTCGGGTTGTTCTGTTAAAAAAGACAATCTTACGTTATCGCGTCACGTATCACTAACAAAGGAATCAACTCAAAACGACTACTAGAATCTTATACTTACTTTTGCAAAAGCTTTAAGTGAAGAGAGAGCTCTTCTTCGGACCTCACTCGAATCATCATGCAAAGCCGAGACTATCGATGAAAGGATATCGATAACCACTCTTCCTGAGCTGGAAGGCTCCATTGCAAGTTGATGTAGTAAAAGCCTTCCCAAGGCCTTTGTCGAGGTTTCACGTAGTGGAAACTATTTAAAAGAAGATGTCAGAAAAAAGTTATTATCCAGATAACTAGGGAAAACTAATGTCTCACAAAGGGTATTATACCTTCTCGTCCTTCAAAGAGCTCTTAAGAGAATTTAACAATGTGGAAAAGAGTGAAGATGTCATAATGGTCGAAGGGTTGTGCTTCAGCAAGGATGCAATACAGAGAACCGAGCCATGCCTGGAGCTCCATTTTTGTGAAGCAGATAAAGAAATGACTTCCTGAAGCAGATCACTGAGCTGTGCAGCTTCTAGGTACTGCAAAAAATACAAAAGCAAGAAGCTTAGGCTTCATCAAAGCATAGTACAATTTTCATTAACAGTGCTAACTCTGGTGCTAGGCATATAACTAAAAACAAAAAGTTCCGCTGGCATGTAAGAACCCCTACCTGTGATAAGATACCCAGCATGCTAGTGGCAAAAATTCGAACTTGGTCATCATCATTGTGCATCAGTTCCTTAATGAGATCAAAAATGCGTATTCTAACAGCAGGCCCAATGCTCTTCCCAGCATGTTTTATTACACCTCTCATAGCAGAGAGAATGGCCTCACGTACCCCAGAATCTGCAGCCTGATACATATAACAGATTTCAGAAACTAACAACTAGATCGACAAATTACTGATATTATGCATCTATTGCTAAAAGATGCAAAAATTACCAGGAAACTAGTGATCAAGTCACCAACTAATGGGTCAATCCTCGTGCTTAATGCACTAAGCTTCCCCAAGGCAAGCGCAGCACTAGAACGGATGGTCCTGCAGTGTGAAAGTGTTAGATCAAAGTACACGAGAATACGATGATGAGAAATAAAAATACAACTCAATTTTCTAGAGAACACATTCCACATTCGTATTTTCACTGGTCATGCAAGGTAGCCTTCTTCAAATGGGAAACATTATAATTCTACGAATTAATAAACTCACCACATCAATATTCAAGCACCACCTGCCTAATTTGTTTTTATTTAGTTAAGTATCTGTCCATTCTTATTATTTGCTCTACTACTTAATCCGAACTGTTACCGAGGTAGATGTTTCCTTTCACTTCATTTTTATAAACTAACCTTGTAGAGTCTTGTAGACACTTGACAAATGTTGTTTGAAGTTGAGGAAGGAACGGCTTAAGCGCCATCCCACCCCTTTGTATTAGAATGATTAATGTAGCCAAGATAGCGCTTTTAACCTGCCATGGAAACCGATCTCCTATGATCCGAATAAGAGGCCTGAGATACCAATAAATGTAAATCTCAGTTCAACAGACAGTTCTATACCTTATAATATTTACGGTACTTTCAAATAAAAACGCTAATACCAAAGCAGAGTAAAAAATACTGCTTTTTGATTTGTAGCAGAAGAAGTAGCGAAACAAAGGAATTAAGATTAACACACTGCATACCCCGTTATTGGAATGACAAACTCCTTCAATGCTTCCTCGCTAGTAACTTCAATAAGTTCACCAAGACCAAGTGCAGCCTGCTCTCTTAACTCCGCTGATCCACTAATTAGTCCCTGGATATTATATCAAAACAATTATAAAGGCATGGAAATAGTTTTTGCATTTATAACGGCATGCGAGATAAGCTCAAGCCACCTAAAAGCCAATGCTTATACACAATTTAAAGATCTGACTTAAGTTGGCATTAGTACTAGAAAGAAAGATATAAAGAATACCTGTAAAAATACTGGAAGTAATGGCTTAAGGGATTTAGGGAGGCATAAACCCGAAATAACCACGTATCCTCCCTGCAATTCAAGTAACACAGAAAACATCAATCATCTGTAATATAGCTTATTAATCTCTCTTATAGTGACATTCTTTGAAATATAGCACAAAGTTTACCTTCCGCTTTCTGCGCTCTTTGTCCCTAGCTGTAGATACAGCATCACGTACAAGTTTAATATACGAAGGAAGTACTTCTTTTGGAACTGAACCAATAACCCTAGCCAAAGCTTCCCAGGAAACCTGTTTAGAGGAGAGTAAGTTAGACAAGACATGCTGACTTTAACTCTATCACTTTTTGGAAAACAAGCCTACCGCAACAGTTGTTGAATCAGAATCACTGAGCATGACAATCAAGGTAGATATCATGTTTGGAGCTTCATCAACCAAGTAGAGCTTGCTACTCTTGAAGAAGTAACCAATCAGATAGGAAGAACTTCTTCTTATTGATGCCTGAAAACAAACAATTTTAACACCTTAATTACTTGCATGCCTAAGTAAAATACTCAATTAAAAGAGCTAACGAACTAACCTGACTATCAGACACTCCTTTGAGAAGTTCTGATAGTAGAGTTTCAACTCCTTCTTCATCGATCACAAGAACCACCCTCTCTGCTGCTTCTTGTGCCAATTCTTGTACTTCCTGCGACAAGAAATAATCATAAACTCAAACAAAAAGATAAAAGTAGCATTCATACAAATTCGAGTGGTGACAATCTTATTCTTTACCTTGTTTTCATCTCCCATTGCAGAGAGCAAAGCAGGAAGTATGGTCCCAAGATGAGTGTTAAAACCAGCACCCGCAACTTCGGCTAAGGCTCCAATAGCATGTGCATTTAAGGCACTAGATATAGCATTTTTAATGTTTGAGGCAACAAAAGAGTAACTCATTATGCTTGATGATTAATATATATAGAAGTAGATAAAAAGGAACACATACGAGAGAGGTAGATGAACAAGCTTGGGCAAGATATGTGGAAGAACAGCAGCTGTCCTAACACTGATATTCCAAAAGTCAATTAAGCAAACCGCAAAACTTTGAAAGGGAAACGGGAATAAAAGTCCGAGGAACAAGTAAAAGAAAACCTTATTATTTGTTTAAGCCCATCCAGGGCAGTAGTAGACATTTCATCATCCTCTAATGCTTCCAGAAGAGTTGGGATAATCTCATCCATTGCTTGCAATCCAGCGCTCTACATTTCAAAGTAGACGAACAATAAATATAATGTGAATGAAAGAACAATCATACAAGCAACAGAATTCAGTACTGGTACCTTGTACAGAGTGCTGAATGCTAGTCCAGCAGATTCACGAACCTCCAGAGCACTGTAGAAGAAAGTTGTAGACGTTCAGAATGTTAAGTCTTTCGATAGAATAAAGAGACATGCTGAATCAGACCACTCTTTCTTGAGTGCTTTGAAGCACACTCTTCCTTGCCTTTAGGAAGAATAAAACAAACCTATCACAAAGTGCTGTCCGAATTGTGGGGATGAGCTGATCCATGAAACTCAGCAACTGACTCCTCCCAGCACTTGCCATCACTTCATTCAGGCCAATACATACTCCCTGTCAATCATGTATTAAAATATCAAGCCAACATGTTAAGGGATGAATGACATGTGCCTGAGAAGTCAGCATATACTTAGCATCAGTTAGTCAATCTTAAAACATTTAAACATCACATATGGACATAAAACCTCGAATCAGGTATCGAATTCATTGAACATAAATAAACCAGTAGTACATAATTTAAGAGATTATATAAATAAATGTCACAGTTATTTAGACAATTGACATAGCAACAATGTCAGCTATACTATGATAAAAATAAAACGGTAAAACCACTTCATGGTTAGCAAGGTCATAACTATAATATCTAAAATACTTCCTGATAGTTGCATATTTACTGGTTACAGCTTACAAGTTTCTTGAGAGAAAAAGATTTGCTTTGGTATTAAGCTTACCTGTCGTTTGTCAACATCCGGATCTTTCAGCCCTTTGGCTAAAATTGGAATGATAAGAGGAAGCACCCTTTCACCAAGCTTCCTGACAAGCTCTCCAAGTGATCTTCCCGCTACCTACACAGTATAAAAGACTTAGACAACCACAGGTTAAAAGTTCAGAAAAAAGAGAAAGACAAAAAGTAGGATCCAAACCTGCCGCCTCTCAGAGGATGGTGATGCTAGAGACGCTATTAATGTACTCATCAAGATTGGCATTATTTCCTTCAATGTTTTTGGTGTATTCGCGACGATGGTTTTCCATACATGTAGTGCCGCCTGGAAAAAGCAGATATTTTTGTTTTCATCTCACAAATGAGTAACATACATTCAAACAAAACACATAGATGAACAAGTAATAACATTACCTGACGAACAGACAAACTAACATCAGTCCGGACCATATATAAGGCAGCAAGAACTTCATTCCGCCTCTCCATTCCTAAAATATCAATAATTGCTCGACCCTGCGCTTCAGTACTTGCACCTTCATCATCACTTCCACCCTCCAGCAGAGCTTTACCCGAAGTACCAGCAACCTAGAATCAAAGCTCAAAAAATCAAACTTACGGAATGTTTTGGAACTATTTTACAGCTTTCAAGCGTCACTACTGCTGAAGATAATATATTTCACTCTTTGAACTTGTACACATTAAAAACAAGGCAATGCAACATGTATAACAGGCTATGAGGATAACAACAACGGTTACCAAGTACTGGGCTACAGGTCGTGGGTGGTATTAAACAACAAGAAAAACACAAGAGAAAATTGATATTAACCTTGAACAATAGATCCCCAAGCAGTTCAACGGAACTTTGACGAATTCGCCAATTGTCATTAAAAATACCATCCTCCACAGCTGGAAGAAGAAGAGGCAGAGACCTGTAGACCAGAGATGCCACTTTAGACCAGAGATGTTGAATAGTAAAAAAGCTTCTCTAAATATCAACAATCAATTAAAATATAATTTATCAGCTGAATCTTTCAGGAGCTACTCCAATTTCTAATTTACAACTGATAAAAGAGGAAAAACAAAGTTAGTGTCACACAATTAAAGGAACTAATCAAATGAGTAGAAAATATAATCAATCAAGGATCATGGTAAGTCAACATTACATAATCTAGTTAACTATGCTATCAAGGGGTAAAAAAAGAAAAAGATGCAGTTAAAATTCGCACGTTATTGCATGGTGCTCCACCAGTACATGGCCAGCCCCCAGGGCTGCATCACGAACAGATTCATTCTCATCGGCAAGACCTAAAGTATTAGGGCACCATTAGTTTTCAGTAAGTCAAAACCTAGTCCAAACGGTAAAAGTCTGCAAAAGTGAAAGGTTTACCATCCAGAATGGCCGGTAACACAAGCTGCAGGTAGTTCTGGAATTGAGCACCCAAGGACCTTGGTAAGAACTGCAATTAAAAAGCGAAAGCTTTTAGAAAAATCTTACGAGAGTGAAATTTGAGGAATATCTGTGACAGTTTTCACCTTGAAAAGCGTAAGGTAACCATCTCGGACTGATGCTTTTTGATGAGAACAATGACGAATGAGATCAGGAAGTATATCCTCAAAGTACTCTGTCCCAAGAGCTGCTAAAACCTGAAGAGAAACATAAGGGAAAGAATGCTAACATATGCAGCTATAATTTGTCAAAAACTTTAGTCTATTTCAAAAGATGCCATGCACCAAATCAGTTTTGGATGTACTTAATAACAAGATTATACGTTGGAATATATTGATTGAAGACAAGCATATATATACAGAGACGCTCCTTAAAATTGAATAATAAAATTCTAATTCTCCTGCAATGATGTACTGGAAAAGTGCTAACACATAATTTAGTGAATTTACACGACATCAAACTTTTTGACTTAAAGAAACAAAGTAACCAAAAAAACACATCTTACGCTACATACCTCACTTAAACCCTGAGCAGCTCCATATCTTTCAACATTGCTTGTATCAGATTTTAGAGTCTCGAATAGCCATGGAACAAGATCCGGGAAATTCTCCTCTCCCATTCCTCTGATAAGTGACCCTACAGCCCTTGCTGCCACAGAACGTACCTCGGGAATTGGATCCACCAGAACCTGACAACCCCAGTGTTTAAAAGAATATAAACCGTATGCAAGAGACAATCATATGTAAGAACCTGACAACTCATTATTGTGTAAGAACTAAAAATTACCTTTTTAACCTCGGGAAGCAGCAATCCTATGTAAGGAATCATATCCTTTGGCTCTGTTACCAAAGAACACATATTACCTACAATTTGAGAAGCTTTCTTTTTTGTTTCAGAGCTTCTTTCTCTTAATCCTCTGTGCACTATTGGTACCAATAGTGCAAGTGAAGGGGCATCAACAGAATTTACGAATGTTGTCTGGAATAAGAAAAGAAAGAGTGAGAACAAAAAAAAAAAGCAAAAGAAGAGAACACAAGAGAAATACGGAATCCTTACTTGAAGAAGGATGTCCAGAGAATGTCGTGTGTAATCATTCGGATCTGTTAAGGCCAATAGAAGAGTGGGGACAAGAGAGGATATCTCTGGGTTCTTTATGACACTTCCAACCTAAAAATAATTGTTGAGGAGACTCCAGTCAGTAAAGTCTACGAAATATGGAATATGTTCTGCTAAATCAGTCCAACCTGCTGAAGTGCCAGCTGCCCAGCTGACTGAACTTTTGGATGTGTATCCGTCAAAACCTGTATAATTTTATGTTATGGAATCAGATAATATCAAATAACCGCCCGAAAATGATAGTAAGGGCATTAGTTAAGAAGCAACTAAAATCTACATGCATTCCACACCTCTGTAAGTTTTGGTACAACTCTAGGAAGGCATTGAGACAGTTGCTGAGGATTACAAAATGCCATAGCTCCGAGGAGCTGTACACTGCTTTGCTTTGTTCTCCATGCTTTATCTTCAAGACCCTACCAGAAAGAACGAAATAAACAGAAACGTACACGTCATGAAAGACCAAAGATCAAATACAACGAGTAGTAGCAACTTTAGTAACTAAACCATATTACGATGGTGCAACACGAAAACAGAATAGAAGTTATAGAACTACAAGAAAAGGGAGTGATAATGAAAATGCAATCATACAAGCAGTAAATTTTTCATTTCCCAAAGCCTGTAAAATGAAAAAGAAAATTGCAATATCTCATACTTTATACAATAAAAACAATGATCATAAGCAGAGCACATGTCAGTGCAGAAAACCTTAGTTATAGAACTGTAAACTTAAAAAATATTTAGAATAGTATAAACTATCACCTTGAGTAGAGAAGGAAGGACAAGTTTCACACCATATGCGGATAGATGAGACATCATAGCTCGAGCAGCACATTCTGCTGCTTCACGAACCGCCCCAACTTGGTCAGAGAACGACACCAGAAGCAAGGGTAACATCTTGATCACATACCTAAATCACAAGAATCAAATAAGTGATTATTAGCAAGTCGCAACATTAGCTTTTAAGATGTTGATAATTACAGATTTCACTTACGGTTCAAATAATTTTCCAAGCTTCTCGCAGAGACATTCAAATGCAAGTAATGCTCCTTCACGCCGTTTTGCAAGGTTTCTGCAGCCAAAACACAAACGACTTAGCGATGTGAAGAAAGGTTTGCATAAAAATATAGCACTACAAGAAAAACATCAGCAGTTAATATAATCTACAGTGGAATATTGACCTACAACGGAGACTTTTCATGTAAATATAAAATAGTTATCTCTGTGATGTATTACATAAGATAACCAAAAAAAAAGCAACAGTTATTACATACAGTATTATACAAACCCACTACAATGGAATATTAACTTACAAGAGAGCGTTTCAATGCAAAATTTCCCAATGATGTATTACTACTACTATTAATTCATGAAAAATGACTTTTGACTCGACAGCTAAGACCTAAGCAAAATAAGGAAAACGTGAATAGATTCACAGCCAAAATGAAGTGACAAAAGAAGCACATAAACAACAAATTTCACGTATCATCTATAAATATGAAACAAAAAAAGATGCAAATAGGATGCAGAGAGAAGCACCTGTCGATAAGAGCTTCTTGCAGAGTGGCTATAAGACCATATTGCTTCAAGCTAGAAATTCCAAAGCCCATAACCACTCCCGCAAGACCAAAAGCCGCTCCTCTTCGCTCACCGTATTTATCACTCTTCATTAGCTTATCTAAGAGCCTCGAAAAAAGGGCAGGGGAATCCTCCTAACAAAAAATGAGAGATACACGGTGACAGGCCATATAATTTCTTCAAGCCAACTAGTAAGAAACAACGTAATCTCAAAAACATACTTTTTTAGATTGCACAAGTGGAGAAAGGCATGTTGAGACAGCACGCTGAACAGATTCTGAAGGTGTATTTAGCACCTCCAACAGCTTTTCCACGACAGTAAGGACTTTAGGATCATCCTGTCATCATTAGTGAGCATATAAGATAGAGAAGAAAATCATGGGCGTTGTGACAAGATTTAAATAAATGGTAGAGTTATCACTTTTGCTAAATGCTTTGCTAATGCTCCAGTGAATATAACAACACCCTCACGAACCAGGTCATATTCCTCTTCATCTGATGCCTGCATGATAAGAGATTAGATGAAGCTTAGAAGCTATTTGTAATCATCATGAAACAAACGAGTATCAGCCTTTAAGTTGCTTGCAGAACAGACCTCCTTATTTAAATAATTCTCAAAGATGGGGAACAGCAATGAAACGTTTTCTTTGCCATGCTTATCAATAATCATAATACCAGCATTGATCATCCTTCCACGAACATCGGTGTTGGGATCAGCCTACATTTGGAAAGAAAAAAAAAAACGTTCATGTAACGTTTTGAATAGAAGTCAAAAGCTAGCTATCGTTTCAAAAACAACGTAAGTGGTGATTTATTTCAATTCAGATGCATTTATCTGACAGGATAGAAGAAGTACCAGAGCCCGGGATATCAAAAAGGTCATAACAGCAGGAAGGTCCTTTGTTGTCAATACATCGGCAGCAGATTGCAGTGCCAAGGCAATTCCTTGCCTGCCTATCCAACCAGCATGGATGACATCCTCACCAGACATAGTAGTATCACGAATGTACAGGGAAAATAAAGTAGAAAGTGATAGCTGCAAAATTTGCAAAATTAATTCATTATGAAAGACCTTTCTTATTGTCACAAGAAGTAATGATTCAAGAAATGTTGAAACCTGGATTGACGTCGGATTTTCATGCAGAGCATCAGCCAATGCTTCTGCTGCAGCTAATCGGACATTTAGATTTATATGAGAAAGTGCTTTAAAGATGCCGGAATAATCGGTCCCCAAGTCATAACCATAACGGGCCCATATATCATCTGCTATTTCAGCCACAGACTGCACGCATTAAGATCACAGAGTATAAGATGGTGCAACAACAAAATCATCTCAGAGTAAGAATTTTGTTAGCTCCAGCCAAGAACATCAGTTTAGTTGTTAAGACACAAACAAACATTCATATGACTGATTAACCTTTTCAGGATCATGTAGAGCTATCCAAATGTTTGTGGCTATATCAACATTTTGGGGAAGGGAGTATTTGGAAACAGCTGGAATGCACTTTACTGCGTTTAAGCAGGCCATCCTGACATGAACATCTTTTGCATAGACTCCATACAGCGCCTGTCAACATGCAATGAAATATAACTCTACAGAACCAGGAATATAACTCTACAGAACCAAGGAAAAGAATTACATTTGCGACATCATCTGCTTGCAATCCAAGACATAACTCATTCAGTGCAGGCCCAACTGATGCTTGATACGCAGGAACAACACTTAGCACATGATAAAGAACCTGAAAATATTGTTCAGAGGTTAGGTACATTAAAAAAAAAAGTAAAGCTGACTACATTCAGGAATACTAAATATAAAAATGAAAGCTATAACAGTGAAAAAACATTTAGGGTTCAAGTCACCAAACTGATATCATCCGGAGTCTTGGAAGTGGCAGCATTGGATCTAGATGCATGTACAGAATACGAAGCACATCATCATGAAGTTTTGTCCGCTTCGATGACAGTAAAATTCGCTCCAGTATCTGATTAGACAAAAACCCCAGCTCATTCAGTGAGAAGAAACACAGGTTAATATATATTGTCAGCAGGAATGATAAGAAACAAACCGGGAAGATGAACGTGAAGGTATCTACAGGAAGTGGGCATGATTTACAAGATACGGACAGCCCATTTACAATCCTCTCAAAAAGACCCTCGTATGTTTTTCCAGCCTTGTCAACTGATGGTTGAAAATCAGACGATGTATCAACTTCATCAATGGCAATCAAACGCAGAGCAGTTGCAATTTCTAGAGCCCAATTACACAGTGGCTGAACTGTACACCTTGCCAGCTTCACCATGTTCTCAAAGGCTGCATCACCTACAATAGGGGATCGCAACAAAGGATCCAAAAACCTGGCCTGGGAAAGAAGAGTGTAAGAGCTTAATCTTAAAATGATGGCAGTAGCGGAGGAATGATATCTAATTGTTTCTTCACTCTATGGCACTACGATATGTAAAACTCTCATGGAACTAAGCACCAAATCTTTTACATACCAAAGAAGGTAACTGACTGTGACAAAACACAGGATTAGCAAGACCCATCTCCCCAAGAGCATGAAGAACCAGCGAAAGATTTTTTTGAATCGTGTGAACCCTTTCCCGTGTTGAGGCCTCCTCTTTGAGCATCAGTTCACGTGCCTCTTCCTTTGGCGTTTTTCCTTTCTCTGCAAATATTATTTCGCTGAAGAATATATATGCTGGAGCGCTAATACTAAATAGAATGTTTCAGCTATATGTGTACCAGCTTTCTTTGTCAACTTCGTACTGTCCCTTCTACCCGAATTTGCAGCATCCCTATTAGCCAATCCTTTCTTCATAGAATGATTAGAAACCTACAACAAGTAACAAGGAGATATACTAGATCCAATATGCTACAAGTAGAACGATGTATGAAGTAAAAAACACAAAACATAGAGTAATGCAATGCCAGTACCGTCTCTTTTATGTGCTTGGCACCAATCGTTTCAGCAACATAAACTCCTTGCTCACTTGAAAGCATTCCCTCAGGGGTCTGGAAGATCTGAATAAAACCATAAAAATATAAGTAATAACTACTCAGAAGTTGCAGCTGAAAAGTGTAATACCCATCGCACTCTGTATTTAATGTTACAGTTGGACTTAAGATCTCGGCAAGTGTCTAAAAAGAGAGGAAAGAAGTGCTAACGCTATAAAGTAATATATAAAGACATACAGCAAAAGTGAGAAGACTACCTTAATGTCAGTCATTGAAAACATATCATGAGAGAGCCGATCTGGAAGTTCTTGCAGATGCTAGAAATATAAATAAAACAAATATCAGCAAACAAATTAAACTGTACAACTTAGTTCATAAGATGACAAATTTAATTAAATACAATACCATCTTAAACACTGTAAATGTGTCCTCTGGGACCAGAGACATCATTGTTGACAAGGAATATACTGCCGCTTGCTGCTCAGGAATTCTCGGACTCGCTAATCCCATTGGTCCAATCAGATGCTGAAACATTCATTAAAATCAATAGTCGATTAATAGTGATAAGCAACAAACGAAAACCACAAATCTTGGTGACCTAGAAGTCAGTGACAGTCAGATCACCTTGCAAACACTTTGTCCGTTGGTAGACAAAAAAGTAGCAACATCAAGACCACAAGCCTTGAGACACTTTTGCAATCTCTGAGAATATCCAATGGTGAAATCACAATTAAAAAGTGCAAATAAGAGAAAAATGATTGTATTAACCATGCAAAATTAGTAAATGTCAAAATTACCTTCCAAACAGCATCACTTTTTCCAGTACCAACTATGACTGGATGATGTGAGCAAAATATGGCACGATCAATCCATGAGCTGGGAGGTCCAGCAACTGCAGCCGATGAAATAACAATCAAAGCCTTCACTAACACCTCTACAGAAGGGACGAGGGGAGCTTGATGATCCACGGAATTATCTCTGTCACTACAGACGTGGCAAGTTAGTACCTAGAATGAATGAGTCGATACTGGCATTTTGGTGACAACCATTAGAAATGTGAAATGAGTTGCCTTCTTGAAAGGCAATAATCAGATAATCAAAGATACAATGACTACCATAAATCTACTTTGTGGCTGGGTGGGTAAAAAAAAATTTTAAAGACAAAAAAAAGGTATCATTTGTACCTGGTTTTAGAAGAAACGATTTTTTCCTGAGTAAGTGAAAGGAAACCCGAGAAATCGTCTAAAAGGGTAGTGGCAAGCTGTGGAGTTGTGTGAAATATCTTCGTAACAGAACCGTAAGCTGATCTACGGACATTCCAGCTTGAATGGCAGAGTAGAAAGAGAAGCAACTGCACAGAAAATGACACCTTAAGTCCAGAACAGGAAAAAACGGTGACCAAACATGAACTCGCTTAGGTTTACCTGTGACAGTGGTTTTACTGAAAATGCTTCCAAGACCCTATACAAGCAGGAGATATGGTTAAGACTTCTACAAACAGGCAAAAAACAAATAGCCAGTATTAGGCAGCACATTTACCTGGAGGAATGTTCCACGAGTAGCACCTCAAGAAGGTCGACACATAAAACACAATCATCACTTGATAGTTTTGAGGCCTTTTAGGTGGTTACATGCAAAGATAAGAAACAAAACGAAGAAAAAAGCACAGCAAAAAAAGTGAGTACCTTGCCATGGCAAGAGCAGATCACAGAGTAAGTACCAGAAGTAAATTTATAGAGAAAATATTACCATATTAATTTGCACAAGTGAGGGCTCATTTTGGGATATCAAAGTCCATAACTTCTCCTTCACCATAGTATCCTCTGAAGATGACACAAAGAAAATAAAACGATTAAGCAGAAAGTAACACATACTGGAACTTCAGATTCTACTGAATAAGAGTAACACGTAAGCTCCTGGTCTGAACCTGCTTTGATGTCACAGGCAGCGATCTTGGAAACGATCAGTAGAGCATACATTCCATCCAGACGTTGTACAGCCTTTGTAAAACCCGTCTTTACAAGTTGAACTAAAGGGGACAGCAGGTCTGATATCTGTAATATATAGTAAGTAGCGTATTTAGTCAGAGAGAGGGTTGAGATTATACAAGCCAGAAAAGAAGCTTGCAAGGAGACCTGGGATATTGTGTCAGGGTTTCTGCATATGATCCGTAGACAGCGGAGATGCCCTCGCCTTAGAGCTTCTTTCTCCTTAAGACCGGCGGCGATGAAAGAAACAAAGTTTGGTTGGACTGCATCAGAAGATCGAGACACCCAGGAAGCTATTGCAGACAAAATTGAAAGTTTTACGTCTTCATTTCCTACAGAGCAATACAGTAAACAGTTAGCAGGCGACAATAAAAAATAGAGAGTTAAAAGATAACTAAATCCCGAAAAGTATTGTTCAATTTTAGTTCACTTAAAGCCATATGAACCATCCAAAAGTTACCTTCGTCCTTGTAGCAGGCTATGAGAAAAGTGCATACTGTCCTTGACAAAGAACCAATATACTTTCCTTCAGGAGCACTTGCCAGTTCTTGCACTGCAGTCACCATCCCAATTCTTTGATGTGGAGATTGAAGTCTTCCTTCAGAACCTTTAAGACAGAATCCCACATTTAATCATATAATAATAATATCAGTTAGGATAATAGTCAGTATGCCTAATCGATACTATAAATTAAGAATTCAATGAATAACAAATAATGACCAGTCAAGGCATAAAGACCAACCTCCAATTACAGCTTTAACGGACGCAAACATAGCTTCTATAGTATCAGGATTGCTTGATTTTTCACTTAAGCACCTAACCATTGATAATGCTCCAAGACGCCTATCTTCATCCGTATGCCGCGCTTGTGGTAAGATAACTGGTAGCAGTTCCAGGGCATACTTACTTAAATCAATGTTTACATTCGCTAATAGAAGCCCAACTGATTCCAGGACAATTTCAGGGTTGCGTTTTAACATTTTAAGTGCTGCTGGAAGGATGACAGTTTGGAATTCCTCATGTGACAAGCGCAGAAGAAGGGGTTGAAAACATTTACTGATATTTTGATTCAGCTTTTCTCTAGAATTCAGGACATCTTTAACATAGATATCAACAAATATGGCCTGCAGACCAAAAAACAAACAGATATGATAAATCATTAAAAAAAAAACAAGATTTATTTAAGAAACAAAGCGAAATGGAAAATCAAATTACCTTGGACTGTTCAAACAGAGAAGGAGACAGACAAGTGAACTCGACCAGTAGTCCTAATAACTCAGGGGTATCCTTATATGGAATCCGAGAATTTTTAAGTTCGTCCATATATGCATCGTAGACAGCTTGTGACTACAAAACAACAACCGAAAATTCTTCATATAGCTATATATATATAACTGATTAATATTGAATCGAATTAAGCGGAGAAAGGCAGACCTGAGAGAACAAATGGAACATAAATCTCTTAGAAGCCCTCCGCATGCGGAAAGAGCTCTCCATAACAACTCGAAGTAATGAAGCCTGCTTCGACGCTACCTTAACAAAACCAGTCCTGGAAACGGTAGCAAACTGACTTTTTCCAAGAAGAAGACATGACCATGCTAGTAGTCGGTAGCAGACGGCACCGAAACAAAATTTTGACTCCTTATCCATAACTTGTACAAGTAGGGCGGCAAAGGCTTTCATAAAGGCAACATTTGCCAAGCCCTTTACAACCAAATCGTCTACAGCTTTCCGTGAGCCACGGTCATCGTATATAGCCAATGTTTGGAATATTATGTCAACCAAAACAGCTGCAATATCAGACGACATATCTGCAGATAAATTATTATTCAAATTAGATAACAAATCACAATATGATGAGACTGTCCAGTTCAATTTGATAAGACGATTTGAGAGAAAAATGCTAACCGAAATTGTGGAGAATCTGAGGGATTTCATGGCGGAAGATCCGGATCCGGTCTAAAGTGGAGCTAGTAGAGACTGAGCCAGCAATGGATAGAAGAGACTCCAACGGAGTAGCCATTGACTGGAGACAGGTTGGTAGGTCGGTCAGAGGTAAGGCTTCTCCACTGTCGCTCGCTAATTAGGGTTTTGGCGGATGCTGCTGCTTAGCCGCTCGTTTTGACGAGAACCTGAATCTTTATGTTTGTGGGCTTCGACTTATGTTTTCGTTTATTCTTTCGGCCTTTTCAAATTTCAAGTCCATGGATTTGAGTTAAGATCAGATATATACTCCCCTAGTGTGTTACTTTTTTTTTTTTTTTTGCGATTCAAATTAAGAAAACAAAAATCATAACAATAGCTTTAATGAGTTGTCAGAAGAAAAAAACTATAATGCCATTTTACCAAAATACTATGATATATTATGATAGGTCCGCCTTACAATCAGAGTATACTTTACTTGTGATCTTAGTTTTAATTTTTTGTATGATTTGATGGTTTGTGTATTAGATTTGCATTGTAACAGATGTGTATAATAGTGTTTATCGGCTAAAAGAAAATTTTAAGTGATGAAACATATTATATCTATTTTTTTGTTAATGTTTTATGTTTGCTTATTTATATCACTTGCTTTAGTTTTTTGTATTTGTTGTCAAATATATTTTATTACATAATAGTATTTTAGTTATTAGCTTTCTTTTTTGTTATTTTTTTCATAATGAAAACACATTTTATATCATCTTCGCATATGTAAAACTTTTTATATTCGTGTTAGAGATTATGAAATTGTATTAGCATGATACGATTTTAATGATTGAAATGGTAGTCATTTATTAAATGTTTCTTCAAAGAATCATATGAACAATACACTCATGATGTTGGTGCACTACATATAAAATTAGCAGTTGTCAGTTAAATTGTATTCAATTGATTTGTTTATTTTTGTTGTTCAAGTTTCTGGTCAACATAAATGTAACTAATAAAAACGTAACAATACAAAACAAAATAAGTTATAGTACTAATTCTCTATGTCTACATACGAATGTAAACATCAAGCATGCTATACCAAACATCAAGCTGCCTTTGTTCTCGGGATCCAAAAACCAGAGACCATCTTCTTCTTAGCTTGACTACAGTCACATATATGTAATATTGTTTTATCGCGTATAGACGGACCATTGCAAAAGTTTATTAATGGCTCAGAACTGCTAGCATGGATCAGAAGTAATCAAGCCAACAATTCCAACGCCAATATTGTTTTTACTGCTACTATGGGATGGAAACTCCGGCTCCTTCCTTGGAAAACAATAACAGGCTGTCGTGTTAATATTTGGAAACAGAGTAACAATGTTCTTCACAACAACACCTCACTGATCACTACAATTATTTTCACACTATTGATCATGAGATCAAGAACACTATCTTTGCAAGGACGAATACAAACAGTTTTTTTGGTGACACTAAAATTTGATTAGATGTGAATATTTTTTCATTTGAATGAAATTCAGTAGCATAAAAACAGTTAGATGTCAAATGTCAATCCAATTATTGTTTTTTTTGAAGTTTGCAAGGTTTTAGAATTTCATCACAAATCCTGAGCTTTCAGATCTTTAACTAACAAAACCGATTCAATAACTTGATCAGATTTTGATGTTTTGGATTAAAACTTTAAAACTGAGTGGCAAAAGGTTTAGAGGTTTTGATAATGTCAGATACCTGAGTAAATATATTACTTAGCTGTTTGTGTATTTTGCTTCAGACACTGATCACTCTGATGATTCTTTTGAACTCTTCTTGCATGTCTTTCAAGTTATGCAACGGTGGAATTACTTTTTAAAATTTGAGTTGTATTGGTTAGACTGATATTTTCAGTGATTTTTTGAAATAAAGTAGAAGTAGGGACAATATAAATAAATCGTGTTTAATTCTTCATTTTGATTTTGAGACTGGAACTTTGTTAACATCTGCATCACCCTTGCCTTTACACTTCTTCATCCCTTTCTCCGGAGCTTTTCAAAACCTTGTGAACCAATTTGCAGCTTCTTTTTTTTCTATCTCTTTATTCAACTTTGCTGTGTGTCTTAACCTGGAAGGAAGAGCTAGTGATGGGTTCTTGTTCTCATCGTCTGATCTCAATTGCTTATGGGTTTACTGCTGATTCAGAGTTGTATCTCCTCTCTTAGATGCGGGTATCTCCTGAGTAATATGGTCGTGCTGTATTTAGTCAAGTATTGAAGAAGACCCGTCCTCAGATTTATTCTCATTAGTTGATTAAACAAGTGGTTCAATGGAAGCAATTTAATTCATAGCTTACCATCAAGCAGCCACTCAGCATGGCTAACATTCTGTATTTCTCCCAAGAACTTTATCACATTTTTAAACTCAAAACACATAGAATCATCTAATGAAAACAAAAGGAGTCTGAGTTGTATATCTGAGTGACGAACAATTGTTTGAATTTTTTATCTACAGAACATATTTGTTATCTATAGATATGATCATATGAACATGCATTTCTCTTTTTCCAGTTTCATTCCTATTTTTAAAATGATTTAGAGATGTTTGTGATTGACATTTCATTGTCTGCACTCATATTATTTTGTTTTATAACTGAGATTTGTGAGGTTATTTATTTGTGAGAATTGGAAATAGTTGAAAGTGTGCTCATATTAGTCATAACCTTCCTTGATAAATGTATAACTTACTGTTCGTCGTTGCACAAAAAAAACTGAAAAGATTATAGTGGTATTGGTTGAGTTGAGCAATCTGCCTATCTCAGCATTTTTAGTTTTAATTAGTAAATTTAACCACATCTTATAATGGACGGTTTAGATCCATTATGTTCACGGTCAAAATAGTAGACTGAATTTGGAAAGTACTCAATGGGTTTCTTGTAAAGTATCAGTCGGAGAAGTAATATTAGATAATTTTATAGGACATCTTTTAGTGGTGATATTGAGGCCCATTAATCATCTATGTGTGAATAATCGTCGTTCACTTAATTTATAATAAGTTACCCAAAGATGCAGATTTATAGAGCTGATGTTTATGCTATGTATACATGAGTGTTGTGTTACGATGTTTACATGTACTGATGCATTTGATATATGATATCAGGCTCTGCTCTCCCTGCGGGTGAGAAATATTTTACTGTGATCAGAACTATTAAGTTTGTACAATTTTGTAGCTTGTGCTTTAGGTTTGCATTTGCAAGATATGTGTTTGATAATGATTTTTGTCTTTAAAAAAATTTTGGTGAAAAGGATTATATGTGATAAGATATACTTTGGTTGTTTACAATAATTGTTTATTTGTCCAAAATAAAACAATAATTGTTTCTATTTTAAGGAGATATGGCATTTATATACTGTCAGGGCTTCAAATGTTCTTCATGCTGTTTTTTTTTGACAAAAAATGATCTTATATTCGATGCGTTATTTGTGGTTCAGAAGGATTGGTTGTAGAATTTTTTTTGTGTATGTTATTAGAGTAATTAATTTTTTGTTAAGTTGAAATCATATTCTTTCAACATGATATTAAAGTGGAAGTGGTAATTATTTGAAATCACATTTTCTTATTAAGAATGTTATATCGATATGAGAGACTGAATTTGAAATCACATTTGAAATCTGCATCGATCGACAAACACAAAGGTAGATCGAACGACAACGAGTCTCATTTAGCCTACAAGCAGCTATTTAAGGAGAAGGTAGCTATATCTGATTCAATGACCGACGAATTGCAGCAACTATCAGGGCTTACTTATCAGATTAAAAGTCTTCAGTTCAGCATTGAACATCTTTGGGTGAAACTACCCACCATCTCTAAAGCAACAACAAAGATGGATGATAGATGGACAGATGGACCAGACACTACTACGGAGGAGTATGATGAAGATTATGAGGAAGAACGAGCCATAGAGTACAGATTTATTCGTGAAGAAAAAGAAGAAGATAGATTTCCTCACCACATCTTCAAATTCAAGGCATCGATCGATAAAGGCCATCTTTCATCGACCGATATACACCAACCGAGATCGCTCAAACGTCCTTATCAGCCGTCGAGCGATACTATAAACTTTGTATCATTCTACACCCCCACGTGATGATACACGAGAGGGAGACTACTCAATCGGAAGTTCGGCAAGCGATTATCACGAGAGTTTTGCAGTGAATACAACACCACAGACTCATTCATCCGAACCAGAAGCAGTCTCATCGACCGATACAACCACTACACCATCCGAGGTACAAACACATAATTTAGATTTTGGCTATTTAACTCCGGATGAGTTTGGCATTTTCAGAGATCCAGATGGCCATGCACGAGCAATGGATGGAAAAATCATTTCAGTCACCTGAGAAGACATTGCAGATATTTTTCAGACAGCCAATGGATCAATCAACTTCTTCAAACATCAACCCACCAACACAGAAGACCAGCACCATCAGCAAACCATTGCAGATACATCTTACAAGCAAGATGGTGAAGAAGACGATCATCTCAACTCAGAGGATCCGAAATTTCAACGAGCATCGATCGATAAGACTTATCCTATATCGATTGATATACATCAGGAATTTGGGAAACGAGCTAACAAATTCGGAGTTTGTCATATCATTTGGGAAAAGAAAGATGAATATGGAGTCTATAGAGATGAACATGGGTTTGCAAGAGGAGAAGATGGAGACATTATCCTTGTTTCCAAAGAAGATATGGAAAAATTGTTGACTAAAGCTTCAATGTTCGAGCGCTCTTGTTTTTGTTTACTAGAACATGCTGAAGAATTTGCTAAAGGAGAACCAATAGGTAAGCTATACAGCGAAGCTGAGGTCCAGCGTATGATTGATGAAGCAAAAAGTCCTTATATTTGGGAGAGCATGGGATTTCCAACACAAATCGAGAAGATTAGATCATCACTTCAAGGAGATATCAACTGGCTTCAAAGTGCTAATGATCTAGTTAACCAGAAGAAAGACGTCATGCAGGAAGAAGTGCATACACTTCGCCAAGAGCTGGAATCTCAAAAGTAGCTATCGACCGATAAGGGCAACACCTCATCGATCGATACGAGTTCGTCATCGTCGACCAACTACACCAAATAAGAGATCGACGAGATTCTCAACAACATCTACAAAGATCTGGGGAAAGCAGAAGAACGCAGCAGTAAAGCTTTGACAGACATATGTCAAAATCTCAACAGCAACATCATCTCACTCAGGAATCGCATGAACAACATGAGGACAACTATGGGTAAAATCACAGACACGCAACACAAAATTGAGGAGACGATGAGATTGATCTACAATCATACACGAATGATCATTGACGAGATGTTCACACCATTTAAAGATCGATTGCAAGATGTCGAAGAAGGACAGGGGGAGTTATTCACTCAGAAGCTTTACAAGAGTTACTTAAAGGTGATATCGACCGATGAACAACCTAGTACATCGACCGATACGAGAGCACGTGAGTTCTGTACCAGAGAAGAACTTGATAAAAACACCGAGGAGATATACACTGCTATTGAAGCAACTGGAGATGAGTCATTCAGATTATATGACCAGTTGTGGTTCCCAGTACAGAGCGATGTTAAAGGATTGGAACTCACAACAGAGGGAATTCAGAAGGAGATCAAGATCATTCAAAGGCAGCTCGCCAACCGACATGCAGCACTAGAATAGATCGACATGCCACCCATCACATCGACCGACATAGCACCTTTTCAATCGACCGACGTGGATATACCAAGATCGATCGATTTAACCTCATACCGTGTGAAAACCATCCAGAGACTCAACATAATGCAAGAACAACTCAGTGACCTATCAGAGCACGCCTATCTCACATTCAGAAGTCACCAGTTCAGCATTGAGAATCATGCAACAAGGCTAAATCAAATACACAATGAGGTAACCACACTGAAGGAAAGATTGACCCGAGGAGACAAAGCCACAAGAAGCTTTTTCACTACATGGTTTGGTGGGGGGAGGTTACTGATGCTACCCTACCTTTTGATTTCATTAAATGTTTTCAAAATTGGTTTTATTGAGTCAAGAAAATGACAAGGATATTTCAAAAAAAAATCTATTTATCAAACAACTCTTTAGCACAATTTTTTAGATTTGTTGATTGCAAGATTTAGGGTTCAAATAGTTATAAGAGATTAGCTCCAACTATAAATTGTTTAGTTGTGATATTCATTATCATGATGAACATTAATGTTTAATCTAGAGTAGCTAACTAGAATATGATCTTGGAAGTGATTTAACTCGTTAATCACTATCCTAAAATCATCTTGCATAAGCTAAGATCCTCTAGGGATACGCGAGAGACGGTCTATGATCTTGGTGAACATATATTCAATACGATCAGAAGCTATATCGATCGATACTCCTATAGAGTAATCGATCGACGGCATCCCATATCGTGCGATATCACTGTCAAAACATCGATCAATATTGCCGGCAGTCAGATCAGTGGACGAGTCTAATACGCGAAAGCTATTAGACTATTCTAAGAGTTGAAGTCATTTAATATCATGCAAGCAACTTATTAAGACATTTATAGCATTATAATCCTGATTTTCTGAATAGTAACCTTGAATCTAACTACTTTCTCCTATTACTTAAAACCTAAACCAATTTCCTTGAGCAACTTACCATTGCTCACAAACTGCAATTTAGTTTTAAACTTTTTAACCTAGCATAATCACTAAGGATTACATCTTTTGTGTTTCCAAGCTCCTTATGAAATCGATCCCTAAGTACTACAACTGAACCTCTTATTTGAGAGAGTAATTCACTACTTAGGATAATTTGAGTGATATCACCTTACTAGCTCAAAACACTTCCAAAGTCAAGCTAAATGACTATAATAAAGCGCTGAGTGAGAGACAACCCACTAATAGGTAATTTTTAATTTATTTTATTAGTTTATTACTTATATTATTCTTATATTTTCTTGCAAATAGAAAACAGATCTACGAAAGATGATTTTGCCTGAGGATCGAAAATGACGTGCTAGCAGTTGTGGTTCCAAGTACAGAGCGATGTTAAAGGATTGGAACTCACAACATAGGGAATTCAGAAGGAGATCAAGATCATTCAAAGGCAGCTCACCAACCGACATGCAGCACTAGAATAGATCGACATGCCACCTAGCACATCGACCGACATATCACCTTCTCAATCGACCGACTTGGATATACCAAGATCGATCGATTTAACCTCATACCGTGTGAAAACCATCCAGAGACTCAACACAATGCAAGAACAACTCAGTGACCTGTCAAAGCAGGCCTATCTCACATTCAGAAGTCACCAGTTCAGCATTAAGAATCATTTAACAAGGGTAGATGAAATACACAATGAGGTAACCACACTGAAGGAAAAATTGACCAGAGGAGATGAAGCCACAAGGAGCCTTTTCACTACATGGTTTGGAGAAGTACAAGATCACGAGGAGACTTGTTACCCAGCAAGTTTTTGTAACTCACCTCACTAGCCACAATACCACCATAGTCAAGCTTAATGACTATAACAAAGCGCTGAGTGGGTTATTTTCTTACTTAGTTATATATAATTATTAGTTTTTATTTTCGTACTTGTTTTATTTTCAGAACAGATGTTATACGATCAATACCTCTATCAACCGATGCGATCTTGTCGACATCGCTCGACACAGACCTATCCATGACGATTGACGAAGGCGACTCGCCATCGATCGATACGAATTCCAGTCAGGTATATCGTTCTTACTTTCAATATCAGTTACTTCTATATTATTTATTTATGCCCTAACTCCGTCTGGTTATATTAATACTTTATGTGGGACACTTTTCTTGATCTCACCAGTGTGCTGGTTAATCTTCCATCTTGAGGCCTTACATTTAGGACCACTGTCGAACTTCTTCAACTTCTTTCTGAACAGGCAGCAATTATTAGCACACGCATGAATCTTCTCATAGCCCATATCAAAAGACTTTAAGAACTTCTTAACTTTGTACAGTGATGTATGCAACACGTTATCCTCTGGTAACATCTCGGCAGCATCTCAAGTAGATCATCGAAGCTCTTGTCAGACCAGCCATTCTTATTCTTCAGCCTATATAATGACACGATGGCTGATAACTTGCTATGGTTTGCACAGCTTGGATATAATGGGGTTTCAGCATCTGCAATCTTTGCCAAGAACACATCTTCTTTCATGTCTTCTCCCTCTGCCATCTCACAGAAGTCACGTTCTGTAGCTAACTCTTCATCTAAATTCTCAACAGCTCTGTACAAACCAACAATCTCTTCATTCCACTGCTTCTCTTTCATATCGCCTTCAGCCACAAAGTATACTTCTCCATGATGATACCAGTCCTTACGCTGCTTGTACACCTCATCCATTCCCCTTCTAACCAGATGATCAACTATATTTGTAGCTGAATGCCGATCTACATTCCGACAGTCTGTGCAAGGGCATATAATGAACTAATCACCTCCATCACCCGCGGACACAGCTTGGACAAAGTCACATGCACCCTTCTCATAAGCAGGATCAACTCTGCAGTTATAACATAACAAAACAGAACAATTCATTAAACACTCAAATCCCCTACTGAGTACTGACATGGATCAATATATGTTGATTTCTTACCTTGACCGATGAACCCACGCCTTCTCCAACATTGTTTGAACTATATTTCTTTGAAACCATTAGAACGAGTAAAATGGTCAAAGAAAACACAAATTTTAAATAACTAACAAGTAAAATGGTCACAGAAAATAGAAACCGTGTGAACACTCAGTAAAGTAGCAAACAAGAGTCAAAAAAATGATAATAATGTTATGACTAAGCAAAGAGTAAAACAAATTAGAAGCATGTAATGACTAAGCCGAGACTAAAACAAACCATAAACATGTACTAAAACCACGAGAATTAAACACTTTCAATCATAATCAAACATATCAGAATAAAAGAAACGAGAATCATGGGAAACTGAGATATCGAAGAAAATAAACCTCTTCGGTTCGAATACGAGGTTCAATCCTCATTAAATTGACTTGAGCTGGAGAGTATGAAATCGAGCTTCAAGGTGTCGACGGAGAGTTTCGGTTGTGGGAGAAAGGGGTTAGGGTTTTCCCGATAGAGAGAGAAAGCTGGAGAGTATCACAAGTTACATAACACGAAATCGAACTTCAAGGTGTCGACGGAGAGTTTCGGTTGTGGGAGAAAGGGGTTAGGGTTTTCTTGATAGAGAAAGAGAGCTGGAGAGTACCACAAGTTACAGAACACGAATTCGAGTTCAAGGTGTCGACGGAGAGATTTGGGTATGGGAGAAAGGGGTTAGGGTTTTCTCGATAGAGAGAGAAAGCTAGAGAGTATCACAAGTTACAGAACACGAAATCGAGCTTCAAGGTGTCGACGGAGAGTTTCGGTTGTGGGAGAAAGGGGTTAGGGTTTTCTTGATAGAGAGAGAGAGAGCTGGAGAGTACCACAAGTTACAGAACACGAAATCGAGTTCAAGGTGTCGAAAGAGAGATTCGGGTATGGGAGAAAGGGGTTAGGGTTTTCTCGAGTGAGAGAGAGAGTTGCTCATTTTTTTTTAATTTACTTGTCGACAATCAATTTTTTTATCCTTATGTAGCCTAAGTGTTACAGTTAAGAGGGAATCGATTTAGTATTCTGACGTTCTCAAAATTTCACTAAGTATAAGCGGTACGAGTGCTTTTCTATTCCCGCTTTGTGAATTTTTCCCGACAGCATTAAGTTAATGCTATGAATATGTCCCGAAATCAAATATTTCATCAATCATAGCAGTTTGAAAATCCGTGCTATCCCGCTATGCTATTAAAGGCCATTTTTCTTGTAGTGAGGACAGTGTATGATTTAAGTCTGGGGAGAGATTACTGATGCTACTCTACCTTTTGATTTCATTAAATATTTTTCAAAATTGGTTTTATTGAGTCAAGAGAGGGACAAAGATATTTTCACAAAAAAAATTATCTAACAACTCTCTAGCACCATTTTTAGATTTGTTGATTGCAGAAAGTACTATAGATGCTAAAGTGGATCACTTGTCACCTATGTCAACACTTTTCATGATTGTATGGAATAACCAAAGCTGATTTCCAACATAACCTAACAATCTATTGCTTGTCTTGGGGCTTGGTATACAAGGGATCGGAATCCTCCTGCAAGTTTGGAATGTATTAGTCTGTGTGCTTCTGATTCCATTCATTATCTCTCTTCAGCATTCTCTTGACAACAAAAGGAGAGAAAGAAAGATTTGTATAAATGATATGATATAATATGATTTCTTGAGAAGTAGAGGCATATGAGTGTCATCTGCAATCCCATTATCCTACTTTAAAAGAATGATCAGAGCGTGGGATAGGAATGTCTCATGCGACCTCATTATTCGCTTATTCTAAAGATGCATGTGTTGCTAGTGAATGAGATGATACAAATATTAGCCTAAGTGGCATCAATGTTCATTGAATTTGAAACTATAAGGATTCAGAGAAGAGAGAAAAATGAGGAAGAAAGGGATCAGAGAAGACTGCATGTGTGTTCAGAAACTTGCTTGAGTTGAATCCATGTGTTCCTTGATCGATACTCCCAAGGTAAAGCCTACACATTTATTTTATGCATCAATGAAATCAGTAGAGGAGATAGACAAACATGATTGCTAAGTTGATTGGCTAGATGAATTTGGTTGCTAAGCTAGGATATGGTATAATGTACTTATGTAGTTAATAGATATGAGATGTGGCTTGCAACAAAGTTGAGGTGATGATCCTAAGATAAGATTTGATTGAGTCCCTGCTGTTTTTAAACTTCTTTCAAAAGACTACCTATTGTGTTTGCTTGAGGACAAGCAAAATGTTAAGTCTGGGGGAGTTGATATACCATGGTTTTGATCCACTTTTAACCATGGTATTAAGATGATTTTACTATATATATATTATTTTGGAGTCTAATAGGTTTCTTTTCAGGTTCAAAAGTATTTTGGAGTAAAGTGATGTTTTAGGTGCCCTTATGGAGCTTAAAGAAGAGTTTTCTCGAGATGACTATAAAGATCAGACAAGAAGGTCGATATCTAGAGATACATATCAATCGATACACATCTTGTGTAAACGATCGACGACGCATCCGTAGAAGATGACGATGAGATACCCAATCATTCGATGTACGACTAGTACCATCGATCGATATCGAGCGCGCAAGAAGAGTAGTTGAACTCAGCCGACTTGAAGCCCAAGATCTCTCAATATTACAAGATTTTCCCTGTCAAAACATCGATCGATATTGCCAGCAGTCAGATCACTGGACGAGTCTAATACACGAAAGCTATTAGACTATTCTAAGAGTTGAGGTTCTTTAATATTATGCAAGCAACTTATTAAGACATCTATAGCATTATAATCCTGATTTTCTGAATAGTAACCTTGAATCTAACTACTTTCTCCTATTACTTAAAACCTAAACCAATTTCCTTGAGAAACTTACCATTGTTCACAAACTGCAATTTAGTTTTAAACCTTTTTAACCTAGCATAATCACTAAGGATTACATCTTTTGTGTTCCCTAGCTTCCTGTGAAATTGATCCCTAAGTACTACAACTGAACCTCTTATCTGAGAGAGTAATTCACTTCTTAGGATAATTTGAGTAATACCAAATTTGGCGCCGTTGTCGGGGAGCTTTGATCGCCATTAGATTTAATCTGATTAGGTTTAGGTTACTTGTTACTGTTTAATCATCTTTTCACACAAAAAAAAATTCTCTTGTCTTTTTCAGGTACATGCCCAGCAGTACTAGAAGCAACAAGAACACTCAACTTGTGTATACAGAAGATCCCCACAGCTTGGAACGTAGCATCCGCAAAGACTTACGTTCCGCATCGATCGACATCAACAACTGTTCGTCGACCGATACTCGCTTACCACAGTCGAACGAGACACCTTCTTCGCCGACCGATACTCGCACCTTACCATCGATCGACATCAACAACCGTTCGTCGACCGAAACCTTTCATTTGATATCGATCGTTATACTTAACCTTACATCGATCGATACTAACCGGCGAGACATTATAGCGACTATTATTCTCAACACTGATGAGAATGGAGACCTGTATGATCAAGATGCTCACCTGCGTAATGCAGCAGGTCATAAGCATAATGCTCAAAAGGAGATCATTCCTGAGCAAGAGACTGCACCTACAGACTTCATCCAACCTGTAGAAGAGGCTAATAGAGCTAGAACTTTGGCTGACTACAACCGTCCAGATCGGTTCTATACCAACCGATCAGCCATCCGCCCTCCTGCTATTCAGAGAGGATATTTTGAGCTCAAGCCGCAGTACTACACACTTGTAGGACAAATACCCTTCTGTGGGTTGTCCCATGAACATCCTATGGACCATCTGGAGAGGTTCGAGGATCTTATAACACCCACAAAATCCAATGGAGTCCCTGAGGACTATCTTCTCTGCAACCTTTTCAAATACTCTATATCTAGAGAAGCTTTGCAATGGCTGAGACAATTATCACAAGGTTCTCTCACAACCTGGAACGACGTCAAAATGCATTCCTGCGTAACTTCTTTGATGAATCACGCGCTGAAGACTTTAAGATGAAAATTGTTACATTCACTCAGGATCCTGGAGAATCATTTAAGGATATCTGGAACAGATTCAAGTCATATCAGCGTGATTGTCCACACCACGAATTCAAAAAAGTGCAACTGCTCTGCACTTTCTACAGAGGCATCGCTTTGAAGTATCAGATGGCTCTTTATATAGCTAGTGAAGGCAACTTCACCACGAGGAATCCACAAGAGGCTGTGAAGTTAATTGATAACTTAGCTTCAAGCAAGCACAAAGAACACTGTGAAGGCAATATCTGCATCATTCCTTGGGAAAGAGCAGATTAATGAAGTACAAGCACAGTTGGATAATGTTCATAAGTTACTAGACAAGTAAATTTGCTCTGTGGAAGATGCAAAAACTGTAGCTGAAGAGGAATGCACTGAAAAAGATGTGAACTGGATTAGTGGAGCTAGATTTCAGAGATCTGGAAACCAAGGAGGATTCATAAACTTCTCAGGACAGAGGAGAAACTTCAACCAAAGTTCACTGAAGCCTAATACCAACAACTATAACAACAGCAACCCCAACAACAACATGAGTTATGAAAACTTATTCTACACAAATCCACCCGCACCCACCCAAGAAAGTAAACTAGAAGAGATGCTGGACAAAGTTCTTGAGAGTCAGCAGAAGCTTCAGGTGGATTTTAATGGAAAGATTGACTCTGTCTACACCAACCTGAAGACAAAGCTTGATGCTTTGAGTACCTATGTGAAGAAATTAGAGACTCATGTGGTTCAGACAGGAGAAGCTCTAAAGAGGCAAGAAGCTTTAGCAAGGGGAACAAGAGAGTTTGCTACTAACCACCACGTGAATGCCATCTTGGATAATGACTTTTGGCAAGTGATGAAGCATGAGAAGCTGCAGAACTCTACATATGAGAGTGAGACAGACATCAGATTCGACTCTTATCGATCAACATCATCTTTCTGACATCGATCAATATCACCCAGAGCGAGGCGATCGATAGACTTTGACGAGTATCGATCGATGGCCTTCGAGGAAACCTCTCACGAGTGCAGTGCCATCAAGATCATGTCATATGAACCCTTCGTAGCACGACACCCACATCTGCCCGTCCCTATCGAAGTCGACCCGACTTCCACACATATCGATCGACATACAAATTCTCCAATCGATCGACAATCAGATACGGATATCGACCGACAAACCCCACTAGCCGTCGATCGATATACAGTACCCCAACGCCGAGTATAACTTCCAAAGATAGGCGTTGCATGACTTAATGCACTCTGGGAGCAATCTAAGACTTCCAGAAACCCTCCAACCGCCATCATGAAGAAACCCACTAATATTATTGAGCTCATAGAGGTAGAAGAGGAAAATCAAGGAAGAGTTCTCAGAAAAAGGAAAGAGAAGATTCCTAAACACTATAAAAGGGAAGCTAATATGAGAAGGAATTGTCAAACTTCAGAAAGAGAGTTCTGATAATACCTAAAGAGAAACCTTTGAAGAAGCCTACTTTTCACACAGATTGTGGATGTTTTTCAGAGAAACCAAGGAGACAGAAGAAGATCAAGAGGATGTTTCACCAAGTCAGAGACAGTTTGAAGAAGATGATCACATTGGAAAAGAATAGCGATCCAGGGAAGCTCACAATACCATGGTCAGTAAGAGGTATTGAGTTCCCTCGTGCTCTCTACGACACAAGATCTGGAGTCAGCATCCTACCCAGGATCATTGCAGACCACCTAGGTCTGAAGATAGAGCATACTGAAGAATCATTCATCTTCGTGGATTGTTCTCAGCAGAACTTTGGAGGAATAGTTCGAAATCTTGAGGTACAGATTGGTGATACCATAATTCCTACAGACTTCCACATCCTGAATGTCAACTTCAAAACATCACTACTACTTGGAAGAACCTTCTTAGCCACAGTTGGAGCTGTTTGTGATTTAAAATCCAACAAGCTCTGCTTAACCCTAATCAAACCTACCATCCACTACAATTCGGTCCAAGTCATCAAGTTCCAAGGAAAGAAAGCCCAACACTCGTAGCAACATGCTTTTGTTCACATGAGTACGATTCAATGGCTGAGTACGAGAAAGAACAGGATGCATCGACCGATGGAGGCCATATCCCATCGACCGATACCAGTCAACCCACGTCGACCGACGAACACACCTGGTCATCCATCGATATGTTATTCAAAGAGGCCGAAGAGGAATTACCAGACGGCAACTTCACAGTAGAAACTTGGGATAACAACGATTACATCCCAGCACTGGCTGTTGACACTACTATGGAGGAGTATGATGAAGATTATGAGGAAAAGCAAGTCATAGAGTAAAGATTTATTTGTGAAGAAGAACAAGAAGATATATTTCTTCACCACATCTTCAAATTCAAGGCATCAATCGATAAAGGCCACCCTTCATCGACCGATATACACCAACCGAGATCGCTCAAACGACATTTATCAGCCGTCGAGCGATACTACAAACTTTGTATCATTCTACGCCCCACGTGATGATACACGACACAGAGACTACTCAATCAAAAGTTAGGCAAGCGATTATCACGAGAGCTTTGCAGTGGATACAACACCACTAACTCATTCAACCCAACCAGAAGCAGTCTCATCGACCGATACGGCACAACATCAATCGATCAACAATTTCCAAAAATAATCGACCGATGCACCTGCGGTACCATCGACCGATACAACCACTACACCATCCGAGGTACAAACACATAATTTAGATTTTGGCTATTTAACACCAGATGAGTTTGATATTTTCTGGGATCCAGATAGCCATGCACGAGCAATGGATTGAAAAATCACCCAAGTCACCAAAGAAGACATTGCAGATATTTTCCAGACAGCCAATGGATCAATCAACTTCTTCAAACATCAACCCACCAAGACAAAAGACCGGCACCATCAGCAAACCATTGCAGATACATCTGACATGCAAGATGGTGAAGAAGACGATCGTCTCAACTCAGAGGATCCAAAATTTCAACGAGCATCGATCGATAAGACTTATCCTATATCGATCGATATACATCGGGAATTTGAGAAACGAGCTAACAAATTCGGAGTTTGTCATATCATTTGGGAAAAGAAAGATGAATATGGAGTCTATAGAGATGAACATGGGTTTGCAAGAGGAGAAGATGGAGACATTATCCTTGTTTCCAAAGAAGATATGGAAAAATTGTTGAATAAAGCTTCAATGTTCGAGCGCTCTTGTTTCTGTTTACCAGAACATGCTGAAGAATTTGCCAAAGGAGAACCAATAGGTAAGCTATACACCGAAGCTGAGGTCCAGCGTATGATTGATGAAGCAAAAAGTCCTTATATTTGGGAGAGCATGAGATTTCCAACACAAATCGAAAAGATTAGATCATCACTTAAAGGAGATATCAATTGGCTTCAAAGTGCTAATGATCTAGTTAACCAAAGAAAGACGTTCTGCAGGAAGAAGTGCATACCCTTCGCCAAGAGCTGGAATCTCAAAAGTAGCTATCGACCGATAAGGGCAACACCTCATCGATCGATACGAGTTCGTCATCATCGACCAACTACACCAAATAAGAGATCGACGAGATTCTCAACAACATCTACAAAGATCTGGGGAAAGCAGAAGAACACAGCAGTAAAGCTTTGATAGACATATGTCGAAATCTCAACAGCAACATCATCTCACTCAGGAATCGCATGAACAACATGAAGACAACTATGGGTAAAATCACAGACACGCAACACAACATTGAGGAGACGATGAGATTGATCTACAATCATACACGAATGATCATTGACGAGATGTTCACACCATTTAAAGATTGATTGCAAGATGTCGAAGAAGGACAGAGGGAGTTATTCACTCAGAAGCTTTACAAGAGTTACTTAAAGGTGATATCGACCGATAAACAACCTAGTACATCGACCGATACGAGAGCACGTAAGTTCTGTACCAGAGAAGAACTTGATAAAAAGGCTGAGGAGATATACACTGCTATTGAAGCAACTAGAGATGAGTCATTCAGATTATATGACCAGTTGTGGTTCCCAGTACAGAGCGATGTTAAAGGATTGGAACTCACAACAAAGGGAATTCAGAAGGAGATCAAGATCATTCAAAGGCAGCTCGCCAACCGACATGCAGCACTAGAATAGATCAACATGCCACCCATCACATCGACCGATATAGCACCTTTTCAATCGACCGACGTGGATATACCAAGATCGATCGATTTAACCTCATACCGTGTGAAAACCATCCAGAGACTCAACATAATGCAAGAACAACTCAGTGACCTATCAGAGCACGCCTATCTCATATTCAGAAGTCACCAGTTCAGCATTGAGAATCATGCAACAAGGCTAAATCAAATACACAATGAGGTAACCACACTGAAGGAAAGATTGACCCGAGGAGACGAAGCCACAAGAAGCTTTTTCACTACATGGTTTGGGGGGGGGGGGGAGATTTCTGATGCTACCTTACCTTTTGATTTCATTAAATGTTTTCAAAATTGGTTTTATTGAGTCAAGAAAATGACAAAGATATTTCAAAAAAATATATTTATCAAACAACTCTTTAGCATAATTTTTTTAGATTTGTTGATTGCAAGATTTAGGGTCAAATAGTTATGAGAGATTAGCTCCAACTATAAATTGTTGAGTTGTGATATTCATTATCATGATGAACATTAATGTTTATTCTAGAGTAGCTAACTAGAATATGATCTTGGAAGTGATTTAACTCGTTAATCACTATCCTGAAATCATCTTTCATAAGCTAAGATCCTCTTGGGATACGCGAGAGACGGTCTATGATCTTGGTGAACATATATTCAATACGATCTGAAGCTATATCGATCAATACTCCTATAGAGTAATCGATCGACGGCATCCCATATCGTGCGATATCACTGTCAAAACATCGATCGATATTGCCGGCAGTCAGATCAGTGGACGAGTCTAATACGCGAAAGCTATTAGACTATTCTAAGAGTTGAAGTCATTTAATATCATGCAAGCAACTTATTAAGACATTTATAGCATTATAATCCTGATTTTCTGAATAGTAACCTTGAATCTAACTACTTTCTCCTATTACTTAAAACCTAAACCAATTTCCTTGAGCAACTTACCATTGCTCACAAACTGCAATTTAGTTTTAAACCTTTTAACCTAGCATAATCACTAAGGATTACATCTTTTGTGTTTCCAAGCTCCTTATGAAATCGATCCCTAAGTACTACACTGAACCTCTTATTTGAGAGAGTAATTCACTACTTAGGGTAATTTGAGTGATATCACCTTACTAGCTCACCAACCGACATGCAGCACTAGAATAGATCGACATGCCACCTAGCACATCGACCGACATAGCACCTTCTCAATCGACCGACTTGGATATACCAAGATCGATCAATTTAACCTCATACCGTGTGAAAACCATCCAGAGACTCAACACTATGCAAGAACAACTCAGTGACCTGTCAATGCACGCCTATCGCATGAACAACATGAGGACAACTATGGGTAAAATCACAGACACGCAACACAACATTGAGGAGACGATGAGATTGATCTACAATCATACACGAATGATCATTGACGAGATGTTCACACCATTTAAAGATCGATTGCAAGATGTCGAAGAAGGACAGAGGGAGTTATTCACTCAGAAGCTTTACAAGAGTTACTTAAAGGTGATATCGACCGATGAACAACGTAGTACATCGACCGATACGAGAGCACGTGAGTTCTGTACCAGAGAAGAACTTGATAAAAAGGCTGAGGAGATATACACTGCTATTGAAGCAACTGGAGATGAGTCATTCAGATTATATGACCAGTTGTGGTTCCAAGTACAGAGCGATGTTAAAGGATTGGAACTCACAACAGAGGGAATTCAGAAGGAGATCAAGATCATTCAAAGGCAGCTCGCCAACCGACATGCAGCACTAGAATAGATCGACATGCCACCCATCACATCGACCGACATAGCACCTTTTCAATCGACCGACGTGGATATACCAAAATCGATCGATTTAACCTCATACCGTGTGAAAACCATCCAAAGACTCAACATAATGCAAGAACAACTCAGTGACCTATCAGAGCACGCCTATCTCACATTCAGAAGTCACCAGTTCAACATTGAGAATCATGCAACAAGGCTAAATCAAATACACAATAAGGTAACCACACTGAAGGAAAGATTGACCCGAGGGGACGAAGCCACAAGAAGCTTTTTCATTACATGGTTTGGAGAAGTACAAGATCACGAGGAGACTTGTTACCAAGCAAGTTTTTGTAACTCACCTCACTAGCCACAATACCACCATAGTCAAGCTTAATGACTATAACAAAGGGATGAGTGGGAGGCAACCCACTGTTAGGTATTTTCTTACTTAGTTATATATAATTATTAGTTTTTATTTTTGTACTTGTTTTGTTTTCAGAACGAATGCTTTCAAAATTGGTTTTATTGAATGTTTTCAAAATTGGTTTTATTGAGTCAAGAAAATGACAAGGATATTTCAAAAAAAAATTATTTATCAAACAACTCTTTAGCACAATTTTTCAGATTTGTTGATTGCAAGATTTAGGGTTCAAATAGTTATGAGAGATTAGCTCCAACTATAGATTGTTGAGTTGTGATATTCATTATCATGATGAGCCTTAATGTTTATTCTAGAGTAGCTAACTAGAATATGATCTTGGAAATGATTTAACTCGTTAATCACTATCCTGAAATCATCTTGCATAAGCTAAGATCCTCTAGGGATACGCAAGAGACGGTCTATGATCTTGGTGAACATATATTCAATACGATCTGAAGCTATATCGATCGATACTCCTATAGAGTAATCGATCGACGGCATCCCATATCGTGTGATATCACTGTCAAAACATCGATCGATATTGCCGGCAGTCAGATCAGTGGACGAGTCTAATACGTGAAAGCTATTAGACTATTCTAAGAGTTGAAGTCATTTAATATCATGCAAGCAACTTATTAAGACATTTATAGCCTTATAATTCTGATTTTTTGAATAGTAACCGTGAATCTAACTACTTTCTCGTATTACTTAAAACCTAAACCAATTTCCTTGAGCAACTTACCATTGCTCACAAACTGCAATTTAGTTTTGAACCTTTTTAACCTAGCATAATCACTAAGGATTACATCTTTTGTGTTTCCAAGCTCCTTATGAAATCGATCCCTAAGTACTACAACTGAACCTCTTATTTGAGAGAGTAATTCACTACTTAGGGTAATTTGAGTGATATCACCTTACTAGCTCAAAACACCTCCAAAGTCAAGCTAAATGACTATAATAAAGCGCTGAGTGAGAGACAACCCACTATTAGGTAATTTTTAATTTATTTTATTAGTTTATTACTTATGTTATTCTTCTATTTTCTTGCAAATAGAAAACAGATCTAAGAAAGATGATTTTGCCCGAGGATCGAAAATGACGAGCTAGCATTGATCGACAAAGCACACACATATCGATCGACTCTCAACTATGATGATCGACAATCACACAACAAGCAGGCATACTATATTTTCTTGTTAAATATTGTCCTTATGATTTATTTCCAACCAATCTCCGACTATATAACACCATTACAATGTTATTTAACTCTGGGGGAGGTTCTACTAATATAGTGTTTTAGTTAGCTACTTAGAATAAAGATCCGAGTAGACGATTGCCATGATTATCGAACGACGAGACACTGCCGACATCGATCGACAAAACATCACATGCTGCGCCGATTATAACACCTTTACATCGATCGACATATATTCTGGTATGGTATATTGTTCACAGTTGTCATATTGTGTCAATCTGATTTATGTTACACTAGGGACTGTGTAAGGTTACACTGGGAGCAATGTAATTTAAGCCTAAGGGATGTTTACTAATGATAGTTTATTTTATGAGTTTTATTAAATGTTTTAAAAATAGTTTCTATTGAGTCAAGAAAAGGACAATGAACTTATTTGATTTTTCTTTTTATCTAACTACACCCTTCTAGACTTACTAGTTGCTGATAGCACTAAAGATACTAAAGTAGATCAACTTGTCAACTATGTCTACAATTATTTAGAATGTTTGATCGAACCAGAGCTGACCTCCAACCTACTTGAGCTCAACTTTGCTTGTCTTGGAGTTTGATCTTCATGGGATCGGAATCCTCCTGCAAGTATGAAAAGTAAAAGTCTATATGTGTTGCTGGTTCCCTTCCTTCTCTCTCTTTGGCATCTTACGATATAAAAGATTGAAATGTTTTCCTAGAAGAGGTAGAGGGGTAGGAGTGTCTTTTGTGACCCCATTATTCTAAGTCTGAAGGGAATGATCACACATTGTGAAAACGAGGGATAGAAGTGTCTTCTGTGGCCCCAATATTTGCTACACTTTGTCAATAAAAAAGGAACCACAAAAATTAGATAAGTCGATAAGATGAGCTAGATGGACTGAATCAGCATCAAAACTCATTGAAATTGAAACTAATAAGAGATTCAGAGAAGAGAGTAGAGGGAAGAAAGGGATCAGAAGAAACTACTTATTGTACAAAAACTTGCTTGAGTTGAGTCCATGTGTTCCTTGATCGATACTCCCATGGTAAAGCCTACACTTTTATTTATGTAAGAAATGAGGTTAGTAAAAGGGATTGTAAAATAGAATTGCTAAGCTGTTGACTAGAGGAACTTGGTTGCTAAACTATGATATGGTATAGTGTGCTTTTGTGATTAGCATTTCTAAGGTGATGATTCCAAGTTTTAAATATGTGAGTCCCTGCTCTTTTCAAACCTCTTTCAGAGAGATTGCCTGTGTGTTTTGCTTGAGGACAAGCAAACAGGTAAGTCTGGAGGAGTTGATAGACCATAGATTTTACCCACTTTTTACCATGGTTTATAAGCATTTTTACTACTATTTGTATTATTGTAGAGTTTATTTAGCATATTTAGAGGTTCATGAGTGATTTGAAAAAAAAAATGATGCTTTTGGAGCATTTTGAAGATATTTAGAGAAGACACACGAGCTGGCCATCGAGCAAGCCCAAAGGTTGACAAGAAGACATTATAATCGATCGATGTGCATCCTATACCATCAATCGATATCAAGAGCACATAAGCTTGTATTGGTTCTAGCCGACTTATAGCCCAAGACTTCACCTATTTACAAGATTGCGCCTGACGAGTATTAACCTAATTATACACTCTGCCAAAGTGTTTAGGGTTGAGAGAACTTTCATATTTTCTTGTTTTACACATCAAATATTTTTAGGATTTATAGAGTTGGAGAGAAGATCCAGAGATATTTGAGATTGGAACTCCATTAGTATCTATCTATCTATCTATTTATGCACTTTTCTTAATACCTTGTTGTTACGAATTGCTTAGCTATGTCTGAGTAATTCTCTTGTTAGATTTAGGGTTCAAACAGGTTAAGAGGGATTAGCCCTAACTATAGATTACTATTTTTGATAGGATTGTCATTAATGCTTGGGTTCTAGAGTAGCTAACTAGAACCATTATCTAAGGAACTGTAGGGATAAGTGATAACATATAACATACCCTAAAACCATCCAAGTCAAGCTAGAAACGCTAGGTAAGGAAAAAGCTGACCTAGGCAGCCTAGTGAGCATATTCAAACTGCACGCAAAGCTTGACAAAACAGTGTCGATCGATATTCCTATAGAATAATCAATCGACGGTGTGAAAAGTGTATCGATCAATATTCCTCTATAATATTGATCGACATTTTTTAGTGATCCGACCTACTGTTGTGAAACCACTAGATCTATCAACAAACAAGCTGAGAACGCTAATGCCTATTATCTTGTTATTAAGTGTTGAGCTCTGTAATATCATTCATACAACTGATAGGCATCTATATGATTATAATCATGATTACCTAAATAGAAACTTTAATTCTAGATATTTCATCTTATTGTTTAAAACCCACTCTAAATCACTTAGCAACTACCTTGGTCACAATTGTTAGTTTTATTTAAACCATAATCAACCTAGCTTAATTAACCTGACTAGATTTATTGCTTACCTAGCTTCTTGTGGATTCGATCCCTAAGTACTACAATTGAACCTCTTATTTGAGGGAGTAAAGTCGCTTCTTAAGGTAATTTAAGCACTATCATTCTCTATATCATCGTTCACTTCATTTTTCCAAGTAAAAACTATAAATATAATAAGTAAAAGTTATTTATTGGTTCAACCATTGTTTCAATTGATTACTAGGTTCCAAGTTTTAGTGGGGTTTTGCAGGTTTTATTGATTTTTTCAATATTAGTTTTTGAACAAAACCTGAACCTAATTTATCTTAGGTCATCAGATTTAACGGTTCAACTGTGAGTTTGGGTTGGCTTTCAAAACACTGATATATATACTTCATTCTACGTTAAAGAACAACATTCACATTGCAACAAAAAACCAAAGAAAGAAAATGATGACCAATGCAAGTTTCACCCTTGTCATAAACTTGAAATGTTCAAAATTGAGTTAGGCGTAACACGTGCGGTTGGATAAGGCCTAGCGCCAAATAATTAATCAATGATTATACAGAGATTAATCTGGGCGTAACTTTAGGGTTTATTTTTATTTTATGGCTTAGGTTCTAAATATTATAGGATTAAACAAAGGATTTTCTTTGTTTGTAGTGGTTCTAGGTTTCTTAAACCTTCATTTAGATCGTGTCCGTGCACTAAAAGCCCATTTTCAACTTCTAGTAGTTTATCTAAAGGGTGAAATAGTCTTCTTGTGTTTCATCTCTTTCTTTATGACTTGCAGCCATAAAAATATGTAGAAAATTATTTTTTTACTATTTTTCCATCATTTTCCTTCAGTTTTGTTCAAGGATTAACACAAATCTTATAGATCAAGGATAAGTACAACAGATTTTAAAGAAAAACAAAGAAGATAATAAGTTTTCTCATCATTCTCGAGTTCTTGGCTGAGTTGACCCAACTCGTGACGGTGTTCTCTACCGTGGAGCACTTTTCTGCCGGTTAATCGGCCGCGTACACCGAGTTTTCGAACATGGGTTATAAACGATGAACATGTAAGTTTAAAAACTCAAAAAGTCATTTTAAGTTCCTTTATATCACTAACTTACATTGGCTCTAACTGGTGGTCATTTTAGGAAAAAATATGAAAGGAATGAAGATGAATAAAATAATAGGAATGAATGGGAATGATAGTCCATCCCAAATTTAGTGAGGAATAATTGTAGGGTCTAACTGGTAATTATCTCAGTAACACTAGGAACAAATAGGAAAAGAACATATGCTCTGAATGGTGACTAAGAATAGAGGTGGAACATTCAATTCTTTTTCATTCCTAAAAAATTCACCATTCACAAGGAATGTTTTTTCCCTCTCATTCTTTTTTTTTCTAGAGGAATATCGAACAAAATCATTCCTTAAGAAACTTGAGAAGGAACAACCATTCATTTTTATTCCTGCTATTTTATTCCTATACGTTCTTTTGTTATGTGTTCCTTTTGTTTTCATAAAGGTTACCAGTATGTGAATGATGAGCAAAGGTTATTCCATATCAAATTTTTAGAGAAATGAATTTGTTCTTTAAATCTCTACATTAAATGGAATAAGAAGGAATAACTATTTTTTGGCATCAATAGGCTATTCTATTACTCAAACTTGAGATGATCTTGGTAACCAGACCAGAATAGAACAACCAAAGTAGCAAAGGAATAACTATTCTTTATGAATGGTAAAATTTATTAGGAATATTATTAAGGAATACATCATTCATCTTCATTCATTGGTCACCATATATAGCCTTATTCTATAATTCTCTACAAAAGGTACGAGAAGGAATGGAAAGTAAAACTTATTTCTTATGAATGATATAATTTTATAGGAACCATAAGGAATTGAATGTTCTTTCTCGTTGCCTTGGTCACATGTTGGAGCCATTATGTTGTGCTTATTTGGTAGGGTGAGAAGATTCATGCTTCATGCAAAAGGAATCATATGTTAAGTGTTCAACGAAAACTAACTCTAGGGAAATGGCACATTCTCACTAGGTTTTCGGTTGCCCAAGCATCAGGCCAATATTGGCCAACGAGTCCACCATACAAGATGATGATCAGTGATGAATTTGTGATAAAAAGTTCCTACCCAATTCAAGATAGTATGTTCTTATCTCTTACCAGATACGAAGAAATCACTGATGGGACCTTAAAGACCCACTTACTTAGGTAATACCTATATGCCCACCTTTCTGACTACTATATTCCAGTTTTGGTTTTCAATGTCAAATCTGTATATTGACGTGATTTTTTTTTCTTAAAGATGTTATGGGTAAAATCGTAAGCCTTCAACCAGTTCGAACCATGCAAGTGAAAGGACATGACCGAAAGATAGTTCAATTTTGTTTGGTTGATACAAGGTAAGGTTTCATTTTAATTGTTTTCGCCATTGAAAGATCATATTTTGTTTTACTTTCAGTAATAGCTTTGTTTGTTTTAGTGACAAGGAGCTTGCATGTTGTTTGTAGGGAAAATGTGCTGAGTGATTGGAGGTTTATGTTGAACAAGAACAACCAATTATATGCTTGATCAGGTTTGCCAAAATCGGTTTATACAGAGGTATTATTCTAGAGGCGTATTCTATCAACATCAGAACTTATATTGTAAATCTCTTATGTGCTCAATTCTCTCTAAATATAAATAGGTGAGGTGCAAATAACAAGGGAAAATAGTAAATATAGATAAATAACTAGTACATTGTCCATATACCATAGTTTGAGGTATAAACTATCCATCTAGTATAATCTTTTTGTATAAATCCAATTAAACCCTTAATCTAAGTCCAAAATGATTTTTTAATTTAATTACTTAAAAAGTTGAAAAGTAAAAGAAATTAGAAAAGAAACAAATGGGTAAAAATCGTTTTATCCATCGAACCCTAATCTCATCTCCTCCTTTGACGATAGCGAGAAAACACGAGTCAAATTCACCGGCAAAGTTGTTTCATTTTTCCGTTCGGTGTTCCTTCTTTCCGCTAGGTTTCTGCCGGTATACCTCTCTTAATTGAAGTATCAAACACCTCGTGTTCACTGCCCCATCTCCTTCTCAAGTAACTCGCCGGAACAGAACAATGATTAAGATGGAGAAGCTACGTAAGTTTTGGGATGATGGGAATTGTCCTTATGGTGATAAATGCAAGTACATGCATTTTTGGAGACAAGGGGAAATCTTCTCCTTCTTGACTCAGCTTAATGGGCATCAAAAGGTATTGCCTTTTGGGTAGTTATGATGGGTTGATGGGTTCATGTTGACTGGTTTTTTTTGGGCATGTTGTCACAGGGATTGCTCTGTCTTCTGCTTCAGATAAGCTTTTCTCTGCTAGCAAAAGATGAAACTCTCCGGATTAGGGATTGTTCTTCTGGAAAGGTTCTTATTTGCCTTTTAGTGTTCATTCCATAGTGGTTATCCTTCAATGGATACTTGCCATTTGTTTGGTTATGACTTGGGAAAAATGAATGTGTCTCTCATACTGCTGAGTTCTGAGCCACCCCTGTGTATACATTTTAGATGTTGAACTTACAACACTAGTTTTAATAAGCAAGTTTGCAGTATGAAAGGCTTATCGTTCTAATACTAGTTTTTTCTTTTGTCTATACTGATAATCACTTATAGCATCCCATGCTGTTTGGATTGATTACTGTTCCAATATATATTTTTAATGCTTATATATATGCCTGAAATATCCAAACCGACGTGGACCTGAGTCTCACCGGATCCGTTGGCCAAATATATTCATTGGTTGTTGGTACTGATCTCTGTTTGGTAATGAGTTTTCAACAGCTAGTTTGATTTAGGGTGTGTTAGCTCTAAGTGGTGTGCATGATGCAGAAGCCAAGCCGATATTGCTATGCTCCTGCAACGACAATACCTTGAACCTCTATGACTTGCCATCATAAGTCCTTCCACTAATTTTTATTTCATGAGTATATTTATGTTCTCTCTTCAAAACTTAGTTATTGTTCTTATGCAAAGGTTTACAAAATGGGAAAAAATCTTAGCAAAACAAGAGTACGGTCGATCCAGATAGGTCCCATGGGCTTATTTTTCACCGGTGATGGAACTGGCCAAGTTAAAGTATGGAAGTGGAGTACACAAACCACTGCTATTCAGCCTTAAGGTTTGGAACAGAGCCCTTGTTCCACATCATTCTGATCTGAGTGTATTTTTATTCATTTTTGTAACATCTGCTGACAATCGTGCTAGTAGCATTGTTGAAATGCTTATCAAGAGTTACTTGAGAGGCTGTTGTAAGTGTTTGTCAAATAATCATTATTATTGAGATGTAACCCTTGGTTTGTACAAATAAATACAAGGATGACATCTTCGCAGTTTCCATTGATAGCTAGGTGAAGTAGACACACACAAGCTCTTGTCGAAACTTTTCTATGTACATCTATATGATAACTGGGGGGAGTAGAAGTGTATTGTACTGATTAACTCCATAGGTAAGTAGCTTAACTCAAGGTCAACAAGGTTTTAGTCAATTCCAAAATCCTCAAAAGTCATAATCCTTAAGTCTTCAAAAGAACTTATCGAACCATAGGTTGGGTCGTATTTGGGTGTGTTGGTCGGATGAGGTTGATGTTTTTCCTGTGTCTACTAGTATGTCGATGATTACTATTTGGGTGAAGTATAAGGCTTCAAGTGATACGTTTCTATGCTCATTTGTGCATGCTTCCAACTATGCAAATGAGATAAGGGACCTCTGGTGGGAAATGGAGGCGGTTAGATCGTGGGTGGGCAATAACCCCTGGATAATACAAGGGGATTTCAATGTGGCTTTGTCAACGCAGGAGCATTCCCTTGCCACGGCTTCTCGAATTGGATATGAATGCAATCAGGGACTTCCAAAATGTGGTACAAAAATGGGACATGATGGACTTAGCGCAAGTTAGGCCCTCTTTTACATGGACAAACTGTTAGGAAGATAATCTCATTAGCAAGAAGCTTGATCGGGTGATGATAAACAGTGTATGGATAAATAAATTTCCCCATTATTTTGTTACTTTCGAGTCTGGTGGAGTTTTTGACCACATGTGGATGCATACTCAGCTGCGAGATGTTCCTCCGGAAAATGTGAAGCCTTTCAAGTTCTTCAATCATCTGACGGGTCATCCCAAGTTTCTTGAGGTTGTAGAACGGGTCTGGAATGAATCACCACCTCTTTTCCACTCTCGGTCGGCACATGGTAAGTTTCAGAGGAAGTTGAAAGCTCTAAAAGCTGATATGCGAGGACTTAACAGAGATCTCTATGGGGATCTACCAGGGCGTGTGAAACAGGCATATGAGGAGCTCTGTGCTAGGCAAACTGAAGCTATACAGAACCTACAAGCATCAACGTTTGAAGCGTCTTCTGATGCTTGGGAATATTGGCATCACATATCTGGGATAGAGGAGCAGTTTTTCTATCAAAAGTCGAGAGTGCAGTGGCTCGGACTTGGGGACAAAAATTCCAGGTTTTTCCACAAGGTCACACAGAGCCGTAGTATCAGCAACACTATCAAAACGATTGTCACTGGGGATGGTAGGATTCTTACTGATCCAGCAGATATCAAGAAGAAAGTTGCATATCACTTGGAGAATTTCTTAAATGGCTCTACTTATCCAGGGCAGAGTGTCTCCTAAGAAGAAATCAGTCATCTTTATGAGCACCGATGTTCGACAGAGATGATGGCGATGCTGCAAGCTCCTGTCGTGGCTGGAGAAATAAAAGAGGTTCTCTTCTCAATGCCAGCGAACAAGGCTCCAGGGCCAGATGGTTATCCAATGGAATTCTACAAGGAGGCATGGTCAGTGGTAGGAAGAGACTTTGTAACGGCTGTGCAATCTTTTTTCATGTATGGGTTCATGCATCGTAGCATTAACGCGGCTCTACTCTCTCTTGTCCCCAAGAAAACAGCTGCGGAGAAGGTGACTGACTTCAGGCCTATTGCGTGCTGCAATGTCATTTATAAAGTTGTTTCGAAGATAAATGCTAGGAGACTAAAGGCTACACTTCCTGAGGGCAGATTTCTATTGGAGAATGTCCTATTAGCAATGGAACTTGTCAAAGATTACCACAAGACCTCGGTATCCTCTAGATCTGCCATCAAACTAGACATATCAAAGGCTTTTGACACTGTTAGTTGGGAATTTATTGAGAAAATCATGCGTGCAATGGGCTATCCGGACCTGTTTAATACATGGATTATGAGATGTATCGACACTGCAGCATTTTCGGTTTCTGTCAATGGGGAGTTAGCATGATTCTTCTCTAGTAGCAGAGGTATACGGCAAGGGTGCTTGCTGTCTTTGTATATCTATGTTATTGTTAGTAATGTCCTCTCAAAGCTCCTCAATAAAGCTACTACAGAGGGTCGCATTGGTCATCATCCCCACTGTAAGGAAATTAATCTGTCGCACTTGAGTTTTGCGGATGATATAGTTGTTTTTACTGATGGTACTCCGGAGTCGCTCAAGAACACACTGAAGGTGTTTGATAAGTTTGCTGGTATGTCGGGGCCTGCTATAAATGTAGCCAAGTCAACTGTTTTTGCTGCGGGAAGAGGTAAACAAGTACTTGAAGCTGTAACGGGGGTCTCTGGTCTCTCCATCTTTGCGCTGCCCATCAAGTACCTAGGCTTGCCTCTCACTACGAAGCTTATGAATAAAACTGACTATGAGCCACTGATCACAAAAATCAGGAAGCAGTTTCTTTCTTGGACTAGCAAGGCCCTCTCATACGCTGGTAGGTTGCAACTCATAAAATCAGTAATCTCGTGCATTACAAACTTCTGGCGTGCAGCTTTCTGTCATCCTCAAGCTTGCTTGGATGAGATAGAAAGTATGTGCTCGGCTTTCTTATGGAGTGGATCCCCAAAAAATACTTCCATGTCAAAAGTTGCATGGTCTGAAGTGTGTTGTCCTTATACAGAAGGGGGTTTGGGTCTTCGGCATGTTCAAGATGTAAGTACGGTATTTGTTTTGAAGCTCATTTGCAGGCTCTCTGCTCACTCCTCTTTGCTTTGGGGATCGTGGGTCAGACAATATCTGCTGTGTGGTGAGACCCTATGGAATGTGAGGGACACGGGGTTGGGTTCATAAATATGGCGGAAAATCTTAAGATTTCGTGCGCTCGCAAAAAAATTCCTCCGTATGGAAATCAAGAACGGTCAAACAGAGAGGTTCTGGACAGACTTGTGGCTTCTTGCAGGAGACTGATTGACCTTGCCGGTGAGATTGGAACCCAAAAGTTAGGAATCCCAAGGAATGCAAGAATTTGTGATGTGCTTGATGAGGGTGATTGGAGATTCAGGACCTGTCGCGACCATAATGTTCAGCAACTGGTCCAGGTGTTTCATCAGTTTCCACTCAGGTTAGATGCAAATGCCCCTGATTCAGTCTTGTGGAAGAACGGTCCTGGTGACTATGGTGGAAAGTTTATAGCTGCTGGTATTTGGCAACAAATGAGACAGCGCATAGATGAAGTTATGTGGAGCAAGATTGTATGGTTTCCAGAGGGGGGGTTCCTCGTTAATCTTTCATCACATGTTTAGCGTTTCACGATAGACTCTCTACAGGTCACCGTACGAGCAGATGGGGCCAGCCGAAAGCTTGTATCTTCTGTGGTGAGCCAGATGAGACTAGAGACCATCTATTCTTTGCTTATCTGTATACTTACACGCTGTGGCTACAAGTTGTTGGAAATCTCTTCGGTACTGACCCTGATCACCATTTTGCGCCTGACTACAGGACATTATGATCATCTTACTTTCATCTTGTTGAGACTGGTTCTGCAAGCTATAATATACTACATCTGGAGGGAAAGAAACGACATGAGAGACCTCCTTTAAGACTGTTGACCAGCTTGGCCGTATTATAGACATGACGATGAGGAACCGTATAACGTCGCAAATACTATCAGAAACCAAAGATGCAGGGACTGATGCGCCGATGGTTTGGAGCTCATTTGTCTTAATATTTTATAGGAATTCAGTAATCTAGCTTGAATAAATATTCTTTGTACATATACATTATTTTGCTCTGATCAATAAATTGAATATTTCATCAAAAAAAAAATGAAATTATCGATTCCACAACCAATACTTGACCTGGTTTTTCTTTATCAACATCAAATCCCCATTCTTTAAGAGGATCAAATTTTCACAAATCTCAAGAGGCATAAATATTCATCTTCTTCACCAAGAACTCAAAAGTTTCGGACGGTTTCAAAAGTAACTCTTCAAAAAATGTGAGATGAATAAGGAGGACACGTTTAAAAAAAAACTTAGGAAACAGAAAAAATTAGGATAATAAAAATTAAAATATATTATTTAACAGATTTTGAAGACATTTATGGAATATTTACATTACGAATTTGGAAAAACATACATTATGTTGCTCGTAGAATGTAGATATGATGGTACATGGTGAGCTAGCATATAGTATTCTAGTTGATAACAAGTAATACCTTCGTAGATTATTGGTACATAGGCAGATTTCGGTATTTCGTGTTAGAAGATAACAAAAATTTACAAAGTCTTCAAAATTCCCCAAACTATATTTCAATTTCTAAAGTTTTTTCTATCTTTCTCACTAATTTATCTTTTTGTTTTTGCAGATTTTTTTATTACATGGTTATCATCTTTCACTACTCTAAAGCTATATCTATATATTTTGGAATTGTATTTTTTTTTTGTTTTATATGATAGATTCTAAAATAATTGTAGATTCAACATAATGCGGTTGTTAGTTATTATTTACGCATACACAAATTTATTTTGAAGTTTTCTCTGTTTTGATACCACTTGGATGTGTTTTCCAGATCTAAGTCAGACTTTGGAATACTTCTTGGAAGACTTATTGGGAAGTATTCTCGAAGTCTTCAAAAATCTTACGATGTCTTCCAAAGCTAAAGTGCAGTCTTCTGAAATCATACGAAGTCTTCTGAATTTTTTTTGTCTTTTAAGTGAATCAAAACTTATCTATGTCGAGGAATCGTCCAAAGATCCAATTGTAATATTTTTGTTTATGGTATGTTTTATGATTGCTATGTGTATTCTTTTAGTTCTATTTTTTTGTAAACTTGAAAAGATGTTAATGAAAATACTTTCGTAAAAATGTTGATGTCTTTAATATTACTGAACTATATAGAAAAATACATTTTAACTATTTTACCCACTTTTAGCAAACCAAACAACACAAAAATTTAATTAAATTTACTAAAACTAAGGGAAAAAACTTCTCAAAAAACATAAGTCAAACTCACAAAAGATCAAACTATACATAAGTTTCACTAAAAGAATTTTAGAAGACTTCACTAAAAGTCTTATGGGAAGTCTTCCTTTAACATTATTACCAATAGAAGTCTTAAAAATTTCTTTAAAATTAATGAGAGAACAAGCTAAGTCTTCTCTCAGAAGTTTTCTCGAAAGACTTATCCAGAAATCTTATTATGTCAAGAAATCCTCTCCGTAGATTTAACCAAGGGGGAAACTAAAATTTCTGCGAGAAACTTAAAATTTAAGTTAAAGTTGAAATTTTAAAAGTATATTTTATGATCTTAAAAACACATTAAACCATATGACCTGATATTCTTTCTATTTGGGTCATTTTACAATTGCAAATTTACGAAAGAAAACTTCCTTAGAAGCATTACTCTATAGAAGATATCTTGAAAAGTTTTTCTTTGTAATATTGGTTTACTTTTGAATTTGAAAATTGTCGATGATGCCAGAGAAGTCTTCTTGGATAAACATGTTAGTTTTGCAATGACCAAAGTTCGTTAGAAATTTGACTTTTAAGTATTTTTTTTTTGTTTTGCAAATTATTGATTGCTTTTGTTTAAAAGTTTGAGTTTCTTGAGATAATGTAAGAATCTAATACGAAGTATTTTAATTTTGGTTATTGATGCTAGTTGGTAAAACTTATGTCCATTATATTTTTTTTGTAAATAAGTTAAAGTGGAAAAATTGTTTGAAACATTTATGTAACTTTTGATTTTTTCTTTTGAAAGATGATAATTTAGTAAATAATTTAACATGTCAGGAATTGTATATAGTAACAAAACTGAAATATGGTGAAATGAAGAAATAGTTTATTTTGTGTTTTGGCAATAAATTGTGAAGTTATTTTTCAGTAAACGCTGAATTTATTTCTTTTATAAATATGGACGAAAATTTATTAATTAATTTACAGTAGAATGATTAATGAAAATGATCGTGAGAGAAGGAGGAAAGCCAAATTCTCGTACCATCTCTGCCATGACTAATTTTTTATATAACAAATTATTAAGTTTCAAATCTTCGCTGTTGCACAAATGATTCGTTTTAAAGCAATAGCTTTAACCTTTTTTTTTGGTAGCTTCAAATAAGGGTGAGACACATCTAGAGATCTGAAAAAAATAGGATTTATCGAATCCGTGGATTTTATATATTAATCCAGATTTGTGACTTTCAGAAATAGCTGAATATCCGTTTAGATATTGCATTACCCACAAGTATCTGAATTTGGAATCATAAAAATGTTTAAAAAAAAAATTAAATATCAAATCTAAAAGTAATAAATAAATTAAATATTTATACAAGATTAATGTGTATATATATATATATATATATATATATATATAATGTTTTAAAACTAGTTTTCTGTATAAAAATTAATATATCAAATATAACTACTATATTAGAAATATAGATTTAGAAATCGAATCTAAAAATCAAGATATCCGAATCTAAATTCAGTTTTAATCGATCCAAGATTTTAATTTTTAGATTTGGATTCGAACATCCTAAATATTTAACTTTCTTAGAGGATCAGGAATAATTTCGGATCGAATCGGAATCCGGGTAATAGCTCCCAGACTTTGCTCCAAAGACAAAACGAATATTCAGTTTTTATTTTACTCGAAATAAACAAAAGCAAAGTTGCCATTACACTTGAAAGCTTCTGAAACTAATATTAAAAGACGCATGCCAGTACGATTTAGAGATTATTTTAATGCGGGAAAAACGAATTTCAAACTTCAAAGCTTTTAATGATCACAAAAACTAATCATAGTTTGACCATTTCGTTTAAATATTGTTTTCCTGGGAAGGAAAAAAGGGTCTGAACCTCTAATTTTTTCACTCTTTTTTTTCCCCTTCAACAAACCAGTTTCAAAGTCGCGTTTTTGGACTAGAATCTTCAGAGGTATGTGTCTTTGATATAGATCCATGGTTAGTCTACTCTGTGTTCTTCTTTCCTTATACTCTTATGAATTGAGTTTGTTTTTCTGGATAGTCTTATCACATCTTTTGTTTGATGTTTTGTTAGGATGATTTAATGGATTCTGTGGATGAATGAATCGCCAAGGAGATGATGAGGAAGCTTACTGTTTTTTCCATGTGTATTCTCCTTCCTCTTACCCTTCTGATCTCTGGGACAAGAGGGTTGAATTTAGAAGGTCAATATCTTCTTGACATCAAGAGCAAGTTTGTAGATGATTTGCAGAATCTGAAAAACTGGAATTCAAATGATTCTGTGCCTTGTGGATGGACCGGTGTGAGGTGCAGCAATTATTCCAATCAAGTGGTTTTGTCACTGAATCTTTCCTCGATTGCTCTCTCTGGTAATCTGTCACCAAGTATAGGTGGATTGGTTCATCTGAAGGAACTGGATCTATCATATAATGGGTTATCAGGGAATATTCCTAAAGAAATTGGGAATTGTTTAAGCTTGGTGGTTCTTAGATTAAACAATAACATGTTTGAAGGTCAGGTACCAGTGGAAATAGGAAAGCTTTTGTCATTGGAGAAGCTGATCATATACAACAACAAATTCACAGGGTCTCTTCCTATGGAGATTGGGAACCTGTTGTCTCTCTCCCAACTTGTGATTTACAGCAACAACATCAGTGGATCATTGCCTCGTTCCATTGGCAAGCTGAAGAAACTAACAAGCTTCCGAGCTGGTCAGAACATGATTTCTGGAAGTTTGCCTTCTGAGATTGGCGAATGTGAGAGCTTGGTCATGCTTGGTCTTGCACAGAACCAGTTGAGTGGTGAAATACCGAAAGAGATTGGTATGCTCAAGAAACTTTCACAGGTAATTCTTTGGGAAAATCAGTTCTCAGGGTTAATCCCAAATGAAATTACCAACTGCACAAGTTTACAGACTCTTGCTCTGTACAAGAACCAGCTTGTCGGTCCGATTCCAAAAGAACTCGGGAATCTTGTGTCTTTGGAGTATTTATACCTTTACAGAAACATGTTGAATGGAACGATCCCGAGAGAGATTGGGAATCTTTCGAGTGCAGTTGAGATAGATTTCTCAGAGAACGGTTTGACAGGAGAGATACCATTGGAGTTTGGGAACATAAAAGGGCTTGAGCTTCTTTATCTTTTTGAGAACCAACTCGTAGGTAAAATCCCTGTGGAGCTTACTAGTTTGAAGAATCTAACGAAGCTTGATCTCTCCATCAATGCATTAACTGGTCCTATTCCTTTGGGGTTTCAGTATTCAAGAAAGCTGTTCATGCTGCAGCTGTTTCAGAACTCTCTTAGTGGGATCATACCGCCAAAACTTGGCGTCTATAGCAATCTCTGGGTTCTTGATCTGTCTGATAATCATCTCAGAGGAAGAATCCCAAGCTATCTATGCCTTCATTCCAATATGATCATCTTGAGCTTAGGAGCAAATAACCTCTCTGGCAACATTCCTACTAGCATCACCACTTGCAAAACTCTGGTTCAACTCCGTCTAGCCGGTAACAACCTCGTGGGCCGGTTCCCGTCGAACTTGTGTAAACTGGTTAATCTCACAGCCATTGAGTTGGGACAAAACAAATTCCGGGGTTTAATTCCCCGAGAAGTCGGAAACTGCAGCTCCTTGCAAAGGCTGCAGCTAGCAGACAATGCTTTTACGGGGGAGCTTCCTAGAGAGATTGGCAAACTTTCAGAGCTTGGGACCTTGAATCTCTCATCTAATAAGCTTACTGGAGAGATCCCTTCTGAAATCTTTAAATGCAAGATGCTTCAACGACTTGACATGTGCTGCAACAATTTCTCTGGAACTTTAACAAGCGACGTAGGTTCTCTTTATCAGCTTGAGCTTCTGAAGCTGTCAAATAACAAACTTTCGGGTACTATACCTTTGGCTCTAGGGAATTTGTCTCGTTTAACTGAGCTACAAATGGGCGGTAATCTGTTCTACGGTAGCATTCCGAGAGAGTTTGGAAGTCTGACTGGTTTGCAGATAGCATTGAACCTCAGTTTCAATAAACTTTCCGGAGAGATACCTTCTCAGCTCAGTAACGTTGTTATGCTTGAGTTACTCCTCCTCAACAACAACAATTTGTCTGGTGAAATACCAAGCTCTTTTGCTAATCTCTCCAGCTTGTTTGGTTACAATTTCTCATACAACAACTTGACTGGCCCAATTCCGCTTCTCCATAACATGTCCATTTCGAGCTTCATTGGCAATAAAGGTCTTTGTGGCACACCGCTCGACCAATGTATTCAAACACAGCCTTCTTCACCTTCTCAGTCAACCGCGAAGCCGAGAGGGATCAGGACCAGCAGAATCATAGCCATCACTGCAGCTGCAATTGGGGGTGTCTCTCTTATACTTATCGTTCTCATCGTTTACCTCATCAGACGCCGGATGAGGACTGTCACTACTTGTATTCAAGATGGGAGATCGTCTGAAACCTCTCTAGACATTTACTTCCCACCAAAGGAAGGATTCACTTTTCAAGATTTAGTTGCAGCCACTGACAACTTTGATGAGAGCTTCGTAGTTGGAAGAGGAGCTTGTGGAACTGTCTACAAGGCGGTTCTTCCCGCGGGTTACACCCTTGCTGTCAAAAAGCTTGCATCCAACCACGAAGGTGGCTGCAACAACAACAATGTCGATAATAGCTTTAGAGCAGAGATTTTGACTCTTGGGAATATAAGGCACCGTAACATTGTCAAGCTACATGGATTCTGCAATCACCAAGGATCAAATCTGCTTCTGTATGAGTACATGCCCAGAGGAAGCCTTGGAGAAATACTACATGATCCATCGGGAAATTTGGATTGGTCAAAAAGATTTAAAATCGCTCTTGGTGCAGCTCAGGGTCTTGCTTATTTACACCATGATTGCAAGCCGAGAATCTTTCACCGTGACATAAAATCAAATAATATCCTACTTGATGACAAGTTTGAAGCTCACGTAGGTGATTTTGGACTCGCAAAAGTGATTGATCTGCCCGATTCAAAATCTATGTCAGCCATTGCTGGATCCTATGGCTACATTGCCCCAGGTAACGTTATTGCTTTTAGTTTTACAATTTGATTTCACTGTTAAGGGTTGACAAAATACTTGAACTTTACCCAGAAAAATAGAACGAAACTGAACCGGAGTCTTGTTATCCATCTAGACGTTATGCCAAATTTTAGGGGTGGACACTTCACTCGATATCCAAAATAGCACCTGAATCCGATAAAAAAACCCGAAATGAAATTTGAACCAAAGTAGAAAAATATTTGAACGGATATTGACTTAGGAGAGATTGGATATCCGAATCCGAACGGGTAATATCCGAATCGAATGGATATCTGAATATAACCGAACATATGTATATTTAACCTTATATTTCTAATTTACTGCTCTCATTTTATTCAAAATATTTTTATTAGCGTTATACATAGTTTAAGGGCAGATAACATCATCCATGTTCCACGAGCTCACAATTAGATTTCAGATTTTCTTGCTAATACTAAGACTGCTAGATCTTTTCGTAGAAAGCTTATTTTATTGGTTGTTCTATTTCGGCCTGGTTACCCAGACAACCTCAAGTTTAAGTAATTGAATGGTCTTTCGACGTAAAAACTAAACGAAAAAAGATAATATACATATAATTATGATTTACTATTCACTTGAAAAACATGTCGAGCTTATTGGCAAAAATTGTACCTAAAATTCTAAAACAATAATCAAATTAATGGAATTTTATTTTTAATTTTTATCTCTAAATCAATTAATCATTTAATTTATTGAAAATTAAAATGAAAAAAGTTAGAGGTGCATTTTAAAATATAACACTCTTTTTTTTTCAAAATCTAAATATCTGAAACCCGACCCAAAATAGCTAAACTCGAACCAAAAATATCCGAATCCGACCTGATATATAAAAATACCCGAATGGATATTATATCTCCATACCGAAATATACAAAAATCTGAAATACCCAATCCGAACCCGAACGGATACCCGAATGTCCACCCCTATCAAATTTACTCGAATTGAATTCGATGTTTTCTGCAACATAACCAAATTATATATCAAATGCATTTATACAACATTATCAATTAGAAGTACTGTAATTCTTTTTTATTGTTGACAGAAAATAGTTTTATTTACGTTATACTCCTTCTGTTATTGAATAAGTGTCACTCCGACACTTTTCAGTTCACATATATTAAAAAAGATATTAAAATATGTGCTAATTGTTATTAATTACTGTTCTTTGACCAATAGTATTTGAGATAAATAAAATTATTTATAAAATCAATGTAGATTGTAATTAATTTTCAGGTGAAAGTAAGTATAATTTGCATTGAAATTGTAAAGTGACACTTTTTGTTTAACAAGAAAAAATAGTTAAAATGACACTTATTATGAAACGGAGGGAGTAGTTTTTAAAGCTGAATCTGAGCTAACCGGGACCAAAATTGACCAAATAATATTAGATTTATATTTTAAAAAATAAAATTAGATTTTATTTTAGCAAATTTTAAAAATCTGAAATCTTAGTTACCCGAATCAAATGAAAATGACCCGAAATTAGCATTTCAAGTGACGGACGTGTAACTGAAACTTTTAACTTTGTAGAATATGCATATACCATGAAAGTTACAGAGAAGTCTGACATCTATAGCTACGGGGTGGTTCTGCTGGAGCTGCTAACCGGAAAAGCACCGGTTCAGCCGATAGACCAAGGTGGGGATGTGGTGACTTGGGTAAGGAATTACATAAGAAGAGATGCATTGTCCTCTGGAGTTCTTGATGCTCGGTTAAAACTAGAAGACGAGAGAATCGTCTCTCATATGCTCAATGTATTGAAGATAGCATTGCTTTGCACGAGTGTGTCTCCCGTCGCGAGGCCATCGATGCGACAAGTTGTTCTCATGCTTATTGAGTCAGATCGACATGAAGGAGACGAACGCATGGGTACAGATTGACACAGATTACTATATCAAGATGCAATTAATACTGCCAATACATTGTTATTGTAACTTTTTTTCACCTGAGATATTTTCTGTATGTAATCATGCCTGATAACTATTGTAAACTAGGAGCATAACCCCCGCGCAAGCGCGGGGCTGGATGTTGTTGTATTCGATAATTTTGTGTACATGATGCTGTGTTTTCACTTAGCCATGTCGACAATGCAATTTCTGTTGTGTGGCATCGCTCTCAAACCTAAATGTAAGACATTTTTCTAGCCTATGTATGCATGTTCTGGCAATGATTTAGTGACAAAAGGGCAATATTCCTTTATATTGGTACCGTTTTCAGATGATGGCCACATATCCAACGGACTCAGACGCCTTCGTTGGGTTCAACAGAAAATAACATAGGTGGCAAAAAAATTTGGGTATTCGTTCTCTTTTTTCACCTTCGTCGTACCTCTAAACTTTCGAATGCTCAAAACAAATCCGTAATTTACAAAATTGGAAGAATCTGTAAGTTTTGGATTTTGATTTTTTTCATGCTCACTAAATAACAGACTACCTTCATTTTCAGGCTCAATATATTTCAAGAACATAAACTGACAATTAACGACAAAAATATTTACGTAGATTTACATAAATCCCTTTTAAACCTCAGAACTTTAACCCTAAATTTAGAAAATCAAAAGAATTGCCATGTACAGGATTTAGTCGTATCAAAGTCATATTTTTCGTTTGTTTGTAAAGAGGCTTAATTGTGAGAAGAGCGAGACGGTTTGCAGCCCAACACATCATAGAACAATTTAGAACACTGGTTACTTAATATTTTTCTTTTTAAGTTTTAAGATTTTAAGAATTGGTTGTGGCTGTGCCCTTTCCACTCTGGCTCCAGGGTTCGAAACAGTTTGGTACTCTCTCTCTCTCTCTCTCTCTCTCTCTCTCTCTCTCTCTCTCTCTCTCTCTCTCTCTCTCTCACTCTCTCTCTCTCTCTCTCTCTCTCTCTCTCTCTCTCTCTCTCTCTCTTTTAGGGCATTCGCAACACGGTATCTCTTGGAGTTTCTCAGGCCAAAAAGTAGAACGTAAGGCCCGCGAAACAAAAAGTAGAACGTAAGGCCCGCGAATTTGGAGAAACAGGTGAGAGGGATCTGAGTAAAGAAACATGTTCGGTGCCCACAATTGGTTATGTTTTCATTTTTTTGTTTTGTTTTTTTTTTTAATATCAGAAAAATTGAAAAACAAAAAAAAAATCAGAAACTCTTTTTGGGTTTCTGGGTTGAGGATGTCCTTATCTCTCTCAGTTAAAAGTTAAGAGATGTGTTTTTATATTCTGCTAAAACCTCCGTCCTAATAAACTCTCAATAATCATGCTTTAATAATAATTACCTTTTTTAAATATTAATAAAAGAAGTTTTAAGGAGGAAAATTAATGTAATCTGGTATTTTCAAAATTGAATACAATTAGCACCTGCACAAACTGTTAGTAGATTAGACGACATACAAAATGACTCAGAGCATATAATCTAAGACATTGTGTATCAAAAATATCATACGATTGTAGATACAACCATTTACACTTTATTTCCAGCAAGAACCGGTTCTGACAAAAATTTGCTATGGTATGTATCACTGCATTTATTTTGTAAAATAAATACTGATATAAAAGATAAGACTGGTAATGAAAAAAGAGAGGTGCCGGAAAAAAAACATAATTTATTGAGGCATTCATGCTTTTGGCAGAGGAGTTCCAGCAAGCCATCCCCAGACGCCACCAGAGCTTTGTCTTTGACAGACGCAACCACCAGGAGTTCCAGTTCCTTTCAAGTTCAACATAAGCTAGTAACATTATTTGCTTATAGAAACTTCCGATTGAATTCTACTGGCAACTTTTTTTTTTCTTTTTGAAAATTTATTCCACAGGTAATATTATAGCACAAGAAAGCACATTTTATCAATAAAATGGCTAATTTTTATTTAGAAATTTTAATTTTCGTATGTAGTTGCTGATTTTTATAATGATACCGTGATGAGAATTTTTTAAAATACGTAAGTTGTTGACTAAAGCACCTTTATGATACATATGTATATACTTCAATATAAAATGCAAATTTCAACATGTTTGATTTAAAATAAACATTTTTTTCTTGCTAGTGAAAAGAAAATAAACAAACTGTGATTAGATTCTTTACACACTGATTAACGGTAAATACATATATGCGTGAAACAGTCATTTCACTTGAATCCATCCATATACATGTGTCCCACTAAACATTTGAAATTTGAATTTATAAGAAAATTAAGTGCAATAATAACATAATTTAAACTTCATAATATAAAACTACAATAAAGATATATTCAAGTTAGGATCATAAGTTAACCGGAGTTTATGTTACGGATTTAGAGTTGAGAAAGAGTCAATAATATAAAAGCACCCTCTGCCAAAAACATGAAGCTTTTGTCTTACGCAACCTCAACCTGCGAGCACATAGAGATGTTCAGATATCAAACCGAAACTTACACTTTGCTTTGAAAATAGAAAGGGAAGTACTATCGTACATACCTCTAAGTTGAAACACCTCAACTGTTCCGCTGCAGGTTGGCTGCAAGTCGACGCCACACAGATATAAGTTTCTATAAGTCAAATAATAAAAATGGTTGTTATGACAAAACAATCTCTGAAGAAATTCTCTCAAACTCATATCTCTTGCTTTCTAGTTGCTTACATGGTAAAATGCGGCAATAGTATTATTTATTCACCTCGTCTAACTCAATGTTTCGTGTATCAGTCTCTGATAACTCTTCCTTGAGTTGCAGAGTTTATATCTTCTCCTTGTTGAGTCATGCCTCCAGTTCTTCTTTCTCGGTTTGAGGGATGTGATTACACGCTCGCTTTTTCCTTCAACCTATGGATTTATGCACAACATAAAAAAGAGAAAAAAAATACAGAGATGGATTTTATGTGATTACTTTGTTGTTTTCATCCTAAACCAGTTTTAACAGAAACTGAAACACACAATTGAAAACTTTAGCTAGTAGAATTAGATAGAGGGAGGATTAAAAAGAGCAAATTACTTGCACCAGAATCAAGTCCTTTAAGTTAGTTGTTGTTGTTCTTTTATCAGTCTTGTGCTAGTATTCTTCAAGAAACAAAGAAAAGCACTTGACTTCGTTAAATAAACAAAACAAAATTAAAGCTGGGAAGAAGCAAAAACCAATTGAAGTCGAGTGAAAAGAGCTCAAATTGAATATGATAAATTAAAAAGCTACAAACTTTATGGAATTTGATACAAACCTGTATAAACCCGTAAGCATTATCTTCAAGAAACTTTGATAGGTCCCAAGGAAAGATATAGAGGACCCTTCAAAATCCTTTTGAGAAGGAAAATACTTTTAATTTAATCCATAAAAAAATTCATGAAGCTCTCACTTGTCTAAAGTGTGAGATCAGAGAAATCTATAATAACAAAATGACAATGAACTTATTTGTTATTCATGATAAAAAAATCTGTTGACTTTGAAAAGATCATAACCCTCAGAACGATTCATTCTTTATCTACTCCACTAAAAAGAATAAAGGGTTACAAAATCATCGGATTGAGATTGAATAACAGTAACAAAACAGAGGAAGAAGATGGAGGAGAGATCGTAAATATGAAATGCACATTTTGGGGGGTTTCGTATAGAAGAAACGAAAAGCTATGTGATTAAAGCAAAAAAAAGCTAGGAAATAGATTCGAAACACTACGCACCAGTTCATGGAGGAGTAGAATTGTTATCCCATAAACTCTCCATACTTGTTGATGTTCTGGAAATCCCAAAAGCTGAATGATGCGACCACCAACGGACTGAGAAGTTCTTCCGACGGCGGTGGTAGAGAGTGGAGCACTTGATGAATTCACACCCTAAACTACTTTTATATATAGGAGGATGGAAAAGGCGTTACAGGAAACAGAGTTGTATCGTCGGTAGAGAACGTCACTTGAATAGAAGGATCGAGTAACCAAAACGAATTGCGAAATTGGAAGCGTCTTGTGACGGCGAAGCATCGGGAACAGAAGAAGAGACCCTATCAGCGGGCCAAAACTTTAGAAGCCCAACAAAGCAGTGGTCCATTTACGCCCATAAAACAATATTTTTTAAAAATAATGAAGTGGGGCCCATGTGAATGCTGACGTGTCACCTCAGAAATGAGTGAACTGCCTCATTATATTATAGATTATATACACGGCTATATCTATAGATATACACTTCGTGGATTCTAGAATTCGACCATTACTTGTGTGTATTTTACATTGACTAAGAATATCTCCAACCTTCTTTCTATTTTCGATTCTAAAATAGAGTTTATAGGTGCTCGAACAAAGTAAAAAATAGGTTTACTCTATATATATAGAGTAGATTTTTGTCTTTACTATATTTTTTTCACTCTAAAATACAGTATCATTGAAGCAACAATCAACTCCGGTGGTAGAGCCAAAAAAAATTCTTACCGGCGTTATTCTTTTTTTCTTTTTTTTTGACATCGAACGGCCGATCTATTACTCAAGTTTGAGGTGATCTGGTAAACCAGATCGGAAACAACCAATGTAGTACAAGTCCCTATAAAAAGATCTTGTCATCTTAGCTACTGAATCAGAAGATACATTTTCAGATCGAAGAATACAAACAATTTAGAAATCTGGAAATCTGCTCTTCAACTTCTGCAGCTCATCTAGTTCAGTAGAGAAGTTGGGCCATGCTCCTGGGTCGTGAATCATTGAAACCAAATCCTGGTAATCAGTGCCAAAGGCCTGACACGTGGATAGTTGAAGCATGCATTCCATTGTCCATATGAGGGCCTCAAGCTCCAAGTGAAGTGGTGAGATTCTTCGTCGTTGGTTCCTTGCTCCCAACAATTGTGTTGTTCCTCTTGCAGTTTTCCATGTCCATCCATAACCACTAAAGAATACGTCATGTGTCCATGATCCATCTATCAAGCATCTCTCAGGATTTGGTAGTTGTGCTGGGTCACTCTAACTGTGTGTTCTTCTTGATTGATATTTTCCTCAAACCAAGCATAGCATTCAGCTTCAGCATGTCGAACAGTTTCTAGAGGATCCCTGTCTATTCCTCTGAATAGTTTGTCATTCCTTGCTTTTCAAATATACCACATTATCCAGGGATATGGGTCTTTATCTAGCTCAGTGTCTTCTATCTCGGTTTTCCTCCAAAAGAGATAAGCTATGTTTGTGTAGTGACTCGCGCTAGGGAATATAGATAGAGTTGGGGTGGCTGCAAGTGCCCATGTTTGTAGTGCTGTGGGGAGGCACTCAAATATTGCATGATTTATTGTTTCATCTTCTGCTCCACATCTAGGACAGTGGTTGTCACATCTCATATGGCGATGTGTTAAGTTGCTTGTTACTGCTAATTGTCCGGATATCGCTTGCCAGACAAAATGTCTCAGCTTTGGTGGTGCTTTTATCTTCCAAGCAAAGGCTTGGAGTTTCGTAATGCTCGGTTCTCCTTGGTTTTCCTCTGTTCTGTTAAGGATGTTCGTAGCGACCCAATACCCTGATTTAATAGTATACATTTCATTTTTTATGTAGCTCCAACAATATTTGTCCCTTTGATAGTTTTGACTTATGGCTAAGGATTGGATCAGCGGGATATCTTCTGGGTGTACGTAATTTCCAACCATCTCTGAATCCCATGTTTTTGGCTTCCCTGACATAAGGTCTCAAGCTGACATCATTGGATGGACCATTGGTGCAACTGGTCTAGCTGGTCTTTCTGGTATTGTCGGTATCCATTGGTCTTCCCAAACTCTAATCTCATTTTCTGAGTGTACCTTATATCTGATCCCCAATAATATTAGTGGTTTCGCAGCAATTATACTTGTCCATCCATATGAGGGTCTATCTACCGCATTTACTCGCAAGGGCGTACTACATCTGAAGTATCTTCCTATGAGAACTCTAGCCACTAAAGAGTCTGGGTTTTGTACCAATCGCCATAGCTGTTTGCCTAATAGTGCCAAGTTGAATTCATGAATCATCCTGAACCCAATTCCTCCCTCTTCTCTTGATTTGCAGAGCTTTCCCGGGGTTATTCATAAGAACACACACATAATATATATATATATAAAAGATATTTATAAATCGTTAAAATAACTTTAGAAAACATCTATTCATATAAAATCTTTAAATATTTTTGAAACCGTAAAAGAGAATCATTTAAAAACTTATCACCAATATAATTTTATAATATTGTTTTCATAATTTTCCATCTTCTAAAATCTATAAACTTTTACGGTTATTTTAGTGATATTCAAGATTAAAAATCTCCCAAATATTAAAAATCTACACAATTCACAAAAGATTTCTGTGAATACATTAGTACCTTTACTGTTTTATAAAATTAAAAAAAAATTAAAAAAAAACTTAAAACAAAATAACTTGAACATACACAATCTTTTTTTTTTTATTTTGCCCATAAGAAAAAAATAGATGAAATCGGAGGCTTAGTAAGAGTTTTTGAAATTTTCAAAATTTAACTTATGTTTTGCTAAAAATGACTAGTAATTTTATGAGATTTTTACTATTTTTTGACTAACTGTCCAACTAGATTAAGCTTTTTTTCATTTTTTTGTTTCTTATTGGGTCAAACTATAAAATTTGGTTGGATCACTATATTTTTTATGAAAGAAAAACTTGTATTTCAAAATAACGTGGGGTCAGCTGACCCCCCTCCAACCTCTATAGCTCTGCCCCTGACCAACTCTATTATAGAGTTACTATATATTATTCTTTTTGGAAATTTTAAAATTTGTTCAAATAAGAAAACATATTTACAACAGATGAATCTTCATGTCTAATTGTTACATAGAGAGAACCATAGTCTTATTTATGGGTTTGATCAAGTTGATCATGTCCTTTATGATCTTTTAATTGTGGGAGCCTTGTTGTGTACCGTTGTTTGATGCGGTCTGCATATTTCATCCTTCCAACTCTGTTAATATAGTGGCTTTCACTTTTTTTTTAAAAAGCTATTAATACAATGAATTCAGTTCCTAATAACTTTGTGAATGGTTACAAAAGGGATTTTCATGGTGTTGGTGTAAGCGCATATTGTGACTAGATCGATGTGTTAGATTGACGTATAGATTAGAGTACATAGCATAAACTAAATAACACATAGTTTTTTATCGAGGTTAAGTTTCCCTACATTCTCGAGACCTTGTCCAGAAACAAATCCACTAGAATAAAACTGCAATTACAATTGCTATGATATCAAACACTACAATGCCTACCATTCTTTGAGTACCATCCAGCCGCACTGGATCATCATTGTCTACAAACATTTGCAATCTTCATAGAACCTAACCACCAACAGATCATACAAATAAATATGGTGGGATGATGCCACCTACAGCTTGTGTGCATCTCTGGAAAATACCCTAGGTGTGCTTCTAAAAAAAGGCGGCCCTTTGGTATTTAACTGATTGTCGAACCCTAAACCCTAGGATCTCCAAGCAATCTTTTTTTTTCTCATAAGAAGAATTTTTTCCTCGTCTTAAACATACTATTTAAGATGATTATCTAGCACGGCAGACACTTTTTGGCTTGTCCAAGTCGTCCCTAAACTGTTGTCCACTTTTGTATTCCCGCTTCTTATTACCAGTAATCAGAGCACACAGCTCTCTGTTCCTGACGTACTTCCTGAACACTTTATGTAGTACCTCCTGAACCACTTCCTGCAGTACCTCTTAAACTATTTTTTGAACAAGTAACGTAATACATATTTTGACGTGTATCATGATTTTCTCCAACACTTTCTCAAGCCATTCAGCTTTAAGTCTTCAATCTCTCACTTGATGACTGCGTTTTAGAATCCAAGTGCCTTCTCAAACGAGTCAACACGACACTAACGATCTCTCCCTTGATGACTATGTTTTAGAACTCAAACACCCAGTCTTTCTCTCCCTTTTGAACTTAATTTGATGCTAAAGCAATCTTCTCTTTGCCCACTTACACCGATATTATATTTATGCTACATATGATCACCTCAACGCAACAACCAATAGTCTTGTTTCTCAGATCCAAGCAGAAGCTTATTGTCCTTGCCCTCGAGTAAAGCTTATGATCCTCTCCCTAGAGTAAATCTCCCACTCTCAGTATATTAGACAAGTTAGACTATCTCCCCCTGATTGAGTACATAAGTTAAAAACAACCACCACATCATGTTTTAACTCTTGGTGTAGGCTGGTGCATCTGCATATGAAACAAATAGATGGAGAATCACTATTAAATCATTAAATGTATATTTCAATGTGCATTAAACTTATTACGTTCTCGATGTTAAATGAAATTAGTAAAACTCAATATAATATGAAGAGGCAAGCAAACACAATCATGGAGGCTACAAACTATGGACTGATAAAAATACTGTGTTAAAGAAGAAGAAAAAGGCATAGTGTGGAAGATCAAATCAAGATATACACTAATAAAAATAAATATATTTTTATAACAGCTAATAACATGTTATGCTACATATCCAATGTATATTAACGATTAAACTTTTATTGCAATATTAAACAATATATATAATTCTATAATTTAGCATGTTAGCTGAAACTAATTTGTGGCCATTGTGTTATTATATTTACAGGTTAGATTTAGATACTAGAAAAGATATGATATTTTTACTATTATTGATAAGAAGTTAGGGGGGGGGGGTTATTGGTAGAAGAATTTTAGAAGAGTTATTAAATTTTGAGATTCCATGGTTATTGGTTTATGAATTTTTAAAATCTGAGTAGAATTCATTATTATTGGGGTGATGACTTTTAAATTTCATTCAAAATCTTTGGTTATTGAAAAAGTTGAGTTTTAATTGATTTTCAGATTCTATTAAAATCTATTTTTATTGAAACATACATTTTCTTTATTTTTACTCATAAGACTCAACTTTGAGAATATCATCTATAGCTATAAGATTTTTGAAATCTATGTAATAAAATACACTCACATACAAAAACACACAAATAGAAAAATGAAATAATACAAAGTATAATTTAACATGATACAAATCACAACTTAAAAAAAATATTAAAAATGTAATAAAAGTTAAAAAAATAAGTTTTAAAATATTTTCGAATTTCAATTTTTTTAATAAGTTGAAAAAATCAAAAAAAATTATATAAAAAGTTCAAATTTAAAAACATATATTCCAAAATTATAAAACATATTTTTATTTTATTTTTTAGTTTTGTATTATTTATATATCTATCAATATACTAAGGGTATAATGATATTTTACCTCTTTAATGATTGAGATGGTTCTATTTCTTTTATCCTACTATCATTTATTTTTTATTTTAAAAGTTAATAACAATCAATAGAATTCTATACACAAGTAATGAAAATCTATGTAAAACTATTTGATAAAATTTGTTAAATTTAGTTAATTTTTAAAATCCTTTCAACTGTTAGAATCATCAAACTCCACAAAAATTCATGTTCCAATAACCCCTCCCTTAATATACAATGTTAGTTGTTATATTAAATATTAGTGTATAAACTTTTTAATTAAACGATAATACCAATAACTATAGGTGTTAAGAACTAACATTACATTATATCATATAATAATTACACTAATACAAATGATATTTTAAACAATACATGTTGGGTTCCTTCTAGATGGAGGAAACCCAATGAGTTTGATTGGTGATAACCAAACTTGATGATGTACCATTGGTATTAGTCCATGAGATTAGTATTGGGTCTTGGGGGTGATTAGGGTTAGTGAGACATATATATATATAAAATCTCTTAACTTAATTTTGGGGAAGCAGCAGACATAATACAAGAAAAGAAAAAAAGAGTAGTCAAGAACACTCTTGACACAAAAGAGAGAAAATGAGAGAAAAGACAAATTTCGTCTGGGTTTGTCAAAGCACGTTTGGAGGGTCAAACGGATCCTGATGGGGCTGATATTTTGTTGCAAGCGTCTTCAGTCAGTGGGTTAAAGGTTCACCGAAGGGATTTGGATTATAGCGGTTGGAACCTCTGTTGTCTGGGTTTTGGTGAAGCTGGTCGCCGCAGTTCTTCAACAGTGCTGTCTTGAGTGTTTGGTAAATCCGACGGTGAGATTTTATGTAATTGAGCAGAGATTTGGCAGAGGTGTTGTTGACTTTTTCATCTTGGATTTATAAAGTGGGATTAGTCTCTGGTTGCCAGAATCCTTGTGAGCTGAGGTCGTTTGGTTACTGCCGGTTTTGAAGCTTTGTGTTGCTATCTTGTTGTTGTTGTTCTTGTGTTGGAAATAGCTCTTTGAAACTAGTGTCTCTGTTCTATTCAGATTGTTGAACAGGGAGGACGTGGTTGTACTCACATACATTTATATAGTGGATTGTTGAGTGGACTACAGTCCTGTGGTTTTTCCTTCTCACATCGAGGAGGTTTTCCACGTTAAAATTTCTTGTCTCATTTATTTATCGCTTATATCATATCCTGCTATCGTCGAAGTATTTTCCTCACATGTTCTCACAAGGTCAGTGGGAACACGACAATTTTATTCCGCTGCGCCGTGTCTGTTTCAGTTTTCTCCAACAAAATGGTATCAGCGCTTCTGGTTTTAGAGCTTTGGTTTTGATAACTTCAGGTTATTATTGCTTGTGAGAACGATGGAGAATATGAGCAGGATGGAGAATATAGGCAGGATGGTAAGCTTGAATGGTGCTAATTATCATTTATGGAAGGGCAAGATGGAGGATTTGCTCTTTGTTAAAGAATTCTATGTTCCAGTCTTCGAGGAGAAGAAACCTGAGAAGAAGACGGATGAAGAGTGGAAGCTGCAACATCGCCAAGTGTGTGGATTGATAAGGCAGTGGGTAGATGATAATGTGTTGCATCATATTGAGACTGAGACATATGCTTGTACATGATCAAGAAGTTGATTGAGCTGAGGTATCATGAGGGGACTCCGATGACAGACCACTTGAACGCGTTTCAGGGATTGCTCAACAAGCTGTCTTATATGGGCATTAGGTTTGATGATGAGATTCACGGTCTATGGCTTCTCGGTACTTTACCGGATTCTTGGGAGGTTTTCGGGATGTCTCTTTGTATCTCCGCGTTGGAAGGTGTTATTTCGATGGATTCAGTGAAGAACAATGTTCTTAATGAGGAAGTAAGAAGGCAGTCGAATGTTAGCAGTTCGCGTTCAGATGTCTTTGTTACTGAGTCAAGGGGGAGAAGTACAAGTAGAGGTCCCAAGAGTAACAAGAACATGAGCAGGAGCAAGTCTAATAGATTTGCAAATTTGGAGTGCTATTTCTGTCATAAGAAAGGGCACATGAAGATGGATTGCTGGAAGTTGAAACACAAGCAGCAAGGAGGTCAAGAAGAAAAGGTGGTGGTAAATGGAAGCTCTCTCGTGGTTCTTTGATTGTGGCTCGAGGTGAGAAGTCTTCATCTTTCTATTGGATGCAGGCTAAGTTCTCCACGGATGCTGTTAATGCGGTGGAGAATGATAATGCCATGGAGTTATGGAATAAGAGACTCGGTCACATGAGTGAGATGAGAATGGTTGTGTTGTCTAAGAATGCGTTGATTCCATAAATCTCTAGTTTACACCTGCAGAAGTGTTTGCATTGCTTTGCGAGAAAACAACACAGGGTATATTTCAATTCTTCTGCGCCTTCTAGGAAACCCGAGGTACTGGATTTGGTACACTCAGATGTGTGGTCCAATGAAGACAAGATCTCTTGGCGGCGCATCATATTTTGTGACATTCATTGATGATCATTCAAGGAAGTCGTGGGTATTTCCTATGAGGGCGAAAGATCAGGTGCTGGGTATTTCAAGCATTTTGTGGCGTTGGTTGAGAGACAAACGAGGAAGAAGCTGAAGTGTATTCGCAGTGATAATGGTGGAGAGTATCTTGGACCATTTGATGCTTATTGCAAAGAGCATAGAATAAGGCATCAGTTCACGTCACCTTATACTCCACAGTTGAATGGGTTGGCTGAAAGGATGAACATGACGATTGTCGAGAGGATGAGATGTTTGATCTCACAGTCAGGCTTATCGATGACTTTCTGGGCAGAAGCTTTGAACACGGTGGTTAATGTGCTAAATTTGTCACCAAGTGCTCCATTGGATGGTGATGTTCCAGAGAGGGTTTGGACTGGTAAGGATGTTTCTTACAATCACTTGAGGGTCTTTCGGTGTAAGGCATTTGTTCATATTCCCAAGGTTGATAGATCGAAGCTTGAGATGAAGTCGCGGCAGTGTGTGTTCATCGGTTATGGTCAGGATGAGTTTGAATACAGATTTTATGATCCCGTTGAGAAGAAGCTCGTAAGGAGCAGAGATGTTGTGTTCATGGAAGATCAAACGATTAAGGACATTGACAAGTCCAAAATTCCAACTCAGGTTTATGAATGTTTGATCGATATAGAGGCTACTCCTTCTACATCAGTCCATGGTGAGGTTGAGGTTGAGGTTCAGGATGATACACCCAGTGCAGATGCTCCCGCACATGAAGATAGCAGTGGTGATCATGGTGACGATCATGGTGAGACACCAGCTGCTGAGAACCAACCTACTGCTGTGAGAAGATCCGAGAGGGGTCTTACACCATCGACAAGGTATGATCCTAGTGAGTATGTTTTACTTACTGATGGGGGAGAGCCTGAAAGCTATTATGAAGCTTCGGAGGATGAACACAAGGATCTGTGGTTTGGAGCCATGGATGAGGAGATGAATTCTTTTGAAGAGAACCACACTTTTGAGTTGATGGAATTTCCTAAGGGCAAGAAGGCTTTGCTTAATATGTGGGTGTACAGAATTAAGCATGAAGATGGAAATAAGCCACCCAGATAGAGGGCTAGATTGGTTTTGAAAGACTACAGCCAAAAGAAGGGGATTGATTATGATGAGATCTTTTCTCCTGTTGTGAAGATGTCATCCATTTGGGTTATTCTTGGATTGGCAGCGAACCTTGTTCTTGTGGTTGAGCAAACGGATGTGAAGACTGCTTTCCTTCATGGTGATTTGGAGGAAGAGATCTATATGGAACAAGCAGAAGACTATGTTAAAGAGGGCAAAGAAAATTGGTTTGCCGCTTGAAGAAAAGCTTTTATTGATTGAAACAAGCACCGAGGCAGTGGTACATGAAGTTCAAGTCTCTTATGGGGAGCATGGTTATGCAGAGACTGATTTAGACCAGTGCGTATTTGTGAAGGTGTTTGGTGAGGATGATTTTATCATCTTGTTGCTGTATGTCAATGATATGTTGATTGTGGGCAGGAACATGGACAAAATCAATGAGCTAAAGTTGCAACTCGGGATGTCCTTTGCCATGAAAGATATGGGTCCAGCGAAACAGATTCTCGGTATGAGAATTGTTAGAGACATAGGTGAGAATCTGATTCACTTGTCTCAGGAGAAGTACATTGAAATGGTACTTAAAAGGTTACACATGGACAAATCTAAAGTGTTGAGTACTACTCTTGCACCACACTTAAGACTGAGCAGTCAATAGAGTCCGAAGACATATGCAGAGAAGGAAGATATGGAGAAGGTTCCATATGCTTCTACAGTGGGTAGTTTGATGTATGCTATGGTCTGTACAAGACCTGATTTAGCCTACGCCGTTGGAGTTGTCAGCAGGTTTATCTCCAATCCAGGGATAGAACATTGGAATGCTGTGAAGTGGATTTTGAGATATCTCAGAGGGAATTATGATATGAAGATTACATTTGGGAGTAAGAAGCCTTTCCTGGTCAGTTTCATTGATTCTGACATATCTGGAGATGTTGATTCTAGCAAGTCTACTTCTGGTTACTTGGTAATGTTTGCGGGTGGAGCTGTGGCATGGCAGTCAAGGCTGCAAAAGTGCGTTGCACTATCTACCACTAAGGCAAAGTTCATTGCTGCAACTGAAGCTTGTAAAGAGTTGTTGTGGATGAAGAACTTCTGTGAAGAGATCAGTTTCAAGCAAGAAAAGTATGAGCTGCTTTGTGATAGTCAAAGCGCTATTTGTCTCGGGAAGAATTCTACATTTCATTCGAAGTCGAAACACATCCAGAGAAGGTATCATTGGATACACGATGTGGCTGCTTCTAAGGAAGTGGAACTTGCAAAAGTTCATACGAATGATAATGGAGCTTATATGATGACAAAGTCTTAGCCGAGGGGGAAGCTTGAAGTATGCCGAGTGATAGCCGGAATGGCTGTTCCACCACCTAGTCGGAGGGGGAGTTTGTTGGGTTCCTTCTAGATGAAGGAAATCCAATGGGTTTGGTTGGTGATAACCAAACTTGATGATGGGCCATTGATATTAGTCTATGAGATTAATATTGGGCTTTGGAGGTGATTAGGGTTAGTGAGTTATATATATATATATAAAGTCTCTTAACCTAATTTTTGGGAAGCATAAGACATAATATAAGAAAAAAAAGAAGAGTACTCAAAAAGACTTTTGACACAAAAGAGAGAAAAGGAGAGAAGAATACAGATTTCGTCTGGGTTTGTCAAGGCAGGTTTGGAGGGTCAAACGGATCCTGATCGGGCTGATATTTTGTGGGAAGCTTCTTCAGTCAGTGGTTAAAGGTTCACCGAAGGGATTTGGATTCTAACGGTTGGATCTTCTGTTGTCTGGGTTTTGGTGAAGCTGGTCGTTACAGTTCTTCAGCAGTGCTGTCTTGAGTGTTTGGTAAATCCGACGGTGAGATTTTCTCTGATTGACCTGAGATTTAGTAGAGGTGTTGTTGACTTGTTCATCTTGTATTTGTACGGTGGGATTAGTCTCTAGTTGCCGGAATCCTTGTGAGCTGAGGTCGTTTGGTTGCTGCCGGTTTTAAAGTTTTGTGTTGCTCTCTTGTTGTTGTTGTTCTTGTGTTGGAGATAGCTCTTTGAAGCTAGTGTCTCTGTTCTTTTCGGTTTGTTGAACATGGAGGACGTGGTTGTACTCACATACATTTATATAGTGGATTTTTGAGTGGACTAGGGTCCCGTAGTTTTTCCTTCCCACATCGAGGAGGTTTTCCACGTTAAAATTTTTTGTCTCATTTAGTTATCGCTTATATCATATCCTGCTATCGTCGAAGTATTTTCCTCATAGGTTCTCACCAGGTCAGGGGAAACACGACCGTTGTATTCCGCTGCGCCGTGTCGGTTTCAGTTTTCCCCAACAATACATATGCTCAATGTTAAATGGTAAAAGTAATGTGAGATGCATAATTTTATAGTTAACGATATTAAACTATGTTAACTGATAAAAAAATGTCAGACGCAAAATTTATAGTTAACTATAATGTATGTTTTAGGACAGTTGGTTGACCAACTACTGGGTTGGAACTAAAGCTGGTATGGAGAATTATAAAATCTAACTAATAAGTGAAGAGGCACATGTGTATACAAAATCAGTTATTATCTTGGGACGTAAGAATTGTTATCCTGAGCATGCTAAGTTAGTATATAACAATAGTTTATTATTTGCAAAATTATTTATACTAGGGGTTATTCGGCGCTATGCGCTGGTTTTGCTAATATTGTTATGATTTGACTACGGTTTTATAATTTAGAATAATTTTCAACATTATTTTAGAAAACAAAATATGTATCTGATCATATGGAATTTATTAATTTAATTGTATTCTTTGCATAGTTACTGTGAAAGAAATTTAAGTTTAGATATATGCATGACAATTTGAAAGTGTAATAGATGGATTGTTTATTATTTGATTGAAACTTATCAATTTAAATTATGATTTAGATTAATTTATAAATGTAGACTTCATCTTACAATGATTATACTAAATTTGATTTTATACATATATATTTATATGCATATATATATATATTATGTTGTGAAAATATTAATTTTCACATTATATATATATATATATATATATATATATATATATATATCAATAATTAGATATGATAGTAAACATGCCTAAAAACTTAAATTATAAACCCATGTTTAGATAAACTGCATTTTCTATTTATCTTTTATTCTGCATCATCTCATTTGCAATCAGAGGAACTCTTTTTCACGTTTCATACTATCAGCTTTGTATTTGTTCAGTTCAACTCAGATTAATCTTCAATTATCGGCTAAACGGAACCAAACCGGAAACCCAAAGTAAATGAAATCAATCGGGTTTTGGCTAGATCCGTAACTGAATCGATATTCTTAGTTCAGATCGGGTTTGGGTTCGAGATTTATGCCCATACCTAGTTTTGTATATTGGGGTGATGGGGAAGTGTTATGGATGCTTTGGACTCTGCTAGGTTGATTTGAATGAATTATATTTTGTGAGCGGTGCTTATGATGATAATTTCAAATAATCGTAGGTGTCATATTAACCGCTAATTTCTTCTCGCTCTGGATTTGTCGAAATTAAGAGTTGTGACTATATCAATTTAACCAATCAGATGTATATTGATTGTAAAGATACATTTGAAGTTGGAACATTGTATTTTTAATCATAAATCTTAATAATAAGAATTTTAAATTTGATATTTATTGTTGTATTTTTTTTCTGGATGATGTAATTATGTGCTCATCTTTATTTGTTAACAACATTATTTAATGGTTTTATGTTATATAGTAATAGGTGATAGGATTATATATTGTGTTTGTATTTTTTTCAATAATATGTTTTTGCGTGTATAATAGTAAAACTTCTGACGTCAAGCATATTGAATTTCAATAACTATGCATTTGTTGTTTTAAGATTAACAATCTAACGTTAAAATTGTATTTTATTTTTTTTTTATTTGAATTACTTAAACATTATTCTTTAAGATGTTTTGTGTTCTCTCTCTATATTTTGACATTGGGCCTTCAACATCTATGTATTTCGTTTATCTTTTCGGTGTGCTTTGCTTCTCATTATCACCGAAAAATACTCACCTCAGTGTGTTTGTTCTTCGTCAGATTGTTTGGTATTTGTTATAGATTGAGTTTATAAGTTTCAAGTTGTGTGGTTGTTATTCACATCGTTAAAGGTTGTTCCGGTCAATATTGACTGCTCATTTTCTTACTTAGATTTTTGTTGATGTTTGGAAGTACATCTCCTTGGGTTGGGTCACATTCTAGTCGTCTTTGATGTTGATTTCTTCTTCGTTAGCTTACCGTCGATAATTCTTGTTCGGTTAGGTTTTCAAGATCTGGTTTTTGATCATTTGACTTATACGATCTCTTTTATAGTTTGAGGATGTGATATCACTCAAATTACCCTAAGGAATGAATTGCTCTCTCAAATAAGGGGTTCAGTAGTAGTTAGGGATCGAATCCACAAGGAGCTAAGGAACACAAAAGATGTAATCCTAAGAGATTATGCTAGGTTGATTAGGTTTAAAAGTAAATTGTAGTTTGTGAGCAATAGTAAGTTGATCAAAGGAATTGGTTTAGGTTTTAAGTAATAAGAGAAAGTAATTAGATTTAAGGTTACTATTCAGATAATCATGATTATTGGTGTAGCCTGGATATGTCTTTAAAACTTGGATCACTTGAAGGTGGATGAAAAGAGAAGTTCTAAGAGGTTACTAACACTCTAAAGAACAATGAACAACTCCCTGAGCCTATGGAATGGCAACAGAGATGGTTAGCTACTCTATGACACAAGATCACCTTGTATTGTCAATAGATGGTTCATTAGGAATTCCTTCCCTTAGTGAGATCAGTGTTCTAAAGCTGAACAAAGAAGCTATGAGACTTGAAACAACTTTCAGAGAAAAGTGTATAGAATAAAAGTTGAATGAGTTTTAAGCAAGCTGCTTACAGTTCTAAAAAGACAACGACAAAGAAGAAAGAAAAAAACCCTAAGATTAAACCAATCCTAAACCAGCTAGAAATCGCCTGGTTCAATTAAAAATCTTAAATTTACCCAAAACTTGGTTTAATTGCTTCTGGTTTAAATTAAATGAAAAAGCCCAATAACCAGAAACATTACAATTTAATTAAATTGAACCAACAAGCTGGTTTGTCTTGGTTATCTCCTTTGGGACTCTCAGCCACGTTTTTGACTAAGTGTAGGAGCCTCTCCCCTTGTGCTCTCAGCCTTGATCTGGTCATTGGTCCAATCCACACACTTGCTAGCTCTCCTGGTGTCTCTCTCTAGTTCTGGTTCTGGTCTTGGTTCTCCTCATCAGTAGCCTCCTCATCAGTGTCACTCAGCTCCTCCTCAAGGTTTCTGGTCATGGCTACACAATCCCCTCCTCCTTTAAAAGGATTTGACCTCAAATCTGATTCATCTACAAAATAAGGATCCAAGTCAGTAACATTAAAAGAAGAACTTATTGTGTACTTCCCCTCAAGATCAATCTGGTAGGCATTGTTGTTGATTCTTCTCAGCACTTTGAAAGGTCCATCTTTCCTAGGTAGTAACTTTGATTTCCTCTCAGCAGGGAACCTCTCCTTTCTCAAGTGTATCCACACAGGATCACCTGGTTCCAGCACTAGCTCCTTACGGCCCTTGTTCTTGTACTTCTCATACATCTTGGTGCTCTCCTCAATGTTGTTCTTGACCTGTTCATGCAAAGACAAAAAAAACTTGGCCTTCTTCTTGCCATCAATGTTAGCTTGTTCTTTTAAAGGCAAAGCAAGCAAATCAAGAGGAGACAGTGGGTTAAAACCATAAACAACTTGAATAAGTGATAGTTTAGTATTTGAATGCACTGCCCTATTGTATACAAACTCTACATGTGGTAAACAATCCTCCCAAGTCCTAATGTACTCTTAATGATGGCATGCAAGAGAGTAGACAATGTCCTATTGACTGTTTCAGTTTGGCCATCAGTTTGGGAATGACAAGTTGTTGAAAACAATAGCTTAGTTCCCAACTTTCTCCATAGAGTTTTCCAGAAATAGCTAAGACTTAGTATCTCTATCAGAAACAATGGTTCTAGGCATACCATGTAATCTAACAACCTCTCTAAAGAATAGATCAGCTACCAAAGATGTATCATCAGTTTTATGACATGGTATGAAATGAGCCATCTTAGAAAACCTATCAATAACCACAAAGATACTATCTCTTCCTTTCCTGGTTCTAGGCAATCCTAAGACAAAATCCATAGAGATATCAATCCATGGTGCAATAGGAATAGGGAGAGGAGTATACAAACCTGTCGGCTGGACCTTAGACTTAGCCTGTTTGCACACCACACACCTTGAGCACACACGCTCCACCTCCCTCTTCATACTTGGCCAGTAGAAGTGTTCTTGCAGTGTGGAGAGTGTTTTTGCGACTCCAAAGTGTCCCATTAGTCCCCCCTGCATGAGCTTTCCTAACATACAACTCACTTAAAGAACCATTAGGAACACACAGCCTATTATCATAGAAAAGAAATCATTTCACTTGATAAAACTTCCCACTAGCATGTTTCTCAGATTCTCTACACAAATCTTTAAATTCAGGATCATCAGCATAGCAAGATTTGATATGTTCAACGCCTAAGAGTTTAGTTTCCATAGAAGATAAAAGACTATACCTTCTGGAGAGTGCATCAGCCACTACATTCGCCTTACCTTTCTTGTAGTGGATGACATAAGGAAAGGTCTCAATGAACTCCACCCACCTGGCGTGCCTCTTGTTTAGCTTCTGTTGCCCCTTGATATGCTTAAGAGACTCATGATCAGTGTGGATCACAAACTCCTTAGGCCACATGTAATGTTGCCACACCTGTAAAACTCTCACCAAGGCATACAGCACCTTATCATAGGTAGGATAGTTCAAGGTGGCTCCTCCTAGCTTCTCACTGAAATAAGCTATGGGTTTCTTATCCTGCATCAAAACAGCTCCAATTCCAATACCAGATGCATCACATTCAATTTCAAAAGTCTTAGAAAAATTAGGAAGTGCAAGTAAGGGAGCACTGGTTAGTTTATCCTTTAGCATTTGAAATGCCTCTTCCTGGTCTGGTCCCCAAGTGAAACCTACATTCTTCTTGATTATTTCAGTTAGTGGTACTGCAACAGTACTGAAATCTCTCACAAACCTCCTATAGAAGCCAGCAAGTCCATGAACACTCCTGACCTCTCAAATAGACTTAGGGATCGGCCACTCCCTGATGGCTTTCACCTTCTCCTCATAAACCTGTATACCCTGTGATGTCACAACAAAACCTAAAAAGACAAGGTTATCTGTGCCAAAGGAACACTTCTTGAAGTTAGCATACAAATTTTGTTTTATAAGCAAATCTAGAACTTGTTTCAAATGGTTAACATGTTCTTCCATGGTCTTGCTGTAAATTAAGATATCACCAAAGTAAACAACAACAAATCGACCTATCAAAGCTCTCATGACATGATTCATTAACCTCATGAAAGTACTAGGTGCATTAGTTAATCCAAAAGGCATCACAAGCCACTCATACAATCCTAGCTTAGTTTTAAAAGCAGTTTTCCACTCATCTCCTTCTTTCATTCTAATCTGGTGGTAACCACTCTTTAAATCAATTTTAGAAAAGACACATGAACCATGTAACTCATCTAGCATATCATCTAAGCGTGGGAATGGATGTCTGTACTTAACTGTTATGTTGTTGATGGCTCTGCAATCCACATACATCCTCCAGCTTTCATCTTTCTTAGGCACCAGTAAAACAGGTACAGCACAAGGACTCATGCTCTCTCTGATATGACCTTTCTCCAGCAGGTCATTGACTTGTTTCTGAAGCTCCTTAGTCTCCACAGGGTTGGTCCTATATGCTGGACGGTTTGGTAAGGTAGCTCCTGGCACAAAATCAATCTTGTGCTCTATTCCCCTAATAGGTGGTAGTCCTATGGGATTGTCCTCTGGAAACACATCCTTATACTCCTGTAAAAGACACTCAATCTCCTCTGGAATCTCAGGAGCAATGTTAGTAGTAGAGCTCAACAATTATTTATAAACTAGAATAAATTTTGATTGTTCAATCATAGCAGTTTTAATGTCTTTAGCAGTAGCAAAAAGGTTGAGTTTACTTACCTCTTTGGTTTCCTCCAGTAGAAAGGTCTTACCAGCAGCCTTGGGGTCCTCCCTCCTCCTTTTGAGAAGCATCTGGTCTTGGTGTACTTCTTGAGGTGTCATAGGCGCCAATGTCACTTGTTTCTCCTTGTGAGTAAAAGTGTATCTGTTGGTAAAGCCATCATGCATTGCTCTCTTATCATACTGCCATGGAAGTCCTAGGAGGATGTGGCTAGCTTCCAGGGGTGTTACATCACAAGTAATCTCATCCTGGTACTTTCCCACTGATAGCCGAAGTCTCCTAGTAATCAGTAGTTCTCCTTGAACTGGATACTCCACGCCATCATCATCAAGCTCCTGGTCGCCATCCTCATCCTCAGATATCACTTCCCCATTAGCTAAGATAGTCATCACCTTCTTGTTGGTACAATCACTAGCATAATGTCCAAAACCATGGCACTTGAAACACTTGATGTTCCTGGTTCTGGTAGATGTATCCACGTCCTTTTTTTTATCATCACGCCTGGTACTAGCTGTAGAAGCTTCCTCCTTTGGCTTATCAGTTGATTTCTCATCTCTAGAATATGCTGGTTTTGAATTAGAGCTGTATGGAGATCTAGAAGAACTCTTCTTCTTGTTCTGCTGCTCAATCAAGATTGCCATGTGCAACAACTCATCCATATCCACATACTCTTGCAGCTCCAACCTGTCTTGGATGTCTCTATTAAGTCCCCCCTGGAACCTAGCCATAGTAGCTTCCACACTCTCTTCTAAGTTAGCTTTCAACATGAGTGTCTCCATCTCATGGTGATAATCCTCTACACTCTTAGAACCTTGAGAAAGCCTCCTTAGTTTCTGGTGGAGATCTCTTCCATAATGATTAGGAACAAATCTCTTTCTCATCACAGTTTTCATCTCAAACCATGAAGCTATCTGAAGCTCTCCATTACGCCTCCTAGTAGTAACAACCTGATCCCACCAACTGATAGCATAACCACTAAACTCAGTAGCTGCTAATTTCACCTTCCTCTCTTCAGTACACTGCTGGCAGTTGAAAACTAACTCAATCTTCTTCTCCCACTCCAGATAGGCATCAGGGTCATTCTTACCCAGGAATGGAGGGATTCTAAGCTTGAGATTACCCAGATTATCATTAGCTGGTCTCCTGCGGTTGTTGCTCCTACTGTGCCGACTAGCCTGAGATCCATTATCACTTTCATCAGCCTCATCTCCCTGGTCTTGCTCACCATAGACCCTATGACCTGCAACATCAAAACGTGGCCCCCTAATAGGTCCACGACGTGCTCTACGAGCTCCAGCAGCAACACCTTACCTCTCCTGACCTGTATTATCATCAAACAAAGGTTCATTAGATTGTTGAGCTCTGTTATAGGTGTTCTGCATCCTTCTAGTTATCTCAGCCATCATAGCCTCAAATTGAACTTGATTGAGGTTAATTTGCTGGACGGATTGCTCTCCTGTCTCCTCAGGTTGCTTCCCATCTCTCCTTTCATCTCCCATTGTTCCTGAAATAGTTAGAGAAAACACAAAGCCAAGAACAACAAGAAAATAAAAATTTTTTATCTCTCTCTCTCACTCAAAACAGGCGCCAAGTCTCTACTATACTCACAAGTTCAGTTGAAAAACAAAGCTCTACACGTAAGATCTAGAACTTAACCCCAATGAACAAGATAGAAAGTATTAAGAGATTTAGGCACCAGCTGACTTTACCACCCTGAGCTGGATTTCTCTTCAGCTTTTCTTAATTTTTTTTATTTGGATCAGAGATCTCTTATATATATATATATATATATATATATATATATTTGATACCAGGATCGGCTCAGCTGGCTTACACAGATAGAAAGAGAAGAAAAGTGCTTAATGGAATGTTACGAAAGAAAAGTAGCAAAACCGTGTATCCTGACCTTCAAGTGGCTCTGATACCAGTTGGTGTAGCCTGGATATGGCTTTAAAACTTGGATCACATGAAGGTGGATGAAAAGAGAAGTTCCAAGAGGTTACTAACACTCTAAAGAACAATGAACAACTCCCTGAGCCTATGGAATGGCGACAAAGATGGTTAGCTACTCTATGACACAAGATCACCTTGTATTGTCAATAGATGGTTCACTAGGAATTCCTTTCCTTAGTGAGATCAGTGTTCTAAAGCTGAACAAAGAAGCTATGAGACTTGAAACAACTTTCAGAGAATAGTGTATAGAATAAAAGTTGAATGAGTTTCAAGCAAGTTGCTTGCAGTTCTAAAAAGACAACGACAAAGAAGAAAGAAAGAAACCCTAAGATTAAACCAAGATGGTTTAATCTCAATCCTAAACCAGCTAGAAATCGCCTGGTTCATTTAAAAATCCAAAATCTACCCAAAAACTTGGTTTCATTGTTTCTGATTTAAATTAAATGAAAAAGCCCAATAACCAGAAACATTACAATTTAATTAAATTGAACCAACAAGCTGGTTTGTCTTGGTTATCTCCCTTGGGACTCTCAGCCACGTTTTTGACTAAGTGTAGGAGCCTCTCCTCTTGTGCTCTCAGCCTTGATCTGGTCATTGGTCCAATCAAAACACTTGCTGGCTCTCCTGGTGTCTCTCTCTGGTTCTGGTTCTGGTCTTGGTTCTCCTCATCAGTAGCCTCCTCATCAGTGTTACTCAGCTCTTCCTCAATGTTTTAATAAGTTGCTTGCATGATACCAAAGAACTTCAACTCTTAGATTTGTCTAATGACTTTCACGCATTAGACTCGTCCACTGATGTGACTGCCGGCAATATCGATCGATGTTTTGACAGCGATATCGAACGATATGAGTTGCCGACGATCGATTACTCTATAAGATTATCGATCGATATAGCTTCAGATCAAATTGAATATATGTCCACCAAGATCATAGACCGGCTCTCGCTTATCCCTAGAGGATCCCAGCTTATGCAAGATGATTTCAGGATAATGATTTATGAGTTAAATCACTTCCAAGATCATATTCTAGTTAGCTAATCTAGAATAAGCATTAGGATTCATTATGATAATGAATATTGATGTTAGGAGTTTTCAAGGCTCCTAAGTCAAATAATAGTAAAGTGGAAGTAAGTTGTCGAACCAGTTCTGAGGGATTCAAATGCAGAGAGAATGCAAGTATTTGCCTAATCTAAGTGCAGTCAATGATTTGATTGTATTAAAACTATAACTAGAATGCAAATAACAGAAATGATACTTGTAGACTATTGGAAAGGAGAACTCATGGGTATAGGGAATGTGACCTTGGGTGATCAGGTTTCGAAACTAAGGATGGCAAATGATCAATCAAACTATCAATCTTAAACCTAGACACAATTCTAAGCAAGCTCTATGTCTAGATGAATGCTCATTTGCTAACACATCTCAAACATCAAATGTCTTTGGTTGAATAACATGCAAGCAATCATTACTAGCGAGTCTAATAGTTATCTTAGCATCTTTAACAACAAATGTCTTTGGCAAAGTACACTAAAAGCCTAGGAGAGTTGACTCCGGCATTTCATCAAACACCTGTCGGGTGAGAAATGCCTAGAGATCACCCTTTGAGTGGCCTACTCAAAAGATGCATTAAGAACACTCTACTATGCAAGGATCAAGTATGATCTACACTTAAAACATCCTAGAACTAACCTAATCACCCTTAATCTCCCTAACCCATGAATTCAAAAGGTGATTACTCACTAATCTCCATGATTCCTCTTAAACCCATGATGGATTTCAGATTAATCATGTAGAGAAATAGATAGAATAATCAACAAGAACACAAGAACAAAAGATCAATGATTCAAAGAGTTTTTGTGTCTTTCTCAATATCCAAAGATAAAAGATGATCTGCCAATGGTGGCTACAAAGAGTACTTAAACTTAGGTTTTTTTCAAGTCTAAAACGTAGAAGGGTAAAATAGTAAATAAACTCAAAAACATCACGCAGCAGCCTGGGGACGTGCCACAAGGCTGCTGGGGACATGAGGCCGCTGGGACACTTTGCCGTGGAGAGCTTCTTGTTGTGGCGCGGTTCCGTAGACCGCGGGATCAGGCCGAGTGAGCTCTTGCTGAAACGCGTCCAAGGCCGCTGGGGACAGGAAGGCCGCTGGGACACTTGGGCGTAGGGGAGACTTTGTCGCGGAGCAGCTTCGCAGGCCGCGCGCCAAGGCCGAGTGAGCTTCCGCAATTTTGGACACAGGCCGCTGGGGTCGTCTGGCCGCTGCAACACTTAGTTGTGGGGAGCTTTCTCGAACATAAATCATCATTTTGCTCCAAAATTATCTCTAATGACTCAAAGTCACCAACTAGCATCTCCAATACCTGATAAGGACGAATGCAATGCAAATGCATCCTATATGCCTTCTATATGAATTTTAAAGATCAATAAGAAGCTAAAACAAAGACTAAAATCATGCAAATACACAAGATATCAACTCCCCCACACTAGTCCTTTACTTGTCCACAAGTAAACTTTCAAGAACTTTGGGAAGAGAAGTTTGAAGATGGTAACTCATAACCAAAAGAAACTCTTCTTAGTTCTCAACTTGATAACCTTGCATAATCATACCAAATAGCAAGAACAAAGATTTCTTCCATCTCTAACTTCTCTAGGCCTATCACAGCTCCTTTGATCTCTACACTCATAAATCATGCATCCACAAACCACAAATCCACATCTCTCTAACATTCATGAAGCAAACTCAATAGAAATCTCACAAATGGTCAACTAGTCCAAGTCATTTGGTTTGGTAGGGAAAAAGCTTTAATGCAAAGTGAATCAAGAGGTTCAAGATGATCCACGGAAATCGAAGATGGCTTGGGAGGAAGTCTGTCGACCAACAGATGAGGGAGGACTTGGTCTCAGATCGCTGAAGGAAACAAACAAGGTTACTTTGCTTAAGCTTCTCTGGAGACTGGTTTCTAATACATCATCCCTTTGGGTTCGATGGACTAAGGACACTCTTATGAAGAACGAATCAATCTGGTCAATCAAGGATGAGGATAAAAGAGGTTCATGGATGTGGAGAAAAATTTTGAAAATTAGAAACTTGGCGCGCAATTTCTGTAAGATGGAAGTGCATAACGGTGATAAGACTTCTTTTTGGTATGATCAGTGGTCACCAATGGGCTGTCTGAGGGATGTGTTAGGTCCACGGGGACAAATAGATATGGGCATTGGCCAGTTTGACTCTGTAAAGACGGCGTGTACAAAACGAAGAAGAAGAACTCATCGCTCAAATGAGCTCATTCAAATAGAAGACTCCCTAAGACTTCTGGTGAGAACTGAGGAGGAGGATGTCGTCTTATGGAAAGGAAAGAATGATGTCTACACGGATAAGTTCACGACTCGGGATACATGGAACCATATCAGAACTACTGGAGGAAGGGTTAGTTGGCACAAAGGTCTCTGGTTCAAACAAGCAACGCCAAAATTTCGATTTTGTACGTGGCTAGCTATGCATAATAGATTATCCACTGGTGATAGAATGGTTATGTGGAACAGAGGAATTGATGGAAGTTGTATACTCTGCCATCATCAACTCGAAACGCGAAACCATCTCTTCTTCACGTGTTCTTACTCCTCAACGGTGTGGAAGAAGATGGCGCAAAATCTACTAGGCAATCTCTACTCTACAGATTGGGAAGACATTGTATACCATCTTACGCAAGGAAGAATCTCTCCAATTTCCAGATTTCTTCTCCGCTACGTATTTCAAGCCGTTGTCTATACAATCTGGAGGGAACGTAACGGCAGAAAGCATGGCGATCAGTCCCGTTCGGAGGATATACTAGTTCGGTTGTTGGATAGGCAGGTGAAGAACAGAATAGCAACTATAAAACACGACAAAGGGATGGAGTCTGCATATCAAGTTTGGATTGGTGCTGTGGGAACATAGTTTTTTTACCTTTAAGAAAAAGTTCAGTACTAGTAATCAAGTTATAAACAAGTAGCTCATGCTGTAAACAAGCTTATTTTCTTTTGAATCAAATTTAACATTTTATTCAAAAAAAAAAAAAAAAAAGATCTTTTATGGTGGTTTACTCTCAAAACAAAGTAGCCTTGACATTACACATAATATATCTAAGAAAGAGATCAACTCATGCATACAATGCTTAATCTCCATTTTTCTACCCTTTCCCAAACATACAAGATATACAATTATTCTTCAATGTCAAACCCAACTCACATCTCTCACCAAAAGATCTCAAGAACATTTTTCACATCAGACTCTTCCTTTTTGAAATCAATAAGAGATTTTCAGAACTTTTTTTAAAACAAATCTCAGCTCTTAACAACTTTGCTAGCCCCCTTTTTATTCTTTTTTTTTCGATTTCCTTTTTTTTTGTCAATATATTTTTTTTATTTTGGGGGCCAAGACTTTCAAAACAAGAGCTAGATACTTTTCTACTTGTCACATAAAGACCAATCATTTAAGCACAAAGAGTTAAACCTTTCATATTCCCAAATCACAATCACAACACTCACCCCCTTCCTATAGCTAGACAATAGAGTGACTAATCTAGCAAGAATGGAGACTAAGCATTGTCGTTCCCAATACTCTCAACATTATGCACATGTAAAGCTTTTCAAAAGGGCCTCACTCAACAAATAATGATGGTTTAAAAAGGAGGTATGGGTTTAGGGAGTGAAGTACTACTTGAGTTTGTCAAAAAGATTGGTAAAACAGATGGGACAACTCAAGTGTGTATATCCATGACTTAGTACATAAAAGACCATAAGCAAGAGACATCAAGTTTAATTAAAACAGGAGCTTGCTTCAAAGAGAGAGTATCAACAGTCAAATGAGTTTCAAGAGGAGCATTCAAGGCACGAGGTTTACAAGCTTTCCAAAGAATGTTCAAGCTACTTGTCATGACTACAAAGGTCATCAAATTCAGTACTTAGCATGAGCTCTTTACCAGGTTAAAATCCCCTAATGCATGAATGCAACCTATATGCTTCTAGACTCAATCCTAAAAATGCAAATGATGCAACTAAATGTTTTTTTTTTTTTTTGTGTTTTTCAAAAATTTAATATTTTTTTGGTTTTTTCTATGCAAATAGAAATGTAATATGCAATGCATGAGAATTAAAATCATCAAAACAAACATGATCAAATGCTTGGCACCTCCCCCACACTTAAATCACATAGTCTCTGTGTGAGTGAAAGAGATACCCAAAAGACAACTAAATGCAAAATATGAACTGGTATATACAAGGGAATGTGGTGGGTTACCTTCTATGGGGAATGAGTAGAGGGAGATGCTCCCTCGTCGTCGTCCTCAGGTGGTAGCTCTTCAAGGTGCTCCTCAGCAGGAGTGCCCATCTCTTCAATGGTGAAGGCTTGGCCTAACACAGTTGGGTTCCTTATTTTCTCCTTGATGTCAAAGTGGAGAATGTTCTCCTTGCCCAAATGGAGGTCAATCTTGCCTTCCTTCACATTCACAATAGCTCCTGCAGTAGCTAAGAATGGCCTTCCAAGAATCAATGGGTCTTGAGCCTCCTCACCCATCTCAAGCACCAAAAAATCTGTAGGTATCTCATACCTTCCTATCTTCACAGGGAGGTTCTCTAGGATGCCCACAGGGTACTTCACTGAACGATCAGCCAACACCAGGGAGAGTCTACACTTCTTATACTGATTGAATCCAAGCTTCTTTGCCACAGACAAAGGCATCAAGCTGACACTAGCTCCCAAATCGCAGAGACACTTCTCAAACACCATAAGTCCAAGAGCACAAGGTAGTGTGAAACATCCTGGATCCTCTAACTTCTCTGGAGCATCAAGCCTCTGAATGATGGCATTGCACTCATGACACAGAACCATCATGCCCTCCATCTCCTTCTTCTTAGCAGCTACAAAATCTTTTAGGACCTTGCTGTATTGAGGGATCAGCATGAAAGCATCAATGATGGGCATTGTAATCTGAGCTTCACTCATCTGCTTTTCGAACAAAGCCTTGTACTTCAGAAGCAGCTGCTTCTTGAATCTACCAGGGAATGGAATCTTTGGTTCATAGGGAGGAGGGATGGAAGTGTTCTCTCTTGCTGGAGCAGTAGATTTACCATCTTTTGTTGTTTTCTTCTCTTCTCCAACCTTTCCTTTACCCTTAGCTTCCACAATCTTCTCCAAGATCTCATCATCTGTCTTCTCATCCACAATTACTACCTCATCATCTAAGTTGATGGCTACCCCCTCACCTTGTTTCTCAGAATCCTTGTTGAGGGATCTAGGAGGTAACTGTTTACCACTCCTAAGTGTGACAGCTTTTGCTTCCTTGGGGTTTTGATCAGACTTTCCAGGTAGAGATCCTTGCTGGCGGTTCTGGTGGGTGCTCATGGAAGCAAACTGATTCTCCAAGTTCTTGACAGAAGAAGCAAGGTTGGAGAATTTGTTGTTGAGCTCATTGTAGCTTCCATCAATCTTGGAGTGAAGGTTTTTCAGCTCATAGCCAACATGCTTCTCACTTCTAGTCTGAGACTCCAAGATTTGTTTCAGCAAGGCATCAGTGCTGCTCTCTTGAGGGGCAGAGGAGCTGGGAGAAAGGTTTTGCTGAGGCTGATAGTTGCTCTGCTGGTTGTTTCTAGGCTGATAACCACTCTGCTGATTGTTGGAATAGGACTTTTGTTGGTAGTTGTTGTACTGAAAGTTGGGATCCTTCTTGTACCAGCTACCATTGTTGTTGATGAAACACAACTCCTCTTGCCCTTCCAGACCCTCAACTTCATTGACAGTAGGAGGTATCTCCTGGTTTGGGTTCCCAACAAAGTTCACATGCGCTTGTGTGGCCTTAGCAGCAAGGAGTGTGTCAATCTTCTCCTGCAGAGCCTTTATCTCCTTTCTTGTCTGCTTGTCTTCTGATCTATTGGCTCTGTCATGATCCCCATTGTAGACTGCATCACTCTTAACCATGTTGTCAACCAGTTTCTCAGCCTCTGTTTCGGTTCTGTCCAAGAAGTTGCCATTGCTTGCAGTGTCCAATCTGGCTCTGTACTCACGTAAGGCACCTCTGTAGAATGTGCTGAGTAAGCTTCCCTTGTTGAAACCATGGTGTGGACATTGGGATAGGTAACCACTGAACCTCTCCCATGCTTCACTAAATCCTTCCAGGTTCTTCTGTTTGAAGCCAGATATCTCATTCCTGTAGTCAGCAGTCTTAGAAGTAGAAAAGAACTTTTCCAAGAATGCTTTCTTGCAGTCATCCCAAGTGGTGATGGAGTTACTAGGCAGAGATTTCTCCCACTGACGTGCCTTGTCCCCCAAAGAGAAAGGGAAAAGCTTGAGCTTGAAAGCATCTTCTGATACACCATTGGTTTTGGATAGGCCACAGTACCTATCAAAGCTGTCCAAGTGGTCAAATGAGTTCTCTGCAGCTAGGCCATGGAACTTGTTGTTCTCAATGGTGTTGAGCAATCCTGACTTGATTTCAAAGTTGTTGGCTGCTACAGCTGGTGCTCTGATTCCTAGCAGTTGACCATGGTTGGTCGGGCGGTCATAAGCACCAATAGGGCGAGCTGGTGGGGCGTTGTTAGCGCCATTCGCATCTGGGTCAGCCATTTCAATGTTCAAACCCTGTATGTGAGCCTGTTGCTCTTCCTCTCTTCTCTTTCTAGCACACTCTCTCTCTAAAGCTCCGATGTCTTTTGCTCTTGGAACTAGGTTTGTTGGACCTTTGCTCCTCAAGTTCATACACCTGAAAATCACAAAGAGGTGAAAAAGAGAATCAGTAACTTATAAAAAATAAAAATGACTTAGTCTCAAGCAAATGACTAAATCTCAATGTTCAAATCAAAACTCAGAATTTGGCAACGGCGCCAATTTGATGTTAGGAGTTTTCAAGGCTCCTAAGTCAAATAATAGTAAAGTGGAAGTAAGTTGTCGAACCAGTTCTGAGGGATTCAAATGCAGAGAGAATGCAAGTATTTGCCTAATTTAAGTGCAGTCAATGATTTGATTGTATTAAAACTATAACTAGAATGCAAATAACAGAAATGATACTTGTAGACTATTGGAAAGGAGAACTCATGGGTATAGGGAATGTGACCTTGGGTGATCAGGTTTCGAAACTAAGGATGGCAAATGATCAATCAAACTATCAATCTTAAACCTAGACACAATTCTAAGCAAGCTCTATGTCTAGATGAATGCTCATTTGCTAACACATCTCAAACATCAAATGTCTTTGGTTGAATAACATGCAAGCAATCATTACTAGCGAGTCTAATAGTTATCTTAGCATCTTTAACAACAAATGTCTTTGGCAAAGTACACTAAAAGCCTAGGAGAGTTGACTCTGGCATTTCATCAAACACCTGTCGGGTGAGAAATGCCTAGAGATCACCCTTTGAGTGGCCTACTCAAAAGATGCATTAAGAACACTCTACTATGCAAGGATCAAATATGATCTACACTTAAAACATCCTAGAACTAACCTAATCACCCTTAATCTCCCTAACCAATGAATTCAAAAGGTGATTACTCACTAATCTCCATGATTCCTCTTAAACCCATGATGGATTTCAGATTAATCATGTAGAGAAATAGATAGAATAATCAACAAGAACACAAGAACAAAAGATCAATGATTCAAAGAGTTTTTGTGTCTTTCTCAATATCCAAAGATAAAAGATGATCTGCCAATGGTGGCTACAAAGAGTACTTAAACTTAGGTTTTTTTCAAGTCTAAAACGTAGAAGGGTAAAATAGTAAATAAACTCAAAAACATCACGCAGCAGCCTGGGGACGTGCCACAAGGCTGCTGGGGACATGAGGCCGCTGGGACACTTTGCCGTGGAGAGCTTCTTGTTGTGGCGCGGTTCCGTAGACCGCGGGATCAGGCCGAGTGAGCTCTTGCTGAAACGCGTCCAAGGCCGCTGGGGACAGGAAGGCCGCTGGGACACTTGGGCGTAGGGGAGACTTTGTCGCGGAGCAGCTTCGCAGGCCGCGCGCCAAGGCCGAGTGAGCTTCCGCAATTTTGGACACAGGCCGCTGGGGTCGTCTGGCCGCTGCAACACTTAGTTGTGGGGAGCTTTCTCGAACATAAATCATCATTTTGCTCCAAAATCATCTCTAATGACTCAAAGTCACCAACTAGCATCTCCAATACCTGATAAGGACGAATGCAATGCAAATGCATCCTATATGCCTTCTATATGAATTTTAAAGATCAATAAGAAGCTAAAACAAAGACTAAAATCATGCAAATACACAAGATATCAAATATCACAACTCAAAAATCTATAGTTGAGGCTAATCCCTCATAACTATTTGAACCCCAAATCTAACAAGTGAATATACTCAAACATAGCTAAGTGATTCATAGCATCAAGGTAATAATAAAAATTCACAAGATTAGAAGACTGAACAATCAAGTTCCTCTAGATAACAAATCTCTTTGTATCTTCTTCTAAATCTAAAATTCTATAACCTTTGATGAATAGATAATAATATGAAAAGAATACTTTAGGTTAATAAATGTAGAAAACACTGAAAGTATATGAAAGCACTTTAGAACACAAAAAGCATTCAAAGCATACAAAAGCACACTTTGCCAAAACACATAGGCATAATTATAAATATGAGTTCAATTAGGTTAAAAACTCATCATGGGCAATCTTGTAATATTGAGAGACTTTGGGCTTCAAGTCGGCTGAGTTAACTATTCTTCTTCTGCATGCTCGAAATCGATCGATAATACTAGTCGTATATCGATCGATTGGGTATCTCGTCGTCATCTTCTACTGATGCGTTGTCGATAGATTACAAAGGATGTGTATCGATCGATATGTATCCCTAGATATCGACCTTCTTGTCTGATCTTTATAGTCATCTCGGGAAAACTCTCCTTTAAGCTCCATAAGGGCACCTAAAACGCCACTTTATTCCAAAATGCTCCTGAACCTGAAAACATACCTAATAGACTCCATAAAATAGACATATATATAGTAAAATCATATAAATACCATGGATAAAAGTGAGTCAAAATCATGGTATATCAACTCCCCCAGACTTAACCTTTTGCTTGTCCTCAAGCAAACACAATAGGTAGTCTTTGGAAGAAGATTAAAAATAGCAGGGACTTAATGAAATTTTATCTTAGTATCATCACCTCTACTTTGTTGCAAGCCACATCTTATATCTATTAACTACAAGAGTACATTATACCATATCCTAGCTTAGCAACCAAATTCATCTAGCCAATCAACTTAGCAATCCTGTTTGTCTATCCCCTCTACTGATTTCATTTATGCATAAGATAAAGGTGTAGGCTTTACCTTCGGAGTATCGATCAAGGAACATATGGATTCCACTCAAGCAAGTTTCTGAACACACATGCAGTTTTCTCAGATTCCTTTCTACCTCCTTTTTCTCTCTTATCTGAATCCTCATAGTTTCAAATTCAATGAACATTGATGCCACTTAGGCTAATCTTTGTATCATCTCATTGACTAGTAACACATATATCTTTAGAACAAGCGAATAATGTGGTCGCAGGAGACACTCCTATACCTCGCTTTGATCATCCTTTTGGAGTAGAATAATGGGGTCGCAGGAGACACTCCTATCCCTCTACTCCTCAAGAAATCATATCACTTATACAAATCTGTCTTTTTCTCCTTTCACTGTCAAGAGGATGCCGAAGAGAGAAGGAAGAGAATCAGAAGCACACAGACTATTACCTTCCAGACTTGCAAGAGGATTTCAATATCATGTATACCAAGCCTCAAGACAAGCATTAGATTGTCAGGTTAGGTTGGAAATCAGCTTTCGTTCTTCCAAACAATCATGAAAAGTTTTGTCATATGTGACAGGTGATCCACTTTAGCATGTATAGTACTTTCTGCAATCAACAAATCTAAGAATGGTGCTAAAGAGTGGTTAGATAAAAATAATTTTTTTTTGAAATATCTGTGTCCTTTTCTTGACTCAATAAAACCAATTTTGAAAACATTTAATGAAATCAAAAGGTAGAGTAGCATCAGTAATCTCCCCCCAGACTTAAATCATACACTGTCCCTAGTGTATAACTAGTCGGATTTAGGGCATAAATAAATAAATCATATGTAACTGATACCGAAGTTAAGAACGATATACCTGACGAAATTCGTATCGATCGATAGTGAGTTGCCTATGTCGATGTCATGGATTGGTCTGTGTCGAGCGATGTCAACAAGATCATATCGGTTGATAGAGAAGGTAGTCGTCTAAAATGTAACTGGAAATAAAAAAAGCACGAAAGTAAAAGCTAAAAATTAAATATAACTACGTAAGAAAGTACCTAACAGTAGGTTGCCATTCACTCAGCGCTTTGTTATAGTCTTTTAGCTTGACTATGGTGGTATGGTGGCTAGTGAGGTGAGTTGCAGGTACTTGTTGGGAAACAAGTATCCTCATCTTCTTGTTGCTTCTGTTGCTCTCCAAACCATGAAATGAAAAGCTTCTTGTGGCTTCATCTCCTCTGGTTAATCTTTCCTTCAATGTTGTTACCTCATTATGTATATGGTCTAGCCTAATGCTTCTTCTTTGGCAAAATGATCTGCATGTTCTGGTAAATAGAAACAAAAGCGCTCGAACATTGAAGCTCTATTCAACAATTTTTCCATATCTTCTTTGGTAACAATGATGATGTCTCCATCTACTCCTCTTGCCAACCCAGATTCATCTCTGTAGACTCCATATTCGTCTTTCTTTTCCCAAGAAAAACGACAAACTCCATATTTGAAAGCTCATTTCCCAAACTCTCGATGTATATCGGTCGATAGAGGATGAGTCTTATCGATCGATGCTCGTTGAAATTATGTATCCTTTGTGTTGAGATGATCGTCTCTTCATCATCTTGCTTGTCTGATGTATCTGCAATGGTTTACTGATGGTGCTGGTCTTCTGTGTTGGTGAGTTTCTGTTTGGTGAGTATAACTGTTACATGGGCCGTCTGAATGATGTCGTCCTCTGGGTTGATATGGATGATTCTTCCATCCATTGCTCGTGCATGGCTGTGAGGGACTAAACTCACCTCTTGATTTTAGGTCAGGTCAAGGTAGATAGGATGAGAATTATGGGCTGAATCCCGTAATGAACTTGAAGAATGAATGTACTTTTATTGATATTTTTGGTAAAGGATGTTACAATAGATGATTAGTAGTTGATTACAAAGATCATAAGAAAATGTCCAGAACTTGTATGAAATTAGGGTTGAATCAATGACCCTCTTCTTTGATCGACTTCTCTTTTAAATAGCTTCAGGCTTCCTCTGATCGTCACTAACTTGTCTCCGAGATTTCCTCCGTAAGTTGAGGCATTCGTAACAGCTCCCCTTTGACCGGTTCCTGCGTCTCTTCCTTTATGGTGTCAGCTGCCTCTTTACCATGACCTCTTCGAGGAGCGCTCCCAGCTAACAGCCTCCGGCTTTGTCTTGATCTTTAATATAGGTCGCCGTCCTGTATTGGGATTTATCGTGGCCCAACACTTATTCTGATTTTATCGTCAAGCTAGCGGGCCATATTTGGGCCCAACAGTTGTCCCCAGCTTTCGAGGTAAGATTTCTTACTCGGAAGCTTAACCTAGCCGCTGGACCTCAATCTTTTCTGTTGAGATAATGATTGCAAGCTATCTTCATTGAAGATATTGTTCACCTGATCGGACAGTTGAGATTACCCTTTGTGAGATCAACGGCTCGGATGGAAAAGGATTTGAAAAATTTGCTCTGATCTTCGAGACTTGATGGGATATAAAGTGGCGAGCATTAACTGTCACTGTCCATATTCTCAACGCCTCCACTCGTTTTTCAAGGTAACTCCTCCTCCACTCGTTTTTCAAGGTAACTCCTCCTCCACTCCTATATTTTACTGCGTTTTTTTTTACTTTCATCTTGCGATTTCACCATTGTTTCTCTGTAATCTGAGAAATTTTGGTTCCTGAAAGATTCTGCTTGCTTCATCTTTCATTTTCCTACCTTTTCTATTTTCTTTTCCTCCCCTTATTATGGATCCTTCGAAAGAAGGTTCTGGAGAAACCGGAATTCCTTCCTACGGTGAACGTTTAATGAAAGTTAAACAGGAGGTCGGTGAGAAGATGAAAAGAGATAAGAAGAAAGCTAAAGACTCAATCGCGGCGAGGGTCTCTAAGCAAATGAAGAAGAAGGACGGTTCTGGCGGGAGCGCTTCTTTGGGACCTCACTCGCATTCTATGTTGAAGGGTCAAGAGGTCGTTAACCTCATGGTTCAAGCCCACGGCCAGAAGGAGTTGGCCAGGGCTTGTGCCCCCGATGAAACCCCTGAAACCGCTCCGGAGGGTTGTGTTGGGGAAAAATATCCAAGGCTAGAAGTTTCTCCAGCCTCCGATGGGGTCTCGACTTCCGGGCCCTCGTTTGGAAAGGACCCAGGGTCCCTCATCAACTTAAAGGACCCATTTCCACCCGGTGGCACCAGGGCCCGATCTCCATTCGACAAGTACCCAGGGTCCAGTCCCTGTATCGAGGAACCAAGGCCCGGCCCTTGCCGTGAGGACCAAGGAACCAATCCTCCGCATGAATATGGAAGTTTCCCAAATCAAGGGGAAACTAATATATTCCCGAATATTATAGAAGCCGCCCAAGATTAACTGACTTACATCAACTATAAAAGGGGAACCCAAACCCTAGAATAAGGGATCGACACTTTGGGGCTTAGAGATTAGCGAGTTAGGCGATAGAACTAGGGTTTATACACCCAATACGTTGTAATCCCGAAATCACTCAATAATACATCTCTTTGCCTCAATTTCTCTTCTCTAAACACATACATAAGCATAAAACTTGATAGTCTTCCAGTGTTCCGTAGTACTAAAACGACCCTACACAAAAATATCACAACAGTTTGGCGCTAGAAGGAGGGGAGTAACTCAACTACGTGACGATGGCATCGGAAGACGAGTCCAATCAAGCCAATCTGACCCCGAAGGAGAAGGAGCTTCTGAGCCGATTCGAAACCCTTCAGAGTCAAATTACCGACCTTCACAAGGCTCAGGAAACCGCACCTGCAGGTCTGGAACTCGTCCAGGAAGTTCAATACCTAAAAGATCAACTTGGAGAACACTCCAAGCAACTCCAGCAAAGCGCCGAGAAGCTAGACGCCATGGAAGCCGAGAACATCGCTCTCAGACGAGAAAATCAATCCCTCGGGGCAGTAGGGAACAAACGAAAACGGTTCAGAACCAAAGTTCGACCTATGGCTTCGCTCAACACCCCGCACGACGACGAGGAAACGCCTCAGCAGCCCGGAGACGAACCCGGCGGTCAAGAAAACGTTCGAGACGTAACCCGAGAAGAAGAAGAAGACGAATCTGATACAGAGGACGAAGAATACTCACCTGATCATCCCGAGATCTCGGATCCAGCTTTAGCCGCTTACCTAGAGAAGATGGTATCCGAAAAATTCGGCACCATCCAATCCATGGTGGACAGGTTCCCCGGAGTAGCTCCTCCCATCCGTAGAAGTGATCCAAGGTCGTACTCCGACACGCCTTTCGTGAAGGAGATTGCTTCGATCGAGATGCCTCGAAAGTTCTCTTTCCCGAGCATCAAGATGTACGAAGGAACTGGAGATCCCGACAACCACATCGCCCAGTACAAGCAATGCATGGTAGCCGTGGCTATTCCGAAAGACGCAAGGGAAGCCACCATGTGCAAGGGCTTCGGGTCAACTCTAACCGGTCCTGCCCTCCAGCGGTACATTAACCTCCCCACGGGGTCCATAGCATCCTTCGCCGCCCTCAGCGACAAGTTCGTGGAGCAGTTCGCCAGTAGCCGCCACCTGGAGAAGAGATCAGATGACCTCTACGAGATCCAATAATACAGAAACGAACCCCTACGCTCCTACATAGCTCGTTTCAACCAAGAGAAGGTCTCCATACCCGAGTGTAATGCCGATACAGCAATCTCGGCCTTCAAGAAGGGCCTACTCCCGGAGGGAGAGCTCTATAAGGAGCTAACCAAGTACAGATGTGGAGACATGGCGGATGTACTATCCCGTGCCTGGGCCCAAGTAAGGTGGGAAGAAGACGTCGTGAGCAGGGCCAAGGTTTCCTCCAAGTACGATCAGAAGTCCTCCAAACCATCGAAAGACGAGCGTGAGGAAACCATCCGATCCCGAGCTTCCCGGGAATCCACCAATCAGAGCAGGGGCAGATACCAACATCGCCCCTTACCTCGGTCCGAAGGAATGATGGTTTCGACTTGGCCCAGCATTTCCCACCTAGCGATATCCAAACCAGAGCTCATTGGAATCCTGAGGCAGATGGGTCCACAAGTCAAATGGCCACCTAAAATGAGGTCCCCTGACGCTACCCGGAACCCTAAAAGATGGTGTGGGTTCCACAACGATCACGGCCATACCACGGAGGATTGTGTAGCCTTAAGATTGGAAGTAGCCGAGCTTCTCAAGAAGGGTTACCTAAGGGAATTCCTCTCGGATAAGGCCAAGGACCTCCTTAACAGAGAGGGCCCTGCTCTCCCCAATGAAGCGGTCCCTGCGCTACCTCCACCACAAGAACGAGTGATCCACGTCATCTCCGGAGGATCAGAAGTAAGCGGGATCAGCAGCGCCGCAGCCAAACGAAGTACTCGCAATGCTAGGAACGGTCAAGAGACCGAGACTCCCAAGCGCCCACTCTTGGGAACGGATGAAATCAGCTTTACTGCGAGGGAGCAGGAACAAGTCCTTGCTCCCCATCACGACGCCCTCGTTATCTCGCTTGTTATAGCCAACTGCCTGGTTAAACGAATATTGGTGGACAATGGCAGCTCCAGCAACATTATCTTCCACTCAGCCTATGTGGATTTAGGGCTAGACCCTAAGACATTAACCAGGAAAGCGGTCCCGCTCGTGGGATTTAGCGGAGAGGTGAAGCAAACCGAGGGAGAAGTCCTTCTCCCAGTCTACACCGAGGGAATAAACCAAACCACCAAGTTCTTGGTCGTCGACTGTCCGTCATCTAACAACGTAATACTAGGGAGGCCCTGGATCCACGACATGGGAGCCGTACCATCAACCCTCCACCAATTGGTAAAATTTCCTACCCCTTGGGGCGTGAAGGTTATTAGAGGGGATCAAGAAAATTCTAGGTCCTGCTATCAAACTACCCTGAAGGGAAGGACCCAAGCTTTATAGCAATTACAGAAGCAGCCTCTCGTTCCTCATGCCGAAGAACCCGAGGTTGAAGACATGGACGAAGTCCCCCTGATAGAAGGAAACCCGGAGCGGAATCTCAAGATAGGCTCCAAGCTGCCTAAGGATCTGAGGCGGAGGCTGATCGATTTCCTGAGATCTAACTCCGATTGCTTCGCATGGTCCCACGAAGACATGCCCGGAATCGACCCCATCGTCATCATGCATCAGCTCCAAGTGAACCCCGAGCATCCTCCTGTTAGACAAAAGAGAAGGAAGTTCGCTCCCGAAAGGGATGAGATCATTAACGAAGAGGTCAAGAACCTGCTCGACGCATGGTTCATAAGAGAAGTGCAATATCCCGACTGGCTCGCCAATGTGGTGGTGGTGAAAAAGAAAAATGGAAAATGGAGGGTCTGCATTGATTTCACGGACCTCAACAAGTCCTGCCCAAAGGACCCATTCCCCTTGCCTCATATAGACAAGCTAGTGGATGCCACCGCTGGGCACCAACTAATGAGCTTCATGGACACCTTCTCGGGATACAACCAAATCCTGATGCATCCCGACGACCAAGAAAAGACGTCCTTTATGACTTCTAGGGGCATCTACTGCTACAAGGTCATGCCATTTGGTCTGAAGAATGCTGGATCCACCTATCAGAGGTTGGTCAACACGATGTTTGCCAATCAGATAGGCCAAACCATGGAAGTCTACATCGACGACATGCTGGTAAAATCTCTTGACTCGGAGGACCATATCTCACATCTCCAGCAAGCGTTCACCACCCTGAGGAAATACAATATGAAGCTCAACCCCTCTAAATGTTCCTTTGGAGTAAGCTCCGGGAAATTCCTGGGATACATAGTCACCCACAGGGGCATAGAAGCAAATCCGGAGCAGATAAGGGCCATCCAGGCGATTCCTCCCCCACGAAACGTCAAAGAGATTCAAAAACTTACGGGAAGAATGGCAGCCCTCAGCAGATTCATCTCCAGGCTTTCTGACAAGTCCCATGCCTTTTTCGAAACACTAAAGAACCCTAAGGACTTTCAATGGACAGAGAAGTGCGAAACCGCACTGTCCGACCTCAAGGCCTATCTCACTACTCCACCACTCCTGTCCAAACCTCTAGAAGGGGAAACCCTACTGCTTTACCTAGCCGTGTCAGCACACGCAGTTAGCGCAGTCCTCGTAAGGGAGGAGGAAAGAAGGCAGCATCCCAAGATCATATTCTAGTTAGCTAATCTAGAATAAGCATTAGGATTCATTATGATAATGAATATTGATGTTAGGAGTTTTCAAGGCTCCTAAGTCAAATAATAGTAAAGTGGAAGTAAGTTGTCGAACCAGTTCTGAGGGATTCAAATGCAGAGAGAATGCAAGTATTTGCCTAATCTAAGTGCAGTCAATGATTTGATTGTATTAAAACTATAACTAGAATGCAAATAACAGAAATGATACTTGTAGACTATTGGAAAGGAGAACTCATGGGTATAGGGAATGTGACCTTGGGTGATCAGGTTTCGAAACTAAGGATGGCAAATGATCAATCAAACTATCAATCTTAAACCTAGACACAATTCTAAGCAAGCTCTATGTCTAGATGAATGCTCATTTGCTAACACATCTCAAACATCAAATGTCTTTGGTTGAATAACATGCAAGCAATCATTACTAGCGAGTCTAATAGTTATCTTAGCATCTTTAACAACAAATGTCTTTGGCAAAGTACACTAAAAGCCTAGGAGAGTTGACTCCGGCATTTCATCAAACACCTGTCGGGTGAGAAATGCCTAGAGATCACCCTTTGAGTGGCCTACTCAAAAGATGCATTAAGAACACTCTACTATGCAAGGATCAAGTATGATCTACACTTAAAACATCCTAGAACTAACCTAATCACCCTTAATCTCCCTAACCCATGAATTCAAAAGGTGATTACTCACTAATCTCCATGATTCCTCTTAAACCCATGATGGATTTCAGATTAATCATGTAGAGAAATAGATAGAATAATCAACAAGAACACAAGAACAAAAGATCAATGATTCAAAGAGTTTTTGTGTCTTTCTCAATATCCAAAGATAAAAGATGATCTGCCAATGGTGGCTACAAAGAGTACTTAAACTTAGGTTTTTTTCAAGTCTAAAACGTAGAAGGGTAAAATAGTAAATAAACTCAAAAACATCACGCAGCAGCCTGGGGACGTGCCACAAGGCTGCTGGGGACATGAGGCCGCTGGGACACTTTGCCGTGGAGAGCTTCTTGTTGTGGCGCGGTTCCGTAGACCGCGGGATCAGGCCGAGTGAGCTCTTGCTGAAACGCGTCCAAGGCCGCTGGGGACAGGAAGGCCGCTGGGACACTTGGGCGTAGGGGAGACTTTGTCGCGGAGCAGCTTCGCAGGCCGCGCGCCAAGGCCGAGTGAGCTTCCGCAATTTTGGACACAGGCCGCTGGGGTCGTCTGGCCGCTGCAACACTTAGTTGTGGGGAGCTTTCTCGAACATAAATCATCATTTTGCTCCAAAATTATCTCTAATGACTCAAAGTCACCAACTAGCATCTCCAATACCTGATAAGGACGAATGCAATGCAAATGCATCCTATATGCCTTCTATATGAATTTTAAAGATCAATAAGAAGCTAAAACAAAGACTAAAATCATGCAAATACACAAGATATCAACTCCCCCACACTAGTCCTTTACTTGTCCACAAGTAAACTTTCAAGAACTTTGGGAAGAGAAGTTTGAAGATGGTAACTCATAACCAAAAGAAACTCTTCTTAGTTCTCAACTTGATAACCTTGCATAATCATACCAAATAGCAAGAACAAAGATTTCTTCCATCTCTAACTTCTCTAGGCCTATCACAGCTCCTTTGATCTCTACACTCATAAATCATGCATCCACAAACCACAAATCCACATCTCTCTAACATTCATGAAGCAAACTCAATAGAAATCTCACAAATGGTCAACTAGTCCAAGTCATTTGGTTTGGTAGGGAAAAAGCTTTAATGCAAAGTGAATCAAGAGGTTCAAGATGATCTTTTATGGTGGTTTACTCTCAAAACAAAGTAGCCTTGACATTACACATAATATATCTAAGAAAGAGATCAACTCATGCATACAATGCTTAATCTCCATTTTTCTACCCTTTCCCAAACATACAAGATATACAATTATTCTTCAATGTCAAACCCAACTCACATCTCTCACCAAAAGATCTCAAGAACATTTTTCACATCAGACTCTTCCTTTTTGAAATCAATAAGAGATTTTCAGAACTTTTTTTAAAACAAATCTCAGCTCTTAACAACTTTGCTAGCCCCCTTTTTATTCTTTTTTTTTCGATTTCCTTTTTTTTTGTCAATATATTTTTTTTATTTTGGGGGCCAAGACTTTCAAAACAAGAGCTAGATACTTTTCTACTTGTCACATAAAGACCAATCATTTAAGCACAAAGAGTTAAACCTTTCATATTCCCAAATCACAATCACAACACTCACCCCCTTCCTATAGCTAGACAATAGAGTGACTAATCTAGCAAGAATGGAGACTAAGCATTGTCGTTCCCAATACTCTCAACATTATGCACATGTAAAGCTTTTCAAAAGGGCCTCACTCAACAAATAATGATGGTTTAAAAAGGAGGTATGGGTTTAGGGAGTGAAGTACTACTTGAGTTTGTCAAAAAGATTGGTAAAACAGATGGGACAACTCAAGTGTGTATATCCATGACTTAGTACATAAAAGACCATAAGCAAGAGACATCAAGTTTAATTAAAACAGGAGCTTGCTTCAAAGAGAGAGTATCAACAGTCAAATGAGTTTCAAGAGGAGCATTCAAGGCACGAGGTTTACAAGCTTTCCAAAGAATGTTCAAGCTACTTGTCATGACTACAAAGGTCATCAAATTCAGTACTTAGCATGAGCTCTTTACCAGGTTAAAATCCCCTAATGCATGAATGCAACCTATATGCTTCTAGACTCAATCCTAAAAATGCAAATGATGCAACTAAATGTTTTTTTTTTTTTTGTGTTTTTCAAAAATTTAATATTTTTTTGGTTTTTTCTATGCAAATAGAAATGTAATATGCAATGCATGAGAATTAAAATCATCAAAACAAACATGATCAAATGCTTGGCACCTCCCCCACACTTAAATCACATAGTCTCTGTGTGAGTGAAAGAGATACCCAAAAGACAACTAAATGCAAAATATGAACTGGTATATACAAGGGAATGTGGTGGGTTACCTTCTATGGGGAATGAGTAGAGGGAGATGCTCCCTCGTCGTCGTCCTCAGGTGGTAGCTCTTCAAGGTGCTCCTCAGCAGGAGTGCCCATCTCTTCAATGGTGAAGGCTTGGCCTAACACAGTTGGGTTCCTTATTTTCTCCTTGATGTCAAAGTGGAGAATGTTCTCCTTGCCCAAATGGAGGTCAATCTTGCCTTCCTTCACATTCACAATAGCTCCTGCAGTAGCTAAGAATGGCCTTCCAAGAATCAATGGGTCTTGAGCCTCCTCACCCATCTCAAGCACCAAAAAATCTGTAGGTATCTCATACCTTCCTATCTTCACAGGGAGGTTCTCTAGGATGCCCACAGGGTACTTCACTGAACGATCAGCCAACACCAGGGAGAGTCTACACTTCTTATACTGATTGAATCCAAGCTTCTTTGCCACAGACAAAGGCATCAAGCTGACACTAGCTCCCAAATCGCAGAGACACTTCTCAAACACCATAAGTCCAAGAGCACAAGGTAGTGTGAAACATCCTGGATCCTCTAACTTCTCTGGAGCATCAAGCCTCTGAATGATGGCATTGCACTCATGACACAGAACCATCATGCCCTCCATCTCCTTCTTCTTAGCAGCTACAAAATCTTTTAGGACCTTGCTGTATTGAGGGATCAGCATGAAAGCATCAATGATGGGCATTGTAATCTGAGCTTCACTCATCTGCTTTTCGAACAAAGCCTTGTACTTCAGAAGCAGCTGCTTCTTGAATCTACCAGGGAATGGAATCTTTGGTTCATAGGGAGGAGGGATGGAAGTGTTCTCTCTTGCTGGAGCAGTAGATTTACCATCTTTTGTTGTTTTCTTCTCTTCTCCAACCTTTCCTTTACCCTTAGCTTCCACAATCTTCTCCAAGATCTCATCATCTGTCTTCTCATCCACAATTACTACCTCATCATCTAAGTTGATGGCTACCCCCTCACCTTGTTTCTCAGAATCCTTGTTGAGGGATCTAGGAGGTAACTGTTTACCACTCCTAAGTGTGACAGCTTTTGCTTCCTTGGGGTTTTGATCAGACTTTCCAGGTAGAGATCCTTGCTGGCGGTTCTGGTGGGTGCTCATGGAAGCAAACTGATTCTCCAAGTTCTTGACAGAAGAAGCAAGGTTGGAGAATTTGTTGTTGAGCTCATTGTAGCTTCCATCAATCTTGGAGTGAAGGTTTTTCAGCTCATAGCCAACATGCTTCTCACTTCTAGTCTGAGACTCCAAGATTTGTTTCAGCAAGGCATCAGTGCTGCTCTCTTGAGGGGCAGAGGAGCTGGGAGAAAGGTTTTGCTGAGGCTGATAGTTGCTCTGCTGGTTGTTTCTAGGCTGATAACCACTCTGCTGATTGTTGGAATAGGACTTTTGTTGGTAGTTGTTGTACTGAAAGTTGGGATCCTTCTTGTACCAGCTACCATTGTTGTTGATGAAACACAACTCCTCTTGCCCTTCCAGACCCTCAACTTCATTGACAGTAGGAGGTATCTCCTGGTTTGGGTTCCCAACAAAGTTCACATGCGCTTGTGTGGCCTTAGCAGCAAGGAGTGTGTCAATCTTCTCCTGCAGAGCCTTTATCTCCTTTCTTGTCTGCTTGTCTTCTGATCTATTGGCTCTGTCATGATCCCCATTGTAGACTGCATCACTCTTAACCATGTTGTCAACCAGTTTCTCAGCCTCTGTTTCGGTTCTGTCCAAGAAGTTGCCATTGCTTGCAGTGTCCAATCTGGCTCTGTACTCACGTAAGGCACCTCTGTAGAATGTGCTGAGTAAGCTTCCCTTGTTGAAACCATGGTGTGGACATTGGGATAGGTAACCACTGAACCTCTCCCATGCTTCACTAAATCCTTCCAGGTTCTTCTGTTTGAAGCCAGATATCTCATTCCTGTAGTCAGCAGTCTTAGAAGTAGAAAAGAACTTTTCCAAGAATGCTTTCTTGCAGTCATCCCAAGTGGTGATGGAGTTACTAGGCAGAGATTTCTCCCACTGACGTGCCTTGTCCCCCAAAGAGAAAGGGAAAAGCTTGAGCTTGAAAGCATCTTCTGATACACCATTGGTTTTGGATAGGCCACAGTACCTATCAAAGCTGTCCAAGTGGTCAAATGAGTTCTCTGCAGCTAGGCCATGGAACTTGTTGTTCTCAATGGTGTTGAGCAATCCTGACTTGATTTCAAAGTTGTTGGCTGCTACAGCTGGTGCTCTGATTCCTAGCAGTTGACCATGGTTGGTCGGGCGGTCATAAGCACCAATAGGGCGAGCTGGTGGGGCGTTGTTAGCGCCATTCGCATCTGGGTCAGCCATTTCAATGTTCAAACCCTGTATGTGAGCCTGTTGCTCTTCCTCTCTTCTCTTTCTAGCACACTCTCTCTCTAAAGCTCCGATGTCTTTTGCTCTTGGAACTAGGTTTGTTGGACCTTTGCTCCTCAAGTTCATACACCTGAAAATCACAAAGAGGTGAAAAAGAGAATCAGTAACTTATAAAAAATAAAAATGACTTAGTCTCAAGCAAATGACTAAATCTCAATGTTCAAATCAAAACTCAGAATTTGGCAACGGCGCCAATTTGATGTTAGGAGTTTTCAAGGCTCCTAAGTCAAATAATAGTAAAGTGGAAGTAAGTTGTCGAACCAGTTCTGAGGGATTCAAATGCAGAGAGAATGCAAGTATTTGCCTAATTTAAGTGCAGTCAATGATTTGATTGTATTAAAACTATAACTAGAATGCAAATAACAGAAATGATACTTGTAGACTATTGGAAAGGAGAACTCATGGGTATAGGGAATGTGACCTTGGGTGATCAGGTTTCGAAACTAAGGATGGCAAATGATCAATCAAACTATCAATCTTAAACCTAGACACAATTCTAAGCAAGCTCTATGTCTAGATGAATGCTCATTTGCTAACACATCTCAAACATCAAATGTCTTTGGTTGAATAACATGCAAGCAATCATTACTAGCGAGTCTAATAGTTATCTTAGCATCTTTAACAACAAATGTCTTTGGCAAAGTACACTAAAAGCCTAGGAGAGTTGACTCTGGCATTTCATCAAACACCTGTCGGGTGAGAAATGCCTAGAGATCACCCTTTGAGTGGCCTACTCAAAAGATGCATTAAGAACACTCTACTATGCAAGGATCAAATATGATCTACACTTAAAACATCCTAGAACTAACCTAATCACCCTTAATCTCCCTAACCAATGAATTCAAAAGGTGATTACTCACTAATCTCCATGATTCCTCTTAAACCCATGATGGATTTCAGATTAATCATGTAGAGAAATAGATAGAATAATCAACAAGAACACAAGAACAAAAGATCAATGATTCAAAGAGTTTTTGTGTCTTTCTCAATATCCAAAGATAAAAGATGATCTGCCAATGGTGGCTACAAAGAGTACTTAAACTTAGGTTTTTTTCAAGTCTAAAACGTAGAAGGGTAAAATAGTAAATAAACTCAAAAACATCACGCAGCAGCCTGGGGACGTGCCACAAGGCTGCTGGGGACATGAGGCCGCTGGGACACTTTGCCGTGGAGAGCTTCTTGTTGTGGCGCGGTTCCGTAGACCGCGGGATCAGGCCGAGTGAGCTCTTGCTGAAACGCGTCCAAGGCCGCTGGGGACAGGAAGGCCGCTGGGACACTTGGGCGTAGGGGAGACTTTGTCGCGGAGCAGCTTCGCAGGCCGCGCGCCAAGGCCGAGTGAGCTTCCGCAATTTTGGACACAGGCCGCTGGGGTCGTCTGGCCGCTGCAACACTTAGTTGTGGGGAGCTTTCTCGAACATAAATCATCATTTTGCTCCAAAATCATCTCTAATGACTCAAAGTCACCAACTAGCATCTCCAATACCTGATAAGGACGAATGCAATGCAAATGCATCCTATATGCCTTCTATATGAATTTTAAAGATCAATAAGAAGCTAAAACAAAGACTAAAATCATGCAAATACACAAGATATCAAATATCACAACTCAAAAATCTATAGTTGAGGCTAATCCCTCATAACTATTTGAACCCCAAATCTAACAAGTGAATATACTCAAACATAGCTAAGTGATTCATAGCATCAAGGTAATAATAAAAATTCACAAGATTAGAAGACTGAACAATCAAGTTCCTCTAGATAACAAATCTCTTTGTATCTTCTTCTAAATCTAAAATTCTATAACCTTTGATGAATAGATAATAATATGAAAAGAATACTTTAGGTTAATAAATGTAGAAAACACTGAAAGTATATGAAAGCACTTTAGAACACAAAAAGCATTCAAAGCATACAAAAGCACACTTTGCCAAAACACATAGGCATAATTATAAATATGAGTTCAATTAGGTTAAAAACTCATCATGGGCAATCTTGTAATATTGAGAGACTTTGGGCTTCAAGTCGGCTGAGTTAACTATTCTTCTTCTGCATGCTCGAAATCGATCGATAATACTAGTCGTATATCGATCGATTGGGTATCTCGTCGTCATCTTCTACTGATGCGTTGTCGATAGATTACAAAGGATGTGTATCGATCGATATGTATCCCTAGATATCGACCTTCTTGTCTGATCTTTATAGTCATCTCGGGAAAACTCTCCTTTAAGCTCCATAAGGGCACCTAAAACGCCACTTTATTCCAAAATGCTCCTGAACCTGAAAACATACCTAATAGACTCCATAAAATAGACATATATATAGTAAAATCATATAAATACCATGGATAAAAGTGAGTCAAAATCATGGTATATCAACTCCCCCAGACTTAACCTTTTGCTTGTCCTCAAGCAAACACAATAGGTAGTCTTTGGAAGAAGATTAAAAATAGCAGGGACTTAATGAAATTTTATCTTAGTATCATCACCTCTACTTTGTTGCAAGCCACATCTTATATCTATTAACTACAAGAGTACATTATACCATATCCTAGCTTAGCAACCAAATTCATCTAGCCAATCAACTTAGCAATCCTGTTTGTCTATCCCCTCTACTGATTTCATTTATGCATAAGATAAAGGTGTAGGCTTTACCTTCGGAGTATCGATCAAGGAACATATGGATTCCACTCAAGCAAGTTTCTGAACACACATGCAGTTTTCTCAGATTCCTTTCTACCTCCTTTTTCTCTCTTATCTGAATCCTCATAGTTTCAAATTCAATGAACATTGATGCCACTTAGGCTAATCTTTGTATCATCTCATTGACTAGTAACACATATATCTTTAGAACAAGCGAATAATGTGGTCGCAGGAGACACTCCTATACCTCGCTTTGATCATCCTTTTGGAGTAGAATAATGGGGTCGCAGGAGACACTCCTATCCCTCTACTCCTCAAGAAATCATATCACTTATACAAATCTGTCTTTTTCTCCTTTCACTGTCAAGAGGATGCCGAAGAGAGAAGGAAGAGAATCAGAAGCACACAGACTATTACCTTCCAGACTTGCAAGAGGATTTCAATATCATGTATACCAAGCCTCAAGACAAGCATTAGATTGTCAGGTTAGGTTGGAAATCAGCTTTCGTTCTTCCAAACAATCATGAAAAGTTTTGTCATATGTGACAGGTGATCCACTTTAGCATGTATAGTACTTTCTGCAATCAACAAATCTAAGAATGGTGCTAAAGAGTGGTTAGATAAAAATAATTTTTTTTTGAAATATCTGTGTCCTTTTCTTGACTCAATAAAACCAATTTTGAAAACATTTAATGAAATCAAAAGGTAGAGTAGCATCAGTAATCTCCCCCCAGACTTAAATCATACACTGTCCCTAGTGTATAACTAGTCGGATTTAGGGCATAAATAAATAAATCATATGTAACTGATACCGAAGTTAAGAACGATATACCTGACGAAATTCGTATCGATCGATAGTGAGTTGCCTATGTCGATGTCATGGATTGGTCTGTGTCGAGCGATGTCAACAAGATCATATCGGTTGATAGAGAAGGTAGTCGTCTAAAATGTAACTGGAAATAAAAAAAGCACGAAAGTAAAAGCTAAAAATTAAATATAACTACGTAAGAAAGTACCTAACAGTAGGTTGCCATTCACTCAGCGCTTTGTTATAGTCTTTTAGCTTGACTATGGTGGTATGGTGGCTAGTGAGGTGAGTTGCAGGTACTTGTTGGGAAACAAGTATCCTCATCTTCTTGTTGCTTCTGTTGCTCTCCAAACCATGAAATGAAAAGCTTCTTGTGGCTTCATCTCCTCTGGTTAATCTTTCCTTCAATGTTGTTACCTCATTATGTATATGGTCTAGCCTAATGCTTCTTCTTTGGCAAAATGATCTGCATGTTCTGGTAAATAGAAACAAAAGCGCTCGAACATTGAAGCTCTATTCAACAATTTTTCCATATCTTCTTTGGTAACAATGATGATGTCTCCATCTACTCCTCTTGCCAACCCAGATTCATCTCTGTAGACTCCATATTCGTCTTTCTTTTCCCAAGAAAAACGACAAACTCCATATTTGAAAGCTCATTTCCCAAACTCTCGATGTATATCGGTCGATAGAGGATGAGTCTTATCGATCGATGCTCGTTGAAATTATGTATCCTTTGTGTTGAGATGATCGTCTCTTCATCATCTTGCTTGTCTGATGTATCTGCAATGGTTTACTGATGGTGCTGGTCTTCTGTGTTGGTGAGTTTCTGTTTGGTGAGTATAACTGTTACATGGGCCGTCTGAATGATGTCGTCCTCTGGGTTGATATGGATGATTCTTCCATCCATTGCTCGTGCATGGCTGTGAGGGACTAAACTCACCTCTTGATTTTAGGTCAGGTCAAGGTAGATAGGATGAGAATTATGGGCTGAATCCCGTAATGAACTTGAAGAATGAATGTACTTTTATTGATATTTTTGGTAAAGGATGTTACAATAGATGATTAGTAGTTGATTACAAAGATCATAAGAAAATGTCCAGAACTTGTATGAAATTAGGGTTGAATCAATGACCCTCTTCTTTGATCGACTTCTCTTTTAAATAGCTTCAGGCTTCCTCTGATCGTCACTAACTTGTCTCCGAGATTTCCTCCGTAAGTTGAGGCATTCGTAACAGCTCCCCTTTGACCGGTTCCTGCGTCTCTTCCTTTATGGTGTCAGCTGCCTCTTTACCATGACCTCTTCGAGGAGCGCTCCCAGCTAACAGCCTCCGGCTTTGTCTTGATCTTTAATATAGGTCGCCGTCCTGTATTGGGATTTATCGTGGCCCAACACTTATTCTGATTTTATCGTCAAGCTAGCGGGCCATATTTGGGCCCAACAGTTGTCCCCAGCTTTCGAGGTAAGATTTCTTACTCGGAAGCTTAACCTAGCCGCTGGACCTCAATCTTTTCTGTTGAGATAATGATTGCAAGCTATCTTCATTGAAGATATTGTTCACCTGATCGGACAGTTGAGATTACCCTTTGTGAGATCAACGGCTCGGATGGAAAAGGATTTGAAAAATTTGCTCTGATCTTCGAGACTTGATGGGATATAAAGTGGCGAGCATTAACTGTCACTGTCCATATTCTCAACGCCTCCACTCGTTTTTCAAGGTAACTCCTCCTCCACTCGTTTTTCAAGGTAACTCCTCCTCCACTCCTATATTTTACTGCGTTTTTTTTTTACTTTCATCTTGCGATTTCACCATTGTTTCTCTGTAATCTGAGAAATTTTGGTTCCTGAAAGATTCTGCTTGCTTCATCTTTCATTTTCCTACCTTTTCTATTTTCTTTTCCTCCCCTTATTATGGATCCTTCGAAAGAAGGTTCTGGAGAAACCGGAATTCCTTCCTACGGTGAACGTTTAATGAAAGTTAAACAGGAGGTCGGTGAGAAGATGAAAAGAGATAAGAAGAAAGCTAAAGACTCAATCGCGGCGAGGGTCTCTAAGCAAATGAAGAAGAAGGACGGTTCTGGCGGGAGCGCTTCTTTGGGACCTCACTCGCATTCTATGTTGAAGGGTCAAGAGGTCGTTAACCTCATGGTTCAAGCCCACGGCCAGAAGGAGTTGGCCAGGGCTTGTGCCCCCGATGAAACCCCTGAAACCGCTCCGGAGGGTTGTGTTGGGGAAAAATATCCAAGGCTAGAAGTTTCTCCAGCCTCCGATGGGGTCTCGACTTCCGGGCCCTCGTTTGGAAAGGACCCAGGGTCCCTCATCAACTTAAAGGACCCATTTCCACCCGGTGGCACCAGGGCCCGATCTCCATTCGACAAGTACCCAGGGTCCAGTCCCTGTATCGAGGAACCAAGGCCCGGCCCTTGCCGTGAGGACCAAGGAACCAATCCTCCGCATGAATATGGAAGTTTCCCAAATCAAGGGGAAACTAATATATTCCCGAATATTATAGAAGCCGCCCAAGATTAACTGACTTACATCAACTATAAAAGGGGAACCCAAACCCTAGAATAAGGGATCGACACTTTGGGGCTTAGAGATTAGCGAGTTAGGCGATAGAACTAGGGTTTATACACCCAATACGTTGTAATCCCGAAATCACTCAATAATACATCTCTTTGCCTCAATTTCTCTTCTCTAAACACATACATAAGCATAAAACTTGATAGTCTTCCAGTGTTCCGTAGTACTAAAACGACCCTACACAAAAATATCACAACAGTTTGGCGCTAGAAGGAGGGGAGTAACTCAACTACGTGACGATGGCATCGGAAGACGAGTCCAATCAAGCCAATCTGACCCCGAAGGAGAAGGAGCTTCTGAGCCGATTCGAAACCCTTCAGAGTCAAATTACCGACCTTCACAAGGCTCAGGAAACCGCACCTGCAGGTCTGGAACTCGTCCAGGAAGTTCAATACCTAAAAGATCAACTTGGAGAACACTCCAAGCAACTCCAGCAAAGCGCCGAGAAGCTAGACGCCATGGAAGCCGAGAACATCGCTCTCAGACGAGAAAATCAATCCCTCGGGGCAGTAGGGAACAAACGAAAACGGTTCAGAACCAAAGTTCGACCTATGGCTTCGCTCAACACCCCGCACGACGACGAGGAAACGCCTCAGCAGCCCGGAGACGAACCCGGCGGTCAAGAAAACGTTCGAGACGTAACCCGAGAAGAAGAAGAAGACGAATCTGATACAGAGGACGAAGAATACTCACCTGATCATCCCGAGATCTCGGATCCAGCTTTAGCCGCTTACCTAGAGAAGATGGTATCCGAAAAATTCGGCACCATCCAATCCATGGTGGACAGGTTCCCCGGAGTAGCTCCTCCCATCCGTAGAAGTGATCCAAGGTCGTACTCCGACACGCCTTTCGTGAAGGAGATTGCTTCGATCGAGATGCCTCGAAAGTTCTCTTTCCCGAGCATCAAGATGTACGAAGGAACTGGAGATCCCGACAACCACATCGCCCAGTACAAGCAATGCATGGTAGCCGTGGCTATTCCGAAAGACGCAAGGGAAGCCACCATGTGCAAGGGCTTCGGGTCAACTCTAACCGGTCCTGCCCTCCAGCGGTACATTAACCTCCCCACGGGGTCCATAGCATCCTTCGCCGCCCTCAGCGACAAGTTCGTGGAGCAGTTCGCCAGTAGCCGCCACCTGGAGAAGAGATCAGATGACCTCTACGAGATCCAATAATACAGAAACGAACCCCTACGCTCCTACATAGCTCGTTTCAACCAAGAGAAGGTCTCCATACCCGAGTGTAATGCCGATACAGCAATCTCGGCCTTCAAGAAGGGCCTACTCCCGGAGGGAGAGCTCTATAAGGAGCTAACCAAGTACAGATGTGGAGACATGGCGGATGTACTATCCCGTGCCTGGGCCCAAGTAAGGTGGGAAGAAGACGTCGTGAGCAGGGCCAAGGTTTCCTCCAAGTACGATCAGAAGTCCTCCAAACCATCGAAAGACGAGCGTGAGGAAACCATCCGATCCCGAGCTTCCCGGGAATCCACCAATCAGAGCAGGGGCAGATACCAACATCGCCCCTTACCTCGGTCCGAAGGAATGATGGTTTCGACTTGGCCCAGCATTTCCCACCTAGCGATATCCAAACCAGAGCTCATTGGAATCCTGAGGCAGATGGGTCCACAAGTCAAATGGCCACCTAAAATGAGGTCCCCTGACGCTACCCGGAACCCTAAAAGATGGTGTGGGTTCCACAACGATCACGGCCATACCACGGAGGATTGTGTAGCCTTAAGATTGGAAGTAGCCGAGCTTCTCAAGAAGGGTTACCTAAGGGAATTCCTCTCGGATAAGGCCAAGGACCTCCTTAACAGAGAGGGCCCTGCTCTCCCCAATGAAGCGGTCCCTGCGCTACCTCCACCACAAGAACGAGTGATCCACGTCATCTCCGGAGGATCAGAAGTAAGCGGGATCAGCAGCGCCGCAGCCAAACGAAGTACTCGCAATGCTAGGAACGGTCAAGAGACCGAGACTCCCAAGCGCCCACTCTTGGGAACGGATGAAATCAGCTTTACTGCGAGGGAGCAGGAACAAGTCCTTGCTCCCCATCACGACGCCCTCGTTATCTCGCTTGTTATAGCCAACTGCCTGGTTAAACGAATATTGGTGGACAATGGCAGCTCCAGCAACATTATCTTCCACTCAGCCTATGTGGATTTAGGGCTAGACCCTAAGACATTAACCAGGAAAGCGGTCCCGCTCGTGGGATTTAGCGGAGAGGTGAAGCAAACCGAGGGAGAAGTCCTTCTCCCAGTCTACACCGAGGGAATAAACCAAACCACCAAGTTCTTGGTCGTCGACTGTCCGTCATCTAACAACGTAATACTAGGGAGGCCCTGGATCCACGACATGGGAGCCGTACCATCAACCCTCCACCAATTGGTAAAATTTCCTACCCCTTGGGGCGTGAAGGTTATTAGAGGGGATCAAGAAAATTCTAGGTCCTGCTATCAAACTACCCTGAAGGGAAGGACCCAAGCTTTATAGCAATTACAGAAGCAGCCTCTCGTTCCTCATGCCGAAGAACCCGAGGTTGAAGACATGGACGAAGTCCCCCTGATAGAAGGAAACCCGGAGCGGAATCTCAAGATAGGCTCCAAGCTGCCTAAGGATCTGAGGCGGAGGCTGATCGATTTCCTGAGATCTAACTCCGATTGCTTCGCATGGTCCCACGAAGACATGCCCGGAATCGACCCCATCGTCATCATGCATCAGCTCCAAGTGAACCCCGGGCATCCTCCTGTTAGACAAAAGAGAAGGAAGTTCGCTCCCGAAAGGGATGAGATCATTAACGAAGAGGTCAAGAACCTGCTCGACGCATGGTTCATAAGAGAAGTGCAATATCCCGACTGGCTCGCCAATGTGGTGGTGGTGAAAAAGAAAAATGGAAAATGGAGGGTCTGCATTGATTTCACGGACCTCAACAAGTCCTGCCCAAAGGACCCATTCCCCTTGCCTCATATAGACAAGCTAGTGGATGCCACCGCTGGGCACCAACTAATGAGCTTCATGGACACCTTCTCGGGATACAACCAAATCCTGATGCATCCCGACGACCAAGAAAAGACGTCCTTTATGACTTCTAGGGGCATCTACTGCTACAAGGTCATGCCATTTGGTCTGAAGAATGCTGGATCCACCTATCAGAGGTTGGTCAACACGATGTTTGCCAATCAGATAGGCCAAACCATGGAAGTCTACATCGACGACATGCTGGTAAAATCTCTTGACTCGGAGGACCATATCTCACATCTCCAGCAAGCGTTCACCACCCTGAGGAAATACAATATGAAGCTCAACCCCTCTAAATGTTCCTTTGGAGTAAGCTCCGGGAAATTCCTGGGATACATAGTCACCCACAGGGGCATAGAAGCAAATCCGGAGCAGATAAGGGCCATCCAGGCGATTCCTCCCCCACGAAACGTCAAAGAGATTCAAAAACTTACGGGAAGAATGGCAGCCCTCAGCAGATTCATCTCCAGGCTTTCTGACAAGTCCCATGCCTTTTTCGAAACACTAAAGAACCCTAAGGACTTTCAATGGACAGAGAAGTGCGAAACCGCACTGTCCGACCTCAAGGCCTATCTCACTACTCCACCACTCCTGTCCAAACCTCTAGAAGGGGAAACCCTACTGCTTTACCTAGCCGTGTCAGCACACGCAGTTAGCGCAGTCCTCGTAAGGGAGGAGGAAAGAAGGCAGCATCCCATATACTACGTCAGCAAATCCATGCTAGACGCAGAAACTCGCTACAGCCAGCTAGAGAAACTAGCCCTCGCCCTAGTGGTCGCGGCCCGGAAATTACGTCCCTACTTCCAGTCCCACCAAGTCGTGGTAGTCACCTCCTTCCCTATCAAAGCAGTCCTTCACAAACCCGAGGTATCAGGACGATTGGCGAAATGGGCCGTGGAATTAGGAGAATACGACGTGATCTTCAGCCCAGCCGCCGCTATCAAGTCCCAAGTCCTGGCTGATTTCGTGGCTGAGTTCTCTCCCTCTATGCTTCCAGACCCAGGTCTAGAAACTACGCTCCAGGGAAAAGAAGCGGAAGAAGGTCAATGGACCCTGCACGTGGATGGCTCCAGCAATATAAGAGGCGCAGGGGTAGGACTGGTCCTGACCTCCCCTACGGGAGAATCGGCCTCAAGGGCTGTACGTTGCAACTTCAAAGCAACGAACAACGAGGCAGAATACGAAGCTTTAATAGCAGGCCTAGAACTAGCCAAGGAAATGGGAGTAAAAGACATCCAGATTTTCAGTGATTCGCAGCTCATCATCAATCAAGCTCAAGGGGATTATCAAGCCAAGAACCCTAGCATGATCAGGTATCTATCTGTGGCCAAACGTCTCCTAGACCAATTCGCAAGCTATAAGCTCACCCAAATACCTAGGGAACAGAACTCCCAAGCCGATGCTCTAGCAAACCTGGGTTCCGCATTGGAAACCAAGGAACATATGAGTATTCCGTTGTTGGTCCTGCAATGGCCAGCAACCCAGAAAGAGGTTGAACCGGAAGAAGTGACGGTAGTAGACGAAGGAGAAACCTGGATGACCCCTATCACCGACTACCTAAGAGACGACGTCCTACCCGAAAACCGAGAGGAGAGCCGGAAGATCAAGAGGCAAGCGGCCAGATACTGCATTTCGGAGGGAAAACTATATAGAAGGTCCTTCTCAGGACCCTACTTGCGATGTCTATCCCCTAGAGAAGCCACACGAATATTAGAGGAACTCCACGATGGGGAATGCGGTTCGCACTCCAGCGGACGGAGCCTGGTTCTCAGGGCGAGAAGGGCTGGTTATTACTGGCCTACCATGGCGAAGGACTCCCTCAAACAGGCCAAAACCTGCAGCCAATGCCAGAAGCACGCCCCAATCTCTAACTTACCACCAGAGAACCTCAAGTCCTTAAGTTCCCCATGGCCCTTCCGTAAATGGGGCATGGACATCGTGGGGAAATTCCCAATGGCGCCGGGGCAGAAGGTCTTCCTCCTAGTAATGACCGATTACTTCACGAAATGGGTAGAAGCCAAAGCCTTAGCAAAAATCACGGACCTCCAGATCAGGAAATTCATCTGGACAAACATAATAACCCGCTTCGGAGCACCTCAGGAAATTGTCACAGACAATGGACCCCAATTCACCAGCAGCGACTTCCAGGACTTCTGCAAAGATTGGGATATCAAACTCTCATATTCAGCACCAAGGCACCCGCAATCAAACGGACAAGCAGAGTCAACCAACAAAACGGTGGTAAACATGCTCAAGAAGCGCTTGGAAAAGGCTCACGGGCGATGGGCAGAAGAGTTACACGGAGTCCTCTGGGCCTACCGGACAACTCCAAAGACAGCTACCCAAGAAACCCCTTTCTCACTCGTCTACGGCACAGAGTCAGCAATACCAACTGAGGTACATGTCAAGACCACGATCTCCAACATCCTAACCCCCAAGGAAAATGACGAGCTGATGTATCTAAGCCTAGACCTCCTAGACGAAAAAAGGGAAGCAGCCCGCCTAAGGAATGCGTCGTACCAAATAAAGGTAGCCAAGAGTTACAACAAGAAGGTGAGATCCAGAACCTTCCAAGAAGGGGACTGGGTCCTAAGGCGAGTCTGTAACAATACAAAAGACAAATCAGCCGGAAAACTCGCCCCCGGATGGGAAGGGCCCTATCAGGTAATAGGGGTGCAAGGGGCAGGAGCCTATAAGCTGCAAGACAGAACATGCAAGGTACAACCCAACTGCTGGAACACCTTGCACCTCAAATTCTATCATTTCTAAAGGCAAGATCTTCGGGTCGAGCTCTATATATACTATTATATATTTAAATATTTTGGTTTTCCTACTCCTATGTATAACGAGAACGTCCTCGGACTAGGCTTATAAAATACATTTGGTTTCGACTAAAGGGAGTTAAGGAAACACCAATATACTTAAAGGGGCATATTAGCTGGATCAGGGACCTTCGGGACCTCAGATCTTAGCTAGCCCCCTAGCTGGTGAGGCTACTCACCATAGGTACAGACAGATATGGAAGGGGTCTGATCAGCCCTGAGCCGATGTCTGTGCGATAGGGCCCCGCGTAAAGGCCTATAGCCAAGAGTTATGCGGGGACCACGTACTAGTGCCATTCAAACCCTCGTGAAATACGCTGTAAGCTAAACGCACGCTGGGGGCATGACGTACACAGCCAAGTACTGTAATCAGATTCTAGCGGCTGATATGCAGGGAGCAAAGTGCAAATAACCGGTTAAGCACAAACAATTTAATACCTATCCAGACGTGGATGGTAGTGTGTCTGGGTTGACAGAACCTTGCGGGGGGACCCACCCCAGACCACAATAAGTCTGAGAGTGACCTTTCTGCAGAAAGGTAGAGTGCAGCATTGAGAATTTTGAGAATGGCCTATGCCCACGGGTAGCACAGTGTGAATTCTCAATTTAGATCGAGAGTGGCTCGCCTCCGGGCAGCAGAGAGCGATCAAAAAGACTCCCCAAAAGCATAAAAGTCCAGAGACCTTCGGGTCCAAAGACCTTCGGGTCCAAAGACCTAAGGGTCCAAAGAACCTCAAGGTTCCAAAGACCTTCGGGTCCAAAGACCTTCGGGTCCAAAGACCTTCGGGTCCAAAGACCTTCGGGTCCAAAGACCTTCGGGTCCAAACACCTTCGGGTCCAAAGACCTTCGGGTCCAAAGACCTTCGGGTCCAAAGACCTTCGGGTCCAAAGACCTTCGGGTCCAAAGACCTTCGGGTCCAAAGACCTTCGGGTCCAAAGACCTTCGGGTCCAAAGACCTTCGGGTCCAAAGACCTTCGGGTCCAAAGACCTTCGGGTCCAAAGACCTTCGGGTCCAAAGACCTTCGGGTCCAAAGACCTTCGGGTCCAAAGACCTTCGGGTCCAAAGACCTTCGGGTCCAAAGACCTTCGGGTCCAAAGACCTTCGGGTCCAAAGACCTTCGGGTCCAAAGACCTTCGGGTCCAAAGACCTTCGGGTCCAAAGACCTTCGGGTCCAAAGACCTTCGGGTCCAAAGACCTTCGGGTCCAAAGACCTTCGGGTCCAAAGACCTTCGGGTCCAAAGACCTTCGGGTCCAAAGACCTTCGGGTCCAAAGACCTTCGGGTCCAAAGACCTTCGGGTCCAAAGACCTTCGGGTCCAAAGACCTTCGGGTCCAAAGACCTTCGGGTCCAAAGACCTTCGGGTCCAAAGACCTTCGGGTCCAAAGACCTTCGGGTCCAAAGACCTTCGGGTCCAAAGACCTTCGGGTCCAAAGACCTTCGGGTCCAAAGACCTTCGGGTCCAAAGACCTTCGGGTCCAAAGACCTTCGGGTCCAAAGACCTTCGGGTCCAAAGACCTTCGGGTCCAAAGACCTTCGGGTCCAAAGACCTTCGGGTCCAAAGACCTTCGGGTCCAAAGACCTTCGGGTCCAAAGACCTTCGGGTCCAAAGACCTTCGGGTCCAAAGACCTTCGGGTCCAAAGACCTTCGGGTCCAAAGACCTTCGGGTCCAAAGACCTTCGGGTCCAAAGACCTTCGGGTCCAAAGACCTTCGGGTCCAAAGACCTTCGGGTCCAAAGACCTTCGGGTCCAAAGACCTTCGGGTCCAAAGACCTTCGGGTCCAAAGACCTTCGGGTCCAAAGACCTTCGGGTCCAAAGACCTTCGGGTCCAAAGACCTTCGGGTCCAAAGACCTTCGGGTCCAAAGACCTTCGGGTCCAAAGACCTTCGGGTCCAAAGACCTTCGGGTCCAAAGACCTTCGGGTCCAAAGACCTTCGGGTCCAAAGACCTTCGGGTCCAAAGACCTTCGGGTCCAAAGACCTTCGGGTCCAAAGACCTTCGGGTCCAAAGACCTTCGGGTCCAAAGACCTTCGGGTCCAAAGACCTTCGGGTCCAAAGACCTTCGGGTCCAAAGACCTTCGGGTCCAAAGACCTTCGGGTCCAAAGACCTTCGGGTCCAAAGACCTTCGGGTCCAAAGACCATCGGGTCCAAAGACCTTCGGGTCCAAAGACCTTCGGGTCCAAAGACCTTCGGGTCCAAAGACCTTCGGGTCCAAAGACCTTCGGGTCCAAAGACCTTCGGGTCCAAAGACCTTCGGGTCCAAAGACCTTCGGGTCCAAAGAACTTCGGGTCCAAAGACCTTCGGGTCCAAAGACCTTCGGGTCCAAAGACCTTCGGGTCCAAAGACCTTCGGGTCCAAAGACCTTCGGGTCCAAAGACCTTCGGGTCCAAAGACCTTCGGGTCCAAAGACCTTCGGGTCCAAAGACCTTCGGGTCCAAAGACCTTCGGGTCCAAAGACCTTCGGGTCCAAAGACCTTCGGGTCCAAAGACCTTCGGGTCCAAAGACCTTCGGGTCCAAAGACCTTCGGGTCCAAAGACCTTCGGGTCCAAAGACCTTCGGGTCCAAAGACCTTCGGGTCCAAAGACCTTCGGGTCCAAAGACCTTCGGGTCCAAAGACCTTCGGGTCCAAAGACCTTCGGGTCCAAAGACCTTCGGGTCCAAAGAACCTCAAGGTTCCAAAGACCTTCGGGTCCAAAGACCTTCGGGTCCAAAGACCTTCGGTTCCAAAGACCTTGGGGTCCAAAGACCTCAAGGTTCCAAAGACCTAAGGGTCCGAAGAACCTCTAGGTTCCAAAGACCTAAGGGTCCGAAGAACCTCTAGGTTCCCAAGACCTAAGGGTCCAAAGAACCTCAAGGTTCCCAAGACCTAAGGGTCCAAAGAACCTCAAGGTTCCAAAGACCTAAGGGTCCAAAGAACCTCTAGGTTCCCAAGACCTCAAAGGTCCAAAGAACCTCAAGGTTCCAAAGATCTAAGGGTCCGAAGAACCTCTAGGTTCCCAAAACCCAAGTGTCTAAAGAACCTCAAGGTTCCAAAGATCTAAGGGTCCGAAGAACCTCTAGGTTCCCAAGGCCTAAGGGCCCAAAGAACCTCAAGGTTCCAAAGACCTAAGGGTCCGAAGAACCTAAAGGTTCCTGAGACCTAAGGGTCCAGAGAGCCTGAAAGCTCCTACTCCTCCAAGATTTAATGGGTAAGGACTCAGGGCCCAAATAAAGAAACTCAAAGGACCTAGACCTTGGAGATTTCCAACTTCGAAGCAACAAGAACCTAAGGGTTCAAATCAGATCGGAACCCATCAGTTCCCGACAATGATTCTCCACAAAGATTGATCTCCTCCGGAAAGCCTAAAAACTACCGAGTCATTTAACCAAGTAACTGGAGGTCAAAACCATAAAGCAGTGCAAGGATCAAAGAAAGGACGAAGTAAAAGCAAAAACCGGTAGATATTATTAATCCTTATTCGGAGGGGAGAAAGCTACAAATCCAAAAAACGACAACATAAAGCGAGAAAAAGCACTGAAGAAATATTCAAAGATTCGGCTCCCGGCGAGAAAAAGGGAAAACACCATGACCACCTTCACCGCTCCCCGAATTTCGGATTGGACCTCCAACAGGTCCCCATCGGCCAGATCCCCCGAACAGCTCATGCTGACCAACACTCCTCATCGACCACTCTCTAACAAGATCCTGACGAGCATACTCTCGAGCCCTCTGCACGATAAGAGCCTGGTTGGAAATCACTTCCCGAAGCTGCCTCCGGAGGAAAAGAATCTCTTCATGTGGAGGAACACGCCGACCTAAACTGGGGAAGCGATCCCTGCCAACATCCCTCGGAGCCAAAGAAGCCGCCACCGGAGGGACGGAAGGAAACAAGTTACGAGATCTCCTCCTTTGGTGCCGAGTTCTACAGTATTCCTCGTACACTGACAATATCGAAGCCGTAGGGATCCCACCTGGAAAACAAAAACTCCATCAAACTACGGCTAGAACGAAAGAACCAAGTAAGAGAAATTCCATTACCCCAAATATGGCTATGACGCAGCAATATCGGATGCATCAAGAACAGAATTCAGCGAAAGCGCCTAGGAATACCTCGCGCCAACTTCACTAAAGTCTCACCAGCCTGGATAACCGGTCGGGTCACCTCTACAAGAAGAAAAATTCGACATAATTCAGCAAACACAACACCCGTGTCCAAGGAAACAGAAGCAACTTACCCACTGAACGCCAGAAACATGGATATCCAGGAACACCTTCGACCTTCATAAACACATATCTCCTGTCCCAGGAATCGTTTGAAGGAAAGCTACCCCTGAGACCTCGAGGGGGCTCATCCACCAAAGGTTCACCATCTCGGGACCATATTTGGTAAAACCCCCCCCTTACTTGGCAAGGGAACAAAGGAGTAAGAATACAGGACTTCAGACAACCCGAAAGGAATACTGTGGAGCTCTCCTAACACCTGGATAGCCATCAGAGTACGCCATGTAGCAGGCGTAAACTGCGAAGGGGAACATCCAAAGTACGACGCCACCTCCGCGATCAAAGAAGGAATCCCTCCTCTAAAGCCGGCCTCCAAATAAGCCTCAAAAATCGCTATCTCGCCCCTTCCTCCATCAGGAGCTCGCTCGAACTCTCCTGCACACCTGATCCCCATCGTATCGGGCAAGGAATACCTACGGCGGATCCCCGCCAGATCACCTTCCTTAATGTCAGACCTCGGGCCATCTTCGTCTTCGCTTGAAGCATTGAAAGAACAGAAACGACGAGGGCGAACAGGGGCCACGGGAACTCTTTCATCCTCGGTCCCCGAAACCACGCTAGGTGTTAGAATGGGGGAATCAATGGGATCACCAAACAAGCGACGGGGTCTGACACGTCCGCCAACACCGGGGGTAGGGAACGATTTCATGAAGATCGGAGTGTTCGACATCTACTTCCAATAAGAAGGACAGGAGAAAACCTAAATTCGTGTTGTCCAAAGGCATCGAAACATCCGATTTTATACCTGGAACGACTTTCCATTTTAGACGAAGGGAAGGAAAGAAAGAAAGAGGAAAGACAAAAGAATTTGGAAGATACTCGCGATTCTCGGCAAATTTCCAAAATTACCTCCAAAATACTTCGCCGACCTAGCGTCATCACAAGCGGGCCGCGATCCTTATTTCCCCTGAGGCCCATTCCGACTAAGCGATCATGTTCCAAATTAACTCCTCATGTTGCCTAGGCTCAAAACCCTTCTCCTGCTGAAAGGAATGTCATCAAGACTCGAGGCTACATATTATCCCTTGATCCCTACGAAGCAATCAAGGAATAAGGGGCAAACTGTTGGGGAAAAATATCCAAGGCTAGAAGTTTCTCCAGCCTCCGAAGGGGTCTCGACTTCCGGGCCCTCGTTTGGAAAGGACCCAGGGTCCCTCATCAACTTAAAGGACCCATTTCCACCCGGTGGCACCAGGGCCCGATCTCCATTCGACAAGTACCCAGGGTCCAGTCCCTGTATCGAGGAACCAAGGCCCGGCCCTTGCCGTGAGGACCAAGGAACCAATCCTCCGCATGAATATGGAAGTTTCCCAAATCAAGGGGAAACTAATATATTCCCGAATATTATAGAAGCCGCCCAAGATTAACCGACTTACATCAACTATAAAAGGGGAACCCAAACCCTAGAATAAGGGATTGACACTTTGGGGCTTAGAGATTAGAGAGTTAGGCGATAGAACTAGGGTTTATACACCCAATACGTTGTAATCCCGAAATCACTCAATAATACATCTCTTTGCCTCAATTTCTCTTCTCTAAACACATACATAAGCATAAAACTTGATAGTCTTCCAGTGTTCCGTAGTACTAAAACGACCCTACACAAAAATATCACAACAGGTTGGTTTTGTATTCATGAGAAGTATATCTCCAAGTGCCATCTTAGGTTCCCGCTTCCAGATCTCCTTTTAGATCTCCTAGACCATTACCAGTTGGCTCTTTCTCAACTTTGTCCTTCGGTTATCCGGGTGATAAACGGCTTCATCACCAGAGCTAAGGAGGAAGGGGTAACCGTCGGGCTTACTGAGCTGATGAGCCTTTACACGATAAAGGAGAGCTCTACTAAAGAGGGTGGTAGCGGAACCTACTACCTCCCTTGTCGCCCTAAGCTTGGTATTTTTAGGTTTTCCGGTAGTGATGACGACTGGAGAAAGAAGTATTTCTATGTCAAGATCGATCCTACGACAGTACCTGTGGGCCGTGCCCTCTCGGTTACTTGGTCCGTTAAATCTGGTTAGGATTTTTAGGGATGTGTTTTATTTATTCATGTTCATCATTGCATGCTAACTCTCAGTTTCATATGCAGATATCAAGGAACCTCTCAAGCTCTCCAGCAAGCAGACCAGAGCTCTTTTTAGGAAGCTCCAACAGAGTCCCTGTACTTGGACGTCTTTTACTACCTCTCGCATCAGATCAGCTAGGTTCCCTGAGCGATACAACACCAAGTTCCTCGATCCAATTTCCGTTGAAGATTTAGAAGGTAGCCTTCTGACTTTGATTATTTGTTTTTCACATCTAGATTTAATTCTTGAGATGTTTTAAACATAGAAAGTTTGCTTTGTTTAGTTTCTGAAGGTGATTCTATAGTATCGATCTCGACTGAATCTGGTACTTCCGGAACCGAGAAGACTCACGCAACCAAGATACCTCTCAAGCCGTCCTTCCGTACCAGGGGTAGACCTGCCGTAGCTGCCAGTGCTTCGTGGTAGCGACAAGACTCAAGGAGGAGCCTTCCTCAGCTCGCTGAAGGAAGTCCTTGATGAAGGATCCTCTGTTCCTGTTAAGGATGCCAACCCAGCTGAACCAAGACTTCAAGAAGTTATCCCTCGTCCTGAGATTCCACCGGTGGAGGTTAACCCTCAAGCTGCTAAGGATCTCCTTGAGATCGAGCCTCCGAGGAACAAGAGGCCCCGGACCGACTTGGGAGATATGCCTTCTAGGTCTTCTTCCTCGTCTTCGAGGGGAGGGACCATTGGCTGGAACTTCACTCATTCAAAACTGGGGTCGATCTTGGATGATCCTTGGGGTTTGGCAACGTTGATGAGGCATATGAAGATGGTCGGATGCTCTGTGCCTTCAATCAGCAATTTGACCAATAAGGAGAAATACGTCGAGATAGCTCATCACATGGGTCAGGTATGTGATTTTAAATTTTCTCGGCTTGCCCCCTTTATAGCGATGCTTTCTAAGCTCTAGTTTTATTTTTGTAGTTAGCGGAGCCATCAACAGAGCTAAGCTGAAGTTTGAAGAGACTGTACGCGGTGCTTCTAATGCTGGAGAGCTAGCCCAGGTTACCGAGCTTTTCAGGACTACCAAGATGAAACTCGATCAGGCTCGAGCTGAGGTCTCTGAGCTCAAGACCGAGGTTGATGTTGGGGTCAAAATCGGTCAAGACAAAATCGATGTCCGAAAAGTTCGAACGAAACACGAAAGACGCTAGAGAAGCTTTAAGAGATTAAGTTTCAATCTAGAAAACTCGGGAAAATGTTAAGTCGTTTCGAAATCAACGACTAGAAACATTTTCTACACAATAAAAATCTCCGGAAAGTTAAAAGAACGCAAAAAACTCGCACGAACCGAAAGAAACGAGCGACTGACCCTGGGCTGCCTCTAGGCGCCGGGCGCCTAGCGTCATGCTGGCTCGAGTTGTCGGACGGCTAGTCTTCGTGCGTAAGTTCCAGGCTCTCAAACCGCCAGAAATCCGAGTTTTGCGACTTTCTAGAATCCCGCAAACCAAACTCCTTTTTCTACTCCTAGCCTTCGGAAAACCCGTAAGACATCGACGGATGGAAAAACTTCGTAGAAAACGGCAATGGTTATCTAAAAACACCATTCGCCTCAGAAAAGAGTCGAATATTGATATACCATGATTTTGACCCACTTTTACTCATGGTATTTATATGATTTTACTATATATATCTATGTTTTGGAGTCTTTTAGGTATGTTTTCAGGTTCAAGGGCATTTTGGAGTAAAGTGGCGTTTTAGGTGCCATTTGGAGCTTAAAGGAGAGTTTTCCCGAGATGACTTGAAGATCAGACATCGAGGTCGATATCCAGAGTTACATATCGATCGATACACATCTCGTGTAATCGATCGATGACGCATTTGAAGAAATGACGACGAGATACTCCATCGATCGATGTACACTTAGTACCATCGATCGATATCGAGCGTGCAGAAGAAGGAAGAATATTCTCAATCGACTTGAAGCCCAAGATGTCTTAATATTACTATAATGCCCCTGACGAGTTTTTAACCTAATTGTACTCAATATTTATACCTTTGCTTATGTGTTTTGGCAAAGTAAGCTTTAACAACATATCATTGTTCTAGTACTTCTACTTATCAATAAAGTATTCTTTTCATCTTAATTCTGTTCTCATCTAAGGTTATAGGATTCTAGGTTTAGAAGAAAGATATAAAGAGATTTGTTATCACGAGGAACTTGATTGTTCGGTCTTCTAAATGAATCTCTATTATTACCTAGATGCTATGAATCTCTCAGTCATGTCTGAGTAGATTCCCTTGTTAGATTTAGGGTTCAAATAGTTATGAGGGATTAGCCCCAACTATGGACTGTTGAGTTGTATACTCATTATCCTGATGAACCCTAATGCTTATTCTAGAGTAGCTAACTAGAATATGATCTTGGAATTGATTTAATCCATAAATCAATCTCCTGACATCATCTTGAATAAGCTAAGATCCTCTAGGGATAAGCGAGAGCCGGTCTATGATCTTGGTGAACATATATTTGATTCGATTCGATCTAGAGATCCTCGGGGAAAACTAGGTCAACTTAGTTTTCCTACGTTTTTACTTAGTAATATTTGACGGTGTGAATTTCGGTTCCCACAGTTTGGCGCTAGAAGGAGGGGGATACACGGAATTATCTTTCTCGCAACTACGCACGCCCAGTTAAGCATGTCTGCTAACGCAGAAAAAGACAAGCAAACGCACGACGGACCAGCCGCCGATGCCAACGCTGAGAAGACTCCCGCCGGAAACGTATCGACGGTCACTGCCGAGGCAAACACCGCGATGCGGGACCAGGTGAAGGAACTGTTCGCCACCGCCCAGAAACGGTCGGAAGAACAAGAGAAACTAATGGCTTCACTCGCTAAACAGGTCAGTACCTTAACAGCGAAAAGCAAACTCCCGCGCGGATCCACCAAGGTGAGGCGTGTCAGGAGGCTCGACTTCGGAACTTCCGGAGACAAAGAAAAAGATGCCCCGAGAGAATCCCCGGAACTCATCCCTGACGATACCACTCCGGCGGGGCAGAAGAAAACGACGGATAACCTTCCACCTCCCGCGAGGGAAAACGAAGGAGTCGACGTCGAAAGAATCAACCTGGATATCAGCGATCATTCGGATCCGTCCGACGAAGACGCCGACGTCCACCATAGAAGGACCCGAAGTCAGTCAGCTCGACTGGCGGCAGCCTTCGAAAAACCGATGACAGAAAAGTATGAAGACCTCTACAGGTCGGAGCAAGAGAGGCTGGCCGAAGACCAAACTCGGGCCTATCGCAGCCAACGTAGACAAAGAAGTGCAAACGGCGCCAATGAGATCCACGATTTATGCAAATACATCGCGAAGACTGCAGCCGAGGTGAAGGCGGTAAAATCGCAGATTCAACACGCAACCAGCACTGCTCTCGAGATCGACCTCCTCCTCGAAGAATCGAGGAAGACTCCGTTCACCTCTCAAATCACAGGCGCACGGGTCTCAGATCCTGGGAAAATAAAGCTTCCCACCTACGACGGAACCACAGACCCGAAGGCACATCTGCAATCCTTTCAGATTGCAATGGCTAGGTCTAAACTTCCAGAGCGGGAAAAAGACGTCGGCTGCTGTCTCTTATTCGTCGAGAACCTCAGAGGTTCCGCGCTCGAGTGGTTCTCGCACTTGAAAAGAAACTCCATCGGAAGTTTCCGCCAGCTTGCTTCAGCCTTTCTGAAGCAATTTTCCATGTTCATGGACAGGGAAACTTCCGATGTAGACCTTTGGAGCCTGATTCAAAAGGAAGACGAGCCGCTCCGCGACTACATAAGGAGGTTCAAACTCGTAATGTCCAGGGTAACAGGCCTCAGCGACAGAGTCGCCATCGACGCCCTGAGAAAAAACCTTTGGTACAAATCGAAATTCCGAAAGTGGATTTCTTTGGAGAGGCCACGCACCATCCAGGACACTCTCCTCAAGGCGACGGATTTCATCATCATGGAAGAAGATATGAAAGTCCTGGCACAAAAGCACGGACCGCAGAAAGCGTCAGGCAAGAGGAAAACCTCACGTAACGACAAGTACGTCCATCACGAGGGGGAAAACGTCCAAGGCGAACATAATTACGCCGTCAACTCCGAACAAGGGAGGACCACCGGAAACAATTGGACGCGGAACTCGTACAAGGACAACTCCAGCTGCGAGTTCCATCAGACGAAAGGTCACTCTACCGCCAATTGCAAAGTCCTCGGCGCTAGACTCATTACAAAGCTGCTTGCCGGCGAGCTAGCAACGGTCAGAAGCGTGAAAGACCTGCTCCTAGATTCTGACCGTCCGCCGAAGACCGACGGAGCCAATCCCAAGAATAACGCTCCTGGAACTCAATCGGGCGAAAAACGCGGACGAAGACAAGACGGCGAGGAAACAACAACAATCGCCAAAGGATCAACATGATCATCGGAGGATCGCACTTCTACCAGGACTCCGTTTCGTTAATTAAAGCCTACGGACGGAAGGCCGAAACAAGTCCCGGATGGTGCCCAGAAGACGACGTTCCCAATCACACGATCGTCTTCAAGGAACAGGACACGGCCGGACTCGATAAACCCCACTACGATCCTCTGGTCATCGACTTGGTGATTCAAGATCTCGAAGTCGGCCGCATCCTCATCGACACAGGAAGCACGGTCAACATCACATTCCGCGATACTCTCCAGAGGATGAACATACCCCTCGGAGAAGTCATCCCAGAACCAAGACCGTTGACTGGATTCTCGGGAGTCACATCCATGACCCTCGGAAAAATTAGGCTCCCTGTCATGGCAAAAGAAGTCACGAAGATCGTTGAGTTCGCGGTAGTGGATAACCCGGCCATCTATAACGCCATAATGGGAACTCGTTGGATAAACGCCATGAAGGCAGTCCCGTCCACTTACCATCTCAGCGTCAAGTTTCCGACACCAACTGGAACGGCGGAAATCTGGGGAAGCCAAAAACAGTCGCGACTCTGCTTCCTGGCTGAACATAAATTGCGCAGCAATCGGAACGCCCCAATGGCTAACCCGAAGCGAACTAAGAAGCATCCGAGTATCTCCGAGAACTCAGCAAAGGACGACTCAGACTTGTCCAAGAAGGCCACGACTCAGGATGATGAGAAAATCCTCGAGTCCATCGCCGACAGAACGGATGACCCAACTCCCAACACGGCCACCGACTTAGCTAAGACAGTCGAGGCGCCGGAAATCGTGGAGTAATAGCATCCGCGATATAAACAGAACTACGAGATGGCTTGATCCTCGCAAGAGGTACGTAGGCAGCTCGTCAAAACCCGACGAGTTCAGCTATCCCCCTCACCAAAAAGGGGGGGGAGATGGGAACGAATACTCTCGTACTCCCGCAAAAATATTCTTTACATGTATTCTACGTTCTCGAAACTTTTTATAAAGTCTTAAATTCGAACGCTTATCCAACGCACAAACATTACGGAAAACGAAAATCGTATCTTTAAGGAACGCGAGACGTCGCAAGTTCCCGACCAGTTTCGATTCTCTATTCTCCTCCAAAATACTCTATCAAACGGTCTTTCCGCGACTCTAAAATCCCCTTCCGTCGATTGGCCCCGACGGAAAAATATAGAAACGTTTCACTCAATTAAATTCGTAGTCTGGCTTCCAACGAAGTCCTCTTGCATCCGACAAGGATATCATAGGGCGCTATACAAGAAATCCAAATTTTGGTTAGCTCTTCGTAAAGGAAGTAGCTCGACTCGTACCCAAATGAATCGTATAAGCCGATAAGCATTTCGCAGGTTCTAAAATGGTACGAGTCAGGTCGAAATCGCAAACAAGCAAAATGAAAAAGCCGATTTGTCATCGCATAGCTTCAGTCCGAAACTAGACCTAGGTCTTGCCCTAAACCCAGCCTTGCTGGTATCTAAAACATCTCATAGGCATAAGTATCCAGAATACGAGATTCCAAAACTTGCCTCTTATCGCTTACAAACCTAACGTTCGCTACAAAGTAACCTACGGATTAAGCGACAAAAAAAAGAAGAGAGCTTGAATACGAAGTGACTACGCGTATTCAAACCCTCTACACTTGACGAAAGTATAAATCAAAACGCAGAATTCATAAAAGCATTCATAGCAGGGATTCAAAGGCCACCAACGGCCAATCCCGAGAAACACAAAGTCACGCGACCTCCTAAGGGTCGCAGCACATACAAACAGCCCCACTTGGCTTATCACAAATTATAATCAAATGCAAGACAATCGGTTAAAGATATTCCATACGAGGAGTTGGGCTGGTCGACCTCTTCACCCTCCTCGCCTGCGTTCGCACCCGCATCCGCTGTGTCTTCCGAGACTTGAATAGGGTTCCACAACTCTCGAATCCTCCCCTCGATCGGAGGAACAGAGGATTCGGCATTAGCGCATATTCTCATCGAGCCGTCCATCGCGGCGAGTTCGCTGGAAAGTGAGAAACCCTCACGCTGCATCTTGTGAAGAGTACCGACCGAACCACGACACTCGCGAAAATCGCCCACAAAGTCCTGAGCCTCTTTGTACGCCTCGAATTCGGTAGAAAAGATTTCTGCCCTTCGGTTCAGTTCGGCGGCAGCTCTTCTCCGCCCTCTCCTTTCTGCACGGACGAGGGCTCGAGCCTGGACCTCGGCTTGCCGGCGGTTTTGCTCCAACCGATACTTGGCAAACTCCCTTTCAGTCTCCTCCGCTTTGAAGCGGGCCAATCGAGCAGTGCGGAAACTTCCATCGATCGATGCGTTCCATACTCTCACGGCCTGCAAAGAAGTCAAGGTCAAATAAAAAAAAAAGGGGGGGGGGGAGGATTTGCTCGAGTTTCAGAAACAAACCTCGTTGACCAAACGAGCACCCTCCGCGGTCACCTTATCCCTCTCCTCGCTGTCCAAAGACTCGTCACGGGTAAATGCCGGAGGGAGCTCATCAAAGAAGTCACTTGGGGGAGGGTTCGGACCGGGAACACCCCCATTTTCTGCGACAAAGTCAGGATCGTATCTCGACGGCTCGTCGTTTCCCGACGAGGCCTCGAAAGCAATCCCTTTGCCCTTCGATGATTTCCCCCTCCGCCTCGGAGGAGCAAATACGAAGGATCCATCATTAATGATAGGTCGCGTGCCACCTTGCGATCGGTGAAGCGCGACCGCCTTTCGAATCCGGTCAAGATCGAAAGAATTCCAGGAACAGGCCCTTGACCTAAATATGTCTCTCTTGATGGAAAGATCGGAAGGAACATGCGTGAGACACCTGTTCTCTGAACAATAAAAAAATATATATGCGTTCAGAGCTCGCCTTTCGGATTCTAAAAAAAGAAAAGAAAAGAGAGAGTACGATAATCTTACCGCGTCGGTACAACCAGTCCGTCGGGAACAGATGAAGAAAGCCTTCCTCGACAGACTCTCCATCTATCCTCACAAAAAAGAAACGATCGACGAAATCCTTAGCATGTGAGGTAAATCCACAAATTACCGAAAAATCGGTTCTCGATTTCATGGCATATATTCCATTGGTGCTCACGGTCTTGGAACTCCACAACCCTTCGAACTCCGAAGGGCTAAGATCCATTCCTAACTCGTAACTCAGAATCACAACGCCAAGCCAGCTTTCTAAAACCGGCACGTTCAACTGGCTGATTGAGATTCCGAAACGGTCGAGAGCCTGAACAATGACCCCAGGGATCGGGAACCATAATCGACATTGCGTCAGGAATGCCTCGTAACAAGTAAAGTAACCCTCCGGAGGGCGCTCTGAACTCTCATTCCCACGGGGAATGTGATCTCACTCAAATTACCCTAGGAGTGAATTACTCTCTCAAATAAGAGGTTCAGATGTAGTACTTAGGGATCGATTTCACGGGGAGCGAAGGAACACAAAAGATGTTAATCCTTAGTGACTAAGCTAGGTTGAAATGGTTTAAATGTAAATTGCAAGTTGTGAGCAATGATTAATTGCTCAAGAGAATGTTTGAAGGTTGTAATCAATAGGAGAAATAGTTAGATTCAAGGTTACTATTCAGCTAGTTCAGGATTATAATGCTATGGATGTTTTAATGAGTTGCTTGCATATACTAAAGAACTTCGACTCTTTAGATTTGGCTAATAACTATCGTTACTAGTCTCGTCTATTGATCTGTCTGCCGACAATATCGATCGATGTTTGACAGCTTGTATCGATCGATATGTGTGTCGTCGATCGATTACTCTATTGAAGTATCGGTCGATATAGCTCTAGATCGAATCGAATATATGTTCACCAAGATCATAGACCGGCTCTCGCTTATCCCTAGAGGATCTTAGCTTATTCAAGATGATGTCAGGATACTGATTTATGGATTAAATCAACTCCAAGATCATATTCTAGTTAGCTACGCTAGAATAAGCATTAGGGTTCATCAGGATAATGAGTATACAACTCAACAGTCCATAGTTGGGGCTAATCCCTCATAACTATTTGAACCCTAAATCTAACAATGGAATCTACTCAGACATGACTGAGTGATTCATAGCATCTAGGTAATAATAGAGATTCATTTAGAAGACCAAACAATCAAGTTCCTCGTGATAACAAATCTCTTTGTATCTTTCTTCTAAACTTAGAATCCTATAACCTTAGATGAGAACAAAATTAAGATGAAAAGAATACTTTATTGATAAGTAAGAAGTACTAGAACAATGATATGTTGTAAAAGCTTACTTTGCCAAAACACATAGGCAAAGGTATAAATATTGAGTACAATTAGATTAAAAACTCGTCAGGGGCATTATAGTAATATTGAGACATCTTGGGCTTCAAGTCGATTGAGAATATTCTTCCTTCTTCTGCACGCTCGATATCGATCGATGGTACTATGTGTACATCGATCGATGGAGTATCTCGTCGTCATTTCTTCAAATGCGTCATCGATCGATTACACGAAGTGGGTATCGATCGATATGTAACCCTGGATATCGACCTCGATGTCTGATCTTCAAGTCATCTCGGGAAAACTCTCCTTTAAGCTCCAAATGGCACCTAAAACGTCACTTTACTCCAAATTGTCCTTGAACCTGAAAACATACCTAAAAGACTCCAAAACATAGATATATATATATATATATATAGTAAAATCATATAAATACCATGAGTAAAAGTGGGTCAAAATCATGGTATATCAGAATGCAAAACACGACTCCCTTCGGAACCTCATAAAACTCTCGAAGAATTCCGAGATACTCGGGGGATACATCGCTCGGCGAATCAGTTTCCACACGCGCTTTCACAAGTCGCCGAGGAATCGGAATCACGGGAAGAGGGGCATCAGAACCAAAGACGGCGTCACAATACGCGCTCCTGTCAATCTCTGAAACCTCGGGCTTCGGAACATCCTCCTCGGCGTGGAAACTATACGAAGACGAGCGAGACTTTCTCCTCGAGGATTTCGATCTTGAAGTCATTCTTTTCTTAAAAGTAGAGAGAGAATTTGCAAGGGAGAGATTGACTTAAGATTCTTGGGTGAAATAAGAATGGTAAAGAATTCACAAGTCTTTATAAACATGGATTTAACTATTTACCCCGACCTTCGACACGATTTCGTCTCCATACTTTCCTCACGAACCGTACAGCAAGCTAGGACCTACGAGCCCTACGGCTCCTAGCTAGCTGGGGGGCTAACTGTTGGGGTCAAAATCGGTCAAGACAAAATCGATGTCCGAAAAGTTCGAACGAAACACGAAAGACGCTAGAGAAGCTTTAAGAGATTAAGTTTCAATCTAGAAAACTCGGGAAAATGCTAAGTCGTTTCGAAATCAACGACTAGAAACATTTTCTACACAATAAAAATCTCCGGAAAGTTAAAAGAACGCAAAAAACTCGCACGAACCGAAAGAAACGAGCGACTGACCCTGGGCTGCCTCATAGGTGCCGGGCGCCTAGCGCCCGCGCTGCCTCTAGGCGCCGGGCGCCTAGCGCCCGCGCTGCCTCTAGGCGCCGGGCGCCTAGCGCCGGGCGCCTAGCGCCCGTGCTGCCTCTAGGCGCCGGGCGCCTAGCGCCCGTGCTGCCTCTAGGCGCCGGGCGCCTAGCGCCCGTGCTGCCTCTAGGCGCCGAGCGCCTAGCGTCATGTTGGCTCGAGTTATCGGACGGCTAGTCTTCGTGCGTAAGTTCCAGGCTCTCATACCGCCAGAAATCCGAGTTTTGCGACTTTCTGGAATCCCGCAAACCAAACTCCTTTTTCTACTCCTAGCCTTCGGAAAACCCATAAGACATCGACGAATGGAAAAACTTCGTAGAAAACGGCAATGGTTATCTAAAAACACCATTCGCCTCAGAAAAGAGTCAAAGATCTTCCAAAAGATCCAATATCCGAGTAGGAGCGTTCTCTCAAAGAAATCGTAAAAAATAGCGGAAGTCCGAGATACGACCCAAAGGGGACCAAACATGATCAGATAACCATTTTACGATTTTCTAAAAGATAGATACGACAGCTTGCAATTATCTTCTCAAACAAGATAAATGTCAAACTTCCAAAGGATAAACATCAAGTTTCCAAAAAGATAAATGTCAACTTTCCCGATAAATACGAAAGCCGACGAAAATAGAAAATAGAAAAAGCCCAGCTCGCGGCGGCCCATCAGGAATAGACCGTCATATGGGAGTATATAAGCAAGTCAAGGAGCAGAGGAAGGGGAATTCGAAAATCAGAAGGCAAACTACTTTCAGAGAAATTTAGAACTTAGGCGTTTATTTCCTTTTTAGCGAGCTGCGACTCAATTAGGTTAGATCTAGGGTTTTGAGACTAGCGACGATCGATAGCTCTTACGGCCGCGATCTCGACCTATTGTTCCAACGCTCTCCGCGAATTCAGAAATAAAATTCTTTCTTTTTACTCTCTTTATTTTACGCATTTATTCTCAACTTAGCCTATCTTAACTTTGTCGTGCGTGGCCCAGCAGATAGCCGGGATCCTCGGGGAAAACTAGGTCAACTTATTTTTCCTACGTTTTTACTTAGTAATATTTGACGGTGTGAATTTCGGTTCCCATAGTTGAGAGGCTTGGTTTGAAGTCCGATGCTCAGCAGGGGAAGATCGAAAGTCAGGCAATTGACATTCATGTGAAGAGCAGGAAGACCAATGACTTAGATGCTGCTGGCAAGATAGCTGAGCATCAGGTTCAAGAGTTGATCGTCTCATCTCATGACAGCCAGAGGAACAAAGAAGCTGAGGTCAAGCTTGCCGTTTGGAGAGGAAAGAAGCAGGTGGCTGATGCTTACAACAAGATCTTGACCTCCGTTAAGGAGAAGTTTGCTAAGAAGAAGGATGAGACCGACCTCCTTATTTATGCTCAAGAGCTTCAGGCGAACATCGAGCTTTTGAAGGATTTGTTGACTAAAGAGATTGAGAATGCTGAGGAAGAATACAACCGTTTGATGGCCTTGATGCCAGATGCAACTGCTGCGTATGGAAGGCTCAAGTCTCCGATTTCTCAGTTAGCAAGCTCCGCACTCCTCAACTATCAGATAGCTCAGGAACTTTTGAGATTAATACGTTTAATCCGGCGTTTTTCGGAGAGTATGCTACTAACTTAGGTATGGTGCCTCCTAATTCAGCTTCAGTCGAAGCAATCCCGGAAGGTGTTGATCAGGAAGCGGACGAGGAGGTCCCTGCTAAAGAGGATGACCCTGTGGAAGAGGATAAGGAAGCCGGAACAGGTTCCGGAACTGAAGAAGGATAAGAGCCGAGGCTCTTTTGTTTTAAAACTCGTGCCCGATAGGCTTTTATTTTATCTGTTTTCAAGACTTATAGCCTGAGGAGGCTTTTAAACCTTTATCTGTTTAAGTTCCGAACCTTTGTTAGCCTTGGGAGGCTTTTAAATCCTTGTTTTATTTCAAACTCGGTTGCTTTCAAGTTCCTTTACTTTCTCTGATCACTAGTTTGGTATTTAATGATTTGTCGGAATCGGGTTTTAGTTCGGCTCGAGGTTTCCAGGAACCTGAATTATTTTGAGGGTTTTTCGAGATCTAAGTTTGTGAGAAACCGAATTGGTTTATTGAATTTTGAATTTCTTTGAAGTATTTTAAGACCTTCAAAGTTGTTAAGGATTTTAAGACCTTAGGTTCAGGTTCTTGGGGACCTGCATATGTTTAAAGGATTTTAAGACCTTTGAGGTTGTTATGGATTTTAAGACCTTAGGTTCAGGTTCTCGGGGACCTGAATATGTTTGAAGGGTTTTAAGACTTTTGAGGTTGTTAAGGATTATAAGGCCTTAGGTTCAGGTTCTTGGGGACCTGAATACGTTTGAAGGATTTTAGGACCTTAGGTTCATGTTCTTGGGGACCTGAATACGTTTGAAGGATTTTAGGACCTTTGAGGCTGTTAAGGGTTTTAAGACCTTAGGTTCAGGTTCTTGGAGACCTGAGCACGTTTGAAGTTGTTAATGAGCTTAGGTCCTGGTTTATGGGGACCTGAATTTTCTTGGAGGATTTTAAGACCTTTGGTGTCAAAAAAACTTGAATTGTCGAGGATAATTGTTTTATTGATAACATCTTTTTAGAATACATAATGTTGAATTAGTCATACAACAACTGTTTTTGGGCTATGTGTTTTTGGTTAAACATATGCCCTCTTTGCTTAAGTGAAGAGAATGGTGAGAAAAGGTTGGGGCTGCACTCATGAAAGAGTTGCCTACGTACCCAGTCAAGGGATCAAGCCAAACGTAGTTCAGGGGTTTTGGGTGCCTAATGATAATATCTCTTGAGGTTCGTGGCATTCCACGATCGGATTTTAGGTACTCCGGTTTGCACCTTCTGGAGCTTGTAGACGCCAGGTCGTACTATGTGGATAATCCGGTAAGGACCTTCCCAATTGGTTCCTAACTTCTCAGCTCATGGCTCCTTGGTCCCTTCGAATACCTTTCTAAGTACTAGGTCTCCAACAGCGAACTGTCGGGGCCTTACTTTGGAGTTATAATGTTGCGCCATTGCTTGCTGATAGTTTTGAATGCGAAGCAGGGCTCGATCTCCTCTTTCCTCGATTAGGTCGAGGCTATCCATCAGGAGCTTGTTATTAGCTGCGGGGTTAGACGTACAAAGTTACCGACGGAGGCTACCAGCAGAGGTTTCGGCAGGGACGACAGCTTCCATCCCGTAGGCTAAGGAGAACGGAGTTTCCTGTGTAGCCTTTCATGGGGTGGTTCGGCATGCCCATAGTACTTCGGGTAACTTTTTGGACCAGAATTCGTTCTGGGTTCCGAGGCGTTTCTTAAGATTTGCTAATATTGATTTATTACCAGCCTCCGCTCGGCCGTTTCCTTGAGGATGTCGAGGTGTCGAAAAGGTAAGGCGGATGTTCCATTTGTCACAAACTTCTTTGAAGTCATGAGATATGAACTGTCCTCCGTTATCTGTTGGGAAAAAATATCCAAGGATAGAGATTTTCCAGCCTCCGAAGGAGCCTCGACTTCCGGGCCCTCGTTTGAGAAGGATCCAGGGCCCTTCCTCTACCTAAGGAACCAATCTCTACTAGGAGGCACCAGGATCCGACCTCTATTAATAATATCCAGGGTCCAGTCCCTGCGAAGAGGAACCAAGGCCTAGCCCCTGCCGAAAGGCATGAGGATCCGATCCTCCGCACCAATATGGAAGTTGTGGGAACCGAAATTTGCACTGTCGATTTTGATAAGTAAAAAACGGAGGAAAGCTAAGTAAACTTAACTTTCCCTGAAGGTCAGGATCCTCCCTTTCGAGGATCAAGTCGGACGTAGTTCAGTTGGAAGGGTTTGAACAAGAGATCGAACTGCCTGGCGGAGTTCGTCTAGTATGAGCGTTAGTCATAGAAACAGGCATGTAGAGAATAATGCCTAGGGTTTCTATGTGCGGAACTCTAAGTAAAAGGATTGTTAGATCCTTCCGCGAGAAATAAGGGTCTGCGGACAAGATGAAAATAGAACGAGAGGCGGCCGGACGTTCTAGGTCCTGCCTTGCTAGTCTACCGCCTCAATTCTAAGTTCTTAAGCTAAAAGGAGCTCTCTAGGTCTCCAATCTCGGATTTGCTTTCTCTCTAGGATTTTTTGTGCTCTTAATGATTTTCGCTCTGCCTTTCCTTCTCTCCCAAAGCTCCTTTATATACTCTTTCTTATGACGGTCTATTCTCCTTCTGGGCCGCAAGGCGGGCTTTTTTCCATTTTCGTCGGCCTTCATGTTTATCGGAAAACTTGACATTTATCTTCGGGAAACTTGACATTTATCCTTCCGGAAATTTAGCATTTATCTTGTTACGTAAAGATAAACGTAAATCGTCGTATCTATCTTAGATAATCGTAAATGGATTGTCCGATCGCATTTGGTCCCTTTCGGGCCGTTTCTAGGACTTCCGTTGTTTTCTACGATTTCTTCGGAAGATATTCAATCCTTCGTAGAATTGAGATGTGTGGTGTCTTAGATAACCATCATCGTTTCGTATGAATAATTTAAGATCTTCCTTTCTGTTGATATCTTACGAGTTTCCAAAGTGTTTCCGACGGTTTTTAGTTCGGAGTAAGAACGGAAGTTTTGTACGCGGAATCCCGATGCTTCATTCCGCGAGGACTCGGGAAAGACTCAAAGTACAGACTTCTGACGGCCGGGCCTGGAACTTGTGCACGGAAGATTGTCGCTCGAAGACTCGAGCCAGCACGGGGGCTAGGCGCCCGGCGCCTACAGCCAGCACGGGCGCTAGGCGCCCGGCGCCTACGGCCAGCACGGACGCTAGGCGCCCGGCGCCTACGGCCAGCACGGGCGCTAGGCGCCGGGCGCCTACGGCCAGCACAGGCGCTAGGCACCCGGCGCCTACGGCCAGCACGGACGCTAGGCGCCCGGCGCCTACGGCCAGCACGGACGCTAGGCGCCCGGTGCCTACGGCCAGCACGGGCGCTAGGCGCCCGGCGCCTACGGCTAGCACAGGCGCTAGGCGCCCGGCGCCTACGGCCATCACCGGCGCTAGGCGCCCGGCGCCTACGGCCAGCACGGGCGCTAGGCGCCCGGCGCCTACGGCCAGCACGGGCGCTAGGCGCCCGGCGCCTACGGCCAGCACGGGCGCTAGGCGCCCGGCGCTAGGCGCCCGGCGCTTACGGCCAGCACGGGTGCTAGGCGCCCGGCGCCTACGGCCAGCACGGGTGCTAGGCGCCCGGCGCCTACAGCCAGCACGGGCGCTAGGCCAGCACGTGCGTCTCGGCGAGGGCTTCGATTTGATATCTTGCTCGTTTTCTGGATCCTCACTGTTTGAGAGAACGAGCTCTTTGAAGTTTCCCGGCGGCTAGGACCATCACGGGCGGCTAGGACCAGCACGGGCGCTAGCCACCCAGAGGCTAGGACCAGCATGTGCGTCTTGGCGAGGGCTTCGATTTGATATCTTGCTCGTTTTCTGGGTCCTCACGGTTTGAGAGAACGGGCTCTTTGAAGTTTCAAGGCATATTCTTTGTCGTTCGGCCTGTCCAAACTTAGATTACTTCCCGTTTCTTCCGTATACTTTCGTATGGTCGTGTCATCTTAGCTACGGACCTAATGTCTCTCGGTTCTTCTTGATTGTATCATCGAAGTTTTACGACTAAATCTTAGTTGGTTTTTCTCATAAAGTTTATCGTGTAAAACAAGAACGATCGACTTTAACATAGGTTCTTTAAGCTATACGACTTGTCTTGCTTTCGACGCTTGTTTTATGGAAAGTCCGCGCACAATAAATAGTTTTAGCCGTTGATTTCGAGAGAACCGTTTTTGACCCCAACAGTTAGCCCCCCAGCCTGTAAGACGCGGAGACGATCTTGCGGGCGGAAGATTATGAGTTGAAAATCAAAATTTGTGGCTAAGAATATTTCATTGCGGACATCCACATCACCTTTGATTGGCGATCTTGAACGTGACGTCGGAAAGACCGTGAGTTCGTTGCTCAATGTGAAGAAAGAGAAGAACATATGTCCTCGAAAGTCTGTCGTCTTCAACAGAAGATTCAGAGTCTTGAGGAGACGGGGACTCGGAGAGGACTTCGACTCGATTCTCGCTGGTCTGAAACCCGTGTGCACCCTTGTCCCGGATTCGGAGGGTTCGGAGGACCAGGACTACGCAGTCAAGGATCGTGAAGCCGGTGCATATGAGACTTGCAGCGGTGGTGCGACCAATAGAGGTGACGGTGAGACCGTTCCTACTTTGGGTGAGTTTTGAGGATGAAGGTGATGCTCCGGGGAGCGTCTAGGTTTATCAATCCCTTCAGATATTTTTATTTTGATTGTGTTTCGGCCGTTAAGAGGCCATGATGTACATTTGTGGGACTGGCCGTTGGTGGCTTCGAATCCCGGCCTTTTTCGGGGCATCTGTTGAACTCTGCGGCTCAATCTTTATAAAATATTAATGTTGCGTTTTCAGAACTTCTATCTATCGAAGTTAGAGGGACGGGGTGTGAGTTGTCGTCTCATTCCTGCCTCCCTGATGATCACCGTATCCGTCGTTTGTACAAAGCGAGATTTTTCTGCGGTTTACGATTTACGCGAAAATTCGTGGAAACGTACAGACTTGAGTGAAGAGACAAGTTTTGGGATCTCGTGTCGTTGACGCTTTGCCTATGAGATGTTAAGATACCAGCAAGGCTGGGTTTAGGGCAAGACCTAGGTTTACTCTTAGACTGAGGCTGTGCGATGACAAATCGGCTTTCGTTTTGCCTGTTTGTGATTTTAACCTGATTCGTACCGTTTTAAAATCTGCGAAGTTGTATCGGCTTACATGATTTGTCTGGGCACGAATCGAGCTACTTCCTTTACGAAGTGGTGAACCAAATTTGGATTTTTTGTATAGCGCGCTATGGGATCCTTGTCGGATGTAAAAGAGCCTACCCTTAGGTGGCTTGTCTGTTTAGGACGTTAGAGTTCGTTTGTTGTGATCAGCAACAACGATATGATGCCGTTTAGAAGGCGTATGAAGGTTTTAATCGAAAAACGAATGTTCAGGCACGAAGCGACGTCTCGCAGTGCTTTGAAGTTTGTTTTTCTTATGCCATAAAGGACTATGGGCTTTTAGAAATAGCGGAATGTTTCCGTGCGACAGTTTATGATTTATTTGGTGGATACTGGATCCATTGTTGAGGCCGTTTAGCGATTGGCGAGTTTGTTTGCGAAGAGTTTCGAAAATTCGGTTTCTGTGTTTGTAAAGAGTTTCGAAAATCCGATTTCTTCAAAAAACGTGGGATTATACAAGCATACACATTTCAAATGTGTACGAGTTAATTTTCCCCTGTGCCGCATTTCAAATGTTCGCGGGCTTGGAGATGTTTTGCGAATGTCTGTAGTCAGAAACTGTTGTTTCAGTTTGGACGTGCAAGTTATAAAATTTTGATCGAGGAATTAGGACCAGGGGTCGCGTATATTTGACCCAGGGAGAAGCGTCTACCTTCGCTTTGTTTCGCGAAGTGTTGGCCTTCCAGGATTCTAAGGACGACTCGTATAACTCTTGGAGCTTTGTCACGAGTGTTTCTTTTCATGCTTTGTTTACGGGGCGTATAGAACTTAATCAGTCGATGTTAAGTTCAAATTTTTCCGTTAACCGTATGGCTGTTAGGACTGATTTTATTACGAGAAATTCATCGTATGATTTCCACTTTTGGGCTATGCGACAGAGTTGCTCGCGTAAATGGTCACTTGGAGTTTTATGACAAATCGTGGATTATCGTTTGGCCCTTAAGTGATTGGAGCGGCGATCGTTCGGCTGTTTTGTCTTGGCGTGAAGGCTGTATTCAGCCGTCTAACCAAGGAGTTGGTAAACGATCAGACTGCGATCCTTTCGCATTAAGGTCATATTGGTTCACAATTGTCCTTAATGGTGATGCCGAATTCAGGTTCGGGCTTTATGGAAAGGCGTAGTCGGCCGATGGTCGAATAGCGTTCGTTGAGATAGACATGCAAATCTTAGCGGAGTTTTCCGAGTTATGGGTTACACGGGAAATGTTTCCGCTTTGAATTCGTCTTTTGACGAAAGTTGCTTCGAATTACTCATGGAGTTTTACCAAAGGTTATTCCGATAATTTTGTAGCTCACCGTCGTGCTACTAGTCTGACGTTGTACGAGTTTCTTGTCGCGAGATTGCAGCAAGAGACGGTGTAGAGTTTTCAAGACTATGTTTGTAACGGTTTGACCACGCCGTTATGCCGCTAGCGTTTTGGACGAGTCTCAGAGTGTCGTTTGCCTTTTGAAAGGAATTTTTTATTTATGAAGTAGAATGAGTATGCCAAGGATGCGTGGCGATCGTTTCTCGGTTTTTCGAGAGATTAGATCGGTCTGCATGTTCTGCGTAGACAGTCAAGGAACAATAGAACAAAACTGGACGAAAATGCCTAAGACTTAGCTTGCTAGACTATCCACCCAGGTCCTAAGTTCCCTTAGTCTCATTGATTACTCGAGATTGCCTCATGTCCGTTCCTCTTTGTCTTCTAACGTTTCATTCTCAAAGGTCTTCGAAAAGTCTGACACTGAATCGAGAATCGATTTTTGATGAAACCCGAAGGAACAGTGCAGAATCGTTGCAGAATCGTTGAAGCAAAGGGAGGAGAAGTAGGCGAAACTCGAAGAAGGCTAAGGTGGGTAGACAAGTGAAAACGAATGGCAAGATGTCACTTGAGTGGGGTTTCTTGTTTCGTCAAGCTATGAGCGAACTGGCCAGGTCAAGAAGCTTACGATCTTGTTATACTTCACAAATGATGTTTCGTAAAATATTGCCGAGCTTTTATTTTACGAGAGTTATTCAACAAAATGATGTCGAGTTAATTTTACGGAAATTGTTTCGTAAAATTAGTTTGAATAGTCGTTGGGTCAATCTTTACGAGGATTGGCCGTGCTTCACGAATGTTTTGTTGCCCGGCGACCAGCGCAGCATGGGCGCGTTAGCCGCCCGGCGCCTAGAGGCAGCACAGGCGGGCTAGCCGCCCGGCGCCTAGGGACAGCGCGGGCGTGCTAGCCGCCCGGCGCCTAGGGACAGCACGGGCGTGCTAGCCGCCCGGCGCCTAGGGACAGCACGTGCGTGCTAGCCGCCCGGCGCCTCGGGACAGCACGGGCGTGCTAGCCGCCCGGCGCCTAGGGACAGCACGGGCGTGCTAGCCGCCCGGTGCCTAGGGACAGCACGGGCGTGCCTAGCCGACCGGGAATGTGCTTCCTCGCGGGACCTGCCTGTTTTTCTCGGTTTTAGAGGTTTCTCGATCGACACTTAGTCTCTCGAGGTTTCTTTAATTGTTTTTCCGAGACTTTTGGACATCTATTTCATCATGATCCCAGCAAGGAATTGTTTCTTAAAACGTTGTTGACCTTTTATTTTGCGAGAGTTATTTCACAAAATGTTGTCGAGTTAATTTTACAGAAATTGTTTTGTAAAATGTTGTCGAGTTTAATCATGCAAAAGCTGTCTCGTGAAATATTTTCGAGAATTTATTTTACGGAAGGTGTTCCGTAAAATGTTTATCGAATTTTAGCATTAGAAACGCTGATTGGTAACCCGATCATTCGTGCTTTCTGTTTCATGAGTAATCTGGGATTTCTCCGCGATTTCCAGGAGAACAAGTCTTTATTTTTCCGGGAAATTCTAAGAAACATTTCTAGTCGAAACTCTACTCGGTAATCAGACCGTCATATCAGCTTTGGGCTCGATCCTACTCTAAAATCGTATGTGGGTTGTTTAGCCGTGATTCGGGCCCCTTTTGGGCCGTCTTGGGACTTAGACGTTTTTACGATTTTTCTTTAGAAAATGCCGTTGATGTGACGCTGGTTTTTCCGAAAGGATTTCAATTCCCCGTATAGTTAAGGCAACTGGTGTTCAAGCTAACCATAGCCGTTTTATACGGCAGGCAGGAATCCGTCTCCACTACCAAGTCTTTTTATGAATTTTCCCGAAGTCTTTCTTCGATAATCCCAAATGAGGGGGGTTGTGTCCATGGACCCAAGGACCATGTTGCAGGAACTTGGATGGGGGTGCATGGTTGATAGGACCCGAACTTGGTTGGGATGGTCCGTTCTCAGGACGTTTGTCCGTAAGATGATAATCCTAGATAACTGTTTGCATAAGCGTTGGTCGTAGGAGCAGTCACTGCTGACGTTGTTTTTCCAACGTCGATGTGAGCTGCGAGTTTGTCTTTCATATTTCCAGACATTGCTTTGATCAAGCGTTTTGCGGCCGTAAGAGTAAGAGTAATTCGTCCCCCCTCCTTCTAGCGCCAAACTGTGGGAACCGAAATTCGCACTGTCGATTTTGATAAGTAAGAAACGGAGGAAAGCTAAGTAAACTTAACTTTCCCTGAAGGTCCGGATCCTCCCTTTCGAGGATCAAGTCGGACGTAGTTCAGTTGGAAGGGTTTGAACAAGAGATCGAACTGCCTGGCGTAGTTTGTCTAGTATGAGCGTTAGTCATAGAAACGGGCATGTCGAGAATAATGCCTAGGGTTTCTATGTGCGGAACTCTAAGTAAAAGGATTGTTAGATCCTTCCGCGAGAAATAAGGGTCTGCGGACAAGATGAAAATAGAACGAGAGGCGGCCGGACATTCTAGGCCCTGCCTTGCTAGTCTACCGCCTCAATTCTAAGTTCTTAAGCTAAAAGGAGCTCTCTAGGTCTCCAATCTCGGATTTGCTTTCTCTCTAGGATTTTTTGTGCTCTTAATTATTTTCGCTCTGCCTATCCTTCTCTCCCAAAGCTCCTTTATATACTCCTTCTTATGACGGTCTATTCTCCTTCTGGTCCGCAAGGTAGGCTTTTTTCCATTTTCGTCGGCCTTCATGTTTATCGGGAAACTTGACATTTATCTTCGGGAAACTTGACATTTATCCTTCCAGAAATTTAGCATTTATCTTGTTACGTAAAGATAAACGTAAATCGTCGTATCTATCTTAGATAATCGTAAATGGATTGTCCGATCGCATTTGGTCCCTTTCGGGCCGTTTCTAGGACTTCCGTTATTTTCTAAGATTTCTTCGGAAGATCTTCAATCCTTCGTAGAATTGAGATGTGTGGTGTCTTAGATAACCATCATCGTTTCGTATGAATAATTTAAGATCTTCCTTTCCGTTGATATCTTACGAGTTTCCGAAGTGTTTCCGACGGTTTTTAGTTCGGAGTAAGAACAGGAGTTTTGTACGCGGAATCCCGAAGATTCATTCCGCGAGGACTCGGGAAAGACTCAAAGTACATACTTCTGACGGCCGGGGCCTGGGACTTGTGCACGGAAGATTGTCGCTCGAAGACCCGAGCCAGCACGGGGGCTAGGCGCCCGGCGCCTACGGCCAGCACGGGCGCTAGGAGCCCGGTGCCTATGGCCAGCACGGGCGTTAGGCGCCCGGCGCCTACGGCCAGCACGGGCGCTAGGCGCCCGGCGCCTACAACCAGCACGGGCGCTAGGCGCCTGGCGCCTACGACCAGCACGGGCGTTAGGCGCCTGGCGCCTACGTCCAGCACGGACGCTAGGCGCCCGGCGCCTTCGGCCAGCACGGGCGCTAGGCGCCCGGCGCCTACGGCCAGCACGGGCGCTAGGCGCCCGGCGCCTACGGCCAGCACGGGCGCTAGGCGCCCGGCGCCTACGGCCAGCACGGGCGCTAGGCGCCCGGCGCCTACGGCCAGCACGGGCGCTAGGTGCCCGGCGCCTACGGCCAGCACAGGCGCTAGGTGCCCGGCGCCTACGGCCAGCACGTGCGTCTCGGCGAGGGCTTCGATTTGATATCTTGCTCGTTATCTGGATCCTCACGGTTTGAGAGAACGGGCTCTTTGAAGTTTCCCGGCGGCTAGGACCATCACGGGCGGCTAGGACCAGCACGGGCGCTAGCTACCCGGAGGCTAGGACCAGCACGTGCGTCTCTGCGAGGGCTTCGATTTGATATCTTGCTCGTTTTCTGGGTCCTCACGGTTTGAGAGAACGGGCTCTTTGAAGTTTCAAGGCAGATTCTTTGTCGTTCGGTCTGTCCAAACTTAGATTACTTCCTGTTTCTTCCGTATACTTTCGTATGGTCGTGTCATCTTAGCTACGGACCTAATGTCTCTCGGTTCTTCTTGATTGTATCATCGAAGTTTTACGACTAAATCTTAGTTGGTTTTTCTCGTAAAGTTTATCGTGTAAAACAAGAACGATCGACTTTAACATAGGTTCTTTAAGCTATACGACTTGTCTTGCTAGACTATCCACCCAGGTCCTAAGTTCCCTTAGTCGCATTGATTACTCGAGATTGCCTCATGTCCGTTCCTCTTTGTCTTCTAACTTTTCATTCTCAAAGGTCTTCGAAAAGTCTGACACTGAATCGAGAATCGATTTTTGATGAAACCCGAAGAAACAGTGCAGAATGGGTTGCAGAATCGTTGAAGCAAAGGGAGGAGAAGTAGGCGAAACTCGAAGAAGGCTAAGGTGGGTAGACAAGTGTAAACGAATGGCAAGATGTCACTTGAGCGGGGTTTCTTGTTTCGTCAAGCTATGAGCGAACTGGCCAGGTCAAGAAGCTTACGATCTTGTTATACTTCACAAATGATGTTTCGTAAAATATTGCCGAGCTTTTATTTTACGAGAGTTATTCAACAAAATGATGTCGAGTTAATTTTACGGAAATTGTTTCGTAAAATTAGTTTGAATAGTCGTTGGGTCAATCTTTACGAGGATTGGCCGTGCTTCACGAATGTTTTGTTGCCCGGCGACCAGCGCAGCATGGGCGCGTTAGCCGCCCGGCGCCTAGAGGCAGCACAGGCGGGCTAGCCGCCCGGCGCCTAGGGACAGTGCGGGCGTGCTAGCTGCCCGGCGCCTAGGGACAGCACGGGCGTGCTAGCCGCCCGGCGCCTAGGGACAGCACGTGCGTGCTAGCCGCCCGGTGCCAAGGGACAGCACGTGCGTGCTAGCCGCCCGGCGCCTAGGGACAGCACGGGCGTGCTAGCCGCCCGGCGCCTAGGGACAGCACGGGCGTGCCTAGCCGCCCGGGAATGTGCTTCCTCGCGGGACCTGCCTGTTTTTCTCGGTTTTAGAGGTTTCTCGATCGACACTTAGTCTCTCGAGGTTTCTTTAATTGTTTTTCCGAGACTTTTGGACATCGATTTCATCATGATCCCAGCAAGGAATTGGTTCTTAGAACGTTGTTGACCTTTTATTTTGCGAGAGTTATTTCACAAAATGTTGTCGAGTTAATTTTACAGAAATTGTTTTGTAAAATGTTGTCGAGTTTAATCATGCAAAAGCTGTCTCGTGAAATATTTTCGAGAATTTATTTTACGGAAGGTGTTCCGTAAAATGTTTATCGAATTTTAGCATTAGAAACGCTGATTGGTAACCCGATCATTCGTGCTTTCTGTTTCATGAGTAATCTGGGATTTCTCCGCGATTTCCAGGAGAACAAGTCTTTATTTTTCCGGGAAATTCTAAGAAACATTTCTAGTCGAAACTCTACTCGGTAATCAGACCGTCATATCAGCTTTGGGCTCGATCCTACTCTAAAATCGTATGTGGGTTGTTTAGCCGTGATTCGGGCCCCTTTTGGGCCGTCTTGGGACTTAGACGTTTTTACGATTTTTCATTAGAAAATGCCGTTGATGTGACGCTGGTTTTTCCGAAAGGATTTCAATTCCCCGTATAGTTAAGGCAACTGGTGTTCAAGCTAACCATAGCCGTTTTATACGGCAGGCAGGAATCCGTCTCCACTACCAAGTCTTTTTATGAATTTTCCCGAAGTCTTTCTTCGATAATCCCAAATGAGGGGGGTTGTGTCCATGGACCCAAGGACCATGTTGCAGGAACTTGGACGGGGGTGCATGGTTGATAGGACCCGAACTTGGTTGGGATGGTCCGTTCTCAGGACGTTTGTCCGTAAGATGATAATCCTAGATAACTGTTTGCATAAGCGTTGGTCGTAGGAGCAGTCACTGCTGACGTTGTTTTTCCAGCGTCGATGTGAGCTGCGAGTTTGTCTTTCATATTTCCAGACATTGCTTTGATCAAGCGTTTTGCGGCCGTAAGAGTAAGAGTAATTCGTCCCCCCCCCCTCCTTCTAGCGCCAAACTGTGGGAACCGAAATTCGCACTGTCGATTTTGATAAGTAAAAAACGAAGGAAAGCTAAGTAAACTTAACTTTCCCTGAAGGTCTGGTTCCTCCCTTTCGAGGATCAAGTCGGACGTAGTTCAGTTGGAAGGGTTTGAACAAGAGATCGAACTGCCTGGCGGAGTTCGTCTAGTATGAGCGTTAGTCATAGAAACGGGCATGTCGAGAATAATGCCTAGGGTTTCTATGTGCGGAACTCTAAGTAAAAGGATTGTTAGATCCTTCCGCGAGAAATAAGGGTCTGCGGACAAGATGAAAATAGAACGAGAGGTGGCCGGACGTTCTAGGTCCTGCCTTGCTAGTCTACCGCCTCAATTCTAAGTTCTTAAGCTAAAAGGAGCTCTCTAGGTCTCCAATCTCGGATTTGCTTTCTCTCTAGGATTTTTTGTGCTCTTAATTATTTTCGCTCTGCCTATCCTTCTCTCCCAAAGCTCCTTTATATACTCCTTCTTATGACGGTCTATTCTCCTTTTCGGCCGCAAGGCGGGCTTTTTTCCATTTTAGTCGGCCTTCATGTTTATCGGGAAACTTGACATTTATCTTCGGGAAACTTGACATTTATCCTTCCGGAAATTTAGCATTTATCTTGTTACGTAAAGATAAACGTAAATCGTCGTATCTATCTTAGATAATCGTAAATGGATTGTCCGATCGCATTTGGTCCCTTTCGGGCCGTTTCTAGGACTTCCGTTGTTTTCTACGATTTCTTCGGAAGATCTTCAATCCTTTGTAGAATTGAGATGTGTGGTGTCTTAGATAACCATCATCGTTTCGTATGAATAATTTAAGATCTTCCTTTCCGTTGATATCTTACAAGTTTCCGAAGTGTTTCCGACGGTTTTTAGTTCGGAGTAAGAACGGGAGTTTTGTACGCGGAATCCCGATGATTCATTCCGCGAGGACTCGGGAAAGACTCAAAGTACATACTTCTGACGGCCGGGGCCTGGGACTTGTGCACGGAAGATTGTCGCTCAAAGACCCGAGCCAGCACGGGGGCTAGGCGCCCGGCGCCTACGACCAGCACGGGCGCTAGGAGCCCGGCGCCTACGGCCAGCACGTGCATTAGGTACAGGCGCTAGGCGCCCGGCGCCTACGACCAGCACGGACGCTAGGCGCCTGGCGCCTACGGCCAGCACGGGCGCTAGGCGCCCGGCGCCTTCGGCCAGCACGGGCTCTAGGCGCCCGGCGCCTACGGCCAGCACGGGCGCTAGGCGCCCGGCGCCTACGGCCAGCACGGGCGCTAGGCGCCCGGCGCCTACGGCCAGCACGGGCGCTAGGCGCCCGGCGCCTACGGCCAGCACGGGCGCTAGGTGCCCGGCGCCTACGGCCAGCACGTGCGTCTCGGCGAGGGCTTCGATTTGATATCTTGCTCGTTATCTGGATCCTCACGGTTTGAGAGAACGGGCTCTTTGAAGTTTCCCGGCGGCTAGGACCATCACGGGTGGCTAGGACCGGCATGGACGCTAGCCACCCGGAGGCTAGGACCAGCACGTGCGTCTCGGCGAGGGCTTCGATTTGATATCTTGCTCGTTTTCTGGGTCCTCACGGTTTGAGAGAACGGGCTCTTTGAAGTTTCAAGGCAGATTCTTTGTCGTTCGGCTTGTCCAAACTTAGATTACTTCCCGTTTCTTCCGTATACTTTCGTATGGTCGTGTCATCTTAGCTACGGACCTAATGTCTCTCGGTTCTTCTTGATTGTATCATCGAAGTTTTACGACTAAATCTTAGTTGGTTTTTCTCGTAAAGTTTATCGTGTAAAACAAGAACGATCGACTTTAACATAGGTTCTTTAAGCTATACGACTTGTCTTGCTTTCGACACTTGTTTTATGGAAAGTCCACGCACGATAAATAGTTTTAGCCGTTGATTTCGAGAGAACCGTTTTTGACCCCAACAGAAGTTTCCCAAATCGTGGGAAAACTAGCATATTCGCAAATATGTTAAAGTTCGCCCTACTTCAGCCGACTTATATCGACTATAAAAGGGGAACCCAAACCCTAGAACAGGGGATCGACATTCAGAGGCTTAGAGACTAGAGAGTTAGGCGATAGAACTAGGGTTTATACACCCATAACGTTGTAATCCCGCATATACTCAATAATATACGTCTCTATGCCTCGATTTCTATTCTTTACACACATAAACACTCACAAATCTATTAGTCTTCTTGTGTTCCGTAGTACTAAAACGACCCTACACAAAAATACCATAACAGTTTGGCGCTAGAAGGAGGGGAGTAACTGAACTACGTGACGATGGCACAGGAAGACGATTCCAACCAAGCCGAATTGACCCCAAAAGAGAAGGAGCTTCTCAGCCGATTCGAAACTCTTCAGAGTCAAATCACCGACCTTCACAAGGCTCAAGAAACCGCGCCTGCAGGTCTGGAACTTGTCCAAGAAGTTCAAAACCTAAAAGATCAACTTGGAGAACACTCTAAGCAACTTCAGTAAAGCGTCGAGAAGCTAGACGCTATGGAAGCCGAGAACCTCGTTCTCCGACGAGAGAATCAATCCCTCGGGGCAATTGGGAACAAGCAGAAACGGTTCAAAACCAGAGTCCGACCTATGGCTCCGCTTGGCTCCTCAACAACCCTACGACGGATCCGGCGATCAAGAAGCTACTCGAGACGCAACCCGGGAAGGAGCGGATGACGACTCCGATACAGAGGACGAGGAATACTCACCCGACCATCCTGAGATCTCGGATCCAGCTCTAGCCGCCTACCTAGAAAAGGTGGTATCCGAAAGATTCGGCACCATCCAATCCATGGTGGAAAGGCTCCCTGGAGTAGCTCCCCCTATCCGGAGAAGTGATCCTAGGTCATACTCCGACACACCTTTCGTGAAAGCGATCGCTTCAGTCGAGATGCCTCGCAAATTCTCCTTCCCGAGCATTAAGAAGTATGAAGGAACTGGAGATCCTAACAACCACATCGCCCAGTACAAGCAACGCATGATAACCGTGGCTATTCCGAAAGAAGCAAGGGAGGCTACCATGTGCAAGAGGTTCGGATCAACCCTGACCGGTCCTGCCCTCCAATGGTATATCAACCTCCCCACAGGGTCCATAGCGTCCTTCGCCGCCCTCAGCGACAAGTTCGTGGAGCAATTCGCCAGCAGCCGCCATCTGGAGAAGAGATCGGATGACCTCTACAAGGTTCAGCAATACAGAAACGAGTTCCTGCGTGCAACGCCGATACAGCCGTCTCAGCCTTCAAGAAGGGCCTGCTTCCTGAGGGAGAGCTCTACAAGGAGCTAACGAAGTATAGATGCGGAGACATGGCGGATGTACTGTCCCGCGCCTGGGCCCAAGAAAGATGGGAAGAAGACGTCGTGAGCAGGGCCAAGGTCTCCTCCAAATATGATCAGAAGTCCTCCAGGTCCTCGAAGGACGAGCGTGACGAGGCCATCCGACCTCGACCTTCCCGAGAGTCTACCAACCAGAGCAGGGGCAGATACCAACATCGCCCTCTACCCCGGTCTGAGGGAATGATGGTTTCTATTTGGCCCAGTATCTCTCATCTTGCAATATCTAAACCAGAGCTCATCGGAGTCCTTAAATAGATGGGTCCACAAGTTAAGTGGCCTCCTAAAATGAGGTCCCCCGACGCTAACCGAAATCCTAAAAGGTGGTGTGGGTTCCATAACGATCATGGTCACACCACTTAAGATTGTATAGCCTTGAGGCTGGAAGTAGCCGAACTTCTTAAGAAGGGCTACCTTAGGGAGTTCCTCTCAGATAAAGCAAAGGACCTCCTCAACAGGGAAGGTCCCGCTCTCCCCAACGATTCTGTTCCTGCATTACCTCCACCGCAAGAGCGAGTGATCCACGTCATCTCAGGAGGATCAGAAGTGAGCGGAATCAGTAGTGCCGCAGCCAAAGGAGCACCCGCAACGCTAGAAACGGTCAAGAGATCGAGGTTCCTAAGCGCCCATTCTTGGGAACGGATGAGATTAGCTTCACCGCGAAGGAGCAGGAACGGGTCCTCGCTCCCCATCATGACGCCCTCGTCATCTCACTAGTTATAGCCAATTGTCTGGTTAAGCGGATACTGGTAGATAATGAGCGGATACTGGTAGATAATGGAAGCTCCAGCGACATTATCTTCCATTCGGCCTACATGGATTTAGGGCTGGATCCTAAGACACTAACCAGGAAAGCGACCCCACTCGTAGGGTTCAGCGGAGAGGTGAAGCAAACCGAAGGAGAGGTTCTCCTCCCAGTTTATGCTGAAGGGATAAACCAAACCACCAAGTTCCTGGTCGTCGACTGTCCTTCATCCTACAACGTGATACTGGGAAGGCCCTGGATCCACGACATGATAGCTGTGCCATCAACCCTTCATCAACTGCTGAAATTTCCTACTCCCTGGGGCATAAAGATTATCAAGGGGGACCAGGAGAATTCTAGATCCTGCTACCAAACTACCTTGAAGGGAAAGACCCAAGCCTTATAGCAATTACAGAAACAACCTCTGGTTCCTCACGCCGAAGAACCCGAGGTTGAAGACATGGATGAGGTCCCCCTGGTAGAAGGGAACTCAGAACGGAACCTCAAGATAGGCTCCAAACTGCCGCAAGACCTGAGGCGAAGGTTGATTGACTTTCTAAGGTCCAACTCCGATTGCTTCGCATGGTCCCATGAGGACATGCCCGGAATCGACCCCGATATCATCATGCACCAGCTCCAAGTGAATCCCGAGCACCCTCCGGTCAGGCAGAAAAGGAGGAAGTTCGCTCCCAAAAGGGATGCAATCATTAACAAGGAGGTGAAGAACCTGCTCGACGCAGGATTCATAAGAGAGGTACAATATCCCGTCTAACTCGCTAATGTGGTGGTTGTAAAAATGAAGAACGGAAAGTGGAGAGTGTGCATCGACTTCACGGACCTCAACAAGTCATGTCCGAAGGATCCATTCCCTTTGCCTCATATAGACAAGCTGGTTGATGCCACTGCCGGACATCAACTAATGAGCTTCATGGATGCCTTCTCGGGATACAACCAAATCCTAATGCATCCCGACAATCAGGAGAAGACGTCTTCATGACCTCCAGGGGCATCTACTGCTATAAGGTCATGCCGTTCGGACTGAAGAATGCTGGATCCACCTATCAGAGGCTTGTCAACATGATGTTTGCCGATCAGATAGGCCAGACCATGGAAGTCTACATCGACGACATGCTGATGAAGTCCCTGGACTCGGAAGATCATATCTCACATCTTCAGCAAGCATTCGCCACCTTAAGAAGATACAACATGAAGCTCAACCCCTCTAAATGTTCATTCGGAGTAAGCTCTGGGAAGTTTTTGGGATACATAGTCACCCACAAATGCAAAGAAGCAAATCCAGAGCAGATAAGGGCCATCCAGACGATTCCTCCCCCTTGGAATGTCAAGGAGGTTCAAAAACTAACAGGAAGGATGGCAGCCCTCAGCAGGTTTATCTCCAGGCTTTCCGACAAGTCCCACGCCTTCTTTTAAACGCTAAAGAATCCCAAGGACTTTAAGTGGACAGAATAATGCGAAACTGCGTTATCTGACCTCAAAGCCTACCTTACTACTCCACCACTCCTATCTAAACCCTTGGAAGGAGAGGTCTTACTACTCTACCTAGCTTTGTCCGAGCATGCAGTTAGCGCGGTCCTCGTAAGAGAGGAAGGGAGGAGACAGCTGATATACCATGATTTTGACCCACTTTTACTCATGGTATTTATATGATTTTACTATATATATATATATATGTTTTGGAGTCTTTTAGGTGTGTTTTCAGGTTCAAGGGCATTTTGGAGTAAAGTGACGTTTTAGGTGCCATTTGGAGCTTAAAGGAGAGTTTTCCCGAGATGACTTGAAGATCAGACATCAAGGTCGATATCCAGAGATACATATCGATCGATACACATTCCGTGTAATTGATCGATGACGCATTTGAAGAAATGACGACGAGATACTCCATCAATCGATGTACGCTTAGTAACATCGATCGATATCGAGCGTGCGGAAGAAGGAAGAATATTCTCAATCGACTTGAAGCCCAAGATGTCCCAATATTACTATAATGCCCCTGACAAGTTTTTAACCTAATTGTACTCAATATTTATACCTTTGCCTATGTGTTTTGGCAAAGTAAGCTATTACAACACATCATTGTTCTAGTATTTCCTACTTATCAATAAAATATTCTTTTCATCTTAATTCTGTTCTCATCTAAGGTTATAGGATTTCAAGTTTAGAAGAAAGATACAAAGAGATTTGTTATCACGAGGAACTTGATTGTTCGGTCTTCTAAATGAATCTCTATTATTACCTTGATGCTATGAACTCAGTCATGTCTGAGTAGATTCCTTTGTTAGATTTAGGGTTCAAATAGTTATGAGGGATTAGCCCCAACTATGGACTGTTGAGTTGTATACTCATTATCCTGATGAACCATAATGCTTATTCTAGAGTAGCTAACTAGAATATGATCTTGGAATTGATTTAATCCATAAATCATTCTCCTGACATCATCTTGAATAAGCTAAGATCCTCTAGGGATAAGCGAGAGCCGGTCTATGATCTTGGTGAACACATATTCGATTCGATCTAGAGCTATATCGATCGATACTCAAATAGAGTAATCGATCGACGACACACATATCGATCGATACAAGCTGTCAAACATCGATCGATATTGTCGGCGGACAGATCAATAGACAAGTCTAGTAATGACAGTTATTAGGCAAATCTAAAGAATCGAAGTTCTTTAGTATATGCAAGCAACTCATTAAAACATCCATAGCATTATAATCCTGAATTAACTGAATAGTAACCTTTAATCTAACTATTTTCTCTTAATACCTACAACTCTAAGACATTCTCTTGAGCAATTAAACATTACTCACAACTGCAATTTACATTTAAACCATTTCAACCTAGCTTAGTCACTAAGGATTACTATCTTTTGTGTTCCTTCGCTCCCCGTGAAATCGATCCCTAAGTACTACATCTGAACCTCTTATTTGAGAGAGTAATTCACTCCTAGGGTAATTTGAGTGAGATCAAATTTGGCGCCGTTGCTGGGGAGCTAAGATCGCCATTAGATTTAATACGATTAGGTCTAGGTTATTAAGTTTCTGCTAATTCACCTTCTGACGCAAATTTTTATTTTTTTTTTGTTTTTCAGGTACATGCCCAGCAATACCAGAAGCAACAAGAATCATCAACTTGTGTACTCAGAAGACCCCCACAGTTTGGAGCGTAGCATCCGCAAGAATTTACGTTCCACATCGATCGACATTAACCCTTCCTTGTCGACCGATACCCCGACATCGTTCGACATCAACACCAGTTCGTCGACCGATACTGCTCTACCACAGTCGACCGAGACACTTTCTTTGTCGACCGATACTCGCCGCACTCCATCGCTCGACCACCGACCGTCGACCAATACTATTCATCCGACATCGATCGATATAGATCACCTAACATCGATCGATACCACCCGACGAGCTATGGTAGCGCCTATTATTCTTAGAACCGATGAGAATGGAGACCTGCGTGATCAAGATGGTCACCTGCGTAACGCAGCAGGTCAGAAGCTGAATGCTCAAAAAGAAATCATTCCTGAGCAAGACACTACAGACTTCATCCAACCTGCAGATGAAGCCAACGGAGCTAGAACCCTGGCTGATTACAACCGTCCAGATCAGTTATATACCAACAGATCAGCCATACGCCATCCTGCTATTCAGAGAGGAGATTTCGAGCTCAAGCCGCAGTACTACGGCCTCGTAGGACAGATATCCTTCTGTGGGTTATCTCATGAGCATCCTATGGATCATCTGGAAAGATACGAAGATATTATATCTTCCATCAAAGCTAACGGAGTCCCTGAAGACTATCTTTTCTGCAAGCTTTTCAAATACTCTCTATCAGGAGAAGCTTTGCAGTGGCTGCGCCAACTACCACCAGGTTCCCTCACTACCTGGAAGGACATCAAAAACGCATTCCTGCGTAACTTCTTTGATGAGTCACGTGCTGAGGACTGGAGAAGGAAGATTGCTACATTCACTCAGTAACCTGGAGAATCTTTCAAGGATACCTGGAACAGATTCAAGTCCTACCAGCACGACTGCCCAAACCATGGATACAACAACGTGCAACTACTCTGCACCTTCTACAGAGGCATCGCTCTGAAGTATCAAATGGCTTTAGATACTGCTAGTGAAGGAAATTTCAGCACAAGGAATCCACAAGACGCTGTGAAGTTAATTGATAACTTGGCTTCAAGTAACAGCACGAAGAACATCGTCAAAGCAAAATCTGTATCATTCCTTGGGAAGGAACAGATTAATGAGTTCCAATCACAACTTGATAATGTTCAGAGGCTACTTAACAAGCAGATTTGCTCAGTTGAGGATGTAGAAACCGCAGAGGAACAAATTGACGAAGAAGTTAATTGGATAAGTGGAGCCGGATTTCAGAGATCTGGAAACCAAGGAGGAAACAGAAACTTCTCAGGACAGAGGAGCAACTACAGTTCGCAGAAACCTTCCTACAACAGCAGCAACCCCAACAACAATCGGAGTTACGGAAACTCATTCTACACCAATCCACCCCCACCCACCCAGGAAAGCAAGCTAGAAGAAATGCTGGAAAGAGTTCTAGAGACACAACAGAAGCTCCATGTGGATATTAACGGGAAGATTGACTCTGTCTACACTACTCTGAATTCAAAGCTTGATACTTTGAATACCTATGTGAAGAAAGTGGAGACTCAAGTAGTTCAGACATGAGAGGCCTTGAAGAAACAAGAGGCCTTGGCAAGAGCACTAGGAGAGCCTACTACTCACCACCACGTCAATGCCATCATAGATGATGATTTTTGGGAGGAAGTTACCCAAGATAAGCTGCACAATTCGACCGATGAAGCTTCGCCCGAAGCCGGATTTGGTTCATATCGATCGACATCATCGGCTCGACATCGATCGATATCACCAATAGCAAAGCGATCGATAAACTTTGAAGAATATCGATCGATAGACATCGAGGAACCCTCCAACGAGTGCAATTCAATCAAGATCATGTCACACGGAGCCTTTGCAGCCAAACACCCACAACCGCCCACCTGTATGGACGTCAACCGATCTTCGGACCCCATCGATCGATACAGAGACCTTTCCATCGACCGATCCGGAGACACCAATATCGACCGACACACCGCAGTAGCCATCGATCGATCTACTATCCCGCACCGCCTAGTACAACTACCAAAGATCGAAGTAGCACGACTTAATGCACTCCGGGAGCAGTCCAAACTTTCCAAATCCCTTCCTACAGCCATATTAAAGAAAACTACGGACATCATTGAACCCATGGAGCCGGAAAAGGAAAACCTAGGAAGAGTTCCACGAAAAAGGAAAAAGAAGATTGCTAAGCACCTTAAAAGGGGAGCTAATGAAGAAGAGATGGAAAACTTCAGGAAACGAGTTCTAAGGATCCCTGCAGAGAAACCCTTTGAAGAAGCCTACTTTTCACACAGATTGTGGATGTTCTTCAGAGAGACCAAGGAGACAGAAGAAGACATCAAGAGGATGTTTCACCAAGTTCGTGACAGCTTGAAGAAGAAGATCACACTAACAAAGAGGAGCGATCCAAGGAAGTTCACAGTACCATGTTCCATCAGGGGCATTGAATTCCCTCGTGCCCTATGTGATACAGGATCAGGAGTCAGCATCATACCTAAGATCATGGCAGACCACCTACATCTGAAGATAGAGCCTACCGATGTGACATTCATCTTTGTGGATTTTTCTCAACAAAACTCGGGAGGCATAATTCGAAATCTTGAGGTACAGATTGGAGATGCCATCATCCCTACAGACTTCCACGTCCTGGATGTCAAGCTAAACTTCAAAACATCCCTACTGCTTGGAAGAGCTTTCCTAGCCACCGTCGGAGCCGTTTGTGACCTAAAGTTCAACAAGCTTTGCTTAACCCTAATAGATCCCACCACCCTCTATGATCCCGTCCAAGTCGTCAAGTTACCAAGGAAGGAGACCACAAACATCGTAGCAGCATGTTAGCCAACCTTCATCGACCGATATGCCACCAAGACGATCGCTCAAACGACCCTATCAACCATCAAGCGATCCTATCGACTTTATATCCATTTACACACCATGTTTGGATATAAGAGACGGAGACTACTCAATTGGGAGCTGGGCAAGCGACTATAACGAGAGTTTTGCAGTAGAGGCAATTCCACTGCAATACGCAATTCAGCATGAGGAAGTCCCATCGACCGATACGTTTTAACAACAATCGATCGACAACCGTCAGCCCACATCGACCAATGCACCTGCTACAGCATCGCCCGATACTACCGCTACACCATCCGAGGTACAAGTAAATAATATTGATTTTGGTTATCTAACTCCGGATGAGTTTGGTATTTTCAGAGATCCAGAAGGCAATGCACGAGCAATGGTTGGGAGAATAATCCCAATCACAAAGAAGGACATAGGAGACATCCTTCAGACCGCCAACGGATCACTAAACCTTTTCAGACAACCACCTCACAACCCTCTCCATCAGCACATCAGCACAACCACAGTATCCAATCAAGACGGAGCTAATGCTGATCATCTCAACTCAGAGGAAACAGAATTTCAACACATATCGATCGATAGACACAACCGCCTATCGTTCGATAAGCACCGTGAGATGGGCAAACGAGCTTTCAAAGATGGAATTCGCCGCTTCTCATGGGAGAAGAAGGATGAATTTGGAGTCTATAGAGATGAATCTGGGCATGCTAGAGGAGTCAACGGAGACATCATCCATGTTTCAAAGGAAGCCATAGAGGAGTTACTTAACAGAGCATCACTATTTGATTGGTCTTGCTATTGTTTACCCATACACGCAGATCACTTCAACAAGGCATAACCTACAGAGAAGCTCTACACAGAAGCTGAAGTCCAACAAATGATCTATGAGGCTAAGAGTCCTTACATCTGGCAAACCTCTTACTTTCCATATGAAATCGAGAAAGCCCGATCAGAACTCCAATCTGAAATCAACTGGATTCAGAATGCTTATGATCTTCAGCAACAGAAGAAGAACGCCCTAGAAGAAGAAGTATCCATTCTAAGCTCGAAGTTGGAAACCTACAGGAAGCCATCGACCGATGCTGGACACACACCATCGACCGATGCGCATCATACAACGTCGATCGATGCAGACCTACGCGCATCGAACGATAGACGTTTACAGAACACCTACAGCAAGGAAGATATCCCTACCCTCATCAGCAACATCTATCACGACATCAAAAGAGAAGAGGCAACCACCACCAAGGATCTAGAAGACAAATATCAGCAACTCAACAACAACTTCACCTCATTCAAGGAGCGCACATCAACAATGGCAGATACCATGGATCACATCATCAAAGCTCTACACCACACACACCAAACGATTAAATTCTTCTACACCAGCAAGAAGAAAATAACTGATGAGATGATCCCACCGATAGATAGTCGACTGCAGGAGGTTGAAGATACATTGAGAGAACTCTGCAATGATTACAGACGCTCAGCATCGACCGATGTGACACCTAGTCCATCGCCCGATATAAACTACAGCGAGTTATGCACCAAAACTGATATGGAGAAGACAGTTCAAGATCTCTTCACCATGATCCAAGAGGTTGGAGATTCTTCCTACCAAATCTTTGAGGAACTATGGTTTCCAGTGCAAAGCGACGTCAAGAGCATGGAGAACACTATAGAGAACATCCAGAAGGAAATCAAGACCATCTCCAGACAACTCGCGGATAGACCAGCACCATTAGCATCGACCAATATACCAGAAAGGACATCGACCGACAAACCTACACCAGTGTCGATCGATAGGGACTACCCGAGATTGATCGATAAGCTCATGATACGAAGGAGAACATTTGAGAGGCTCAATGACATACAAGAAGAACTCGGTGATCTATCCCAACACACCTATCCAACATTCAGAAACCACCAGTTCTACATTGAAAGCAATGCAGAAGGTCTCGAACGTCTGCGCAACGAGGTCAATGAATTAAGGGAGAAACTAACCAGAGGAGATAAAGCCACAAGAAGCTTCTTCACCACTTGGTTTGGAGAGAAACAAGGAGAGAACAAGGATGAGGCTTGCTACTCAGCAAGTGTCATGAACTCAAATCACTAGCCTCAACACTACCATAGTCAAGCTAAAAGACTATAATAAAGCGCTTAGTGGGAGGCAACCCACTGTTAGGTATTTTCTTACTTAGTTAAATCTGATTTATGTTTTTATTTTTCGTTTTTCGTTTTTGTTTTTAAGTTTTTCAGATTATAGACGATTACCATCCCTATCGACCGATACGATCCTGTCGACATCGCTCGACATATACCTATTATCATCGCTCGACATAGACGACTCACTATCGATCGATACGTATCCACGGTCAGGTATATCGTTCTAATTTTCGATATCAGTACATTCTTTATGATTTATTTATGGCCTAATCTGACTGATATACACCGAGGACAGTGTATGATTTAAGTCTGGGGGGAGATTACTGATGCTACCTTACCTTTTTGATTTCACCAAAATGTTTTCAAAATTGGTTTTATTGAGTCAAGAAAGGGACTAGGATATTTTTCAAAAATTTTCTTTTTATCTAACCACTCTTTAGCACCATTCTTAGATCTGTTGATTGCAGAAAGTACTATAGATGCTAAAGTGGATCAACCATCACCTATGACAACACTTCTCATGATTGTTTGGAAGAACCAAAGCTGATCTCCAACCTAACCTGACAATCTATTGCTTGTCTTGGGGCTTGGTATACAAGGGATCGGAATCCTCCTGCAAGTCTGGAAGGTAATAGTCTGTGTGCTTCTGATTCCCTTCCCTCCCTCTCTTCAGCATCCTAAGGAAAGAGAGAAATTATTTTTATAAAGATGTGATATGATATCTTGAGAAGTAGAGGGGTAGGAGTGATTCCTGCGACCCCATTATTCTACTTTAAAAGATTGATCAAAGCGAGGGGTAGGATTGATTCCTGCGACCCCACTATTCGCTTATTCAAAGGTATGTGTTACTAAGTCAATGAGATTGTTATGATATTTTTGTGTAGGGTCGTTTTAGTACTACGGAACACTGGAAGAATAATAGATGGGTACGAATTTGTATGTATTGAGAAAGGAAATCGAGGCAAAGAGACTGTTATTATTGAGTGATTTTGGGATTACAACGTATTAGGTGTATAAACCCTAGTTCTATCGCCTAATTCTCTAGTCTCTAAGCCTCGAAGTGTCGATCCCTTGTTCCAGGGTTTGGGTTCCCCTTTTATAGTTGATATAAGTCGGTCAATCTTGGGCGGCCTTCGTAATATTCATGAATATATTACTTTCTCCTCGGTTTAGGAAACTTCTATATTTATGCGGAGGATCAGATCCTTGGTCCTTTCGGCAGGGGCTAGGCCTTGGTTCCTCGTTACGGGGACTGGACCCTGGATACTGTTAAGTGGAGATCGGATCCTGGTGCCTCCTGGTGGAGATTGGCTCTTTGAGTAGAGGAGGGACCCTGGGTCCTTTCCAAACGAGGGCCCGGAAGTCAAGGCCCCTTCGGAGGCTGGAGAAATCTTTAGCCCTGGATATTTTTCCCCAACAGTTTGCCCCTTATTCCTTGATTGCTTCGTAGGAATCAAGGGATAACATGTAGTCTTGAATCTTGGTACCATTTCTTCAAGCAGGAGAAGGGTTTTATCCATGATTCGATTCCAGAATCTGAGGCGTAAGAATTTGGCTGGAATGTCGACCTGGAATATTTTTGATTCGAGGTTTTTCTTTTAATAATCGGTCTGAACGAGTCTTGCCAATTTGGATTCTCTTTCCTTTTCGGGAGCTGTAATCTCGGAAGATCCGGGGAGCAGGCTGATTCGATTTTCAAATCCTGCCTCGGAGATCGTAGGATTTTTGAATTTAGCGGCTTTCTCGAGGTAGTGTCTAACAGCTTTTTCCTTTCCCTGATAATAAATATGTGCTCCGGATTTTTGATTGCCTTCATCGCTTCCTTCTTTTCTTAGTCTTCTAAAATTGCATTCAGATTTTTCTTCTTCCTCTTTTATTACAATGGCAGAGACGAGAGATTCGGGGAAGAGGGCAGAGTCTAGATCGTCTAGATCTGGCATCCCTCAGGATCTCCGAGCATCTATGCCGTTCATACCTCTCGGGTCTCCACTGGTGGGCCCTGCTTCGTTGATTGGAGAGGATGAAGTACGTGATCTCCGGAGAAAATACGCGCTCCCTTCTTCCGTTGCTCTCCGCGTTCCTGAGCCGTCGGAGCGTGCTTCCGGCGGTATGCCCGAAGAGATTGCCATTTACGAAGCTTTCTTTGAATCAGGTTTCAGAGGCGACGTACCGTCGTTGGTTGCAAACCTTTGCGACTATTTTCATATCTCACCGTCCCAGCTTAATCCTCCAGCTTGGCGCATTCTCACGGCGATCCAGAATCTGGGTGACGAAGAGAATTTGGCTTTGGGGGTTAATGAGGTTCTCTTCCCTTATCACTTAGCTCCAATTAATGGTAACGAAGGACGTTTCCATCTCCTCCCTCGCGCGGGTCTTCTTATAGTTGAGGAGCTACCGAAAACTGATCGCAAGGGGCTAGCCTTTGAGAAAAGATGGCCCGAAAAGTATATTTTCGTGACCCTTCCTGGATCCTACTATCGATGGAATTTCACGGGTGAGGAATACTTCCGCTATCTGTAGTCGAATTTTGCTTATCTCTTTTTGGTTCTTTCGCAGAGGGGACTCGTCCTGCTCCGGCCGATGGGAAGGATAACGTTCTTCGTGCAAGGCAGATTCCTGTTTAGCGGCGCCTAGTGCCTTATCTTCTTAGCCCAGAGGTGTTACGCCGTAGCAAACTGTGGGGTAAGTTCTTCCTCTTAAAATAGGTCGGGTCTTTTATCACCGGGTTGATCGTGTGAGTTTTATGATTAGTGAGTATGATGGAAGAGGATTCGGAGGATCCGATAGCTTCTTTCAGGAGGGCCACCGATGCGATTTCGGCCAAGAAAGGTCTGCCTATCGAGAAGGTGGCTGGTAGGACGGGTGTGACTATTGGGGGTAAGCGCAGGATGATGGAAATCAAGGATACTTCCTCGGGTCGGGACCGTGGATCGAGGGAGGATTCGACTCCGGCGAGCCAACAACCACCACCGAGCAGACATTCGCATGGATGGCTATCGTCGGTTTTGAATATTTTGAATGAGAGCATATTTCCCAAGATGCAAGTTCTTTTTTCGGATAAAAGTTCTTCAGAAGCGGTGCGGCAGATTCAGAGTGGGCTTCTTCAGGTAGATAGCAGTCTTTTCGTTTTTTGTTTTGAATCCTCGGTTTACGTCTCCCTTTTTATATAGGTTCTTTCACAACTACACCATTTGAAAGATTGGATGGCGAAGGAGGGCATTAATCGGGACAAGACGGTGGAACTGTCCATGCAGTTATCCCGTGAGAAGGATAAACGAGTCGCTGCGGAATTGGAACTTCGGGACTTGAAGAACAAGGTTCGGGCCATCGAGGGCTCGGTAGAGATTGCTTCGGCTGAATCCCTTCGGTTGAGTCGAGAGAAGCAATAATGAGAAGAGGCTGTCGCAGAGCTTCGATCTGAGGTGGATACTTTGAGGAACGAGAAGATCATGGCCGTGAGTGGGGCAAAGATGGTTGCCCGCTGGGAGGTAATGAGGGAATGGCTCCAGGGACAGACTTCCCAATGAGATCTGCTCAAAGAATTCTCTCAGTTTAAGACGGTGGTTTTGGCCGAGGCAGCGCTTAAGGGTGTCGAGCCTCCCACGTTTGGAGACGAGCCAGCTATTCCTTCGTCTAGACGTGGCAGATCTTAGGGATTTCTGTAATGATCGTCCTATATGGCTTTTATTGAACTGAAATATTTTTTTTGAATTTGTATCCGGATTTGCCTTGGGACTTGAGTCCTGTTTTAGGGCCTGGGCCCTGAGGCCTTCCTTTGAACCTGGGAGTTTTACCCATCCCATCTTGAAGGATTAGGAGTCTTTAGGTTCTCTGGACCCTTAGGTCTTAGAAACCTTGAGGTTCTCTGGACCATTAGGTCTTAGGAACCTTGAGGTTCTTTGGACCCTTAGGTCTTAGGAACCTTGAGGTTCTTTGGACCCGAAGGTGTTTGGAACCTTGAGGTTCTTTGGACCCCTAGGTCTTTGGAACCTTGAGGTTCTCTGGACCCGAAGGTCTTTGGAACCTTGAGGTTCCTTGGACCCGAAGATCTTTGGACCCGAAGGTCTTTGGACCCGAAGGTCTTTGGACCCGAAAGTCTTTGGACCCAAAGATCTTTGGAACCTTGAGATTCTTTGGACCCCTAGGTCTTTGGAACCTTAAAGTTCTCTGGACCCGAAGGTCTTTGGAACCTTGAGGTTCTCTGGACCCGAAGGTCTTTGGACCCGAAGGTCTATGGACCCGAAGGTCTTTGGACCCGAAGGTCTATGGACCCAAAGGTCTTTGGACCCGAAGGTCTTGGACCCGAAGGTCTTTGGACCCGAAGGTCTTTGGACCTGAAGGTCTTTGGACCCAAAGGTCTTTGGAACCTTGAGGTTCTCTGGACCCGAAGGTCTTTGGAACCTTGAGGTTCTCTGGACCCGAAGGTCTTTGGACCCGAAGGTCTTTGGACCCGAAGGTCTTTGGACCCGAAGGTCTTTGGACCCGAAGGTCTTTGGACCCGAAGGTCTTTGGACCCGAAGGTCTATGGACCCGAAGGTCTTTGGACTCGAAGGTCTTTGGACCCGAAGGTCTTTGGACCCGAAGGTCTCTGGACTTTTATGCTTTTGGGGAGTCTTTTTGATCGCTCTCTGCTGCCCGGAGGCGAGCCACTCTCGATCTAAATTGAGAAATCGCACTGTGCTAACCGTGGGCATAGGCCATTCTCGAAATTCTCAATGCTGCACTCTACCTTTCTGCAGAAAGGTCACTCTCAGACTTACTGGGGTCTGGGGTGGGTCCCCCTGCAAGGTTCTGTCAACCCAGACACACTACCTTCCACGTCTGGATAGGTATTAAATTGTTTGTGCTTAACCGGTTATTTGCACTTTGCTCCCTGCATATCAGCCGCCAGAATCTGATTACAGTACTTGGCTGTGTACGTCATGCCCCCAGTGTGCGTTTAGCTTATAGCATTTTTCACGAGGGTTTGAATGGCACTAGTACGTGGTCCCCGCATAATTCTTGGCTAAAGGCCTTTACGCGGGGCCCTATCGTGCAGACATCGGCTCAGGGCTGATCAGACCCCTTCCATATCTGTCTGCACCTATGGTGAGTAGCCTCACCAGCTAGGGGGCTAGCTAAGATCTGAGGTCCCGAAGGTCCCGATCCAGCTAATATGCCCCTTTAAGTATATTGGTATTCCCTTAACTCCCTTTAGTCGAAACCAAATGTATTTTATAAGCCTAGTCCGAAGACGTTTTCGTTATACATAGGAGTAGGAAAACCAAAATACTTAAATATATATAATAGTATATATAGAGCTTGATCCGAAGATCTTGCCTTTAGAAATGATAGAATTTGAGGTGCAAGGCATTCCAGCAGTTGGGTTGAACCTTGCATGCGCTGTCTTGCAGCTTATATGCTCCTGCCCCTTGCACCCCTATTACCTGGTAGGGCCCCTCCCATCCGGGGGCAAGTTTTCCGGTTGATTTGTCTTTTGTGTGGTTACAGACTCGCCTTAGGACTCAGTCTCCTTCTTGGAAGGTTATGGATCTCACCTTCTTATTGTAACTCTTGGCTACCTTTATTTGGTACGACGCGTTCCTTAGGTGGGCTGCTTCTCTTTTCTCGTCTAAGAGGTCTAGGCTTAGGTACATCAACTCATCGTTTTCCTTGGGAGTTAGGATGTTGGAGATCGTGGTCTTGACATGCACCTCGGTTGGTATTGCTGACTCGGTGCCATAGACGAGTGAGAAAGGGGTTTCTTGGGTAGCTGTTTTTGGAGTTGTTCGATAAGCCCAGAGGACTCCATGTAACTCTTCTGCCCATCGCCCATGAGCCTTCTCCAAGCGCTTTTTGAGCATGTTTACCACCGTTTTGTTGGTCGACTCTGCTTGTCCGTTCGACTGAGGGTGTCTCGGCGCTGAATATGAGAGTTTGATGTCCCAATCTTTGCAGAAGTCTTGGAAGTCGTTGCTGGTAAATAGGGGTCCATTGTCTGTGACAATCTCCTGAGGTGCTCCGAAGCGGGTTATTATGTTCGTCCAGATGAATTTCCTGATCTGGAGGTCCGTGATTTTCGCCAAGGCTTTGGCTTCTACCCACTTTGTGAAGTAATCGGTCATTACTAGGAGGAAGACCTTTTGCCCCGGCGCCATTGGGAATTTCCCCACGATATCCATACCCCATTTGCGGAAGGGCCAAGGGGAGCTTAGGGATTTCAGGTTCTCTGGTGGTAAGTTGGAGATTGGGGCGTGTTTCTGGCATTGGTTGTAGGTTTTAGCCTGCTTGAGGGAATCCTTTGCCATAGTAGGCCAATAATAACCGGCCCTCCTTGACCTGAGAACCAGGCTTCGTCCGCTGGAATGTGAGCCGCACTCCCCATCGTGGAGTTCTTCTAATATTCGTGCGGCTTCTAGTAGACAGGCATCATAGGTAGGGCCCTGAGAAGGACCTTCTATATAGCTTTCCCTCCGAAATGCAGTACCTGGCTGCTTGTCTCTTGATCTTCCGGCTCTCTTCTCGGTTTTCAGGTAGGACATCGTTTCTTAGATAGTTGGTGATAGGGGTCATCCAGGTTTCTCCATCGTCTACTACTGCCACCTCTTCTGGTTCTGCTTCTTTCTGGGTTGCTGGCCATTGTAGGACCAACAAGGGGATACTCATATGTTCCTTGGTTTCCAATGCGGAACCTAGGTTTGCTAGAGCGTCGGCTTGGGAATTTTGTTCCCTAGGTATCTGGGTAAGCTTGCAGCTTGTGAATTGGTCTAGGAGACGTTTGGCCACAGATAGGTACCTGATCATACTCGGGTCCTTGGCTTGGTACTCCCCTTGAACTTGGTTGATGATGAGCTGCGAGTCACTGAAGACCTGGAGGTCTTTTACTCCCATTTCTCTAGCTAACGCTAGACCTGCTATCAAAGCCTCGTATTCTGCCTCGTTGTTTCTTGCTTTGAAGTTGCAACGTACAGCCCCTGAGGCCGAATCTCCTGTAGGGGAGGTTAAAACCAGTCCTACTCCTGCACCTCTTATCTTGCTGGAACCGTCCACGTGCAGGGTCCGTTGACCTTCCTCTGCTTCTTTTCCCTGGAGTGTAGAGGGAGAGAATTCAGCCACGAAATCGGCTAGGACCTGGGATTTGATAGCGGCAGGGCGAAAGATCACGTCATACTCCCCCAACTCTACGGCCCATTTTGCCAACCGTCCTGATATTTCGGGTTTATGAAGGACCGCTTTGATGGGGAATGAAGTGACCACCACAACTTGATGGGACTGGAAGTAGGGGCGTAGCTTCCGGGCCGCAACCACCAGGGCGAGGGCTAGCTTCTCCAGCTGGCTGTAGCGAGTTTATGCGTCTAGCATGGACTTGCTAACGTAGTATATGGGGTGCTGCCTCCTTTCTTCCTCTCTTACGAGGACCGCGCTAACTGCGTGCTCGGACACAGCTAGGTAAAGCAACATGGTTTCTCCTTCCAAGGGTTTAGATAGGAATGGTGGAGTAGTGAGGTAGGCCTTGAGGTCGGATAGCGCGACTTCGCACTTCTCCGTCCACTTAAAGTCCTTGGGGTTCTTTAGTGTTTCAAAGAAGGCATGGGATTTGTCGGAAAGCCTGGAGATGAACCTGCTGAGGGCTGCCATTCTCCCTGTCAGCTTTTGAACCTCTTTGACATTCCGTGGGGGAGGAATCGCCTGGATGGCCCTTATCTGCTCCGGATTTGCTTCTATGCCCCTGTGGGTGACTATGTATCCCAGAAACTTTCCAGAGCTTACTCCGAATGAGCATTTAGAAGGGTTGAGCTTCATATTGTATTTCCTCAAGGTGGCGAATGCTTGCTGAAGATGTGAGATATGATCTTCCGAATCTAGTGACTTTACAAGCATGTCGTCGATGTAAACTTCCATGGTCTGACCTATCTGATCGGCAAACATCGTGTTGACTAGCCTCTGGTAGGTGGATCCAGCGTTCTTCAAACCGAACGGCATGACCTTATAGTAGTAGATGCCCCTGGAGGTCATGAAGGACGTCTTCTCTTGATCGTCGGGATGCATTAGGATTTGGTTGTATCCCGAGAAGGCGTCCATGAAGCTCATTAGTTGGTGCCCAGCAGTAGCATCAACCAGCTTGTCTATATGAGGCAAGGGGAATGGATCCTTTGGACAGGATTTGTTGAGGTCCGTGAAATCGATGCTGACTCTCCATTTTCCGTTTTTCTTTTTCACAACCACCACATTTGCGAGCCAGTCGGGATACTGTACCTCTCTTATGAATCCTACGTCGAGCAGGTTCTTTACCTCCTCGTTAATGATTTCATCCCTTTCGGGAGCAAACTTCCTTCTCTTTTGTCTGACCGGAGGATGCTCGGGATTCACTTGGAGCTGGTGCATGATGACGTCGGGGTCGATTCCGGGCATGTCTTCGTGGGACCACGCAAAGCAATCGGAGTTGGATCTTAGGAAGTCGATCAGTCTTCGCCTCAAATCTCTCGGCAGTTTGGAGCATATCTTGAGGTTCCGTTCCGAGTTTCCTTCTATCAGGGGGACCTCATCCATGTCTTCAACCTCGGGTTCTTCGGCGTGAGGAACTAGAGGTCGCTTCTGTAATTGCTATAAGGCTTGGGTCTTTCCCTTCAGGGTAGTTTGGTAGCAGGACCTGGAATTCTCTTGGTCCCCTCTGATGACCTTCACGCCCCAGGGAGTAGGAAATTTCACCATTTGGTGAAGGGTTGATGGCACGGCTCCCATGTCGTGGATCCAGGGCCTCCTTAGTATCACGTTGTAAGATGACGGACAGTCGACGACCACAAACTTGGTGGTTTGGTTTATCCCCTCGGTGTAGACTGGGAGAAGGAATTCTCCTTCGGTTTACTTCACCTCTCCACTGAATCCCACGAGCGGGGTCGCTTTCCTGGTTAGTGTCATAGGGTCTAGCCCTAAATCCATATAGGCCGAATGGAAAATGATGTTGCTAGAGCTGCCGTTGTCCACCAGTATCCGCTTAACCAAGCAATTGGCTATAACTAGCGAAATGACGAGGGCGTCATGATGGGGAGCAAGGACCCGTTCTTGCTCTCTCGCAATAAAGCTGATTTCATCCGTCTCCAAGAGTGGACGCTTGGGAACCTCGGTCTCTTGACCATTCCTAGCATTACGCGTACTCCTTTTGGCTGCGGCGCTGCTGATTCCGCTTACTTCTGATCCTCCCGAGATGACGTGGATCACTCGTTCTTGTGGCGGAGGTAGCGCAGGGACAGCGTCGTTAGGGAGAGCGGGACCCTCTTTGTTGAGGAGGTCCTTTGCTTTATCTGAGAGGAACTCTCTTAGATAACCCTTTTTGAGAAGCTCGGCCACTTCCAGCCTCAGGGCTATACAATCTTCAGTGGTATGACCGTGATCGCTGTGGAACCCACACCATCTTTTAGGGTTCCAGGTAGCATCAGGAGACCTCATATTAGGTGGCCACTTAACTTGTGGGCCCATCTATCTCAAGACTCCGATGAGCTCTTGTTTGGATATCGCTAGGTGGGAGATGCTGGGCCAAGTAGAAACCATCATTCCTTCGGATCGAGGTAGAGGGCGATGTTGATATCTGCCCCTGCTCTGGTTGGTGGATTCTCGGGAAGGTCGGGGTCGGATGGTTTCCTCACGCTCGTCCTTTGAAGGCCTGGAGGACTTCTGATCGTATTTGGAGGAGACCTTGGCCCTGCTCACGACGTCTTCTTCCCACCTTACTTGGGCCCAGGCGCGGGATAGCACATCCGCCATGTCTCCGCATCTGTACTTCGTTAGCTCCTTGTAGAGCTCTCCTTCCGGAAGTAGACCCTTCTTGAAGGCTGAGATTGCTGTATCGGCGTCGCACTCGGGTATAGAGACCTTCTTCTGGTTGAAACGAGCTATGTAGGAACGTAGGGATTCGTTTCTGTATTGTTGGATCTCGTAGAGGTCATCTGATCTCTTCTCCAGATGGCGGCTACTGGCAAATTGTTCCACGTACTTGTTGCTGAGGGTGGCGAAAGATGCTATGGATCCCGTGGGGAGGTTGATATACCATTGGAGGGCAGGACCGGTTAGGGTTGATCCGAAGCCCTTGCACATGGTGGCCTCCCTTGCTTCTTTTGGAATAGCCACGGCTACCATACGTTGCTTATACTGGGCGATGTGGTTGTCAGGATCTCCGGTTCCCTCATACATCTTAATGCTCGGGAAAGAGAATTTGTGAGGCATCTCGACCGAAGCAATATCCTTCACGAAAGGTGTGTCGGAGTATGACCTGGGATCGCTTCTACGGATAGGGGGAGCTACTCCGGGGAGCCTTTCCACCATGGATTGGATGGTGCCGAATCTTTCGGATACCACCTTCTCTAGAAAGGCGGCTAAAGCTGGATCCGAGATCTCGGGATGGTCGGGTGAATATTCTTCATCCTCTGTATCAGAGTCGTCCTCTTCTTCTTCCCGGGTTGCGTCTCGAGTATTTTCTTGACCGCCGGGTTCGTCGCCGGGTTGTTGAGGCGTTTCCTCGCCGTCGTGCGGGGTGTTGAGTGAAGCCATAGGTCGGACGCTGGTTCTGAACCGTTTTCGTTTATTCCCTACTGCCCCGAGGGATTGTTTTTCTCGTCGGAGAGCGAGGTTCTCGGCTTCCATAGCGTCTAGCTTCTCGACGCTTTGCTGAAGCTGCTTGGAGTGTTCCCCGAGTTGATCTTTTAGGTGCTGAACTTCCTGGACGAGTTCCAGACCTGCAGGTGCGGTTTCCTGAGCCTTGTGAAGGTCGGTGATTTGACTCTGAAGGGTTTCGAATCGGCTTAGAAGCTCCTTCTCCTTCGGGGTCAGATCGGCTTGGTTGGAATCGTCTTCCGGTGCCATCGTCACGTAGTTGAGTTACTCCCCTCCTTCTAGCGCCAAACTGTTATGATATTTTTGTGTAAGGTCGTTTTAGTACTACAGAACACTGGAAGACTAATAGATGGGTACGAATTTGTATGTATTGAGAATGGAAATCGAGGCAAAGAGACTGTTATTATTGAGTGATTTTGGGATTACAACGTATTAGGTGTATAAACCCTAGTTCTATCGCCTAATTCTATAGTCTCTAAGCCTCAAAGTGTCGATCCCTTGTTCTAGGGTTTGGGTTCCCCTTTTATAGTTGATATAAGTCGGTCAATCTTGGGCGGCCTTCGTAATATTCATGAATATCTTACTTTCCCCTCGGTTTAGGAAACTTCTATATTCATGCGGAGGATCGGATCCTTGGTCCTTTCGGCAGGGGCTAGGCCTTGGTACCTCGTTACGGGGACTGGACCCTGGATACTGTTAAGTGGAGATCGGATCCTGGTGCCTCCTGATGGAGATTGGTTCTTTGAGTAGAGGAGGGACCCTGGGTCCTTTCCAAACGAGGGCCCAGAAGTCAAGGCCCCTTCGGAGGCTGGAGAAATCTTTAGCCCTGGATATTTTTCCCCAACAGAGATAACGCAAAAATAGCCTTTGTGGCAATCAGTGTTCATCAAAATTTGAAACTATGAGGATCCAGAGAAGAGAGAATAAAAGGGGGAAGAAAGGGATCAGAGAAGACTTGCATGTGTGTTCAGAAACTTGCTTGAGTTGAGTCCATGTGTTTCTTGATCGATATCCCCAAGGTAAAGCCTGCACTTTTATTTTTATGCATAAATGAGATCAGTAGAGGGGATAGACAGACAGGATTGTTAAGATGTTTGGCTAGGAGATTTAGTTGCTAAGCTAGGATATGGCATAATGTACTCATGTGATTAATAGGCATAAGATGTGGCTTGCAACAAAGTAGAGGTGATGATCCTAGAGTTAAGATTTAAATTGAGTCACTGCTATTTTCAAACTTCTTTCTAAGACTACCTGTGTGTTTGCTTGAGGACAAGCAAAAGGTTAAGTCTGGGGGAGTTGATATACCATGATTTTGACCCACTTTTACTCATGGTATTTATATGATTTTACTATATATATCTATGTTTTGGAGTCTTTTAGGTATGTTTTCAGGTTCAAGGGCATTTTGGAGTAAAGTGACGTTTTAGGTGCCATTTGGAGCTTAAAGGAGAGTTTTCCCGAGATGACTTGAAGATCAGACATCAAGGTCGATATCCAAAGATACATATCGATCGATACATATTCCGTGTAATCGATCGATGACGCATTTGAAGAAATGACGACGAGATACTCCAGCGATCGATGTACGCTTAGTAACATCGATCGATCTCGAGCGTGCGGAAGAAGGAAGAATATTCTCAATCGACTTGAAGCCCAAGATGTCCCAATATTACTATAATGCCCCTGACGAGTTTTTATCCTAATTGTACTCAATATTTATACATTTGCCTATGTGTTTTGGCAAAGTAAGCTATTACAACATATCATTGTTCTAGTATTTCCTACTTATCAATAAAATATTCTTTTCATCTTAATTCTGTTCTCATCTAAGGTTATAGGATTTCAAGTTTAGAAGAAACATAGAAAGAGATTTGTTATCACGAGGAACTTGATTGTTTGGTCTTCTAAATGAATCTCTATTATTACCTTGATGCTATGAATCACTCAGTCATGTCTGAGTAGATTCCTTTGTTAGATTTAGGGTTCAAATAGTTATGAGGGATTAGCCCCAAATATGGACTGTTGAGTTGTATACTCATTATCCTGATGAACCCTAATGCTTATTCTAGAGTAGCTAACTAGAATATGATCTTGGAATTGATTTAATCCATAAATCATTCTCCTGACATCATCTTGAATAAGCTAAGATCCTCTAGGGATAAGCGAGAGCCGGTCTATGATCTTGGTGAACACATATTCGATTCGATCTAGAGCTATATCGATCGATACTCAAATAGAGTAATCGATCGACGACACACATATCGATCGATACAAGCTGTCAAACATTGATCGATATTGTCGGCGGACAGATCAATAGACAAGTCTAGTAACGACAGTTATTAGGCAAATCTAAAGAATCGAAGTTCTTTAGTATATGCAAGCAACTCATTAAAACATCCATAGCATTATAATCCTGAATTAACTGAATAGTAACCTTTAATCTAACTATTTTCTCTTAATACCTACAACTCTAAGACATTCTCTTGAGCAATTAAACATTGCTCACAACTGCAATTTACATTTAAACCATTTCAACCTAGCTTAGTCACTAAGGATTACTATCTTTTGTGTTCCTTCGCTCCCCGTGAAATCGATCCCTAAGTACTACATCTGAACCTCTTATTTGAGAGAGTAATTCACTCCTAGGGTAATTTGAGTGAGATCAACAGCACCCCATATACTATGTCAGCAAGTCCATGCTAGACGCAGAAACTCGCTACAGCCAGTTGGAAAAGCTAGCACTCGCCTTAGTTGTTGGGGAAAAATATCCAAGGCTAGAGTTTTCTCCAGCCTCCGAAGGGGCCTCGACTTCCGGGCCCTCGTTTGGAAAGGACCCAGGGTCCCTCCTCAACTTAAAGAACCCATCTCCACCAGGTGGCACTAGGGCCCGACCTCCATTTGATAAGTACCCAGGGTCCAGTCCCTGTATCGAGGAACCAAGGCACAGCCCTTGCCGTAAGGACCAAGGAACTAATCCTCCGCATGAATATGGAAGTTTCCCAAATCAAGGGGAAACTAATATATTGCCGAATATTACAGAAACCGCCCAAGATTGACCGACTTACATCAACTATAAAAGGGGAACCCAAACCCTAGAACAAGGGATCGACACTTTGGGGCTTAGAGATTATAGAGTTAGGCTAGAAAACTAGGGTTTATACACCCAATACGTTGTAACGCCAAACACACTCAATAATACATCTCTTTGCCTCAATTTCTGTCCTTAAAACACATACAAACTCGTATCCATTCATTAGTCTTCCAGTGTTCTGTAGTACTAAAACGACCCTACACAAAAATATCACAACAGTTTGGCGCTAGAAGGAGGGGAGTAACTCAACTACGTGACGATGGCATCGGAAGACGAGTCCAATCAAGCCAATCTGACCCCGAAGGAGAAGGAGCTTCTGAGCCGATTCGAAACCCTTCAGAGTCAAATTACTGACCTTCACAAGGCTCAGGAAACCGCACCTGCAGGTCTGGAACTCGTCCAGGAAGTTCAATACCTAAAAGATCAACTTGGAGAACACTCCAAGCAACTCCAGCAAAGCGCCGAGAAGCTGGACGCCATGGAAGCCGAGAACATCGCTCTCAGACGAGAAAATCAATCCCTCGGGGCAGTACGGAACAAACGAAAACGGTTCAGAACCAAAGTTCGACCTATGGCTTCGCTCAACACCCCGCGCGACGACGAGGAAACGCCTCAGCAGCCCGGAGACGAACCCGGCGGTCAAGAAAACGCTCGAGACGTAACCCGAGAAGAAGAAGAAGACGAACCCGATACAGAGGACGAAGAATACTCACCTGATCATCCCGAGATCTCGGATCCAGCTTTAGCCGCTTACCTAGAGAAGGTGGTATCCGAAAAATTCGGCACCATCCAATCCATGGTGGAACGGCTCCCCGGAGTAGCTCCCCCCCATCCGTAGAAGTGATCCAAGATCGTACTCCGACACGCCTTTCGTGAAGGAGATTGCTTCGATCGAGATGCCTCGAAAGTTCTCTTTTCCGAGCATCAAGATGTACGAAGGAACTGGAGATCCTGACAACCACATCGCCCAGTACAAGCAACGCATGGTAGCCGTGGCTATTCCGAAAGACGCAAGGGAAGCCACCATGTGCAAGGGCTTCGGGTCAACTCTAACCGGTCCTGCCCTCCAATGGTACATCAACCTCCCCACGGGGTCCATAGCATCCTTCGCCGCCCTCAGCGATAAGTTCGTGGAACAGTTCGCTAGTAGCCGCCACCTGGAGAAGAGATCAGATGACCTCTACGAGATCCAACAATACAGAAACGAATCCCTACACTCCGACATAGCTCGTTTCAACCAAGAGAAGGTCTCCATACCCGAGTGTAACGCCGATACAGCCATCTCAGCCTTCAAGAAGGGCCTACTCCCGGAGGGAGAGCTCTACAAGGAGTTAACCAAGTACAGATGTGGAGACATGGCGGATGTACTATCCTGTGCCTGGGCCCAAGTGAGGTGGGAAGAAGATGTCGTGAGCAGGGCCAAGGTTTCCTCCAAGTACGATCAGATGTCCTCCAAACCATCGAAAGACGAGCGTGAAGAAACCATCCGATCCCGACCTTCCCGGGAATCCACCAATCAGAGCAGGGTCAGATACCAACATCGCCCCTTACCTCGGTCCGAAGGAATGATGGTTTCGACTTGGCCTAGCATTTCCCACCTAGCGATATCCAAACCGGAGCTCATTGGAGTCCTGAGGCAGATGGGCCCACAAGTCAAGTGGCCACCTAAAATGAGGTCCCCTGACGCTACCCGGAACCCCAAAAGATGGTGTGGGTTCCACAACGATCACGGCCATACCACGGAGGATTGTGTAGCCTTAAGATTGGAAGTAGCCGAGCTTCTCAAGAAGGGTTATCTAAGGGAATTCCTCTCGGATAAGGCCAAGGATCTCCTTAACAGAGAGGGCCCCGCTCTCCCCAATGAAGCGGTCCCTACGCTACCTCCACCACAAGAACGAGTAATCCACGTCATCTCCGGAGGATCAGAAGTAAGCGGGATCAGCAGCGCCTTAGCCAAACGAAGTACTCGCAATGCTAGGAACGGTCAAGAGACCGAGACTCCTAAGCGCCCACTCTTGGGAACGGATGAAATCAGCTTTACTGCGAGGGAGCAGGAACAAGTCCTTGCTCCCCATCATGACGCCCTCGTTATCTCGCTTGTCATAGCCAACTGTCTGGTTAAACGAATATTGGTGGACAATGGCAGCTCCAGCAACATTATCTTCCACTCGGCCTATATGGATTTAGGGCTAGACCCTAAAACATTAACCAGGAAAGCGGTCCCGCTCGTGGGATTTAGCGGAGAGGTGAAGCAAACCGAGGGAGAAGTCCTTCTCCCAGTCTACACCGAGGGAATAAACCAAACCACCAAGTTCTTGGTCGTCGACTGTCCGTCGTCTTACAACGTAATACTAGGGAGGCCCTGGATCCACGACATGGGAGCCGTACCATCAACCCTCCAACAATTGGTAAAATTTCCTACCCCCTGGGGCGTGAAGGTCATTAGAGGGGATCAAGAAAATTCTAGGTCCTGCTATCAAACTACCCTGAAGGGAAGGACCCAAGCTTTATAGCAATTACAGAAGCAGCCTCTCGTTCCTCATGCCGAAGAACCCGAGGTTGAAGACATTGACGAAGTCCCCCTAATAGAAGGAAACCCGGAGCGGAACCTCAAGATAGGCTCCAAGCTACCTAAGGATCTGAGACGGAGGCTGATCGATTTCCTAAGATCTAACTCCGATTGCTTCGCATGGTCCCACGAAGATATGCCCGGAATCGACCCCAGCGTCATCATGCATCAGCTCCAAGTGAATCCCGAGCATCCTCCTGTTAGACAAAAGAGGAGGAAGTTCGCTCCCGAAAGGGATGAAATCATTAACGAAGAGGTCAAGAACCTGCTCGACGCAGGGTTCATAAGAGAAGTGCAATATCCCGACTGGCTCGCCAATGTGGTGGTTGTGAAAAAGAAAAATGGAAAATGGAGGGTCTGCATCGATTTCACGGACCTCAACAAGTCCTGCCCAAAGGATCCATTCCCCTTGCCTCATATAGACAAGCTAGTGGATGCCACCACTGGGCACCAACTAATGAGCTTCATGGACGCCTTCTCGGGATACAACCAAATCCTGATGCATCCCGACGACCAAGAAAAGACGTCCTTTATGACTTCTAGGGGCATCTACTGCTACAAGGTCATGCCGTTTGGTCTGAAGAATGCTGGATCCACCTATCAGAGGTTGGTCAACACGATGTTTGCCGATCAGATAGGCCAGACCATGGAAGTCTACATCGACGACATGCTGGTAAAATCTCTTGACTCGGAGGATCATATCTCACATCTCCAGCAAGCGTTCACCACCTTGAGGAAATACAATATGAAGCTCAACCCCTCTAAGTGTTCCTTTGGAGTAAGCTCCGGGAAATTCCTGGGATACATAGTCACCCACAGGGGCATAGAAGCAAATCCGGAGCAAATAAGGGCCATCCAGGCGATTCCTCCCCCACGGAATGTCAAAGAGATTCAAAAACTTACGGGAAGAATGGCAGCCCTCAGCAGATTCATCTCCAGGCTTTCTGACAATTCCCATGCCTTTTTCGAAACACTAAAGAACCCTAAGGACTTTCAATGGACAGAGAAGTCCGAAACCGCACTGTCCGACCTCAAGGCCTATCTCACTACTCCACCACTCCTGTCTAAACCTTTAGAAGGGGAAACCCTACTGCTTTACCTCGTCGTGTCCGAACACGCGGTTAGCGCAGTCCTCGTAAGGGAGGAGGAAAGAAGGCAGCATCCCATATACTACGTCTGCAAATCCATGCTAGACGCAGAAACTCGCTACAGCCAGCTAGAGAAACTAGCCCTCGCCCTAGTGGTCGCGGCCCGGAAATTACGTCCCTACTTCCAGTCCCACCAAGTCATGGTAGTCACCTCCTTCCCCATCAAAGCAGTCCTTCATAAACTCGAGGTGTCAGGACGATTGGCGAAATGGGCCGTAGAATTGGGAGAATACGACGTGATCTTCAGCCCAGCCGCCGCTATCAAGTCCCAAGTCCTAGCTGATTTCGTTGCTGAGTTCTCTCCCTCTACGCTTCCAGACCCAGATCTAGAAACTACGCTCCAGGGAAAAGAAGCGGAAGAAGGTCAATGGACCCTGCACGTGGATGGCTCCAGCAATGTAAGAGGCGCAGGGGTAGGACTGGTTCTGACCTCCCCTACGGGAGAATCGGCCTCAAGGGCTGTACGCTGTAACTTCAAAGCAACAAACAACAAGGCAGAATACGAGGCTCTGATAGCAGGCCTAGAACTAGCCAAGGAAATGGGAGTAAAAGACATCCAGATTTTCAGTGATTCGCAGCTCATCGTCAGTCAAGCTCAAGGGGATTATCAAGCCAAGGACCCTAGCATGATCAGGTATCTATCTGTGGCCAAACGTCTCCTAGACCAATTCGCAAGCTATAAGCTTACCCAAATACCTAGGGAACAGAACTCCCAAGCCGATGCTCTAGCAAACCTGGGTTCCGCACTAGAAACCAAGGAACATATGAGTATTCCGTTGTTGGTCCTGCAATGGCCAGCAACCCAGAAAGAGGTTGAACCGGAAGAAGTGACGGTAGTAGACGAAAGAGAAACCTGGATGACCCCTATCACCGACTACCTAAGAGACGACGTCCTACCCGAAAACCGAGAGGAGAGCCGGAAGATCAAGAGACAAGCGGCCAGATACTGCATTTCGGAGGGAAAACTATATAGAAGATCTTTCTCAGGACCCTACCTACGATGTCTATCCTCTAGAGAAGCCACACGAATATTAGAGGAACTCCACGATGGGGAATGCGGTTCACACTCCAGCGGACAGAGCCTGGTTCTCAGGGCGAGAAGGGCTGGTTATTACTGGCCTACCATGGCGAAGGACTCCATCAAACAGGCCAAAACCTGTAGCCAATGCCAGAAGCACGCCCCAATTTCTAACTTACCACCAGAGAACCTGAAGTCCTTAAGTTCCCCATGGCCCTTCCGTAAATGGGGCATGGACATCGTGGGGAAATTCCCAATGGCGCCGGGGCAGAAGGTCTTCCTCCTAGTAATGACCGATTACTTCACGAAGTGGGTAGAAGCCAAAGCCTTGGCAAAAATCATGGACCTCTAGATCAGGAAATTCATCTGGACGAACATAATAACCCGCTTCGGAGCACCTCAGGAAATTGTCACAGACAATGGACCCCAATTCACCAGCAGCGACTTCCAGGACTTCTGCAAAGATTTGGATATCAAACTCTCATATTCAGCACCAAGGCACCCGCAATCAAACGGACAAGCGGAGTCAACCAACAAAACGGTGGTAAACATGCTCAAGAAGCGCTTGGAAAAGGCTCACGGGCGATGGGCAGAAGAGTTACACGGAGTCCTTTGGGCCTACCGGACGACTCCAAAGACAGCTACCCAAGAAACCCCTTTCTCACTCGTCTACGGCACCGAGTCAGCAATACCAACCGAGGTACATGTCAAGACCACGATCTCCAACATCCTAACCCCCAAGGAAAATGACGAGCTGATGTACCTAAGCCTAGACCTCTTAGACGAAAGAAGGGAAGCAGCCCGCCTGAGGAACGCGTCGTACCAAATAAAGGTAGCCAAGAGTTACAACAAGAAGGTGAGATCCAGAACCTTCCAAGAAGGGGACTGGGTCCTAAGGCGAGTATGTAACCACACAAAAGAAAAATCAGCCAGAAAACTCGCCCCCGGATGGGAGGGGCCCTATCAGGTAATAGGGGTGCAAGGGGCAAGAGCCTATAAGCTGCAAGACAGCACAGGCGAGGTACAACCCAACTGCTGGAACGCCTTGCACCTCAAATTCTATCATTTCTAAAGGCAAGATCTTCGGGTCGAGCTCTATATATACTATTATATATTTAAGTATTTTGGTTTTCCTACTCCTATGTATAACGAGAACGTCCTCGGACTAGGCTTATAAAATACATTTGGTTTCGACTAAAGGGAGTTAAGGAAACACCAATATACTTAAAGGGGCATATTAGCTGGATCAGGGACCTTCGGGACCTGAGATCTTAGCTAGCCCCCTAGCTGGTAAGGCTACTCACCATAGGTACAGACAGATATGGAAGGGGTCTGATCAGCCCTGAGCCGATGTCTGTGCGATAGGGCCCCGCGTAAAGGCCTATAGCCAAGAGTTATGCGGGGACCACGTACTAGTGCCATTCAAACCCTCGTGAAATACGCTGTATGCTAAACGCACGCTGGGGGCATGACGTACACAGCCAAGTACTGTAATCAGATTCTGGCGGCTGATATGCAGGGAGCAAAGTGCAAATAACCGGTTAAGCACAAACAATTTAATACCTATCCAGACGTGGAAGGTAGTGTGTCTGGGTTGACAGAACCTTGCGGGGGGACCCACCCCAGACCACAATAAGTCTGAGAGTGACCTTTCTGCAGAAAGGTAGAGTGCAGCATTGAGAATTTCGAGAATGGCCTATGCCCACGGGTAGCACAGTGCGAATTCTCAATTTAAATCGAGAGTGGCTCGCCTCCGGGCAGCAGAGAGCGATCAAAAAGACTCCCCAAAAGCATAAAACTCCAGAGACCTTCGGGTCCAAAGACCTTCGGGTCCATAGACCTTCGGGTCCAAAGACCTTCGGGTCCAAAGACCTTCGGGTCCAAAGACCCTTCGGGTCCAAAGACCTTCGGGTCCAGAGACCTTCGGGTCCAAAGACCTTCGGGTCCAAAGACCTTCGGGTCCAAAGACCTTCGGGTCCAAAGACCTTCGGGTCCATAGACCTTCGGGTCCAAAGACCTTCGGGTCCAAAGACCTTCGGGTCCAAAGACCTTCGGGTCCAAAGACCTTCGGGTCCAAAGACCTTCGGGTCCATAGACCTTCGGGTCCATAGACCTTCGGGTCCAAAGACCTTCGGGTCCAAAGACCTTCGGGTCCAAAGACCTTCGGGTCCAAAGGCCTTCGGATCCATAGACCTTCGGGTCCATAGACCTTCGGGTCCAAAGACCTTCGGGTCCAAAGACCTTCGGGTCCAAAGACCTTCGGGTCCAAAGACCTTCGGGTCCATAGATCTTCGGGTCCATAGACCTTCGGGTCCAAAGACCTTCGGTTCCAAAGACCTTCGGGTCTAAAGACCTTCGGGTCCATAGACCTTCGGGTCCATAGACCTTCGGGTCCAAAGACCTTCGGGTCCAAAGACCTTCGGGTCCAAAGACCTTCGGTTCCATAGACCTTCGGGTCCAAAGACCTTCGGGTCCAAAGAACCTCAAGGTTCCAAAGACCCAAGGGTCCCAAGAACCTCAAGGTTCCAAAGAACTTCGGGTCCAAAGAACCTCAAGGTTCCAAAGACCTAAGGGTCCAAAGAACCTCAAGGTTCTCAAGATCCAAGGGTCCAAAGAACCTCAAGGTTCCAAAGACCCAAGGGTCCCAAGAACCTCAAGGTTCCAAAGACCTTCGGGTCCAAAGAACCCCAAGGTTGTCAAGATCCAAGGGTCCAAAGAACCTCAAGGTTCTCAAGATCCAAGGGTCCAAAGAACCTCAAGGTTCCCAAGACCTAAGGGTCCAAAGAACCTCTAGGTTCCAAAGACCTAAGGGTCCGAAGAACCTCAAGGTTCTCAAGATCCAAGGGTCCAAAGAACCTCAAGGTTCCCAAGACCTAAGGATCCGAAGAACCTCTAGATTCCTAAGACCTAAGGGTCCAGAGAGCCTAAAAACTCATACCCCTCCAAGATTTAATGGGTAAGGCCTCAGGGCCCAAAGGGCCTAGACCTTGGAAATTTCCAAGTTCGAAGCAACAAGAACCTAAGGGTTCAAATCAGATCGGAACCCATCAGTTCCCGACAACGATTCTCCGCAAGGATTGATCTCCCCCGGAGTCATCTAACCAAGTAATTGGAGGTCAAAACCATAAAGCAGTGCAAGGATCAAAGAAAGGACGGAGTAAAAGCAAAAACCAGTAGATATTATTAATCCTTATTCAGAGGGGAGAAAGCTACAAAAAATCCAAAAACGACAACATAAAGCAAGAAAAAGCATTGAAGAAATATTCAAAGATTCGGCTAACGGCGAGAAAAAGGGAAAACACCATGACCACCTTCACCGCTCCCCGAACTTCGGATTGGACCTCCAACAGGCCCCCATCGGCCGGATCCCCCGAACAGCTCATGCTGACCAGCACTCCTCATCGACCACTCTCTAACAAGATCCTGACGAGCATACTCTCAAGCCCTCTGCACGATAAGAGCCTGGTTGGAAATCACTTCCCGAAGCTGCCTTCGGAGGAAAAGAATCTCTTCATGTGGAGGAACATGCCGACCTAAACTGGGGAAGCGATCCCTGCCAACATCCCTCGGAGCCAAAGAAGCCACCACCGGAGGGACGGAAGGAAACGAGTTACGAGATCTCCTCCCTTGGTGCCGAGTTCTACAGTATTCCTCGTACACTGACAATATCGAAGCCGTAGGGATCCCACCTGGAAAACAAAGACTCCATCAAACTACGGCTAGAACGAAAGGACCAAGTAAGAAAAATTCCATTACCCCAAATACGGCTATGACGCAGCGATATCGGATGCATCAAGAACAGAATCCAGCGAAAGCGCCTAGGAATACCTCGCGCCAACTTCACCAAAGTCTCACCAGCCTGGATAACCGGTCGGGCCACCTCTGCAAGAAGAAAAATTCGACATAATTCAGCAAACACAATACCCGTGTCCAAGGAAACAGAAGTAACTTACCCACTGAACGCCAGAAACATGGATAACCAGGAACACCTTCGACCTTCATAAACACATATCTCCTGTCCCAGGAATCGTTTGAAGGAAAGCTACCCCTAAGACCTCGAGGGGGTTCATCCACCAAAGGTTCACCATCTCGGGACCATATTTGGTAAAAGCCTCCCTTACTTGGCAAGGGAACAAAGGAGTAAGAATACATGACTTCAGACAACCCGAAAGAAATACTGTGGAGCTCTCCTAACACCTGGATAGCCATCAGAGAACGCCATGTAGCAGGCGTAAACTGCGAAGGGGAACATCCAAAGTACGACGCCACCTCCGCGATCAAAGAAGGAATCCCTCCTCTAAAGCCGGCCTCCAAATAAGCCTCAAAAATCGCTATCTCGCCCCTTCCTCCATCAGGATCTCGCTCGAACACTCCCGCACACCTGATCCCCATCGTATCAGGCAAGGAATACCTACGGCGGATCCCCGCCAGATCACCTTCCTTAATGTCGGACCTCGGGCCATCTTCGTCTTCACTCAAAGCATCGAAAGAACAGAAACGACGAGGGCGAACATGGGCCACATGAACTCTTTCATCCTCGGTCCCCGAAACCACGCTAGGTGTTAGAATGGGGGAATCAAAAGGATCACCAAACAAGCGACGGGGTCTGACACGTCCGCCAACACCGGGGGTAGGGAACGATTTCATGAAGATCGGAGCGTTCGACATCTACTTCCAGTAAGAAGGACAGAGGAAAACCTAAATTCGTGTTGTCCAAAGGCGTCGAAACATCCAATTATATACCTGGAACGACTTTCTATTTTTGGCGAAGGGAAGGAAAGAAAGAAAGAGGAAAGACAAAAGAATTTGGAAGATACTCGCGATTCTCGGCAAATTTCCAAAATTACCTCCAAAATACTCGTCATCACGAGCGGGCCGCGATCCTTACTTCCCCTGAGGCCCATTCCAACTAAGCGATCATATTCCAAATTAACTCCTCATGTTGCCTGGACTCAAAACCCTTCTCCTGCTGAAAGAAATGACATCAAGACTCAAGGCTACACATTATCCCTTGATCCCTACGAAGAAATCAAGGAATAAGGGCAAACTGTTGGGGAAAAATATCCAAGGCTAGAGTTTTCTCCAGCCTCCGAAGGGGCCTCGACTTCCGGGCCCTCATTTGGAAAGGACCCAGGGACCCATCTCCACCAGGTGGCACTAGGGCCCGACCTCCATTTGATAAGTACCCAGGGTCCAGTCCCTGTATCGAGGAACCAAGGCCCAGCCCTTGCCGTAAGGACCAAGGAACCAATCCTCCGCATGAATATGGAAGTTTCCCAAATCAAGGGGAAACTAATATATTCCCGAATATTACAAAAGCCGCCCAAGATTGACCGACTTACATCAACTATAAAAAGGGAACCCAAACCCTAGAACAAGGGATCGACACTTTGGGGCTTAGAGATTATAGAGTTAGGCTAGAAAACTAGGGTTTATACACCCAATACGTTGTAACGCAAAACACACTCAATAATACATCTCTTTGCCTCAATTTCTGTCCTTAAAACACATACAAACTCGTATCCATTCATTAGTCTTCCAGTGTTCCGTAGTACTAAAACGACCCTACACAAAAATATCACAACATTAGTAATCGCAGCCCGGAAGTTACGTCCATACTTCCAGGTCCACCACGTCGTGGTAGTCACCTCGTTCCCTATCAAAGCGGTCCTCCATAAACCCGAGGTATCAGGACGATTGGCGAAATGGGCCATAGAGTTAGGGGAGTATGACGTGATCTTTCGCCTAGCCGCCGCCATCAAATCTCAGGTCCTAGCTGATTTCGTGGCTGAATTCTCTCCCTCCACGCTTCCAGACCCAGATCTAGAGGCTACGCTCCGGGGAAAGGAAGCGGAGAAAGGCCAATGGTCCCTGCACGTAGACGGTTCCAGTAACGTGAGAGGTGCAGGAGTAGGACTTTTCCTAACCTCCCCTACGGGAGATTCGGTCTCAAGGGCTGTACGTTGCAACTTCAAAGCAACCAACAACGAAGCAGAATACGAGGCTTTGATAGCAGGTCTGGCGTTAGCTAGAGAAATGGGAGTGGAAGACATCCAGGTCTTCAGTGACTCGCAGCTCATCATCAGCCAAGTCCAAGGGGATTATCAAGCCAAGGACCCAAGCATGATCAGATACCTATCGGTAGCAAGACGTCTCCTAGACCAATTCAAAAGCTATGAACTTACTCAGATACCTAGAGAGCAGAATTCCCAAACTGATGCTCTAGCAAACCTAGGTTCCGCCTTGGAAACTAAGGAGCATATGAGTATCCCCTTGTTGGTCCTGCAATGGCCAGCAACTGAGAGAGAGGCATAACCAGAAGAAGTAGCAGTAGTAGACGAAGGAGAAACTTGGATGACCCCCATCACTAACTATCTGAGGAACGACGTCCTACCCGAAAACCGAGATGAGAGCCGCAAGGTCAAGAGACAAGCAGCCAGATACTGCATCTTAGAAGGAAAGTTATATAGGAGATCCTTCTCAGGATCCTACCTACGATGTCTAACCCCTAGAGAAGCCGCGCGAATATTGGAAGAGCTGCACGACGGGGAATGCGGTTCCCATTCCAGCGGACGAAGCCTGGTTCTCAGAGCAAGAAGGGCAGGTTACTACTGGCCCACTATGGCGAAGGACTCCCTCAAACAGGCTAAAACCCGTAGCCAATCCCAGAAACACGCCCCAATCTCCAACTTGCCACCAGAGAACCTGAAATCCCTAAGCTCCCCTTGGCACTTTCGTAAGTGGGGCATGGACATCGTGGGAAAATTCCCTATGGCGCCGGGGCAAAAGGTCTTCCTCCTAGTAATGACCGATTACTTCACGAAATGGGTAGAAGCCAAAGCCTTGGCAAAAATCACGGATCTCCAGATCAGAAAGTTCATCTGGACGAACATAATCACCCGCTTCGGGGCACCTCAGGAGATTGTCACCGACAACGGATCCCAATTTACTAGCAACGACTTCCAAGACTTCTGCAAAGAGTGGGACATCAAACTTTCATACTCAGCACCAAGACATCCCCAGTTGAACGGACAAGCAGAGTCAACCAACAAAACGGTGGTGAACATGCTCAAGAAGCGCTTGGAAAAGGCTCATGGGCAGTGGGCAGAAGAGTTACACGGAGTTCTCTGGGCTTATCGGACAACTCCGAAGACAGCTACCCAAGAAACCCCCTTCTCACTCGTCTATGGCACCTAGTCAGCAATACCCATCGAGGTGCACGTTAAGACCACGATCTCCAACATTCTCACTCCAAAAGAGAATGACGAACTGATGTACCTAAGTCTAGACCTACTAGACGAGAAAAGAGAAGCAGCCCGCCTAAGGAACGCATCATACCAAATAAAAGTAGCCAAGAGTTACAATACGAAGGTGAGATCCAGAACCTTCCAAGAAGGGGACTGGGTCCTAAGGCGAGTCTGCAACCATACGAGAGACAAATCAGACGGAAAACTCGCTCCCGGATGGGAGGGGCCCTATCAGGTAATAGGGGTGCAAGGGGCAGGAGCCTATAAGCTGCAAGACAGCCAAGGCAAGGTCCAACCCAACTGCTGGAACGCCTTGCACCTCTAATTCTATCATTTCTAAAAGCTAGATCTTCGAATTAAGCTCTATATATACTATTATACTATATATTTAAGTATTTTGGTCTTCCTACTCCTATGTATAACGAGAACGTCTTCGGACTAGGCTTATAAAATACATTTGGTTTCGACTAAAGGGAGTTAAGCGAATACCAATATACTTAAAAGGGCATATTAGCTGGATCGAGACCTTAGATCTTAGCTAGCCCCCTAGCTCTGGTGAGGCTACTCACCATAGGTGCAGACAGATATGGAAGGGGTCTGATCAGCCATGTACCGATATTTGCACGATAGGGCCCCGTGTAAAGGCCTATAGCCAAGAATTATGCGGGGACCACGTACTAGTGCCATCCAAACCCTCGTTAAAAACGCTATGAGCTAAATACACGCAGGGGGCATGACGTACACGGCCAAGTACTGTAATCAGATTCTGGCGGCTGATATGCAGGGAGCAAAGTGAAAATAACCGGTTAAGCACAAACAATTTAATACCTATCTAGACGTGGAAGGTAGTGTGTCTGGGTTGAAGCCGCCTTGCGGGGGGGGGGGGGGGGGGGGGGGGGGGGGGGGGCTACCCCAGACCATAGTAAGTCTGAGAGTCACCTTTTCTGCAGAAAGGTAGAGTGCAGCATTGAGATTTCGAGAATGGCCTATGCCCAAGGGTAGCACAGTGCGACTTCTCAATTTAGATCGAGAGTGGCGCGCCTCCGGGCAGCAGAGAGCGATCAAAAAGACTCCCCAAAAGCATAAAAGTCCAGAGACCTTCGGGTCCAAAGACGTTCGGGTCCAAAGACGTTCGGGTCCAAAGACGTTCGGGTCCAAAGACGTTCGGGTCCAAAGACGTTCGGGTCCAAAGACGTTCGGGTCCAAAGACGTTCGGGTCCAAAGACGTTCGGGTCCAAAGACGTTCGGGTCCAAAGACGTTCGGGTCCAAAGACGTTCGGGTCCAAAGACGTTCGGGTCCAAAGACCTTCGGGTCCAAAGACGTTCGGGTCCAAAGACCTTCGGGTCCAAAGACGTTCGGGTCCAAAGACGTTCGGGTCCAAAGACGTTCGGGTGGGGGGGGGGGGGGGGGGGGCTACCCCAGACCATAGTAAGTCTGAGAGTCACCTTTTCTGCAGAAAGGTAGAGTGCAGCATTGAGATTTCGAGAATGGCCTATGCCCAAGGGTAGCACAGTGCGACTTCTCAATTTAGATCGAGAGTGGCGCGCCTCCGGGCAGCAGAGAGCGATCAAAAAGACTCCCCAAAAGCATAAAAGTCCAGAGACCTTCGGGTCCAAAGACGTTCGGGTCCAAAGACGTTCGGGTCCAAAGACGTTCGGGTCCAAAGACGTTCGGGTCCAAAGACGTTCGGGTCCAAAGACGTTCGGGTCCAAAGACGTTCGGGTCCAAAGACGTTCGGGTCCAAAGACGTTCGGGTCCAAAGACGTTCGGGTCCAAAGACGTTCGGGTCCAAAGACGTTCGGGTCCAAAGACCTTCGGGTCCAAAGACGTTCGGGTCCAAAGACCTTCGGGTCCAAAGACGTTCGGGTCCAAAGACGTTCGGGTCCAAAGACGTTCGGGTCCGAAGACGTTCGGGTCCGAAGACGTTCGGGTCCGAAGACGTTCGGGTCCGAAGACGTTCGGGTCCGAAGACGTTCGGGTCCGAAGACGTTCGGGTCCGAAGACGTTCGGGTCCGAAGACGTTCGGGTCCGAAGACGTTCGGGTCCGAAGACGTTCGGGTCCGAAGACGTTCGGGTCCGAAGACGTTCGGGTCCGAAGACGTTCGGGTCCGAAGACGTTCGGGTCCGAAGACGTTCGGGTCCGAAGACGTTCGGGTCCGAAGACGTTCGGGTCCGAAGACGTTCGGGTCCGAAGACGTTCGGGTCCGAAGACGTTCGGGTCCGAAGACGTTCGGGTCCGAAGACGTTCGGGTCTGAAGACGTTCGGGTCCGAAGACGTTCGGGTCCGAAGACGTTCGGGTCCGAAGACGTTCGGGTCCGAAGACGTTCGGGTCCGAAGACGTTCGGGTCCGAAGACGTTCGGGTCCGAAGACGTTCGGGTCCGAAGACGTTCGGGTCCGAAGACGTTCGGGTCCGAAGACGTTCGGGTCCGAAGACGTTCGGGTCCGAAGACGTTCGGGTCCGAAGACGTTCGGGTCCGAAGACGTTCGGGTCCGAAGACGTTCGGGTCCGAAGACGTTCGGGTCCGAAGACGTTCGGGTCCGAAGACCTTCGGGTCCGAAGACCTTCGGGTCCGAAGACCTTCGGGTCCGAAGACCTTCGGGTCCGAAGACCTTCGGGTCCGAAGACCTTCGGGTCCGAAGACCTTCGGGTCCGAAGACCTTCAGGTCCGAAGACCTTCGGGTCCGAAGACCTTCGGGTCCGAAGACCTTCGGGTCCAAAGACCTTCGGGTCCAAAGACCTTCGGGTCCAAAGACCTTCGGATCCAAAGACCTTCGGGTCCCTAGAACCTCAAGGTTCCACAGACTTCAGGGTCCCTAGAACCTCAAGATTCCATAGATCTAAGGGTCCAAAGAACCTCAAGGTTTTCAGGACGTAAGGGTCCCTAGAACCTCAAGGTTCCATAGACCTAAGGGTCCAAAGAACCTCAAGGTTCCCAAGACCTAAGGGTCCCTAGAACCTCAAGGTTCCATAGACCTAAGGGTTCAAAGAACCTCAAGGTTCCCAAGACCTAAGGGTCCCTAGAACCACAAGGTTCCATAGACCTAAGGGTCCAAAGATCCTCAGGGTTCCTAAGACCTAAGGGTCCCTAGAACCTCAAGGTTCCATAGACCTAAGGGTCCAAAAAACCTCAAGGTTCCCAAGACCTAAGGGTCCCTAGAACCTCAAGGTTCTGTAGACCTAAGGGTCCAAAGAACCTCAAGGTTCCCAAGACCTAAGAGTCCTTGGAACCTCAAGATTCCAAAACATCCAGTTCGAGAACATCAAGACTCATAGCAACCTTAGGATCTTGGATCTCTCAAGGTCCAATGTTGCCATCACGATCCGAAGCCTCGAAGGTCTAAAATTATTCTAGGTTCCTTGAAAACCTTGAGGGGGGGGGGGGGGCTACCCCAGACCATAGTAAGTCTGAGAGTCACCTTTTCTGCAGAAAGGTAGAGTGCAGCATTGAGATTTCGAGAATGGCCTATGCCCAAGGGTAGCACAGTGCGACTTCTCAATTTAGATCGAGAGTGGCGCGCCTCCGGGCAGCAGAGAGCGATCAAAAAGACTCCCCAAAAGCATAAAAGTCCAGAGACCTTCGGGTCCAAAGACGTTCGGGTCCAAAGACGTTCGGGTCCAAAGACGTTCGGGTCCAAAGACGTTCGGGTCCAAAGACGTTCGGGTCCAAAGACGTTCGGGTCCAAAGACGTTCGGGTCCAAAGACGTTCGGGTCCAAAGACGTTCGGGTCCAAAGACGTTCGGGTCCAAAGACGTTCGGGTCCAAAGACGTTCGGGTCCGAAGACGTTCGGGTCCAAAGACGTTCGGGTCCGAAGACGTTCGGGTCCGAAGACGTTCGGGTCCGAAGACGTTCGGGTCCGAAGACGTTCGGGTCCGAAGACGTTCGGGTCCGAAGACGTTCGGGTCCGAAGACGTTCGGGTCCGAAGACGTTCGGGTCCGAAGACGTTCGGGTCCGAAGACGTTCGGGTCCGAAGACGTTCGGGTCCGAAGACGTTCGGGTCCGAAGACGTTCGGGTCCGAAGACGTTCGGGTCCGAAGACGTTCGGGTCCGAAGACGTTCGGGTCCGAAGACGTTCGGGTCCGAAGACGTTCGGGTCCGAAGACGTTCGGGTCCGAAGACGTTCGGGTCCGAAGACGTTCGGGTCCGAAGACGTTCGGGTCCGAAGACGTTCGGGTCCGAAGACGTTCGGGTCCGAAGACGTTCGGGTCCGAAGACGTTCGGGTCCGAAGACGTTCGGGTCCGAAGACGTTCGGGTCCGAAGACGTTCGGGTCCGAAGACGTTCGGGTCCGAAGACGTTCGGGTCCGAAGACGTTCGGGTCCGAAGACCTTCGGGTCCGAAGACCTTCGGGTCCGAAGACCTTCGGGTCCGAAGACCTTCGGGTCCGAAGACCTTCGGGTCCGAAGACCTTCGGGTCCGAAGACCTTCGGGTCCGAAGACCTTCGGGTCCGAAGACCTTCGGGTCCGAAGACCTTCGGGTCCGAAGACCTTCGGGTCCGAAGACATTCGGGTCCGAAGACCTTCGGGTCCAAAGACCTTCGGATCCAAAGACCTTCGGGTCCCTAGAACCTCAAGGTTCCACAGACTTCAGGGTCCCTAGAACCTCAAGATTCCATAGATCTAAGGGTCCAAAGAACCTCAAGGTTTTCAGGACGTAAGGGTCCCTAGAACCTCAAGGTTCCATAGACCTAAGGGTCCAAAGAACCTCAAGGTTCCCAAGACCTAAGGGTCCCTAGAACCTCAAGGTTCCATAGACCTAAGGGTTCAAAGAACCTCAAGGTTCCCAAGACCTAAGGGTCCCTAGAACCACAAGGTTCCATAGACCTAAGGGTCCAAAGATCCTCAGGGTTCCTAAGACCTAAGGGTCCCTAGAACCTCAAGGTTCCATAGACCTAAGGGTCCAAAAAACCTCAAGGTTCCCAAGACCTAAGGGTCCCTAGAACCTCAAGGTTCTGTAGACCTAAGGGTCCAAAGAACCTCAAGGTTCCCAAGACCTAAGAGTCCTTGGAACCTCAAGATTCCAAAACATCCAGTTCGAGAACATCAAGACTCATAGCAACCTTAGGATCTTGGATCTCTCAAGGTCCAATGTTGCCATCACGATCCGAAGCCTCGAAGGTCTAAAATTATTCTAGGTTCCTTGAAACCTTCGGGTCCATCGGAACCAACATGCCTTTAAGGAATCTCCGGATTCATAAAGATCACCTAAAAGAATCATAGACCTTCGAGCCCGAAAGGGCCTCAGGATCAAAGACGTAAAAGTCCGGATATCGACTTCGGAAGATCACCAAAGGTCCTAGGATCCTAAGGTCTTCGATCTAATCAAAATCCCCGGGTCTAAAAGAAGGCTTCAAGGCCCAGGACCCAGAATCTAGACGATGACTCCCCACAAGGGTTATGGTCGGCCTTCGGCCCATAACCCTAAACCACAAATCAAAGATCAAACAGATCTGAAGTTCTGATATCTACGAGAAACAAAAGGGATGTATAAAGAGAATAGATAGAAGACCTCGAAGGGCCATAAGTCTTAACAAAAGGCACGAAGGCCCAAGTCTGAAAATAAAGCCCCTAAGGGGCGAAAACACAACAAAAGCCCATCGGGCTCAAAAGTTCAACAAAGAAATAGAGAAGAGAGGGTTCAGGCTTCAGGGGCAGCAGCTTGATCATCCACGGGAGCAGGAGGATCCATCTCAGCAGTTTCCTTCACGGGGATAAGCGGTTCATCATCATACGAAGGAGGAGGCAACCCACGAAACTTAGCCTCAGACTCCTTCACCAGCTTGTAGCGTTCAAACTCCACCGCGAAATCCCACTTATCAGTCTGCCCCTTCAGCCAATCCCTCATCACTTCCCAGCGAGCTGTTATCTTGGCTCCACTCACAGCCAGCGTCCTCTCATCCTCGAAGAGAGTCTTCTCATTCTTCAGCTCCTCCAGCTCTCTCCTCACCGCGTCCAGCTTAGACGTCAACACGACATGCTCAGTAGCAGCACTCTCCTCCAGCTCCTGTGACTTCTTCAACCTAAGCTGAAGAAACTTAAGCTCTTTCCCTTGCGCCAGGCCTTTGTCTTTCTCCTCGCGGAGCTGAGCCTTCAGAGCCTCAATTTCCTTAGAAGTATCTTCATTCACCATGTCCTTGAGGTGAGGAACTTGAGACATAAGCTGCAGCAAATACAATACCACAATCATTACAGTGCACTATGGAGCCAAAGCAATAACATAAATGCGTCGATATACCTGAAGGAGGTCGAGCTGGACAGAGTTAATGGCTTTGGGAAGGTCGTCGGCAGGGAGATTGCACACGCTCCCCGGGAAGACCTTGGTAGAGAGATCATCCAACACCGGCTTCAGGTCAACACCAGAGATCGTGGGGGTTGAAGAACGAGTTCTCCTCTTGGAGACGGTGGGAGCTGGAGTACTAGATCCTTTGCGCTTGAGGCTCCCTGTAATCTGAACATCATCATCCCCTGAAACGACAACTTCCATAGGAGTCTTCTTAGCTGAAAGGTTCTCCCAGGCCTTCTTGAAAGCATCCATGGAGCCGTCTCCTGAAGGTCCAGACATGTTTCCTGCAAAGAAAAACTCGCAAAATCAGTAACCAAACAACAAAGACAAAAGAGATACGGTAAACTCACCCCAAATGCTGCAACGACCTAGAACTTCTCGACTCAAAAGATAGGTGACTTGGCGGCGTTCAACTGGCAGATCAAACACTCGTTCGGCTACTTTCTTTCCCTCTGGTACTGCTGGAACGGATACACCTACAACAGCAAGACAAACGAGTGAATATCAGAGTCAAACCCAAAGCCCATAACGATTCAACCTACCCGCTATGTGCCAAACCGAGGGAGAGCCTGGAAGAAACGCAAAGGCGAACCTCTCCTCCCATTTACCACTAAAAACCGGATGATGCTTTCTCGCTTTCTTCTCGATCTCTTGAACCAACGCTTTCTTGCCACAAGGACGGAGATAATATTTCCCCTCTTATCCAGGCAGGGTCGAGATGGAATACGAGTAAAGAACCTCGTTCAAACCCAACATCAGACCCTACAGCTCGCCTAGATTTTGGATGGCTATTAGCGTTATCCAGGCTGGAGGAGTCAGCTGACCCGGGGAAATATCGAAGAACTCCGATAACTTCGCGATCAACGAAGGGACTCGATCACGGAAGCCCGATTCGAAGTATGCCTCATAGATTGGGACCTCATCAACTCCAAAGTCCGAGATCCTCTCCGACGGATCAGGAACTCAGATGATTAAATCCCGATGAAGATTGTACTTCCTTCTCCATCCCCCTACATCCTCCTCCTTGATCAACAAAACAAGACCCAACGACGAGGATCTACCGACTCTGCCCCCAGTGGAGGCACCTTCGACCTCGACAATGTGGGATCCCATTGTCTCGACTATAGGAGACTGAGAAGAGGAAGTCCTAGACCTAACTACGGGAGAGGTTTCTAGGGTTTTGCTAGGGGATTCATTCGACATTTTTAATAAGAAGAGGAGGAAGAAAGACGGCTACCTGTGGAAAATGGGAAGAATCTCCGGGAAAGGAAGCCGCCGAGAAGAAAACTCTAGAGAGGCCAAAGATGGAGTGGAGGAAAAATTCGGTTTCGATCAAAGAAAAAGGGAAGAAACCCTAGTCTGAAACCCATGCGCCTCGATCGTTTCGCCACGCGCACAAATGAGCCCAAACGGAGAAGCTGAACCGATAATGGGCTTCCCCTGAAAAAGCCCATCCCATCCATTGATCATTTCTGCCCAAGAATCGAGGGTTCGGAGCCTCCGGAGAGAATCGTCTTCTTCGACCCCACGAAGAAAGGACCTACGATGGCTCCATACCTCACCTCAGGACATAACAAGGTTTTTAGCTCTTCTCCTGCTTAAAGAAATGACACCAAGGTCCAAAACTACATGTTATTCCTTGATTCCTACGAAGCAATCAAGGAATAAGGGGCAAACTGTTGGGGAAAAATATCCAAGGATAGAGATTTCTCCAGCCTCCGAAAGGGCCTCGACTTCCGGGCCCTCGTTTGAGAAGGATCCAGGGCCCTTCCTCTACCTAAGGAACCAATCTCTACTAGGAGGCACCAGGATCCGACCTCTATTAATAATATCCAGGGTACAGTCCCTGCGAAGAGGAACCAAGGCCTAGCCCCTGCCGAGAGAAACGAGGATCCGATCCTCCGCACCAATATGGAAGTTTCCCAAATCGTGGGGAAACTAGCATATTCGCAAATATGTTAAAGTTCACCCTACTTCAGCCGACGTATATCAACTATAAAAGGGGAACCCAAACCCTAGAACTAGGGATCGAAATTCAGAGGCTTAGAGACTAGAGAGTTAGGCGATAGAACTAGGGTTTATACACCCATAACGTTGTAATCCCGCATATACTCAATAATATACGTCTCTTTGCCTCGATTTGTATTCTTTACACACATAAACACTCACAAATCTATTAGTCTTCTTGTGTTATGTAGTACTAAAACGACCCTACACAAAAATACCATAACATTATCGGTTACGATTTCGTGTGGGACACTGTGCCTGCACACGATGTCTTTAAACACAAATCGTTCGACTTCGAGTCTAGTTATCTGTTGGAAAGTTTCGGCCTCAATCCACTTTGTGAAATAGTCTGTTAGGACTAAGAGGAAGCGCAGCTTCTTCTTTCTCCTTCCTGATGCTACTAGTGGTCCTACGATGTCCATGGACAACCTCATGAATGGATAAGGGGCGGATATGTTGGATAGCATTTCCACGGGTTGATGTATAATCGGTGCATGCCTCTGGCATTTGTCACATGAGGAAGAGTAGACTTCACAGTCTGCAATAATGGTCGGCCAGAAATAGCCCTGTCTCTTGATTCAGATAGCTAGAGCTCTGCCACCAGAGTGGTTTCCACAAGAGCCGTCGTGCATTTCCTTCATGAGTTTCATAGCGAAGAGCCCATGGACACATTTTATGTAAGGTCCGGAAACGCTTCGTTTGTGGAGGAATGAATTGATTATGCAATATCTTGCGCTTAATGCTTTGAGTTTTCGAGCCTCCCATTTATTGGATGGAGTTTTTCCCTCTAGAATGTATTGCATGATCGGTATTCTCCAGTCCTCTCTCCCTACAATTTTGTTATGAAGAGACTAGGGAGGTTCCTATTCAGGACTTGGTGTCGTGGTGCCCTCGGAGATATTCGTAGGATTAGGCTCCAGGGGGTCATAATTCTGAGGAATATCTCCAATTTCCTCGTTGTCTTCCGGGGTCTGGATAGTGCCCCCAGGTGAGTTTTCAAGAGCAGAACGACTTCTAGTTTTGACTCCGTAGACAAGTGAATCCGAGGTCTGGATGGTGCCCCAGGAGGTATTCTTGGGATTAGGCTCCAGGGGGTCTGAATTTCGGGGAATACCTTCGCTTTTGTCGTTATTCTCCGGGTTTTGGGTCGCGTTCCCGGAGGTATACTTTTTAAAGCCGAGTATTTTGGGTTTTGGGAACCAAAATGTTGTGAGAACTTGGGTAGCCACCGTCGGAGGGTAGTTATCCTCTGTTTCCGCTTTTGGTTTGCTATCTATCTCAGCTATAGTAGCTATGTCGATACTTGGCTTTTCGATTCCTTATACAGGTATAACCAATTTTACGAGGGGGTCTGGCGTGGAGGCTAAGGCAGCCAACGCGTCTGCTGAGGAGTTCTCTCCTCGTGGGACCCTCGTTAGTTCGAATTTATCAAACTGCCTAGTGAGGTTCTGGACGACTTCGAGATATGCCCCAATTCTTTCGTCCCTTGTTTCGTATTCCCCATGAAACTTGCTAGCTACTAGGTGTGAATCACTATAAGCATTTAGCTCCCGAATTCCGAGGCTTAGAGAAAGTTTTAAGCTGTGGGAACCGAAATTCGTACTGTCGATTTTGATAAGTAAAAAACGGAGGAAAGCCAAGTTAACCCAACTTTCCCTGAAGGTCCGGATTCTCTGCGACAGCCAACGACAAGTGACCGAACAAGTGCGGAAAATATGGAAAGATAACAAAAGACGAAAATCGTACAAAAAGGGTTTTCTTAAGAGTTGGGACTGTTGGGGTCAAAAACGGTTCTCTCGAAATCAACGGCTAAAACTATTTATCATGCGCGGACTTTCCATAAAACAAGCGTCGAAAACAAGACAAGTCGTATAGCTTAAAGAACCTATGTTAAAGTCGATCGTTCTTGATTTACACGATAAACTTTACGAGAAAACCAAATAAGATTTAGTCGTAAAACTTTGATGATACTGTTGTGATATTTTTGTGTAGGGTCGTTTTAGTACTACGGAACACTGGAAGACTATCAAGTTTTATGCTTATGTATGTGTTTAGAGAAGAGAAATTGAGGCAAAGAGATGTACTATTGAGTGATTTCGGGATTACAACGTATTGGGTGTATAAGCCCTAGTTCTATCGCCTAACTCTCTAATCTCTAAGCCCCAAAGTGTCGATCCCTTATTCTAGGGTTTGGGTTCCCCTTTTATAGTTGATGTAAGTCGGTTAATCTTGGGCGGCTTCTATAATATTCGGGAATATATTAGTTTCCCCTTGATTTGGGAAACTTCAATATTCATGCGGAGGATTGGTTCCTTGGTCCTCACGGCAAGGGCCGGGCCTTGGTTCCTCGATACAGGGACTGGACCCTGGGTACTTGTCGAATGGAGATCGGGCCCTGGTGCCACCGGGTGGAAATGGGTCCTTTAAGTTGATGAGGGACCCTGGGTCCTTTCCAAACGAGGGCCCGGAAGTCGAGACCCCTTCGGAGGCTGGAGAAACTTCTAGCCTTGGATATTTTTCCCCAACAATTTGCCCCTTATTCCTTGATTGCTTCGTAAGGATCAAGGGATAATATGTAGCCTCGAGTCTTGATGCCATTCCTTTCAGAAGGAGAAGGGTTTTGAGCCTAGGCAACATGAGGAGTTAATTTGGAACATGATCGCTTAGTCGGAATGGGCCTCAGGGGAAATAAGGATCGCGGCCCGCTTGTGATGACGCAAGGTCGGCGAAGTATTTTGGAGGTAATTTTGGAAATTTGCCGAGAATCACGAGTATCTTCCAAATTCTTTTGTCTTTCCTCTTTCTTTCTTTCCTTCCGTTCGCCAAAAATGGAAAGTCGTTCCAGGTATAAAATCGGATGTTTCGATGCCTTTGGACAACACGAATTTAGGTTTTCCCCTGTCCTTCTTATTGGAAGTAGATGTCGAACACTCCGATCTTCATGAAATCATTCCCTACCCCCGGTGTTGGCGGACGTGTCAGACCCCGTCGCTTGTTTGGTGATCCCTTTGATTCCACCATTCTAACACCTAGCGTGGTTTCGGGGACCGAGGATGAAAGAGTTCCCGTGGCCCCTGTTCGCCCTCGTCGTTTCTGTTCTTTCGATGCTTCAAGCGAAGACGAAGATGGCCCGAGGTCTGACATTAAGGAAGGTGATCTGGCGGGGATCCGCCGTAGGTATTCCTTGCCTGATACGATGGGGATCAGGTGTGCAGGAGAGTTCGAGCGAGCTCCTGATGGAGGAAGGGGCGAGATAGCGATTTTTGATGCTTATTTGGAGGCCGGCTTTAGAGGAGGGATTCCTTCTTTGATCGCGGAGGTGGCGTCGTACTTTGGATGTTCCCCTTCGCAGTTTACGCCTGCTACATGGCGTACTCTGATGGCTATCCAGGTGTTAGGAGAGCTCCACAGTATTCCTTTCGGATTGTCTGAAGTCCTGTATTCTTACTCCTTTGTTCCCTTGCCAAGTAAGGGGGGCTTTTACCAAATATGGTCCCGAGATGGTGAACCTTTGGTGGATGAGCCCCTTCGAGGTCTCAGGGGTAGCTTTCCTTCAAACGATTCCTGGGACATGAGATATGTGTTTATGAAGGTCGAAGGTGTTCCTGGATATCCATGTTTCTGGCGTTCAGTGGGTAAGTTGCTTCTGTTTCCTTGGACACGGGTATTGTGTTTGCTGAATTATGTCGAATTTTTCTTCTTGTAGAGGTGACCCGACCGGTTATCCAGGCTGGTGAGACTTTGGTGAAGTTGGCGCGAGGTATTCCTAGGCGCTTTCGCTGGATTCTGTTCTTGATGCATCCGATATCGCTGCGTCATAGCCGTATTTGGGGTAATGGAATTTCTCTTACTTGGTTCTTTCGTTCTAGCCGTAGTTTGATGGAGTCTTTGTTTTCCAGGTGGGATCCCTACGGCTTCGATATTGTCAGTGTACGAGGAATACTGTAGAACTCGGCACCAAAGGAGGAGATCTCGTAACTTGTTTCCTTTCGTCCCTCCGGTGGCGGCTTCTTTGGCTCCGAGGGATGTTGGCAGGGATCGCTTCCCCAGTTTAGGTCGGCGTGTTCCTCCACATGAAGAGATTCTTTTCCTCCGGAGGCAGCTTCGGGAAGTGATTTCCAACCAGGCTCTTATCGTGCAGAGGGCTCGAGAGTATGCTCGTCAGGATCTTGTTAGAGAGTGGTCGATGAGGAGTGTTGGTCAGCATGAGCTGTTCGGGGGATCTGGCCGATGGGGACCTGTTGGAGGTCCAATCCGAAATTCGGGGAGCGGTGAAGGTGGTCATGGTGTTTTCCCTTTTTCTCGCCGGGAGCCGAATCTTTGAATATTTCTTCAGTGCTTTTTCTCGCTTTATGTTGTCGTTTTTTGGATTTGTAGCTTTCTCCCCTCCAAATAAGGATTAATAATATCTACCAGTTTTTGCTTTTACTTCGTCCTTTCTTTGATCCTTGCACTGCTTTATGGTTTTGACCTCCAGTTACTTGGTTAGATGACTCGGTAGTTTTTAGGCTTTCCGGAGGATATCAATCTTTGCGGAGAATCGTTGTCGGGAACTGATGGGTTCCGATCTGATTTGAACCCTTAGGTTCTTGTTGCTTCGAACACTGTTCATCCGGCTACTATTCATCGCACTGTTCATCCGGATACCGTTCACCCGAAATCGATCGATACTGTTCATCCAGAATCGATCGATACTGTTCATCGATGTACTATTCACCGGAATACCATTCATCCAGGTACTATTCATCCTGACACTATTCATCACGATAATTGTCATTATGTTTCGGAAAAAACTGTTCATTCCAGATGGATCGATACTATTCATCCGACATCGATCGACACTGTTCATCACCCGTCGATCGATACTGTTCATTGCGGTACTGTTCACGGTACTGTTCACGATACTATTCACGGCACTGTTCACCCGATGTCGATCGACACTGTTCATCCCATATCGATCGATACTGCTCAACACCCGTCGATCGATACTGTTCATCCCGCATCGATCGACACTGTTCATCGTACTGTTCACCCGATGTCGGTCGACACTGTTCATCACCCGTCGATCGATACTATTCATCCTGCATCGATCGATACTGTTCATCGCACTGTTCATCGCGGCACTGTTCATCATACTGTTCATCCGACAGCCAACACCACTTGTGTGGAGGCAGAGAAGGCCGAAGTGATTATTCTTAAAGCCGACGAGAATGGAATGTTACGTGACAAAGAAGGTCGCCCTCGCAGCAGAAGTGGAAAATTTATTAATGGTGACGGTTGTGTAATCTCTGATGTGATTGCTATTGCTGAGTTGGACACCATTGAGCTGGACCGCCAATGGTATGATTGGGGAAGTGAGCATCCTTTCAAAGGTCTTCCTTATAATGATCTGAGATACCTGATCAAGGAACTCGTGAAGTTAGCCTCAGCAAGCAAGCCAAATGAAGTTTCTGTAGACCACATTATCTGCAAGATCTTTTCCTATTGTTTGTTTAGAGATGCTTTTACCTGGTTCAGTCGGCTGCAGCCAAGATCTTTAACCAGCTGGGAGGACATCAAAATTGCCTTCCTCAACAAATTTCTCTATCAAGGAGTAGAAGACAACAAAAGAAGCTTGACGAGATGACTAAAGCTAGTATAGAGGAATTGTATTCTCGATTTGGTCATGAGAGGAAGACTGTTTACATTGAGCCAAAGAAAGAATCTGAAACCCCTACAGCTAGTGTCAAGCAACCAGACATTCAGGTTCAACAGGCAGATGAAGGTACACAGAGGAACGAACCGAACAGCGAACAGCTAGTCAACCCTGATACGGTTGAGGATGATGAACATCATGGATTTGGAGAGACGAGCATAGTAGAAGAAGTTGATAAGAGTGATCCGACTTCAACATCGATCGATATTGGTATCCCAGAATCGATCGATATCGGCACATCAGAAACGATCGGTATTGACTCTTCGCATCGATCGACATCTCTCGAAAATCCTGATGCTACTACTGTGAATTCAGAGAGTGGACGACAGAGGGCACTTCGAGACCACAACGTGCCTGAAGATTTATATGCTGAAAGGTCTGCACTGCGTTGTTCGGCATCCCAGAGTTCTGTCCCTGAGCTTCATCCTGCATATATCTCTCTTGTTGGTCAGCATCCTTTTCATGGTCTTCCTGATGAAGATGCCACTTACCATCTCAAATCATTCGAAGATCTAGCATCAATCATCAAGTGCAATGGAGTTTCTGAAGACTACTACTTCTGCAAACTATTTCCATACTCTCTTGCTGGGGATGCAGGTCATTGGTTGAAGAAGTTACCACCAGGATCGCTCACTACTTGGAATGACACTAGAAATGTTTTTGTCAACAAGTTTCTCTATGAAACTGCAGACAATCTTGAGATTGAGATGAGATCTATGCTGGAATATATGGTGGAGGATGATGAATCTGAAACTGAAAAGCTGAGCAGAGAAAAAGAAGCCGATTTTAATGACATGAGATCAGCATCGATCGCCACCCTTACCTCAACATCGATCGACCCTACAACCTCCACATCGACCGACACCATTACATCAGAATCGGTCGACATCAGCACCTCAGCATCGATCGACACTGACATTTGTCATCGATCGATCCCACTTGAAATCCCTGACAGTTCGAGTTGTCCTCAGGACACTGCAGACTCGACACAGCAGAGTATTGATGTATCAAGTTTTTATCCTTCTCCTGATGTAGAAAAAGAGATCTTCATGGAAGATATCTTGGAACAAGAAGATTTCTTAAAGTTGGAGGATGGAGAAAAGCTTGGAGAATTGGATTCAAGTAAAGAAGTTACTATGGAATACTTCTTGGAGCTGGAGGAATGGCTTGAGAATTTGGATCAGAATCTGGAGCAGAAGCCTGATGACGAACAGAATGCTAAGAGGAAAAATTTAGAGACTTCGTCAAAGGCTAGAATCGATCGACACCAACCTGATGAGATCGATCGATACCCACCCAATGTCATCGATCGACAGTCGCCACATAACATTGATCTATATACACTCGACTGTATCGATCGACACCCACCCGATTGTATCAATCGACACCCATGTTTGGATGAACTACCAGGATACATAGTTGAGATGGAACCGATTGAGGAGATAGAGCACGAGTCTGAAGCCTCACACTTTGCTGTCCCTAATACTCAGAGACCACTTATTTGGACAGAAGAAACTGATGGGTTTCACAAAGAAGTGAAGAGGATACATGATCCTGTCAAGATTATGGTTCCAAGTGCGGTGTTTGAAGCTGAATCTCCTATTCCACCAGATAAAAGTGTGTATTTGAGTTCTTACATTGAAGCATTGGATGATCATCAGCACATAGAAGCTTCTCAGAGAGGGTTGAGACTTAGAGATGAAGTCAATAAAACTCTAGCAGAAGAAGCATCGATCGACACGGTTCAGACAATGTCGATCGACATGAGCACTCCACCATCGATCGACATCTACCGGATACCATCGATCGACATCTTCAATCCACCATCGATCGACACCACCACTGGTTCATCGATCGATACCAGACGAGAATCAGAGCATAATGAGTATGAAGTGTGTGGAAATATTTTTGATGGAGATACCACCACGCGTTCAGACAAGTCTGGAGGAAAAAAGATGATGAATTGGAGGAAGAGGAAAAGAACTAGAAGAGGTTCTCAGTTATCATTGATTTCTCACTTCTCAGATGATTCCAGGAAATCCAAATTGAGATTTCACAAGTCTGTGAGAAAGAAGTGGAGAAATTGGAAGCAGCAGAAACGAACCAAAGAAAGTTCTCAGTTACCATTAACCCTTTACTTCTTAGATTGTTTCAGGAAATCCAGAGTGCGCAGTAGATGCTTCTCACATCCATTTGCAAAGCTTAGAGCACTCCGTATTGCTGAGATGATAGACAAAGGAAGAAGAGTTTATGGAGGAGGCTTTCACACAAGAATGATAAAGCTTCAAAGATTGGACATTGAGACTTGTTTTGGAGCATGTTCTCATTATCATCCGTACTAAATCAGATTTCCAAAGTCAAGCTAAATGACTATAACAAATCGCTGAGTGGGAGGCAACCCACTGTTAGGTATGTTTTAAATTTGTTTTTATTTTCATTTATTACTGATATTTTGTTCTCTAAGGATTCCAGGTAAAAAAAAAAAAGAAGAAGATGAACAGTAACGACGATACTGTAGCAACGCACTGTAGCACGACCATCGAGCGATACTGTAGAAACAACATCGGTCGATACTGTAGCATAAAAATCGGTCGATACTGTTTATAGTTACTGTAGCTGAGACACTATTCAAAACTACTGTATCAGAATCACTGTTCATCGAAAAAAAAGATTACTTTAGTTAATTGATTTTATTAGTTATCTATTACGAACTTTTAGACTGTTAGTGTTTTATCTATGGTAGGCTATAGGAAAAGATCCAAGGAAGAAGTGTTGATATACCAATATCGACTGATGCCTGCGCAGCATCGATCGACAGAGCATCACTAGCATCGATCGATCGCCACTTAACTGTGTTGATCGATAGAGCATCAAGAATATTGATCGTCACTTAACTGTGTTGTTCAACATTCACATCTTATTAAGGTATATTGTTTTTCCTTGTTAAATATTGTCCTTATGATTTATTCTCCCACCAATCTTAGGCTGTATGACATTGGTAACAGTGTTATTTAAGTCTAGGAGAGGTTTTACTAATATTATGTTTAAGTTAGCTATTTAGAATAGGGACCCGAGTAGACGATTGCCATGATAATCGACCGATTAGAGCATGTCGATATCGTTCGACAGTACATCACTTGCATCGACCGATGGTAACTCTTTTTCCATTCATCAACACTAATTCTGGTCAAGTATATCGTTCTAACTTGTTAAATTGCGTACTTATGATTTATTTACACCATAACTCCGACTGGATATACACTGGTCACAACGTTATCCAAGTCTGGGGGAGGTTCTACTAATATTTTGTTTAAGTTTTTAAAAAAAAAAAAAAAAAAAAAAAAAAAAAACAGATCCAAGTAGAAGGTTGCTCAGCACATCGATCGATGAGACCATGTCGATATCGATCGACATCACTTCATATCCACAGATCGATTGTCTTTTCATTGTGTCGAATGTATGTTAGCCATCGACCAATGCGACCACGTCGATATCACTCGACAGCACTTCATCAACATCAATCGATTGTAATTTCATTGTATCGATCGATACTGAGCAGGTTATCGTTCTTACTTGTTAAATTTCGTACTTCTGCATTATTATTTTTATCTTACCACCGACTGTGTTACACTGGGGACAGTGTAATTTAAGTCTGGGGGGATTACTAACGTTTATCTACTTTTATGAGTTTTATTTAAAAATATTTTCAAAAAGTTTTTATTGAGTCAAGAAGAGGATAATGATCTAATTCGATTTATTACTTGTCATCTAACCACTCTTTAGACCAGTCTTAGATTTACTGACTGCAGAAGTACTAGAGATACTAAAGTGGATCAACTTGTCAACTATGTTTGCACTTGCTGAGAATGTTTGAAGGAACCAAAGCTGATCTCCAACCTAATTGAGCTCAACTTTGCTTGTCTTGGGGCTTGGTATACATGGGATCAGATTCCTCAAACAAGTCTGGAAGGTAAAGCCTTGTGTAGATTTATCACCTTCTCTCTCTTTATTTCGACCCTAGATATAGAGGTAGAGAAAAAAAATATTATTATTATAAAAAGATATATATATATATATATATATATATATATATATATATATATATATATATATATATATATATATATATATATATAATAAAAATAAATAAAAAAAGAAAAAGAAAAAAAAAATATATATATATATATATATATATATATGTTTTAAGTTAGGTGGAATCCGAACAGGACTTGGCGGCTACAACCATTAAGGCTTGCTTCATAAAGACTCCAACTAAAAGAATTCGAACGGGACTTGGTGGCGGCAATCATCAAGGTTCGATTCATATGAATTCTTGGATATAGGTCAAAAAGAAGTGAACAGGACTTGGTGGCAACCACCATTAAGTTTTGATTCATGGAAGCCTGTCCAATCTTGGTCAATGATCCTGCAATGAAAGCATACTTTGACTAAGAGAGAAATAAGTAGAGAGAGAGGATAGGAACTAACTTTTACCTGCAGGTCCAGATACTTGTTTGAGAATCCTTGCATCTTGTGATCGATACTCCCAAGGTAAAGCCTACACTTTTATTTATGTTAAAAAATGAGATCAGTAGAGGGGATTGTCAGACAGGATCTGTTAAGTTGTTGACTAGGTGAATTTGGTTGCTATACTAGGATATTGTATAATGTGCTTCTAATGTTAGGATGTTTATGATTTGGTTTGCACTACTAGAGAGATGATGACTGAGTTTTTAAAATCTTTTTGAGTCCCTGCTGTTTTCAAACCTCTTTCAGAGAGACTGCCTGTTGGTTTTGCTTGAGGACAAGCAAAAGGGTAAGTCTGGGGGAGTTGATATACCATGATTTTGACCCACTTTTACCCATGGTATATAGACGGTTTTACATATATTTACTATGAAATAGAGTCTATTTAGAGTATTTACAGGTTCAGATACGTTCTGGAGAAATATGGTGTTTTTGGTGTCTTTTGGAGCCTTTAAGTGCAGAATCGCGCAGACGCATCAGATGTTTAGATATGTATGGAGACCTTCGCACGGAGCGATTGAGCTGATATTTGGACACAAGATAGATCTTTGAGTTAGCTTTCCAATGCCACCGGTTTGAGGTCAATCCGACGGTTAGATCAGGAGTTATGCCCATTTTACTGAAGAGTGGTCAGTCTGTCTCGCGAGAGAAGGCTGTCGAGAAGATGAATGTATATCGATCGATGGGAGATCACTCATATCGATCGATATGAATGTCAGGACGTGGGATGACTATGTTTCATGACCGCCAGAAGCCCTAATGCAACCCAAATTACCATAATACCCTTGGACGACCAGAAACCCTATTTATGTTATTTTAGGCCATTGTTGACGGCTACGCTTTCTTTGACACTTTCTTTGATTCATTGTTCTCTTAGGAGAAGGGAGGAACTCCTATCAGAGTCCTTCTGGAACTCCATTGGTTTTTATATCTATTGATTTCAGTTTTATATTTGCTCATCTATGAATTCTATCATGTCTGAGTAGATCCACCTGTTAGGTTTAGGGTTCAGATAGGTTATCTGGGATTAGCCCCAAATATATAATTGCTAAGTTGTGGTATTCATCAATAGGATTGTTATTAATTCTTGTTTCTAGAGTCGCGAACTAGAACCTTGATCCTAGGGATTGTAGAGACCAGCGAGAGTTTGTAACTCACCCTGAATCCATCCTTTTAAGCTAGGGTTGATAAATACAGCGATAGCTGATTTAGTAAACCCTAGTGAACGCGTGTTCAACCCGTTCGTAAAGCTTGATAGAAGCATATCGATCGATAATCCAATAGATTAATCGATCGATATTGTGAAAGGTGTATCGATCGATATTCCTATAGAATCATCGATCGACACTTTCTTGTGATCAATAACCGAGTGGTTGAGATCCAAGATCTAGATATTAGACTATCTATACAACGACAGTTGTTAGATTTGTACTCCCAGTTGAGTTCTAATATATCTAGCAGCTTAGTAACCTATATCATTATAATCCTAATTACCTGAATAGAAACCCTAGATCTAGCAACCATCCTTCCATCAAAACAACTCCTTGCCAAGCTGAACAATTATATTGTTCATCTTGTTTACTGTTTTGCTATATTTATTTACTGCATTAAACCTATTAGCCTAGCTTAATCATATAACTATTAGATCTATTAGGTTCCTTAGCTCCTTGTGGATTCGATCCCTAAGTACTACGATTGACCTCTTTTGATGAGAGTAATTCACTCCTTAGGGTAATTTGAGTGATATCAAAGTTCCAGGCCCCGACCGTCAGAAGTCTGTACTTTGAGTCTTTCCCGAGTCCTCGCGGAATGAATCATTGAGATTCCGCGTACAAAACCCCCGTTCTTACTCCAAACTAAGATCGTCGGAAACACTTCGGAAACTCGTAAGATATCAATGGGAAGGAAGATCTTAAATTCTTCGTACGAAACAGTGATGGTTATCTTGAGACACCACTCATCTCAACTCTACGAAGAAATGAAGATCTTCCGAAGAAATCGTAGAGAACAACAGAAGTCCTAGAGACGGCCCGAAAGGGACCAAACGCGATCGGACAGTCCGTTTACGATTATCTGAGATAGATACGACGATTTACGTTTATCTTTACATAACAAGATAAATGCTAAATTTCCAGAAGGATAAATGTCAAGTTTCCCGAAGATAAATGTCAAGTTTCCCGATAAACATGAAGGCCGACGAAAATGGAAAAAGCCCGCTTCGCAGCCCAAAAGGAGAATAGACCGTCATAAGAAGGAGTATATAAAGGAGCTTTGGGAGAGAAGGAAAGGGAGAGCGAAAATCATTAAGAGCAAAAAACCCTAGAGAGACTTAGAGAGCAGATCCGAGATTTTAGACTGAGGGAACTTAGAACTTAGGTGGTCAGACTAGCAAGGCATGACCTAGGACGTCTGGCCGCCTCCCGTTCTACCTTCATCTTGTCCGCAGACTTCTGTTCCTTTGCAAGAATCTAACAATCCCCTTACTCAGAGTTCCGCACATAGAAACCCTTGGCGTTATTCTCGACACGCCCGTTTCTATGACAAACACTCGTACTAGACGAACTCCGCCAGGTAGTTCGATCTCTTGTCCAAATCTTTCTAACTGAACTACGTCCGACTTGATCCTCGAAAGGGGTACGTAGGCAGCCTTTCTCAAGGTCCAGTCCCAACTCTTAACAAAACCCTTTTTGTACGATTTTCGTCTTTTGTTATCTTTCCATATTTTCCGCACTTGTTCGGTCACTTGTCGTTGGCTGTCGCAGAGAATCCGGACCTTCAGGGAAAGTTGGGTTAACTCCGCTTTCCTCCGTATTTTACTTATCAAAATCGACAGTGCGAATTTCGGTTCCCACAGTTTGGCGCTAGAAGGAGGGGAGGACGGATTACTCTTACTCTTACGGCCGCAAAACGCTTGATCAAAGCTATGTCTGGAAATATGAAAGACAAACTCGCAGCTCACATCGACGCTGGTAAAACAACTTCAGCAGTGACTGCTCCTACGACCAACGCTTATGCAAACGGTTATCTAAGATTATCATCTTACGGACAAACGTCCCGAGAACGGACCATCCCGTTCAAGTTCGGGTCCTATCAACCATGCACCCCCGTCCAAGTTCCTGCAACACGGTCCTCGGATCCATGGACACAACCCCCCTCATTTGGGATTATCGAAGAAAGACTTCGGGAAAATTCATAAAAAGACTTGGTAGTGGAGACGGATTCATGCCTGCCGTATAAAACAGCTATGGTTAGCTTGAACACCATTTGCCTTAACTATACGGGGAATTGAAATCCTTTCGGAAAAACTAGCGTCACATCAACGGCTTTTTCTAAAGAAAAAATCGTAAAAACGTCTAAGTCCCAAGACGGTACAAAAGGGGCCTGAATCACGGCTAAACGACCCACATACGATTTTAGAGTAGGATCAAGCCCAAAGCTGGTATGACGGTCTGATTACCGAGTAGAGTTTCGACTGGAAATGTTTTTTAGAATTTCCCGGAAAAATAAAGACTTGCTTACTCATGAAACAGAAAGCTCGACTGATCGGGTTACCAATCAGCGTTTCTAATGCTAAAATTCGATAACATTTTACGAAAAACCTTTCGTAAAATAAATTCTCGAAATCACGAGACGGTTTTTGCATGATTAAACTCGACAACATTTTACAAAACAGTTTCCGTAAAATTAACTCGACAACATTTTGTGAAATAACTCTCGTAAAATAAAAGGTCAACAACGTTCTAAGAAACAATTCCTTGCTGGGATCATGATGGAATCGATGTCCAAAAGTCTCGGAAAAAAAATTAGAGAAACCTCGAGAGACTAAGTGTCGATCGATAAACCTTTAAAAAAAACCGGGAAAAACAGGCAGTTCCCTCGAGAGACTAAGTGCTGCCTCTAGGCGCCGGGCGCCTAGCGCCCGTGCTGCCTCTAGGCGCCGGGAGCCTAGCGCCCGTGCTGCCTCTAGGCGCCGGGCGCCTAGCGCCCGTGCTGCCTCTAGGCGCCGGGCGCCTAGCGCCCGTGCTGCCTCTAGGTGCCGGGCGGCTAGGACGCCCGTGCTGTCCCTAGGCGCCGGGTGGCTAACGCACCCGCGCTGCGCTGGTCGCCGGACAACTAAACATTCGGCAAACGCGGCAAATCCTCGCGAAACCATCCCCGACGATAGTCCAACCAAATACTTTGCACCTTTCGTAAAATAATCCTAGACAATACTTCACGAGACAGCTTCTGCACGATTAAACTCGACAACATTTTACGAAACAGTTTCTGTAAAACTAACTCGACAACATTTTGTTGAATAACTCTCGTTAAATAAAAGCTCGGCAATATTTTACGAAACATCATTCGTGAAGTATAACAAGATCGCAAGCTTCTTGACCTGACCAGTTCGCTCATAACTTGATGAAACAAGAGGCCCCACTCAAGTGACATCTTGCCGTTCGTTTTCACTTGTCTACCCACCTTAGCCTTCTTCGAGTTTTGCCTACTTCTCCTCCCTTTGCCTCAACGATTCTGCAACGATTCTGCACTGTTCCTTCGGGTTTCATCAAAAATCGATTCTCGATTCAGTGTCAGACTTTTCGAAGACCTTTGACAATGAAACGTTAGAAGACAAAGAGGAACGGACATGAGGCAATCTCGAGTAATCAACGAGACTAAGGTACGTCCGACTTAGAAAATTTTATCAAGGTTTTAATTTTTTCGTAGGAAAGGAATGAGAACGTCTTGTAAACTGCCGTAAAATTTAGGGAAATTAGAACCTAGGTGAATAGTCTAGCAAGCTAAGTCTTAGGCATTTTCTTCCAGTTTCGTTCTATTGTTCCTTGACTGTCTAGGCAGAACGCGCAAACCGATCTAATCTCTCGGAAAACCGAGAAACGATCGCCACGCATCCTTGGCATACTCATTCTACTTCATAAAGAAAAAATTCCTTTCAAAAGGCAAACGGCACTCTAAGATTCGTCCGAAACGCTAGCGTCATAACGGCATGGTCAAACCGCTACAAACATAGTCTTGAAAACTCTACACCGTCTCTTGTTGCAATCTCGCGACAAGAAACTCGTACAACGTCAGACTAATAGCACGACGGTGAGCTACAAAATTAACGGAATAACCTTCGGTAAAACTCAATGAGTAATTCGAAGCAACTTTCGCCAAAAGACGAAATCAAAGCGGAAACATTTCCCGTGTAACCCATAACTCGGAAAACTCCGCTAAGAATTGCATGTCTATCTCAACGAACGCTATTCGGCCATCGGCCGACTACGCCTTTCCATAAAGCCCGAACCTGAATTCGGCATCACCATTAAGGACAATCGTGAACCAATATGACCTTAATGCGAAAGGATCGCAGTCTGATCGTTTACCAACTCCTTGGTTAAACGGCTGAACATAGCCTTCACCCCAAGACAAAACAGCTGAACGATTGCCGCTCCAATCACTTAAGGGCCAGACGATAATCCACGATTTGTCATAAAACTCCAAGTGACCATTTACGTGAGCAACTCTGTCGCATAGCCCAAAAGTGGAAATCATGCGATGAATTTCTCGTAATAAAATCAGTCCTAACAGCCATACGGTTAACGGAAAAATTTGAACTTAACATCGACTGATTAAGTTCTATACGCCCCGTAAACAAAGCATGAAAAGAAACACTCGTGACAAAGCTCCAAGAGTTATACGAGTCGTCCTTAAAATCCCGGAAGGCCAACACTTCGCAAAACAAAGCAAAGGTAGACGCTTCTCCCTGGATTAAATATATGCGATCCTCGATCAAAATTTTATAACTTGCACGTCCAAACTGAAACAACAGTTTCTGACTACGGACATTCGCAAAACATCTCCAAGCCCGCGAACATTTGAAATGCGGCACAAGGGAAAATTAACCCGTACACATTTGAAATGTGTATGCTTGTATAATCCCACGTTTTTTTGAAGAAACCGGATTTTCGAAACTCTATACAAACACAGAAACCGAATTTTCGAAACTCTTCGCAAACAAACTCGCCAATCGCTAAACGGCCTCAACAATGGATCCAGTATCCACCAAATAAATCATAAACTATCGCCCGGAAACATTCTGCGATTTCTAATAGCCCATAGTCCTTTATGGCATAAGAAAAACAAACTTCAAAGCACTGCGAGACGTCGCTTCGTGCCTGAACATTCGTTTTTCGATTAAAACCTTCATACGCCTTCTAAACGGCATCATATCGTTGTTGCTGATCACAACAAACGAACTCTAACGTCCTAAACAGACAAGCCACCTAAGGGTAGGCTCTTTTACATCCGACAAGGATCCCATAGCGCGCTATACAAAAAAAATCCAAATTTGGTTCAGCACTTCGTAAAGGAAGTAGCTCGATTCGTGCCCATACAAATCATATAAGCCGATACCACTTCGCGGATTTTAAAACGGTACGAATCAGGTTAAAATCACAAACAGGCAAAACGAAAGCCGATTTGTCATCGCACAGCCTCAGTCTGAGAGTAAACCTAGGTCTTGCCCTAAACCCAGCCTTGCTGGTATCTTAACATCTCATAGGCAAAGCGTCAACGATGCGAGATCCCAAAACTTGTCTCTTCACTCAAGTCTGTACGTTTCCACGAATTTTCGCGTAAATCGTAAACCGCAGGAAAATCTCGCTTTGTACAAACGACGGATACGGTGATCATCAGGGAGGCAGGAATTAGACGACAACTCACACCCTGTCCCTCTAACTTCGATAGACAGAAGTTCTGAAAACGCAACATTAATATTTTATAAAGATTGAGCCGCAGAGTTCAACAGATGCCCTAAAAAAGGCCGGGATTCGAAGCCACCAACGGCCAGTCCCACAAATGTACATCATGGCCTCTTAACGGCCGAAACACAATCAAAATAAAAATCTCTGAAAGGATTGATAAACCTAGACGCTCCCCGGAGCATCACCTTCATCCTCAAAACTCACCCAAAGTAGGAACGGTCTCACCGTCGCCTCCATTGGTCGCACCACCGCTGCATGTTTCATATGCGCCGGCTTCACGATCCTTGACTGCGTAGTCCTGGTCCTCCGAACCCTCCGAATCCGGGACAAGGGTGCACACGGGTTTCAGACCAGCGAGAATCGAGTCGAAGTCCTCTCCGTCAAACTTGCGAGTCCTCGTCTCCTCAAGACTCTGAATCTTCTCTTGAAGACGTCAGACTTTCGAGGACAGATGTTCTTCTCTTTCTTCACATTGAGCAACGAACTCACGGTCTTTCCGACGTCACGTTCAAGATCGCCAATCAAAGGTGATGTGGATGTCCGCAATGAAATATTCTTAGCCACAAATTTCGACTTTCAACTCATAATCTTCCGCCCGCAAGTTCGTATCCGCGTCTTACAGGCTGGGGGGCTAACTGTTGGGGTCAAAAACGGTTCTCTCGAAATCAACGGCTAAAACTATTTATCATGCGCGGACTTTCCATAAAACAAGCGTCGAAAGCAAGACAAGTCGTATATCTTAAAGAACCTATGTTAAAGTCGATCGTTCTTGATTTACACGATAAACTTTACGAGAAAACCAAATAAGATTTAGTCGTAAAACTTCGATGATACAATCAAGTAGAACCGAGAGACATTAGCTCGGTAGCTAAAATGACACAACCATACGAAAGTATACGGAAGAAACGGGAAGTAATCTAAGTTTGGACAGGCCGAACGACAAAGAATCCGCCTTGAAACTTCAAAGAGCCTGTTCTCTCAAACCGTGAGGACCCAGAAAACGAGTAAGATATCAAATCGAAGCCCTCGCCGAGACGCACGTGCTGCCTCTAGGCGCCGGGCGCCTAGCGCCCGTGCTGCCTCTAGGCGCCGGGCGCCTAGCGCTGCCTCTAGGCGCCGGGCGCCTAGTGTCCGTGCTGCCTCTAGGCGCCAGGCGCCTAGCGCTACCTCTAGGCGCCGGGCGCCTAGCGCTCGTGCTGTCTCTAGGCGCCGGGCGCCTAGCGCTGCCTCTAGGTGCCGGGCGCCTAGCGCCCGTGCTGGCTCGGATCCTCGAGCGACAATCTTCCGTGCACAAGTTCCAGGCCCCGACCGTCAGAAGTCTGTACTTTGAGTTTTTCCCGAGTCCTCGCGGAATGAATCATTGAGATTCCGCGTACAAAACCCCCGTTCTTACTCCAAACTAAGATCGTCGGAAACACTTCGGAAACTCGTAAGATATCAATGGGAAGGAAGATCTTAAATTCTTCGTACGAAACAGTGATGGTTATCTTGAGACACCACTCATCTCAACTCTACGAAGAAATGAAGATCTTCCGAAGAAATCGTAGAGAACAACGGAAGTCCTAGAGACGGCCCGAAAGGGACCAAACGCGATCGGACAGTCCGTTTACGATTATCTGAGATAGATACGACGATTTACGTTTATCTTTACATAACAAGATAAATGCTAAATTTCCAGAAGGATAAATGTCAAGTTTCCCGAAGATAAATGTCAAGTTTCCCGATAAACATGAAGGCCGACGAAAATGGAAAAAGCCCGCTTCGCGGCCCAAAAGGAGAATAGACCGTCATAAGAAGGAGTATATAAAGGAGCTTTGGGAGAGAAGGAAAGGGAGAGCGAAAATCATTAAGAGCAAAAAACCCTAGAGAGACTTAGAGAGCAGATCCGAGATTTTAGACTGAGGGAACTTAGAACTTAGATGGCTAGACTAGCAAGGCATGGCCTAGGAAGTCTGGCCGCCTCTCGTTCTACCTTCATCTTGTCCGCAGACTTCTGTTCCTTCGGAAGAAACTAACAATCCTTTTACTCAGAGTTCCGCACATAGAAACCCTAGGCGTTATTCTCGACACGCCCGTTTCTATGACAAACGCTCGTACTAGACGAACTCCGCCAGGCAGTTCTATCTCTTGTTCAAATCTTTCTAACTGAACTACGTCCGACTTGATCCTCGAAAGGGGTAAGTAGGCAGCCTTTCTCAAGGTCCAGTCCCAACTCTTAACAAAACCCTTTTTGTACGATTTTCGTCTTTTGTTATCTTTCCATATTTTCCGCACTTGTTCGGTCACTTGTCGTTGGCTGTCACAGAGAATCCGGACCTTCAGGGAAAGTTGGGTTAACTCGGCTTTCCTCCGTATTTTACTTATCAAAATCGACGGTGCGAATTTCGGTTCCCACAGGGACTGGACCTTGAGAAAGGCTGCCTACGTACCCCTTTCGAGGATCAAGTCGGACGTAGTTCAGTTAGAAAGATTTGAACAAGAGATCGAACTGCCTAGCGGAGTTCGTCTAGTACGAGCGTTTGTCATAGAAACGGGCGTGTCGAGAATAACGCCTAGGGTTTCTATGTGCAGGAACTCTGATTAAAAGGATTGTTAGTTTCTTCCGAAGGAACAGAAGTCTGCGGACAAGATGAAGGTAGAACGAGAGGCGGCCAGACGTCCTAGGCCATGCCTTGCTAGTCTAGCCACCTAAGTTCTAAGTTCCCTCAGTCTAAAATCTCGGGTCTGCTCTCTAAGTCTCTCAATGATTTTCGCTCTCCCTTTTCTTCCCTCCTAGAGCTCCTTTATATACTCCTTCTAATGACGGTCTATTCTCCTTCTGGGCCGCAAGGCGGGCTTTTTTCCATTTTCGTCAGCCTTCATGTTTATCGGGAAACTTGATATTTATCTTCGGGAAACTTGACATTTATCCTTTTGGAAATTTAGCATTTATCTTGTTATGTAAAGATAAACGTAAATCGTCGTATCTATCTCAGATAATCGTAAACGGACTGTCCGATCGCGTTTGGTCCCTTTCGGGCCGTCTCTAGGACTTCCAGTTGTTTTCTACGATTTCTTCGGAAGATCTGCATTCCTTCGTAGAGTTGAGATGAGTGGTGTCTTAGGATAACCATCACTGTTTCGTACGAAGAATTTAAGATCTTCCTTTCCGTTGATATGTTACGAGTTTCCGAAGTGTTTCCGATGGTTTTTAGTTCGGAGTAAGAACGGGAGTTTGTACGCGGAATCCCAATGATTCATTCCGCGAGGACTCGGGAAAGACTCAAAGTACAGACTTCTGACGGCCGGGGCCTGGGACTTGCGCACGGAAGATTGTCGCTCGAAGACCCGAGCCAGCACGGGCGCTAGGCGCCCGGCGCCTACGGCCAGCACGGGCGCTAGGCGCCCGGCGCCTACGGCCAGAACGGGCGCTAGGCGCCCGGCGCCTACGGGCAGCACGTGCGTCTCGGCGAGGGCTTCGATTTGATATCTTGCTCGTTTTCTGGATCCTCACGGTTTGAGAGAACGGGCTCTTTGAAGTTTCAAGGCAGATTCTTTGTCGTTCGGCCTGTCCAAACTTAGATTACTTCCCGTTTCTTCCGTATACTTTTCGTATGGTCGTGTCATCTTAGCTACGGACCTAATGTCTCTCGGTTCTTCTTGATTGTATCATCGAAGTTTTACGACTAAATCTTAGTTGGTTTTTCTCGTAAAGTTTATCGTGTAAAACAAGAACGATCGACTTTAACATAGGTTCTTTAAGCTATACGACTTTTCTTGCTTTCGACGCTTGTTTTATGGAAAGTCCGCGCATGATAAATAGTTTTAGCCGTTGATTTCGAGAGAACCGTTTTTGACCCCAACAGTTAGCCCCCCAGCCTGTAAGACGCGGAGACAATCTTGCGGGCGGAAGATTATGAGTTGAAAATCGAAATTTGTGGCTAAGAATATTTCATCGCGGACATCCACATCACCTTTGATTGGCGATCTTGAACGTGACGTCGGAAAGACCGTGAGTTCGTTGCTCAATGTGAAGAAAGAGAAGAACATATGTCCTCGAAAGTCCATCGTCTTCATGAGAAGATTCAGAGTCTTGAGGAGACGGGGACTCGCAAGTTTGACGGAGAGGACTTCGACTCGATTCTCGCTGGTCTGAAACCCGTGTGCACCCTTGTCCCGGATTCGGAGGGTTCGGAGGACCAGGACTACGCAGTCAAGGATCGTGAAGCCGGCGCATATGAGACATGCAGTGGTGGTGCGACCAATGGAGGCGACGGTGAGACCGTTCCTACTTTGGGTGAGTTTTGAGGATGAAGGTGATGCTCCGGGGAGCGTCTAGGTTTATCAATCCCTTCAGAGATTTTTATTTTGATTGTGTTTTGGCCGTTAAGAGGCCATGATGTACATTTGTGGGACTGGCCGTTGGTGGCTTCGAATCCCGGCCTTTTTCAGGGCATCTGTTGAACTCTGCGGCTCAATCTTTATAAAATTTTAATGTTGCGTTTTCAGAACTTCTGTCTATCGAAGTTAGAGGGACAGGGTGTGAGTTGTCGTCTCATTCCTGCCTCCCTGATGATCACCGTATCCGTCGTTTGTACAAAGCGAGATTTTCCTGCGGTTTACGATTTACGCGAAAATTCGTGGAAACGTACAGACTTGAGTGAAGAGACAAGTTTTGGGATCTCGCGTCGTTGACGCTTTGCCTATGAGATGTTAAGATACCAGCAAGGATGGGTTTAGAGCAAGACCTAGGTTTACTCTCAGACTGAGGCTGTGCGATGACAAATCGGCTTTCGTTTTGCCTGTTTGTGATTTTAACCTGATTCGTACCGTTTTAAAATCCGCGAAGTGGTATCGGCTTACATGATTTGTCTGGGCACGAATCGAGCTATTTCCTTTACGAAGTGCTGAACCAAATTTGGATTTTTTCTATAGCGCGCTATGGGATCCTTGTCGGATGTAAAAGAGCCTACCCTTAGGTGGCTTGTCTGTTTAAGACGTTAGAGTTCGTTTGTTGTGATCAGCAACAACGATATGATGCCGTTTAGAAGGCGTATGAAGGTTTTAATCGAAAAAACGAATATTCAGGCACGAAGAGACGTCTCGCAGTTCTTTGAAGTTTGTTTTTCTTATGCCATAAAGGACTATGGGCTTTTAGAAATCGCAGAATGTTTACGGGTGATAGTTTATGATTTATTTGGTGGATACTGGATCCATTGTTGAGGCCGTTTAGCGATTGGCGAATTGGTTTGCGAAGAGTTTCGAAAATTCGGTTTTTGTGTTTGTAAAGAGTTTCGAAAATCCGGTTTCTTCAAAATTGTGGGAGTGTATGAGTATACGCATTTCAAATGCGTACAAGTCAATTTTCCCTTGTGCCACATTTCAAATGTTCGCGGGCTTAGAGATGTTTTGCGAATGTCCGTAGTCAGAAACTGTTGTTTCAGTTTGGACGTGCAAAGTTATAAAATTTTGATCGAGGAATTAGGACCAGGGGTCGCGTATATTTGACCCAGGGAGAAGCGTCTACCTTCGCTTTGCTTCGCGAAGTGTTGGCCTTCCGGGATTTTAAGGACGACTCGTATAACTCTTGGAGCTTTGTCACGAGCGTTTCTTTTCATGCTTTGTTTACGGGGCGTATAAAACTTAATCAGTCGATGATAAGTTCAAATTTTTCCGTTAACCGTATGGCTGTTAGGACTGATTTTATTACGAGAAATTTATCGCATGATTTCCGCTTTTGGGCTATGCGACAAAGTTGCTCGCGTAAATGGTCACTTGAAGTTTTATGACAAATCGTGGATTATCGTTTGGCCCTTAAGTGATTGGAGCGGCGATCGTTCAGCTGTTTTGTCTTGGCGTGAAGGCTGTGTTCAGCCGTTTAACGAAGGAGTTGGTAAACGATCAGACTGCGATCCTTTCGCATTAAGGTCATATTGGTTCACGATTGTCCTTAATGGTGATGCCGAATTCAGGTTCGGGCTTTATGGAAAGGCGTAGTCGGCCGATGGCCGAATAGCGTTCGTTGAGATAGATATGCAAATCTTATCTGAGTTTTCCGAGTTATGGGTTACACGGGAAATGTTTCCGCTTTGATTTCGTCTTTTGGCGAAAGTTGCTTCGAATTACTCATGGAGTTTTACCGAAGGTTATTCCGTTAATTTTGTAGCTCAATGTCGTGCTATTAGTCTGACGTTGTACGAGTTTCTTGTCGCGAGATTGCAACAAGAGACGGTGTAGGGAATTCAAGACTATGTTTGTAGCGGTTTGACCACGCCGTTATGCCGCTAGCGTTTCGGACGAATCTTAGAGTGTCGTTTGCCTTTTGAAATGAATTTTTTCTTTATGAATTAGAATGAGTATGCCAAGGATGCGTGGCGATCGTTTCTCGGTTTTTCGAGAGATTAGATCGGTCTGCATGTTCTGCGTAGACAGTCAAGGAACAATAGAACAAAACTGGAAGAAAATACCTAAGACTTAGCTTGCTAGACTATCCACCTAGGTCCTAAGTTCCCTAAATTTTACGGCAGTTTACAAGACGTTACCATTTTTTTTTTTACGAAAATATTAAAACCTTGATAAAATTTTCTAAGTCGAACATACCTTAGTCTCAATCATTACTCGAGACTGCCTCATGTCCGTTCCTCTTTGTCTTCTAACGTTTAATTGTCAAAGGTCTTCGAAAAGTCTGACACTGAATCGAGAATCGATTTTTGATGAAACCCGAAGGAACAGTGCAGAATCGTTGCAGAATCGTTGAAGCAAAGGGAGGAGAAGTAGGCGAAACTCGAAGAAGGCTAAGGTGGGTAGAAAAGTGAAAACGAATGTTAAGATGTCACTTGAGTGGGGCTTCTTGTTTCGTCAAGCTATGAGCGAACTGGTCAGGTCAAAAAGCTTACGATCTTGTTATACTTCACGAATGATGTTTCGTAAAATATTGCCGAGCTTTTATTTAACGAGAGTTATTCAACAAAATGTTGTCGAGTTAATTTTACGGAAATTGTTTCGTAAAATTAGTTTGGATAGTCGTTGGGTCAATCTTTACGAGGATTGGCCGTGCTTGACGAATGTTTTGTTGCCCGGCGATCAGCGCAGCACGGGCGCGTTAGCCGCCCGGCGCCTAGAGGCAGCACGGGCGTGCTAGCCGCCCGGCGCCTAGGGCAGCACGAGCGTGCTAGCCTCCCGGCACCTAGGGACAGCACGGGCGTGCTAGCCGCCCGGCGCCTAGGGACAGCACGGGCGTGCTAGCCGCTCGGCGCCTAGGGACAGCACGGGCGTGCTAGCCGCCCGGCGCCTAGGAACAGCATAGGCGTGCTAGCCACCCGGGACTGTGTTTCCTCGCGGGACCTGCCTGTTTTTCTCGATTTTTTAAAGGTTTCTCGATCCACACTTAGTCTCTCGAGGTTTCTTTAATTGTTTTTCCGAGACTTTTGGACATCGATTCCATCATGATCCCAGCAAGGAATTGTTTCTTAGAACGTTGTTGACCTTTTATCTTACGAGAGTTATTTCACAAAATGTTGTCGGGTTTAATCATGCAAAAGCTGTCTCGTGAAATATTTTCAAGAATTTATTTTACGAAAGGTGTTCCGTAAAATTTTTATCGAATTTTAACATTAGAAACGCTGATTGGTAACCCGACCAGTCGTGCTTTCTGTTTCACGAGTAATCTGGGGTTTCTTCGCGATTTCCAGGAGAACAAGTCTTACTTTTCTGGGAATCTCTCAAACTCGGTAATTAAACTGTCATATCAGTCTTGGGCTCGATCCTACTCTAAAATCGTAAGTGGGCCGTTTAGCCGCGATTCGGGCTCTTTTTGGGCCGTCTTGGGACTTATACGTTTTTACGATTTTTCTTTAGAAAAAGCCGTTGATGTGACGCTGGTTTTTCCGAAAGGATTTCAATTCCCCGTATAGTTAAGGCAACTGGTGTTCAAGCTAACCATAGCCGTTTTATACGGTAGGCAGGAATCCGTCTCCACTACCAAGTCTTTTTATGAATTTTCCCGAAGTCTTTTTTTGATAATCCCAATCGAGGGGGGTTGTGTCCATGGACCCGAGGACCGTGTTGCAGGAACTTGGACGGGGGCGCATGGTTGATAGGACCCGAACTTGGTCGGGATGGTCAGTTCTCGGGACGTTTGTCCGTAAGATGATAATCTTAGATAACCGTTTGCATAAGCGTTGGTCGTAGGAGCAGTCACTGCTGAAGTTGTTTTACCAGCGTCGATGTGAGCTGCGAGTTTGTCTTTCACATTTCCAGACATTGCTTTGATCAAGCGTTTTGCGGCCGTAAGAGTAAGAGTAATCCGTCCTCCCCTCCTTCAAGCGCCAAACTGTGGGAACCGAAATTCGCACTGTCGATTTTCCCTGAAGGTCCGGATTCTCTGCGACAGCCAACGACAAGTGACCGAACAAGTGCGGAAAATATGGAAAGATAACAAAAGACGAAAATCGTACAAAAAGGGTTTTGTTAAGAGTTGGGACTGGACCCTGAGAAAGGCTGCCTACGTACCCCTTTCGAGGATCAAGTCGGACGTAGTTCAGTTAGAAAGATTTGAACAAGAGATCGAACTGCCTGGCGGAGTTCGTCTAGTACGAGCGTTTGTCATAGAAACGGGCGTGTCGAGAATAACGCCTAGGGTTTCTATGTGCGGAACTCTGAGTAAAAGGATTGTTAGTTTCTTCCAAAGGAACAGAAGTCTGCGGACAAGATGAAGGTAGAACGAGAGGCGGCCAGACGTCCTAGGCCATGCCTTGCTAGTCTAACCACCTAAGTTCTAAGTTCCCTCAGTCTAAAATCTCGGGTCTGCTCTCTAAGTCTCTCAATGATTTTCGCTCTCCCTTTTCTTCCCTCCCAGAGCTCCTTTATATACTCCTTCTTATGACGGTCTATTCTCCTTCTGGGCTTTTTTCCATTTTCGTCAGCCTTCATGTTTATCGGGAAACTTGACATTTATATTCGGGAAACTTGACATTTATCCTTTTGGAAATTTAGCATTTATCTTGTTATGCAAAGATAAACGTAAATCGTCGTATCTATCTCAGATAATCGTAAACGGACTGTCCGATCGCGTTTGGTCCCTTTCGGGCCGTCTCTAAGACTTCCGTTGTTTTCTACGATTTCTTCGGAAGATCTTCATTCTTTCGTAGAGTTGATATGAGTGGTGTCTTAGGATTTCTTCCGTATACTTTCGTATGGTCGTGTCATCTTAGCTACGGACCTAATGTCTCTCGGTTCTTCTTGATTGTATCATCGAAGTTCTACGACTAAATCTTAGTTGGTTTTTCTCGTAAAGTTTATCGTGTAAAACAAGAAAGATCGACTTTAACATAGGTTCTTTAAGCTATACGACTTGTCTTGCTTTCGACGCTTGTTTTATGGAAAGTCTGCGCATGATAAATAGTTTTAGCCGTTGATTTCGAGAGAACCGTTTTTGACCCCAACATAAGCCAGCAATTAGTTCTTCGTACTCGGCTTTGTTGTTAGAAGCGCTAAATTCGAGCCTATAGAATTGTTCGATGATCTCTCCAGCTGAGGAGGTTAGCCTTAGACTGACGTCGGAACCTTGCCTTGATGAGGCCCCGTCGACGTATAGGCTCTACTTTGGAGCTTCCGTTTCTAGATCTAGGTGCTCGGATGCTAGCTCGATAATGAAATCGACGAGGACCTGAGCTTTTACAGCTGCTTGGGGTCTATATTCGATGTCATATTTGCTGAGTTCTATGGCCCATTTAGCTAATCGTCCGGATTGGCTAGGGCTATGCAGAATTGTTCGCAATGGTTGAGAAGTCATTACGACGATAGAATGTGACTGAAAATAGGGTCGTGCTTTCCTGGCAGCTGTTACGACTGCTATGGCTAGTTTTTCCATAGTGGGGTACCTCGTTTCGGTGTCTATTAAACTTTTGCTAGTGTAATAGACAGGTCTTTGTTCGTTTTGCTCTTCTCGTATTAGCACACTGCTAACTGCGGCAGCTGATACGGCGAGGTATAGGTATAATGGTTCTCCGACCACTGGTTTGGATAGGATCGGAGGTTCGGAGAGGTAAGCTTTCAGTTGTTTGAAGGCTTCCTCACACTTCTCGTCCCATAAGAACTTCTTATTGTTTTTTAGAAGTTTATAGAACGGAAGGCACTTATCGGTGGATCTGGATATGAATCGATTTAATGCTGCGATTCGTCCAGTCAGTCTCTGTACTTCTCTGGGTGTCTTAGGTGACGGCATTTCTAGAAATGTCACTATCTGTTTTGGGTTGGCTTCGATGCCTCTTTCGGTTACGAGGTAGCCGAGGAATTCGCCGGAGGGTACTCCGAAGGTACATTTAGCTGGGTTGAGCTTCATATCGTACTTGTTGAAGATATCGAAGCATTCCCTTTGGTGGGAAATATGGTTTTCTACCATTGAAGACTTGACTAGCATGTCGTCAATGTACACCTCCATGATTTTTCCGAGTTGTCCAGCGAACATCTTATTCACTAGCCTCTGATAGGTAGCTCCTGTGTTTTTCAAACCAAATGGCATGACCTTGTAGCAATAGGTTCCACGTTCGGTTATGAATGCAGTCTTTTCTTGATATTCAGAGTCCATCATGATCTGGTTATATCCTGAAAAGGCATCCATGAAGGACATGAGCTGATGGCTAGCTGTCGCTTCGACCAGACGGTCGATGTGAGGTAGTGGGAAACTGTCCTTAGGGCATGCTTTGTTTAGGTCAGTGAAATCTACACAGATTCTCCATTTCCCATTTTTCTTTTTTTACCACCACTGGATTGGCCAGCCAATTGGGATAATGTACCTCTCGAATGGATCCAGATTCTGTGAGTTGGTCATCCTCGTCGTTAACGGCTTGAGCCTTTTCGAGACCTAGCTTACGACGCTTTTGTTTGATCGGTTTGAAAGTGTGGTCCACGTTAAGCTTATGGGTGGTGACATTCGCGTCTATGCCTTTCATATCACTGGTCACGCGAAGGTCCCAAAATTGCTTTTTAAGAAGTCGATAAGCTCCTTCTTAGTTTCGAGAGGTAGCTCAGATCTGATACTTACCTGTTTTTCAGGATCCGAGTCGTCAATGCTAACTTTTTCGGTGAGGTTCCTAGGGGGACCTCGAATATTTTGTTGCATTTCACGACCTTCTTGGACCTGTAATTGCTATTGGGGGGATTCTTTTATGATTTCAAATCCTCCTAGATAACAGATCCTTGAGATCTTTTGGTTACCGTGTACGGTAGCTATTCCGTCAGGTGTCGGGAATTTAAACATTGGTGATAAGTTGAAGCTACTGCTTTCATCTTATGGATCCAAGGTCTTCCTAGGATTGCATTGAACAAGGAAGGTTTGTCGACGACTATTAAATTGGTCATCTTCATGACTCCGCCAGCTATGATTGGGAGTTTAATTGTTCCCAATGAGGTAGTTGTTTCTCCAAAGAAACCTATGAGATTGGATTTCTGGTCGATAATTTCGTAGTCATCTATTTCCATTCCTTTCAAGGCGTTATAGAAAATAAGGTCGACGGAGCTTCCGGTGTCGACCATGAGCTTATGTACCTCGTACCCTGCTATGTTCAATGTAACGATGAGGGCGTCGTCATGAGGTCTGTCAAGATCTGACTTCTCGCTTTCCCAAAAAGAGATTTTAGTGTTCGACTCGAGGTTGCTCGGCTTGGGCTGAGTGTTAGACACAGCTTTCCGTACGTGACTTTTAATTGAATTAGCGGAGTCCTGGCACACGTTGGACCGTCCAAGAATGTAATCAACCCTTGAGCTAGGGCTCAATTGAGGAGGTGGTTTACTCAGGAGGACCTCGATTTGTAGGCTTTTTTCTGTGGAAATTTTCCAAGGATCATATCGACTCTCTTTTTGGGAGCTGGGGGTGATGAATCTGTCTCCTTTTTGGATGACCTTTCGCATTTCAGAGAGGATCTCTGGACCTCTTTTCTTGTAAGGCTGTGGCTTTTCGAGGTCAACACCCTTTATTTCTCCAGCTGCGAATTTGGCTGCCAGTTGTCGTTGGAGATCCCAACACTCCTTGGTTGAATGCTCTTTCCAATCGTGATAAGAGCAATGTTTGCTCTCATCGTAGCCTTTCGACCAGGGGGCTTTAGCTGTCGCGGCGACATGTTTTTCCTCCTTGTCTTCCTCGATTGCATAAGAATGCTCTCCCTGAGTCTGACTGCTTCAGAAGTTCCCCTTTTTATGATGTCCTTTCTGATTTATACCTCCAAGGTAATGATTTAGTTCTCACTGCTCTGAATTTCTCGATATAGGCTCTTAATGAGTCTCCCAGAGGTCGGCCTCGGATGCTTGTTTTAGGATATGGGTCGAATATTGCTTCATGAATGCATTGGTTAGCTGATCGAAATTGTCTATCAAATTCGGTTCGAGGCCAGAGAACCATTCGAGGGCTGTTCCGACCAGGCTTTCGGCGATTGTTCTGCAGTATCCTGCCTCACATTCTTCTTTTGTGAAATGAGCTTTCACAATAGCTAATCGGAAGGCTCTTAGATATGCCTTTGGGTCTGAGGTCCCGTCGTATTCAGGGATCTTGATTTTTTGGGTGTCCCTTATGTAAGAGCTGGCAATCATGTCAGTGAACGGAGTTCCACGGGTTTCCTCAATCAAACTCTCGATTTCTGGAGCTGAGCTTGTTGCCTTATGGACTTGAGCATTCAGTTTTTGGAGAGCAGCGTGAGTTCGTTCCATATATCTGCGAATGGCCTCGGGTCCTTCAAAAGGAAGGACAGTTGGATCATTTTCAGGTACCCGACGGGTAGGTTCCTGACGAAATCGAGCTCGCTCGTTTTCCCAGGTAACTGGCGGACTAAGTTGCTAACTAGTCCCTAAGTTACGAGCAAGGTTAGTGGGGAGAGCTGCATGATCATCATCCGTCCTTTGATACTCGTCCGGATTCGGGGTTGGAACCCTGGCTTGAAACACCGAAGCTGATGTTCTGCCCCCGGACGGTATGGTAGTTCCTACTCCGGACCTAAAAAGAGGTGGCGGCGGAGGCACGCGAGCGCCCTCGCCGGTGACCTGATCGGGCATAGAGCTGGTTGTTGCTACGTTGATTCCCATAGCGCTGGTAATAGGTGGGATAAACACGGGAGCTGTTCTAGCGCGAGGCGTTTGGAAAGCAGGTCCCGGTTCTTCCGCATCAGTGCTGTCAGGGGAAAAATCCAGACGCTCTCGGGGGAAAGAGGGGTCGGTCAACCGATCTCAGAAGGTGACCCCCGTACTCTGACGTATCGATGGTTGGGTTGTTGCGGATAGAGATCTGGTTATCTCTTCAAATCGTTGCTGCCGATCGGCTAGCTGTTGCATTGTTCGCTCGTTTTCTTGAGCTTTGTCCACTAACTGGATCATCATTTGACGAATCTCAGAGAGTTGAGCCTCCGTTTGATTCAGAACGGATTGATGATGAGGGTTATTGAGGGCTGGAAGCCCAGAGTTGGTCCCACTAGAGGATCTCGGGGTAGTTGCCCCCGTGACAGTCTGGTTCGATTGATCAGTGCTAGATGGATTCGTTGTTCCATCAGCTGGATTCATCCTTAAGCTCTTAGAGTAAGGGATTCAATTATTCGGTCCCCACAGACGGCATCAATTGTGAGGGACTAAACTCACCTCTTGATTTTAGGCCAGGTCAAGGTAGATAGGATGAGAATTATGGGCTGAATCCCGTAATGAACTTGAAGAATGAATGTACTTTTATTGATATTTTTGGTAAAGGATGTTACCATAGATGTTTAGTAGTTGATTACAAAGATCATAAGAACATGTCCAGAACTTGTATGAAATTAGGGTTGAATCAATGACCCTCTTCTTTGATCGACCTCTCTTTTAAATAGCTTCAGGCTTCTTCTGATCGTCACTAACTTGTCTCCGAGATTTCCTCCGTAAGTTGTGGAATTCGTAATAGCTCCCCTTTGACCGGGTCATGCGTCTCTTCCTTTATGGTGTGAGCTGCCTCTTTACCGTGACCTCTTCGAGGATCGCTCCCAGCTAACAGCCTCCGGCTTTGTCTTGATCTTTAAATATAGGTCGCCTTCCTGTATTGGGCTTTATCGTGGCCCAACACTTATTCTGATTTTATCGTCAGCTAGCGGGCCATATTTGGGCCCAACAATGGCCATCTCGATCCCTGAAAATACCAAACTCATCCGAAGTTAAATAACCAAAATCTAATCTATGTGTTTTGTACCTCGGATGGTGTAGTGGTTGTATCGGTCGATGGTACGGCAGGTGCATTGGTCGATGGTACGGCAGGTTCATCGGTCGATTGAGTTGGTAAATTGTCGATTGATTGATGTTGTGCCCTATCGGTCGATGAGACTGCTTCTGGTTGGGTTGAATGAGTCAGTGGTGATGTATCCACTGCAAAGCTCTCGTGATAATCGCTTGCCCAACTTCCAATTGAGTAGTCTCCATCTCTTGTTTCATCACGTGGGGTGTAGAATGATACATAGTCTGTAGTATCGCTCGATGGTTGATAAGGTCATTTGAGCGATCTCAGTTTGTTTGTATCGGACAATGAAGGGTGGCTTTTAACGATTAATGGTGAGCAATCTCTATCGGTCGATGCCCTGAATCTGAAGATGTGGTGAGGAAGTCTATCTTCTTGATGATATATGTACTCTATAGCTCGTTCCTCCTCATAATCTTTATCATACTCCTCCTGAGTAGTGTCAATAGCCAGTGCTGGGATGTAAAGATCGTTATCCCAACTGTCTACTTTGAAATCGACGTCTAGAATCTCCTCTTCAGCTTTTTGAATAGTATATCGATCGATGACCAGGTTTGTTCGTTGGTCGATATTTGTTCACATGTATCGGTCGGCGGGATATTGCCTCCATCGGTCGATGCATCTTGCTCTGTCTCGTACTCGGCTGCTGAATCATACTCAAGTGTGCAAAAGCATGCTGCTACGAGTGTTGGGTTCTCTTTCCTTGGAAACTTGATGAGTTGGACCGGATCATAGTGGATGGTAGTTTCAATTAGGGTTAGGCAGAGCTTGTTGGAATTTAGGTCACAAACAGCTCCGACTGTGGCTAAGAAGGCTCTTCCAAGTAGTAGAGATGTCTGATATACCATGATTTTGACCCACTTTTACCCATGGTATTTATATGATTTTACTATATATATATATATATATATATATATATATATATATATATATATATATATATATATATATATATATCTATGTTTTGGAGTCTATTTGGTATGTTTTCAGGTTCAGGAGCATTTTAGAGTAAAGTGACGTTTTAGGTGCCATTATGGAGCTTAAAGGAGAGTTTTTCCGAGATGACTATAAAGATAAGACAAGAAGGTCGATATCTAGATGTACATATCGATAGATACACATCCTGTGTAATCGATCGATGACGCATCCGTAGAAGACGAGGATGAGATACCCAATCGATTGATATACAACTAATACTATCGATCGATATCGAGCGTACAGAAGAAGGATAGTTATCTCAGCCGACTTGAAGCCCAAGATCTCTTAATATTACAAGATTGTCCCTGAAGAGTTTTTAACCTGACTGAACTCACATTTATAGTTATGCCTATTTGTTTTGGCAAATTGTGCTTTTGAATACCTTTAGTGCTTTCATATACTTTGAGTACTACCTATCATTAATCAAAAAGTATTCTTTTCATCTTATTCTCTATTCATCAAAGGTTATAGAATTATATATTTAGAAGAAGATACGAAGAGATTTGTTATCTAGAGGAACTTGATTGTTCAGTCTTCTAGTCTTATGAATGTCTACTATTACCTTGATACTATAAATCATTTGGCTATGTCTGAGTAGATTCATTTGTTAGATTTAGGGCTCAAATAGTTATAAGGGATTAACCCCAACTATATATTGTTGAGTTGTGATATTCATTATCATGATGAACCCTAATGTTTATTCTAGAGTAGCTAACTAGAATATGATCTTGGAAGTGATTTAATTCATAAATCATTATCCTGAAATCATCTTGCATAAGCTAAGATCCTCTAGGGTCAAGCGAGAGCCGGCTATGATCTTGGTGGACATTATTCAATTCGAACTGAAACTATATTGATCGATACTCCTATAGAGTAATCGATTGACGGAAACCCATATCGTTCGATATTGCTGTCAAAACATCTATTGATATTGCCGGCAGTTAGATCAGTGGACGAGTCTAATGTGTGAAAGCCATTAGACAAATCTAAGAGTTGAAGTTCTTTAGTATCATGCAAACAACTTATTAAAACATCTATAGCATTATAATCCTGATTATCTGAATAGTAACATTGAATATAACTATTTTCTCTTATTGCTTAAAACCTAAACCAATTCCTTTGAGCAACTTACTGTTGCTCACAACCGCAATTTACTTTTAAACCTAATCAACCAAGCATAATCTCTAAGGATTTCATCTTTTGTGTTCCTTAGCTCCTTGTGGATTCGATCCTTAAGTACTACAACTGAACCTCTTATTTGAGAGAGTAATTCACTCATTAGGGTAATTTGAGTGATATAAATGTCTTGAAGTTGAGCTTGACATCCAGGACGTGGAAGTCTGCAGGAATAATGGTATCACCAATATGTACCTCAAGATTCCGAACTATTCCTCATGAGTTCTGCTGAGAACAATCCACAAAGATGAATGATTCTTCAGTAGGTTCTATGTTCAGACCTAGGTGGTCTGCCATAATCTTGGGTAAGATGCTAACTCTAGATCTTGTGTCGCAAAGAACACAAGTGAACTCAATACCTCTTACTGAGCATGGTACTCGGAACTTCCCTGGATCTCTCTTTTTCTCCAGTGTGATCCTCTTCTTCATACTATCTCTGACTTGGTGAAATATCCTCTTGATGTCTTCTTCTGTCTCCTTGGTTTCTCTGAAAAACATCCACAATCTCTGTGAAAAGTAGGCTTCTTCAAAGGGTTTCTCTGTAGGTATTCTCAGAACTCTCTTTCTGAAGTTTTCCATCTCTGTCTCATTCGCTCCCTTTTTAAGGTGTTTGGCAATCTTCTCTTTCCTTTTTTTTGAAAACTCTTCGTAGGTTTTCCTTTTCTATCTCCATGGGCTAAATAATATCCGTGGGTTTCTTCATGATGGCGGTTGGAAGGTTTCTGGACTGCTCCCTGAGTGAGTTAAGTTGTGCAGCATCTATCTTAGGTAGTTGCAGCGGCGATGGGGTATTGTATATCGGGCGACGGCTACTGGTGTATGTCGGTCGATATTCATGTCTTCTTTTTGATCGACGGAAAGATCTTCATGTCGGTCGATAGGTGTGGGAGTCGGGTCGACATCGATAGGGACGGTCGGATGTGGGTGTCGTGCTGCGAAAGCTTCATTTGACATGATCTTGATGGCAATGTACTCTTGAGAGGTTTCCTCGAAGTCTATCGATCGATACTCGTCAAAGTTCATCGATCACTTTGTTTTGGGTGATATCGATCGATGTCGGGTAGATGATGTCGATCGATACGGGTCAAATCCGATGTCTGTTTCACTCTCATACGTAAAATCTTCCTGATTCTCAAGAACTTTATTCAGCATCTCTTCTAGTTTACTATCTTGGGTGGGTGGGGGTGGATTTGTGTAGGATGAGTTTCCATAACTCCTGTTGTTGTTGGGGTTGCTGCTGTTGTAGTTGTTGGTGTTAGATTTCTGTGAACTCTGGTTGAAGTTGCTCCTCTGCCCAGAGAAGTTTTTGTATCCTCCTTGCTTTCCAGATCTCTGAAATCCAGCTCCACTGATCCAGTTCACATCTTCTTCTGTGTATTCCTCTTCAGCTACAGTTTCTGCATCCTGCACTGAGCAAATTTGCTTGTTTAGTAACTTCAGAACATTATCCAGCTGCGCTTGTACTTCATTAATATATTCCTTCCCAAGAAATGATGTAGATTTTGCCTTCACAGTGTTCTTCGTGCTGTTTCTTGAAGCTAAGTTATCAATTAACTTCACAGCATATTGTGGATTCCTTGTGGTGAAGTTGCCTCCACTAGCTGTATCAAGAACCATCTGATACTTCAAAGTGATGCCTCTGTAGAAAGTGCAGAGCAGTTGCACTTTGTTGAATCCGTGGTGTGGACAGTCACGCTGGTAGGACTTGAATCTATACCAGGTATCATTAAATGATTCTCCAGGATCCTGAGTGAATGTAGCAATTTTCCTCCTCCAGTCTTCAGCGCGTGATTCATCAAAGAAGTGACGCAAGAATGCGTTTTTGATGTCATTCCAGGTTGTGAGAGAACCTGGTGGTAACTGCCTTAGCCCCTGCAAAGCTTCTCCAGATAGAGAGTATTTGAAAAGCTTGCAGAGAAGATAGTCCTTAGGGACTCCATTGGTTTTTATGGCGGTTATGAGATCCTCGAACCTCTCCAGATGGTCCATAGGATGCTCATGGGACAACCCACAGAAGGGTATTTGTCCCACGAGTGTTTAGTACTGCGCCCGTGCTGTCCCTAGGCGCCGGGTGGCTAACGCACCCGCGCTGCGCTGGTCGCCGGACAACTAAACATTCGGCGAACGCGGCAAATCCTCGCGAAACCATCCCCGACGATAGTCCAACCAAATACTTTGCACCTTTCGTAAAATAATCCTAGACAATACTTCACGAGACAGCTTCTGCACGATTAAACTCGACAACATTTTACGAAACAGTTTCTGTAAAATTAACTCGACAACATTTTGTTAAATAACTCTCATTAAATAAAAGCTCGGCAATATTTTACGAAACATCATTCGTGAAGTATAACAAGATCGCAAGCTTCTTAACCTGACCAGTTCGCTCATAACTTGATGAAACAAGAAGCCCCACTCAAGTGACATCTTGCCGTTCGTTTTCACTTGTCTACCCACCTTAGCCTTCTTCGAGTTTTGCCTACTTCTCCTCCCTTTGCCTCAACGATTCTGCAACGATTCTGCACTGTTCCTTCAGGTTTCATCAAAAATCGATTCTCGATTCAGTGTCAGACTTTTCGAAGACCTTTGACAATGAAACGTTAGAAGACAAAGAGGAACGGACATGAGGCAATCTCGAGTAATCAACGAGACTAAGGTACGTCCGACTTAGAAAATTTTATCAAGGTTTTAATTTTTTCGTAGGAAAGGAATGAGAACGTCTTGTAAACTGCCGTAAAATTTAGGGAAATTAGAACCTAGGTGAATAGTCTAGCAAGCTAAGTCTTAGGCATTTTCTTCCAGTTTCGTTCTATTGTTCCTTGACAGTCTAGGCAGAACGCGCAAACCGATCTAATCTCTCGGAAAACCGAGAAACGATCGCCACGCATCCTTGGCATACTCATTCTACTTCATAAAGAAAAAATTCCTTTCAAAAGGCAAACGGCACTCTAAGATTCGTCCGAAACGCTAGCGTCATAACGGCATGGTCAAACCGCTACAAACATAGTCTTGAAAACTCTACACCGTCTCTTGTTGCAATCTCGCGACAAGAAACTCGTACAACGTCAGACTAATAGCACGACGGTGAGCTACAAAATTAACGGAATAACCTTCGGTAAAACTCCATGAGTAATTCGAAGCAACTTTCGCCAAAAGACGAAATCAAAGCGGAAACATTTCCCGTGTAACCCATAACTCGGAAAACTCCGCTAAGATTTGCATGTCTATCTCAACGAACGCTATTCGGCCATCGGCCGACTACGCCTTTCCATAAAGCCCGAACCTGAATTCGGCATCACCATTAAGGACAATCGTGAACCAATATGACCTTAATGCGAAAGGATCGCAGTCTGATCGTTTACCAACTCCTTGGTTAAACGGCTGAACATAGCCTTCACCCCAAGACAAAACAGCTGAACGATTGCCGCTCCAATCACTTAAGGGCCAGACGATAATCCACGATTTGTCATAAAACTCCAAGTGACCATTTACGTGAGCAACTCTGTCGCATAGCCCAAAAGTGGAAATCATGCGATGAATTTCTCGTAATAAAATCAGTCCTAACAGCCATACGGTTAACGGAAAAATTTGAACTTAACATCGACTGATTAAGTTCTATACGCCCCGTAAACAAAGCATGAAAAAAAACACTCGTGACAAAGCTCCAAGAGTTATACGAGTCGTCCTTAAAATCCCGGAAGGCCAACACTTCGCAAAACAAAGCAAAGGTAGACGCTTCTCCCTGGATTAAATATATGCGATCCTCGATCAAAATTTTATAACTTGCACGTCCAAACTGAAACAACAGTTTCTGACTACGGACATTCGCAAAACATCTCCAAGCCCGCGAACATTTGAAATGCGGCACAAGGGAAAATTAACTCGTACACATTTGAAATGTGTATGCTTGTATAATCCCACATTTTTTTGAAGAAACTGGATTTTCGAAACTCTTTACAAACACAGAAACTGAATTTTCGAAACTCTTCGCAAACAAACTCGCCAATCGCTAAACGGCCTCAACAATGGATCCAGTATCCACCAAATAAATCATAAACTATCGCCCGGAAACATTCCGCGATTTCTAATAGCCCATAGTCCTTTATGGCATAAGAAAAACAAACTTCAAAGCACTGCGAGACGTCGCTTCGTGCCTGAACATTCGTTTTTCGATTAAAACCTTCATACGCCTTCTAAACGGCATCATATCGTTGTTGCTGATCACAACAAACGAACTCTAACGTCCTAAACAGACAAGCCACCTAAGGGTAGGCTCTTTTACATCCGACAAGGATCCCATAGCGCGCTATACAAAAAAAATCCAAATTTGGTTCAGCACTTCGTAAAGGAAGTAGCTCGATTCGTGCCCATACAAATCATATAAGCCGATACCACTTCGCGGATTTTAAAACGGTACGAATCAGGTTAAAATCACAAACAAGCAAAACGAAAGCCGATTTGTCATCGCACAGCCTCAGTCTGAGAGTAAACCTAGGTCTTGCCCTAAACCCAGCCTTGCTGGTATCTTAACATCTCATAGGCAAAGCGTCAACGACGCGAGATCCCAAAACTTGTCTCTTCACTCAAGTCTGTACGTTTCCACGAATTTTCGCGTAAATCGTAAACCGCAGGAAAATCTCGCTTTGTACAAACGACGGATACGGTGATCATCAGGGAGGCAGGAATGAGACGACAACTCACACCCTGTCCCTCTAACTTCGATAGACAGAAGTTCTGAAAACTCAACATTAATATTTTATAAAGATTGAGCCGCAGAGTTCAACAGATGCCCTGAAAAAGGCCGGGATTCGAAGCCACCAACGGCCAGTCCCACAAATGTACATCATGGCCTCTTAACGGCCGAAACACAATCAAAATAAAAATCTCTGAAAGGATTGATAAACCTAGACGCTCCCCGGAGCATCACCTTCATCCTCAAAACTCACCCAAAGTAGGAACGATCTCACCGTCGCCTCCATTGGTCGCACCACCGCTGCATGTTTCATATGCGCCGGCTTCACGATCCTTGACTGCGTAGTCCTGGTCCTCCGAACCCTCCGAATCCGGGACAAGGGTGCACACGGGTTTCAGACCAGCGAGAATCGAGTCGAAGTCCTCTCCGTCAAACTTGCGAGTCCCCGTCTCCTCAAGACTCTGAATCTTCTCTTGAAGACGTCGGACTTTCGAGGACAGATGTTCTTCTCTTTCTTCACATTGAGCAACGAACTCATGGTCTTTCCGACGTCACGTTCAAGATCGCCAATCAAAGGTGATGTGGATGTCCGCAATGAAATATTCTTAGCCACAAATTTCGACTTTCAACTCATAATCTTCCGCCCGCAAGATCGTATCCGCGTCTTACAGGCTGGGGGGCTAACTGTTGGGGTCAAAAACGGTTCTCTCGAAATCAACGGCTAAAACTATTTATCATGCGCGGACTTTCCATAAAACAAGCGTCGAAAGCAAGACAAGTCGTATAGCTTAAAGAACCTATGTTAAAGTCGATCGTTCTTGATTTACACGATAAACTTTACGAGAAAACCAAATAAGATTTAGTCGTAAAACTTCGATGATACAATCAAGAAGAACCGAGAGACATTAGCTCCGTAGCTAAAATGACACAACCATACGAAAGTATACGGAAGAAACGGGAAGTAATCTAAGTTTGGACAGGCCGAACGACAAAGAATCCGCCTTGAAACTTCAAAGAGCCTGTTCTCTCAAATCGTGAGGACCCAGAAACGAGTATAGATATCAAATCGAAGCCCTCGCCGAGACGCACGTGCTGCCTCTAGGCGCCGGCGCCTAGCGCCCGTGCTGCCTCTAGGCGCCGGGCGCCTAGCGCTGCTCTAGGCGCCGGGCGCCTAGTGTCCGTGCTGCCTCTAGGCGCCAGGCGCCTAGCGCTGCCTCTAGGCCCGGGCGCCTAGCGCTCGTGCTGTCTCTAGGCGCCGGCGCCTAGCGCTGCCTCTAGGTGCCGTGCGCCTAGCGCCCGTGCTGGCTCGGATCCTCGAGCGACAATCTT